>LR991071.1:20533192-21115101 GCA_905163555.1 Notocelia uddmanniana
TTTCTGCGAGACACTGTCCTCGCAGCCGGCGCCGCTAGCAAATATCGACAACGAGGTGGAAAATTAAATCTAGTGGGCGAAAGAACATACAGGCGCACCAACTGAGCTACTAATTCAGGACAGTCAGAATTAGCACGTAAAACATTGCCAGCTTACTGTAAGAAGTCCCAGATTACGCCTCACCTCTAGAGAGTTATAGCCCAAAACGCCCAGCAAAAGTTTAGTGGGATATAATATAAGAATGGATAGTACAGATAATTTTTTTATAAAGAAAGCGCAGAAACGCTTTTTGTCCTTTCTTCGGAAGCAAGATATAAGATGATTCATGGGGATTCCATACAACAGCGGCCGATTCTAGCTCGCTTCTAACAAGAGCGGTGTACAGGAGTTTTATGATCCTGGCATCGACAAAGTCCCTTGCATTCCGAATGACGAAACCCACTCTCATGTAACAATTACGAGCTAAGTAGTTGATATGCTCATAAAAGTTAAGGTTCGTGTCCAAAATAATGCCTAAGTCTCGAATGGTATCAGCCCGGGCGATTGGTTCAGAATCTAAAAGGTAATTGTAATAGAGCGGATTTCGGGCTATACTAAACGTTACGTGCGCGCACTTTCCAACGTGGAAAAGAAGTCTATTGTTGATACCCCACTGATACAGTCTATCTACGTCATTTTGGAGAGACTTACAGTCCAAAATATCCTGCACACCAGCTTTAAGTCATCGGCGTAAAATAGACACCTAGCGCACTTTGGAACCGAAGCCAAATCGTTGACCATAATTCCAAAGAGCAATGGGCCCAATATTGAACCCTGGCTGACTCCAGAACGAGTAAGATATGCCCTTGAAAAAAGCAACCGTGCTGCACATACGCTGCCTGTCGCGTAGATAGCTAGCAAAGAATCGAAACATTTTTGGTGAAAAACGAACACTGCACAACTTGCTCTAGAGAACATCGTTATCTACGCGATCAAACGCTTTCTTAACGTCGAAGTACAACACGTCTACCTGAATTCCGCTATCCAAATAATCAGAAATGGAATCAACCAGGGTTAAAAGATTAGTTTGTAGAGATCGTTGAGGCCTAAAGCCATGTTGAGCATCACAGAGTAGCGGTTTTAATTGAGGGACCACAATTTTATTTATGATGGACTCGAATGGTTTAGCTATCGAAGATAAAATAGCTATTTGCCGATAATTTACCTGCGTTATGATTTATACTATTTATTTATGTACAACGAAAATATATACAAGAATACTTAACCAAAATAATATAAAGAAAATTAAAACTAACTTAAATCTAAAACGGGCCCTTGAGGCATTGTACCGAGGATGCTGGCGGCATTTCCTCGCTGTATCGCAATGCTGATACGTTGAGCGTGGAAACCGCCAGCTCTTCGGTCACCAGTTACGTCAACCATACCACCACCGTCGTCTGCGTTATTAGATTTAGAAATAGGCCTCCCTCAGGTGATCTTCCACTGATCAGGATACTCCCTAGTGGACAAAGCTAAATTATAAATATAAAGTAAAGGCGCTATAAGCCATTCTTTACATCCCTGTAGAATAAAGGCCGGGAAATTTTAAGGTCCTAGGGAGCTTCGAGGTTTCAGCTGGTTTATTCCAATTTCAATATCGAGGGACGATCATCATTATTATCATCATGTAAGCCAAAAGACGTCCACTGCTGGACATAGGCCTCCCCTAACGACTTCCACAATGACCGGTTCTGCGCCACCCGCATCCAGCGGATACTCGCGACCCTTACCAGGTCATCAGTCCACCGTGTGGGGGGCCTGCCCACGCTTCGCCTTCCGGTACCTGGTCGCCACTCGAGAACCTTTCCGCCCCAACGGCCATCGGTTCTACGTGCTATGTGTCCCGCCCACTGCCACTTAAGTTTAGCGATTCAAAGGGCTATATCGGTCACCTTGGTTCTGCTGTAGATAACTTCATTCCTGATGCGATCACGCATAGATACTCCCAGCATAGCCCTCTCCATTGCTCTTTGGGTGACTTTGAGCCTTCTTATGAGGCCTATGGGCCTATGGGTAGGATGGTACTGAAACGTGGTCGCTTACCATAGTAAGCGACCACGTTTCAGTACCATATGTCATCACTGGCAACACACACTGGTCAAAGACTTTCGTCTTGAGACACTGCGGAATATTGGATGAAAAGATGTGCCGTAGTTTCCCGAACGCTGCCCAGCCGAGTCGGATTCGACGATTAACCTCTTTCTCGAAGTTGGACTTACCTAACTGGACAGTCTGTCCTAGGTAAATGTAATCGTCTACAACTTCAAACGAAAAGTGTCCGATTGTTACGGGGGTTGGTGCTACATGGGCATTTGACATGATCTTCGCTCGGAGGCTTTACTGAGGTTATTAAGCATTGCACTTAAATCCTCCATGGTCTCAGCCAAGACTACTATATCGTCAGCAAACCTAAGGTAAGTGAGGTACTCGCCGTTTATGATGATGCCTAGCTTCCTCCAGTCCAGAGTCTTGATAACATCCTCCAGTGCAGCGGAGAACAGTTTAGGAGAAATAACATCTCCTTGCTTGACTCTCCGCTGCAACGGAACAGGTTCCGAGTTCCGGTCCTGGAGTCGGACTGACATAGTGGCGTTCTCGTACAAACACTTCAGTACTTCGATAAAGTGGTAATCCACTTGGCACCGCTGGAGAGATTGTAGTACAGCCCAGGTTTCAATAGAATCGATGGCTTTCTCGTAGTCCACGAACGCTAAACAGAGGGGCAGGTTATACTTCTCAGTCTTTTGTATAACCTGACGGAGCGTTTGGATGTGGTCTACGGTGCTAAAGCCTCTTCGGAAGCCGGTTTGTTCGGGAGGCTGGAAGTCATCTAGCCTGCGTGCGAGACGGTTCGTAATGACTCTTGAAAACAGCTTATAGACATGGCTCAAAAGTGAGATGGGTCGGTAGTTCTTCAGTAAGGCGTTGTCACCCTTTTTGAAGAACAGCACCACCACACCTCTGTTCCATGCCTTTGGAGTTTTCCCTTCCAGTAAGACGGAGTCGAACAACTTCTGAAGGGCCCTAAGGACCGGTTTTCCACCCGCCTTCAGGAGTTCAGCTGTAATTCCGTCTTCACCGGGTGCCTTATTGATCTTTAGCTATTTAAGAGCCACTCTAATCTCGTACAGGCTGATGTCCGGGATATCTTCGTTATAGTGCTGGGTTAATCTAGCTCTAGGATCTTCCACCAGACCAAATTCGGGTCTGCTAGTTGACGCATATAGCTGTCCATAAAAGCGCTCTATCTCACTCAAAAGCTCAGGTTTGGATGAAACGATTCTAGGGACGATCCTTGCGTGATATTAACATAGCTGGCATTACTAGTAGGACCTTTGCTGATGACCCTGTTGTAATGTAAAAGTGGTTTGTTCGGCAAGAATACGGATGAAAAGAAATCAGCAAACGTCTGAGCTAACTAACTACCCTCGTATTCCCTCCCCTCATAGGTAACGTGAGACTCGAAGCCACCTTTCGATTTTAAGGAGCTAATATGTTTTCAGAAAGAGTGAGGCTTGTGTAAGAGATTATCCTGATTACGATTTATGTAATGGTCATAGGCAAGCGATATTCGCGTTTTCAGATCTGCTGTAAGTTTGGCAAAGGTAACTTAAAACGCATGGTCTCCAGATCGTTTACAGTCTCGATGAGCTTAGGCTTTCTTTGGCAGATCTTTGATTATGTCAGCAGATAACCAAAATGGATAACGTCTACAGGGAGAGCAATTTTTTTTACCGGGTACACATTCATCAAAGATGGCATAGAATATCTGGTAAAAGAGCCCAACAGCGTGATTTATGTCACGGCTCTCTAATACCTCACTCCATGATACTTCGGAATATCGTTAGTAGAGGAGCTTATAGTTGCCCTTAGTAAAGTTCCAGTCACGGCTTGAGTCAACATTACTAGTATCCAGAAATGCAGGGCAGTGTTTTGTACCCTTAAGAGGAATGCAAATCCCAAGCGGTGGATGATAAGGATCTGCGTGAGGTACCAACCCACTATCCCCCGCGTCACTGACCCTTGCACAGTAGGCCCGCTCTTGCACCAGCACCACGTCTAACACTCTCCCACATGCATTCAAACCTCATTATTCTCTTCCAAAGTACATACTGCGGTATAATAACAAAAGTAGGTTAAAATATTGTTTGAAGTGTACTTAGGGTTCATATTTAAGTCACCAACAATCAACACAACACCCTTAAGAGAATCTATGAAAGATTCAACCTTATGAAAAAAGCGTGTATAAATGTATATGTCTATGGTCACCTGCAACTCCTATTGGTGTCTGCAATTCTTCTGCGAGGGGGAGTTCTTCTTGTTTAGGGGGAATTTCTTTTTCTATTTTTCTTTAAAAAAGATATTTTGTGTATTGTTGTTGTAATCAGGTTTTTGTAGTCAAAATAAAAAATTTAATAACTAGTGTTCCAATGTCCACGTGATTCGTATTTATAAATCAAATGAAAATAAACACATTAATTAACCAAACGGGCCACAAGTGCACTTTTACCATTTTTGACTTTTACCACGAAGCTTCGGCATAAATAATTTCGTATGTTCACAATATTCAATTATTAGTATCAAATCTGGGCAAACATAATATCCAAAATATGATCACATTGTTTCTTGAACCGTTACAAGCCTGATAGGTTCATATTTTGAAGACATTTAAGTTATTTAACATTTGAATTGTGTTAAATGCTATTTAGATTCTAAAAAAGCGGTCGTGTCGTCACCAATTAGAATAATTAGGTTAAGTTTAGTATTATATTTCCGGTTGTCCTGAAAATCAGCGTCACGACACACCAGTTGTGGCATATGCTGAGTGACAACCTTTTTGGTGTATATGTTTCCACTTCTGTATTCTCTTTTTTTGTACCATTTTAGGCACCAAATATATATATTATATTATTTCATTTCATTTCATTTCATTTCATTATTTAGGTATCATTTTGTTCATTAATGTTATTATGATAACTCTTAGAATAATTGTTTTTTTTTTTATTACAGGTTTCCATGGGGATATCGGGTATGTTCGTCTGCGCGCTTTATTTCTGTCTATGCTTGCAACCGAAAGAACACGACAGAAATACTCCTCCCGGCCGAATGAACCCCTCTGCGCCCTCTGCATCTGAAAATTATATTAGCCAAGTTTCAGCCACGCACCCTGCCCAAGAATTCCATCATCTGTTCCCCACGGTCAATTACGTTGGTGTTGATCGTACAATTTATCATTCAAGCAATGATCAAAGCATTCCTTCTAACAACATTGATAACGGCTTCAACCAGTCCGAACATGGTGCTCTCTATCCCTCTACAAGTAGTGATTACAGGTTCCACCATGATTCTAATATTGATAATGTTGTCATTTATCCTACTGATCACGGTGTTAACATTCATGGCACTAGCCAATATTCTTCAATGAACAGTGGCCATAATTCGAATCAAACCTCATCAAGCCATGAACCATTGAAAAAGATCGAAACTCCTCCTCCCAGTTATTATGAAGCCTTGGGTTACAATCTCAGTGATAACATTCATCGACGGCATCGTATTACTTGTGAGAGAAGGAAAGAACACAGCGGTGGCAGAAGTGGTGGAAATAACACATTGCATAGTAATTTGAGAGATAGTGATAGAAATGGCACAGGATATAGTAGTAGCAGAGTCAACAGTGAAGCGTACAGCGATGGTAGAAATGGTGGAAGTAGTACAGACCATATCAATGGGAGAGGCGATGGTACAAATGTACAAGTACATCGCAGTACCAGAGGTGATTCTGGAGGATACATCAGTGGTGGAAATGGAACAGGACGTAATAATGATAGAAATGGAACAGGATGTAATAATGATAGAGTATGACATGTGACAGTGGTCAAAGTGTGGGAAATCATGGCCGACGTGACTGCGACGGCGGTAATATTGGAAGTGGTTTATGTAATGACGCAAATTGTATTGAAATAAAATTTTAAAATGATAATTTGTAAGATGTGATTTCTAGTCAACTTTGATTTCTAAGAAGTTGAATTTTTGATATTTTTGATATGTTTACCATTTTCTGTATCATACATAAGTAAGCTTAGTTAAATGATTTCGATTCTACGAGTACTAGTAAATGAGTTTTTTTATGTAAACATCACATGCCTGATATCTCAGTGTCTTCCATTTTCAGTGAAAGATATATCTCAAATAAGTTTTATATAATGTATCTTATTTTATAACGTTTCTCGTAATCTCACCGTTCGCCTTTTACGGACTAGTTATGGTGTAATTGTTTACAGGCAATTTTATATGAAGATAGTATAGTTATTGTAAGGTTAACGTATTTATTTACAATTTATAGATTTATAAGAGTATAGCATGTGGTTAGTAATACGTATAAAATTTAATAATTATTTAATAGTAATTGTAATGATCGGTCACGTGGTTGAAACGCGTGACCGCCCCTCTACCTTCAGTAACAGCGACGGTGCACTTGGCAGCCATGGGGCATTTTTGGTAGAACCTCGGTGACGATCAGACGTGCTCATTGAGCTGTTAGTGAAGATGGAATAAGTATAAAAGTAGTATAGTGTAAAATAGCGTTTTGTTCTAGCAGGGTTTGGAACAGGTCAGTGTTGTATTTTCCCATTTAAGTATGATAATTTACAAGTGTCATGACTAGTATCTATTGATGTGATTATAGAATCGGATTATGAGTTGAATTCATTGTCGCAATAAACCCTATTTCAAAACCAATTATCGTTGTTTAACTTAATGATGTAGACCTCTTTTATTATGCATATATATACATACTATACGAGCATTATCTTTGAGTATACTTATATAATAGAC
The DNA here is from genome assembly GCA_905163555.1 of Notocelia uddmanniana. NCBI lineage: Eukaryota > Metazoa > Arthropoda > Insecta > Lepidoptera > Tortricidae > Notocelia > Notocelia uddmanniana. The sequence goes on from LR991071.1 coordinate 20,540,066, forward strand.
TATAGACATAATACATAGGCTTAACAATAATATTAAAATTATTTGGTTTTCACTACCATTATCTTTTGTATTTGTAAGAAGGAGACGAAATATATTATAGCAAAGAATATTTTTTTACGAATTCATTTAATTTTACAAACCCATGACATTTACGTAAACCCATGCTTCATAGGTACTAGGTTACATTTCAGTGCACCATACTGTACAATAAGTTCCATTCCAATTTTGATAAGTTACAAATAAACATAAGAACGAGTGGCTCTATGAGCTGTACTTCCAAAAACTGACCCAACAAAAAAATCTATATAGTAATTATCGAACCTGCTCACAAAATTTCATGAGAATCGGTTGAGAAATGCGACCTGTAGAGGAGAACATCCGGAGAGACAGACATACGAGAGAGTTTTTGTCGAAAGCTGAAACGGAGGCGTTTCGCCTTCTCAGTCAATTACGTTATTTTTATTGCATATCATATATTTGTGACGATTAGGCGTCACTCAGTAGGCAAAGAGTTAGAGCATGAGTATGCATTAGCCGATGGTAAAAAATTATCTCGAGGCGTGGGTTAAATGAAAGTGAACAGTGGGCAGTGTTCGACTAAGGTTTGTAAACATTCTATTTAGACGAATTGAACTCAAGAAATTACTAAAGTAAATCGAGCTGGGGACTGTTTACAATCATAGCTGATATCAGTTGTCTGTGCTCATACATCAAAATTTTGTTTTTTGTAAATACTATTAGCATTATTCACCTTATTTATTTCTTTTTCTTAGGTTAGATTTTTTACAATAAATTTATACAAGTAAAATATAAAAATATACATACAAATTATAAAAGCATTATAAAAAACCTAACCTAGGGTGCCGCCGGCAGCGAGGCGAGCCTAAGCTACCGGCCGTTAGGGCGACAGAGAGAGGAACCTCCTGACTATTCGCGCCGTGTCCAGGAGTACCGCCTTCTGTATTTGACCCTTAGTAATGTAACAAAAATCATGCTTAAATTCTAGACTTACAGTTTCCTTAATTAGAGTATATTACATTATTCTAATGTAAAAGTAAGGAAAGTACATCTACAGAGTTGTATGGTATCAAAAGAAAAAAATATATATAGCGCCACAACAGATTAAATTATGTGCTTACAAGTTATAGGCAGAAACTTAATTTAAAACCTATGTGTGAACATTATGTAAAGGCAAAATATAGTGTTAAACAACCCACTATATAACCACCATGTACCGCACCTATGTTTACAAATAAATTTATGATTAATGAAAGACTATGACTATGACTATGAATATATTTGTAAATGTCTTAATTATGATCATATAATTTAATTATTTTTATATTTATATAACCTAATAAGCCACCCCTTGCCGTGCATGCCGTAATGCATGTCTTAATTATATTGAAACAAATGTAATGTATCCGTTTTGGTAAACGAAACTTGTTCGAAAATAATGTGCGATGTAAGAGAAACATGAAAACAGAGCCGAAATGTGACCTTTCACATTAAAATTTACAATTTTAAAATTGTATGTCATGCATCAAAATATTTGTAAATAATTTAATAAAATAAAATAAAAAAAATTTACCCGTTTTGATAAACAAAACTTGTTCGAAAATAATGTGAGATGTACAAGAGAAACATGCCACATGCACCTTTCGCATTAAAAATTTACAATAACTCTCTGTAATTTTCGTATTGATCAAACATCGGTACCTCTCATATTTTGTTCCATTTTGATAACAATGCCTCAAATCGAAACGGCTTTTAAGGATTACACAAGATAATTAAGACTAAGTGGCAAAATTGTATAATCATAATTTCTTAACGAATTGAAAAAAAAAATGGAATTATTCATTCCAGTTGAAAATTAATTCCGCTTAGCGGTCGATTCCGCATGTAAAAATATTTAAGTACAGTTAGAATGGCTTGAGACGTTGGTGTTAAAGGAGCAGAAGTTAAAGCGACATCGCGGTAGATGTCGCTCCAAGTCTCCATAAGGTTTAATTAGAGGAGTGAACTGGTTGAAGTTTTCGTCGCCTTGAGCAATACCCACGGTAGCTCAGTTGGTAAGAGCGATGGGCAAATCCGGTTGGTTGGTTGAAAATAAAAATCGCGACGATTCTGCTAGTTAAATTTCCGGTATGACGTCATTGAACTATGTATGTATGTAAGATCTTTATTGTACACAATAACAGTTTAAAACATATGAATGTCACACAAGATAAGAGTACAAAGGAGAACTAAAATTGAGACTTCATCCCAAAAGGGCGATCAGGTAACGTTATCGAGCGCCCGTAAGGTTGACCTAAATGTAATTGTTCACTAAAAATAACAATAATTACTTAATATATCATCATCCTCCTAGCGTTATTCCCAGTACAGTTGCATCCTGAAGGATGCCTGGGGTCCGCTACCCAAGAATTGGCGTAGGCACTAGTTTTTACGGAAGCGACTGCCATCTGACCTTCCAACCCGAGGGGGAAACTAGACCATATTGGGATTAGGCTTGTCAAGTGAGTGGGCAACTTGACTGTTAGAGGTTCTCAAGCCGCCCGGAGGCCTCTAACTTGGCTTAACGACTGCTATCATAGACAGCAACCGGGATCAACTGCTTAACGCGCCTTCCAAAGCACGGGAGCGCTCAGTTAGTAACCACTCAAAGCGGTCACCCATCCAAGGACTGACCTCGGCCGACATTGCTTAACCTCGCATACCGCACGCGGTACGCGGGCGCCGCTGGGCCACGAACGCTCCTTAATATAACCATAATAATTACTTAATATAACCATCATAATAAAATATCATATATAGATTTGTTTTATATTATACTTATTGTATACCATTAACCGGTTGATTATGACGCTCTCTATTTAATTATGTAACGTCTATTATAATATAATATATAGATTTGTTTTATATTATGCTTATTGTATACCATTAACCGGTTGATTGTGACGCTCTCTATTTAATTATGTAACAAATTATGTAATGGCATGATTTTTACAATAAATGATTTCTGATTTCTGAACAGTGCTAATTTTTATTTTTGTAGATGTAGTCGAGTTACTAGATTATCAATCGATCTTTTCCAAGTCATCATCATATTCATCATCATCCTAGCGTTATTCCCAGTACAGTTGCATCCTGAAGGATGCCTGGGGTCCGCTACCTAATCCCAAGAATTGGCGTAGGCACTAGTTTTTACGGAAGCGACTGCCATCTGACCTTCCAACCCGAGGGGGAAACTAGACCATATTGGGATTAGGCTTGTCAAGTGAGTGGGCAACTTGACTTTTAGAGGTTCTCAAGCCGCCCGGAGGCCTCTAACTTGGCTTAACGACTGCTATCATAGACAGCAACCGGGATCAACTGCTTAACGTGCCTTTCAAAGCACGGGAGCGCTCAGTTAGTAACCACTCAAAGCGGTCACCCATCCAAGGACTGACCTCGGCCGACATTGCTTAACCTCGCATACCGCACGCGGTACGCGGGCGCCGCTGGGCCACGAACGCTCCTTAATATAACCATAATAATTACTTAATATAACCATCATAATAAAATATCATATATAGATTTGTTTTATATTATACTTATTGTATACCGTTAACCGGTTGATTATGACGCTCTCTATTTAATTATGTAACATCTATTATAATATAATATATAGATTTGTTTTATATTATACTTATTGTATACCGTTAACCGGTTGATTATGACGCTCTCTATTTAATTATGTAACATCTATTATAATATAATATATAGATTTGTTTTATATTATGCTTATTGTATACCGTTAACCGGTTGTTTGTGACGCTCTCTATTTAATTATGTAACATCTTCTGAATAATGGCATGATTTTTACAATAAATGATTTCTGATTTCTGAACAGTGCTTATTTTTATTTTTGTAGATGTAGTCGAGTTACTAGATTATCAATCGATCTTTTCCAAGACATCATCATATTCATCATCATCCTAGCGTTATTCCCAGTACAGTTGCATCCTGAAGTATGCATGGGGTCCGCTACCTAATCCCAAGAATTGGCGTAGTCACTAGTTTTTACGAAAGCGACTGCCATCTGACCTTCCAACCCGAGGGGGAAATCAGACCTTACCTTATTGAGACCTTGTCAAGGGAGTGAGCAACTTGACTGTTAGAAGTTCTCAAGCCGCCCGGATGCCTCTAACTTGGCTTAATGACTGCTATCATAGACAGCAACCTGGAGCAACGGCTTAACGTACCTTTCAAAGCCCGACATTCTCGTATACGCGAGCGCCGCTGGGCCAAGAGCACTCCTTGAATGTTTCCTGTGTAGGTATTTAAGTATATATGTATATCGTCGTCTAGTACCCATAGTGTACACAAGCTTTGTTAGTTAGATACTAGGTCGAATTGAGTTTGATTATCCCCCCTAAAAAAAAACAGGCTAATTAAACATATTAGTATTATTGAAGTGCGTCTAGATAACAAATTACTCGTCTTGTTTGTTCGGTATTCCTAGAACCGACGAAACACTGAGGAAAGCCCCAACACACCTTTCCCTCTGCTCGAAACTAAAACGTCGTAACAAAACCAAAATAGAATGATACAAATCAAGCGATTTTCAACCTTGTGTCAACGACGTAAAGATATGGCATGTGAAAGCATTTCTCACTTTATTTGCACGCCTCGTGCGCTATTTCGGCTTTCCATGACCTTGGACAGTGTATACAAATAATAGTTACGTCACTTTCATGACGCCGTCTATATAGAAAAATCATTTGGCACAACGAGGCACAGTGTCGAATGCTCCTTTTAAAAAGCACACGTATTTATTGAGTTGGAAAACAGTGCGCTACGTTCAAGAAACCGCTTTCAGTTGTAATTTTCGTTGTCTATTCCGTGTATCTATCAATCAAAAATAAATCGTATTTCCGTTGTGATACGTTTGATATTGTCTTAAAGTAAATTTGAATTGCAATTAGTGTTGTTTCTCTTAGCGAACTTTCGAAATGTTTTGGTTAGTCCCATTGGGATTTTTCACTGATAAAGTTTGGTCTTAAAACGAAAAACCTGTGCGATTTAAAACGAATGTGTTGTGAGATGTGACGCTAGTGAGTTACACCCTACAGATATGGAATTAATGATCGCGTCGTTATTACTGGGTTTGGTAAGTTTAGAACTGTTTTTAATCTTAATTTATAGTTTTTATTAAAAAGAAAATTATTGAAATCAGGTTTTATATTTATAACTAAAAAAATATAACTATTTTCTCGATGCCCACGTGATTTGTATGTATAAATCAAATCATAATTAACACATTAGTTATGCAAATAACTTTTACAAGTTTTTAACTTTTACCACGAAGCTCTCTAGTTACGGAAAAATGCGTTCGTATGTTCACAATATTAAATAAATAAAATAAATAAATAAGAATTAGGGGACATTTTTTACACAAATCGAACTAGTCCCACAGTAAGCTCAATAAGGCTTGTGTTATGGGTACTAGACGACGATATATTTAATAGATATATACTTAAATACATAGAAAACATCCAAGTCTCAGGAACAAATATCTCTGCTTACCACAGAAACAAATGCCCTTACCGGGAATCGAACCCGGGACCTCTAGCTTCGGAGGCAATGACACTACCAACTAGGCTAAACAGGCCGACAACTATTACTACTAGTATATTCAACTATTAGTATTCCTATCAAGGCAAATATAGTATCCAAAATATGATCACGTTGTTTCTTAAATCCCTACAAGCCTGATAGGTTCATATTTTGAAGAAATTTAAGTTCTTTGGGTACCATTTTCTTCATTAATATTATTATTATAACTCTTAAAAATATTGTTTTTTTTATTCTAGGTTTCCATGGGGATGTTCGTCTGCGCGCTTTATTTCTGTCTATGCTTGCAACCGAAAGAACACGACAGAAATGCTGCTCCCGAGCGAATTAACCCCTCCGCACCCTCTGCATCTGAAAATGATTTTAGCCAAGTTTCAGCCACGTACCCTCCCCAAGAATTCCATCATCTGTTCCCTACAGATCATGTCAATTCCGTTGGTGTTGATCGTACAATCTATCATTCAAGCAATGATCAAAGGATTCCTTTTTACAATGAAAACGGTTTCAACCAGTCCGAATATGGTTTTGTCTATCCTTCTACAAGCAGTGATTACACGTTCCACTATACTTCTAATATTGATAATGGTTTCATTTATCCTACTAATCACGGTGTTAACACACATGGCACTAGCCAATATTCTTCAATGAACAGTGGTCTTAATTTCAATCAAACCTTATCAAGCCATGGGCTATTGAAAAAGATCGAAACTCCTCCTCCCAGTTATTATGAAGCCTTGGGTTACAATCCCAGTGATAACATTCATCGACGGAATCCTATTACTTGTGAGAGAAAGAAATGCAGACACAGCGTTGGCGCAAGTGGTGATGGAAGAACTGGCTCACGAAGCCATTTCGAAGCCGTAGTAGATCACAATCATAGTTTCGATCGTCGATTGATAGTTCGCAATACTTGTGAAAGCAGAAAAAGTCCTTCAGTATACTGTGGTAGACGTGGTGGTGGCAGGGGTATTGGTAGAAATGGATCAGGATACAGCGGTGGCAGTAGTGGTGAAAATAACACAATTCATAGTAATTTGAGAGATAGTGATAGAAATACCACAGGATATATAAGTAGTAGTAGCAGAGTCAACAGTGGAGCATACAGCTGTGGTAGAAGTGGTGGAAATAGTTCAGACTATAACAATGAGAGAGACGATGGTACAAATGTACAAGTACATCGCAGTAGCAGAGGTGATTCTGGGGGATGCACCAGTGGTGGAAGTGGTGGAAATGGAACAGGACGTGATAATAGAGATGGTATAACATGTGACGGTGGTCAAAGTCTGGGAAATCATGGCCGACGTGACTTCGATGGCGGTATTATTGGAAGTGGTATATGTAGTGACGCAAATTGTATTGAAATAAAAATTTTAAATGATAATTTGTAAGATGTCATTTCTAGTCCACTTTGATTGCTAAGAAGTAAAATTTTAGATGTTTTTGATATGTTTACTAAATTCTGTATTCATACATAAGTAAGCTTAGTTAAATGATTTTGATTCTACGAATACTAGTAAATAAGTTTTTTTATGTAAACTTCACACGATCTCAGCGTCTTCCATTTTCAGGGAAAGATATTTATCTCAACTTAGTTTAATATAATATATTCAAAATTCAAAAACGTTTATTCGTGACACACACGGTACATAATAATAAAAAGAAGGAAAGACAAGCAAAAAAGGGCCGTGCCACGAAATGGACCCAACTCAGCATATTGCTGAGTATATCTTATTTCTATACGTTTCCCGTAATCGCACCGTGCGCCTACTATAGAGTAGTTTTTAATTTTATTTAGGCAATATTTCGCACAATATATCAAGATAACATAGTTCCGAGTGGTGCGTGGTAAAACACGATAAATCAAAATTGCAAATTGTATTGAAATAAAAAATTTAAATGATAATTTGTAAGATGTCATTTCTAGTCCACTTTGATTGCTAAGAAGTTAAATTTTAGATGTTTTTGATATGTTTACTAAATTCTGTATTCATACATAAGTAAGCTTAGTTAAATGATTTTGATTCTACGAATACTAGTAAATAAGTTTTTTTATGTAAACTTCACACGATCTCAGTGTCTTCCATTTTCAGGGAAAGATATTTATCTCAACTTAGTTTAATATAATATATAACCTGGACCTTTTTAAGGCACGAGTGAATAGGCATCTACTGGGTGAGCTCGCTTCATCGTCGGCCTCATCTTTGCCCCCTGGCTAGATGCTGGACAAGAGCAATCCCATTTTTAATAACATATATATATATATATATATATATATATATATCTTATTTTTATACGTTTCCCGTAATCGCACCGTGCGCCTACTATAGAGTAGTTTTTAATTTTATTTAGGCAATTATATCAAGATAACATAGTTCCGAGTGGTGCGTGGTAAATCAAAATAATTATTTTTTGAAATATTAAATTTGTAAGTGATATTCTTGCTAAACACTTAAGTTATATACTCAATCTTTGTATTGATGCTGGTACTTTCCCAGATAGTCTTAAAATAACAGTAATTAAGCCCTTATTCAAGAAAGGTGACAGGGAGAATCTTAACAACTATAGACCAATTGCTCTCATCCCTATTATCTCCAAGATATTTGAGAAGGCAATATACAGCAGAATATACGCCTACTTAAATAATTTCGATCTTTTTTGTAAGGAGCAGAAAGGATTTAGAAAAAATATCACAATAAATATGGCAATTTACGATTTCCTTAGTGTCATACTGGGAAATGTTGACATGAGAAATCCGGTGTGCGCACTTTTCACGGACATGACCAAAGCATTCGACTACGTAAATCACAATAAACTCCTAAGTAAACTCAGTCGATATGGTATTAGGGGAAATGCATTAGATCTTGTAAAATCCTATCTGAGTCAAAGACAACAATACACAGAAATATCAGCGGTATGCCCTAAAATAAAAAAGGAACGCAAATACAAGTCACACAAACAGCATATACACTTTGGTGTCCCACAAGGAAGTGTGCTAGGTCCACTCCTATTTCTTGTATACATCAATGACCTTCCTAAGGTAACTTGTCATCCTATGGTGCTCTTCGCCGATGGCAGCACTTCAGTTATTCCATGTGATAATGTTAATGATTATGAACAAGAGATAAATAATGTATTAGATAATATAATTACATGGTTAAATAATAATGACCTATTAATAAACTTGTCAAAAACTAATTTAATGCACTTTCGACAACGGACACAAGCTATTAACATGGATGTAAACTACCAGGGCACACAAATAGACAAAGTAGAGGTCACTAAATTCTTAGGGTTAATGATAGATAGCCAGCTTAACTGGAAATGTCATATTGAATATCTGAGTAAAAAACTGTGTAAAACGGCCTACGCACTTTTTAGACTGTCAACGACTGTAAATCGAGAAGCTATTTTAATGGCCTATCATGGTCTTGTATCCTCGGTATTGAGGTATGGAATTATATTCTGGGGTAACTCAGTTCATAAAGAAATAGCCTTCAAAATGCAGAGACGTTGTGTAAGAGCAATGTGTGGGCTGAAATTTAGAGATGATTGTGCTCCCTTCTTTAAATCGCTAAAAATATTAACGCTGCCGTCTTTATACATACTTGAAGTTGCCATCTTTGTCAAAACGAACCCCAAATTATTCATTAGCGTCTCACAAACCCGGCGGCTTCCGACACGGCAACAATACAAACATAAAATAAAAACTCTGGAATGTTGCAATACGGCACTGATGAGAAAAAGTGTCGTGGGTATGGCACCGAAAATATTTAATAAAATTCCTGACGCAATTATATCGCTTGACATAGATAATTTTAAAAAACAGCTTACTTTATTCCTTATAGACAAATGTTACTTTTCAATAAATGATTTTTTAAATGATAGTGATAGCATAGTTTTGTATTAATTGTAGTTATAATTATTTTATTGCTTATTGTTACATTAAATTATTGTTGTTTTAGTTGTATTAGTGGATGACATGTTTACTCTTATTATAACCGCACGAAACGAATTTTGTACACCTGCATTGCGGGTAAAACATAGTGCTCAAACCTATTTGTTTATTTACCATCTTTCATTGTAACCTATGTTTTAACAAAATAAATATTCTGATTCTGATTCTGAAATACGAACTCAGAAACATGCCTTACTACGCATGGTTCTATTTTCAAAAAACTTTTTACGCGACTTTTCGGGTTTGACCACGCACCCCTCGACATACTGTATTATCTTCATATAATAGGCTATAGGCATATTTATAGGCTAGTCTAAATAATAATGTGAAAATTATTTGGTTTTCACTATCGTTATGCACTTGTGTTTGTAAGAGACGATATATAGACAAAGAATAGGTTATCTCCACCTTCGTTTAATTTTGTAACCCATAAAATTTATGTAAACCTATGCTTCATGATTACATTTCTGCGTCAGTGTAATTTTGCTTAGTTACGATTAAACATTAGAATTAGGTTTTTAATATTGCATTATCGTAATATTTACGTCATTTTAAAATTATATGTTCAACATCATTATTTTATAAATGTCTTAACTATATTAAAAAAAAAAACATAATCTATTCGTTTTGGTAAACAAAACTTGTTCAAAAATAATGTAAGATGTTTGAGAAACATGAAAACAAAGGCAAAAGTGACCTTTTACATTAAAAAATTTCGAATAACTTTCTGTAATTTTAGTATTGATCAAACAGCATTACCTCGCATATTATGTTCCATTTTGATAACAATGCCCCATCCAAGAATTGACCTGCCCTAACGTTGCTTAACCTCGCATACCGCACCCGGTACGCGGGCGCCGCTGGGCCACGAGTGCTCCTCAACTCATTCCGGATCTCCTACGGAACGCACAAGTGCCGCCCGAGAGTCGCACCTCTGTGGCTCCCACTATCTGTTTTCATGGACGATCGCAGCCCCCAACTGGGACTGTCTTCGACCCAGAGTGCAGGGTAAGAAGAACAAACTAACAGATTGACAAGACGTAGGTATAGTTTCCGCACGCGCCATTCCAATTAGATAATGGCTAATAATAATAATAAACATTTATTTCGGAGTAAGGGTACATCCATATCTGTTAGTAGCATAGTTCACTTAAAGGCTATGTTAGTGTTGGTAATTCAATATACATACAAGCAAAACTATCACTTTTCGCAGCTTATTTGTGGCCTATGGAACTGCATCCAGTGACAGAGTATTGGACTGTCATAAGCTTCCGCAACTGCACTCAGGACTGCTCTTGGTGCTGCCGCGAACACGTCGCATCAGGGGCGCGACTCGCGTTAAGAGCATGCAAACCACATAGAAACCAAATTGAAATGTAAAATGCGTGTTGTACAGTCAACAGCAAAAGTAGACGATCATTATAGTACTTTGTCGCACTAACACAACAATACTTGCTACAGTTGGGATGCGTCAAAGTAGTGGAAGTGATAAGGTACTAAAATCATCATCTACTTTTGCTGTCGACTGTACATTTAACCCATCGCTTTAATTATCTGTTTACATGAGAGTTTCTTCGGGACTTTACCATATATTAGATTTTGTTGCATAAGCATTGATAAAAAGCGTTAATTGAACACCTTTTCTCGTAAACTGCGTATTCAAGTCCTATACAACCACCATAAGTCAGGTTAATGGCCAAATATTAGGAATGTAAGGCTGCGGCCGGGTGATAGCGGATCAATAGGAGGAAACGCTAAACGCGAGGGTTTGTGGCAATCTTAGAAAGACTTAGGTAAGAGAGGTAGGACACAGTGGAATGAGAATTTTTACATCTCTAAAACCTAATGTTTTGACTAAGGGGACTCTTTACACCTCCGCTTTTATCTATAATATTTTTGACCACTCTTTACATCTTGTATTATAGGATAAGTTCATGGAAAGTGTGCCCAGGTATTTATTTGTTGGTTTATACTGCTTTGTATTGATGTCACTAAATGATTTGAATTTGAATTGAATTGTAATTTTATATTTAACTATACAATGTATATTGTTTTGAAAAAATGACACCTCGCCGAGTTTCTTACGCCGGTTCTTCTCGTGGCAGAGGTTTATTTATCCGAACCGGTGGTAGTTTATCATAGGTGCATGTAATATGCCTAATTTGAAGAATTTTTTACTTTTTTACTTTTAATGTCACCTCACTCTTATTTGTAGCAGCATGACTGGGGAAGTACCTCCACCTTACGGAAGACCGCAGCCATAATAACACCATTATTTGCTCCTTAAAGGTATAGTGGTGTTGTGTTCCTGGTGGTGAGTAAGGTCGACAGTGCTCCTGTCCTGAACAGGTCTCTATCTATGAACGCAACTAATCTTCTGTGAGGTTTATAGTGATTATTGGCTATGTGCGAAGTAGGTGGTGGGGGTAAGCTAGGCGATCGTAGCGCGCACCATGGCAGAAATGTGTACTTACCGGGGACCACTGTCAAATTTACTTTCACGTTTTCTATTGGTTTCTTAACGGTTTCCTACGATTCGTTTCGTTTGTATCTATTTATTTATTCTCTTATTTATTTCAGTAAAATTTCCAATACGGGGTCTTTCTCGTTTACTAAAGTAAATAAAATATTCATGTGTCATTATTTGACATCTCTCAGTTTTGACATTGTCTCGGGACCTTTGACGTTTGACGTTTCAGACGTGCACATAGCCAATAGACCGCCAACTCACGAAGAAAATATATAGACCGTAAGCAACTATATTTAATCTGTACCCGCTGGTAGATTTTTGACGTTTCTTTTTTTAATTATTTAATGGCACTGTGGCAATGGAACTTACTGGGAACATCCAACAATAAATATATATATAGCTCATTTAAATTTAACTTTGTGTAGAAGCTCACGGCATTTCCAATTGAACACCACTGGTGTTCAATTGAAATACCGTGAACTATGTTGAGCCATATCTTAGTTAAATGAAATCAAACAAACATTTTACTTATCAGCAGATTTATTTTTTAATGTATCTCATCTCATATCCGGGAAAACGATATATCTTCGTCCTTTCACAGAGTTCTACGTTTTACAACCACAGCACTCGTACATTTTGCAAAATGAGAACTTGCATGCCTTGCCACATACGATGCACTTCACTATCTTCCATTTGTTGTCAAAACAATGGTTAATACGCGCTTCCAGATCAATTTTCGATTAGCTACACACTGTTTAGTTTGTTTACTGCATAGTAAACTATCAATACTACAATTTAAATAACAACATTAGAAAAAAATATAAAAAAATGTTCAGAGACGCCTAGACGAAATTCCGAGAAGACGCCATTTTATTTTTATTTGTCACTTTATTTTGACGTTTGACGTAGGCCAATCAAAGCTCAGTATGTCGTCAAAATCTTTTAACACAATATGGACGCTATCATACACGTTTCGTTCTACGTAGATAAACAGCCGTGGCTCCGTCGTTTGATTGGACGCCCCTTTGACGCATGTCAGTGTCACAACAGGTCCGTCGCTTTTCTTTTTTTTTTTTTGGTCGCGTTCAATTTTAGGCTGAGCATACTAGAAACACTGTCACTTTCCGACCGTGTTAACATTATCCGATCGATGTCGGTGTAGAATCCGACACCGATATAATGTGAACACGCTCTTACTTAGGCCTCGAGGGAAGATCAACGCCGGCTCCCTGAGTCGGCATTTATGCTGAGGCGAGACCCTTTCGTGACGAATTACGATTTTTATTTTATTTTTTTATTGTATACTAATTATTTTCGGTCACGAATAAATATTTTTTCTTCTTCTTCTTCTTCTTCTTCAAGTCTACAGTAAAATTCCTAAAAACATTACGAACTTAGCAATTCCAAATTCAAATCTGTAGTAAAACAAACACTTATTTCAAAAGCATATTATAAGATCATGGATAGGGATGTTTGGCAGTGATAGTGTCCTGCACGGCTAATCTGTCGCGAAAATAGGTTTTCTACTGTAGCATTGTTATTTCCCAGTAGGTAGCTGACACTGTAATTTTATATTTGACTATACAATGTACACATATTGTTTTGAAAAAATGACACCTCGCCGAGTTTCTTACGCCTGTTCTTCTCGTGGCAGAGGTATATTTTTCCAAACCGGTGGTAGTTTATTGACGTTCCTAGGTGCATGTAATATGCCTAATTTGAAGAATACTTTTACTTTTTTACGAGTCAATAAAGGGTAGGCAACGCGCTGGTGTTTTTGTTCATGATAGACTGACCAGCGTTTGGGCTTATTCTCACCTGATGGAAAGCGATGACAAGGCCTAAGATGTTGTTTGCTGGTTCAGTAATAGCCTAATAGCCTATTCACTCTTGCCTTGAAGAGACCCAGATGATTATTGATGATTATTGTGATTATTTTGGAGTCACGAGCGTCCATAGGCTACGGTATCTGTTTACCACCGAACAGGACGTGAGCTTGTTCGCCACCGTCGTTGTATTAACGAACAGATCTGAGCTACAATAGAAACAATTTATTTAGATGAAGCACGTACATATATTATGGATAGAGAGATTGTTCTATGAGATTGGCAATGTGCGTTATAAAGGATATGCTAAGGTCACTTTCGGACTTAGCGGAGCGGGATCGATATATCAGTATTTGCTTCTTTAACGTATGCTTATCGATGTCACAGAGATTTCCTCACTTGACGAGATACTGCCAATATGCACACGAGTAATAGTTATCAAGCGCAGAAGCGGGGCAGTACTGTATTTGTATCGCCCCGCTACCGCGCCTGTCAGAAAGCACTCCTTTAAAGCGACTTCCTGAGTTGGCGGAAGGGGAGCGATATGATATTGGTATGTTGTTCTTTAACATGAGTCTACTGATGTGAGATTTCCTCACTTGACGAAATACTGTCAGTATTACGTTTGCGTAGTAGTAATACCATGCGCAAATGCGGGACAGTACTGCATTCGTATCGGTTGTCACTGACAGCTGACAGTTTTCTCATATCGTACCGCCTCCGCATCGACAAATCTGGAAGGTTCCTTAATGTTGGGACGCAGTAAAAAGTGGTACCGACTCGACTGACAGGACAGTTAACACTAACAGCTGACAGTTGTCTCATATCGCACCTTCTCGCCTCCACATTAACATATCACGAAGTTTCCTTAAAAAACATATTGAAATAAGTAGGAAGTGTTCCATGAGTTCGGCAATTGTGACATTCCATAGATGAAGGTAAAGGAGATGGCCATAACGTTTTTTACAGTACATATGGTGCTATATTACCGCACGAGTGTGGTAATCAGCAGATAACGAGCATATGTCGAAACTTTAAAGAGCCATATGTACTGTAAAACGTTGTACGATACACGTGCGAACAGGTAACTCGCCACTCGTGTCGATTTAAAACACTCCCTTCGGTCGTGTTTTAATTTATCGCCACTCGTTGCGAATTTCCTGTTCTCTGCACTTGTATCGTAATAAAGATAAAGATAAAGATAATTTTATTGCAATAAACTGTGTACAAAAGGTATAGTATGTCATATATATACAATATAGGTAGGTGTCAACAGTTTGCCCATTTCGAGCGTACAATAATGGGTTAAGTTTGAGTCTAACAGTGAGAATTCAATATTTTGAAACTCACAATATCATGAAGATTTGTTAGGTATATTAAAAATATTAAATATTTATTTATTTATTGAATCTAAAGCTAAAGCTAAGGTATGTATTACTACTAGCAATTTATATTAAAATAAAATCAAAACTGAAGTAAATTAAACAAAAAAAAGATCACTACCATCATCAAATTATTAAATAAAATGAAATTAAAAATACACTCATGCATGTTGGTCAAAATTTAAGACAAAATTAATTATAAAGTAAAAAATATTACCAAAACAAAGCAAATCATAAAAAAATACTCATTAAGGCTGTAAAAACATTTAGATACAAGCCAGTCTTTCAGTTTGCGTTTGAACTATTTTAATGTACTATTTTATCGTAGAACGCCACATATGTGTTATAAAGGATAAGCTAAGGTAATGTTTCAATTGTAAGTAGTATAAATTGCCGCGCTGTTACAGATTTACACCTTATTCATAAATGTCCATCAAGCCTCTATTAGTTAACAAGCCGCTAAAGTTGGTTTGTCCTTATCTGTCACTTTGACATTTATGTTTGTGAGAAAGGGACAAAACAACTTTTAGTTAACAGAGGTTTGTGTAGTTCTATGAATAAGGGGGTTAGTGTTTATAGATTTTCTCTACACTACAAGGGTGTTAATTGATCGCCTCTCGCTCGCTGTAAGACGTGGCCTACCGAGCGACCGGCGAAGCGAGTGAAACGCTGCGTCATAACTCGCCTAATTCTGCGCTGATAAGCACGGAACTAAGGCTTTAATAGATTTTTTAACTTATAATTTTGGCACAAACAGTCATCAACAAAGTTACATTTTGTGAATAACATTACATAGAATGTAGACAAATTAGTGCTGAATCAATTTTTTTTTTATGATAGACTGACCAGCGATTGGCCTTAGTCTCACCTGATGGAGAGCGATGACAAGGCCTAAGATGTTGCTCACTGATTCAGTAATAGCCTATTCACTCTTGTCTTGAAGAGACCCAGATTGTATGTATCAGGAAATACAGACGGTGGTAGTAAATTCCAGTCCTTAGCTGTATAGATTATGTTACTTTTAATTGTTGGAACGGACCTGAGGTGTGAAATACTAAAAGAAACGCATTTCGGTAGCACCGTATATCATGGACGTGTTATCTACCAGGTATTGTATGATGACATAGCACTGCATGTTTTAGTCGTTTAACGGTAAAAAATAAGTACTCTGTAGATGTACGATTCTATCCCCATAATTTAAGTTACATTTACATACATATAATCCCGCCTGTTTGCCAGAGGAGTAAGCAGAGATCACGGATTTCCATTTGCTTCGATCCTGACATGCAACTTTCGCTCCATGAACTCTCATAAGATTCTTAATTAAGGGTACTCTTGACCTGGCCTTTCTGCAGAATGTCTCTGATTTGGTCGGAGTACTTTCTCCGAGGCCTTCCCCTTCCAACTTTTTCATCCACTCTTCCTTCATACACTCACTTTGTCAATCTTCATTCTTCCATTCTCTACATGTCCAAACCATCTTTACATAACTTTCTCAATTTTCGTCACTACATCTTCATTCCCTCCAAGTTACATTTGCTTATAATACATGAGCATTATAATAAGCTTCCAAGAAACGTAACTGAATTATCTATTAATAAATTTAAAAATTATGTAAAGCGTCAACTCATATCGAAAGCATATTATAGCACACATGACTACATGAATGATAAAACACCGTGGGATTAATTGTGACTGAAATATTAATGAATTAATCATTATGGCATTAGATATTAATATGATCTTTTTTTTGATATTTTGATTTTATTCTAGAAACTGTCCAGATTTCTATTTTTTATATATTTTTTATTATTATTATTATTATTTATGTTATGACGATCCTATTGTGAATTTTACTACAAAATAATTTCTTACTTTGACATGTCTACAACAATACAATATTTATTTTAAAGAATAATAATAGCATCAATAAATTGCTCTAAATAATTAATTAATATATATGTTAATACATGTTATAACTGACGATTCGAAAGTGCTTGTTGCTAGGCCTATTTGAATAAAGAATATTTTGACTTTGACTTTGAGAAATAATAAACCAGTAGACAGAAAAACTGAACATGCGACTTAAATACTAACTCTCCGAATTATTCGCTCATGAGTATTCGCACAGTTAGTATTTCAGTCAGTCAGTTTAGTTTTTTGTAGGTTAGGTTAGTTTATGTTACTAAAAACTAACTATCTTGGCTCGGTAACCCAAAAAGGCTCTTGGGCTCCGAAACAAGAGCACGCGACTTATCCCGATCCCGCACCACTGCTTGCCAATCTTTGACCTGCTGATGACGCAGATCCACCTCCACTGTGTCTTCCCAGCGATACCTTGGTCGCCCGACTGGGCGGCGACTAGTTGGTCGACTCAGGTATGCTCTCTTGACGGCGCGATCCTCTCCCATTCTCTGTAGGTGGCAGAACCAGCGAAGTCTGTGCGACTTTATTTCGCCTATTTTATTACTAACCATAATATATCGGATCTCGCTTGCTATAAGACGTAGCCTATCGAACGACCGGCGAAGCGAGCGAAGCGCTGCGTCATCACCCGCCTAATGGCTTAATTCTGCGCTGACAAGCACGGAACTAAGATAGTACAAAGGCTTTAATAGATGTACGGTGACGGGGAGATCCGGACTTTGAAATATGGTCTGAAGCTCGGTTTAAATTGTTTATATTACCGCTGAAATGTATAAGCCTTTATGATTAACTACCTTCATACTTATTAGAAATGCCTAAGGCTTTATGTACATTCAGCCAGTAAAGTGGAGTAATTTTGTAAATTGACGCACAAATAATTGAGTCGACTGGAATTTGCTTTCCTCTACAGGGTACGGGCGACAAGTTCAGCGACATTTAATAACGTTGATAGTCGCCAGAAGTTAAATGTCGCCTGCAAATAAACAAAGCGTCAGTTGCAAAGTAAATACCTTCACATATGCACTAATGGGAATTGCTCAAACTGTTTCATATCTTGGACATGTGGACTCAACTTTTCTCTATGGAATCATTTTATGGGGAAATTGCATTGACAAAGACAAAGTGTTACTAACGCAAAAGCGTTGCATAAGAGCAATATTTGGAATAGGCCGTAGGGAATCCTGTCGAGCATTCTTACCGTCCCTTGTCTCTATCATCTTATATTTTGGAAGTTTTGGTATTTGTGCATATTCATATTTTATTGGTAATATTCCATTACAAAATACAATTCAAACAATACATTAAAGAGTGTTATTACACTAGTACTAGTAAGTGATTTTTATCAACTAGAAAATAACTCTCTATGGTCGTAAAACGCCTGCTCGATAAGCCATTTCTTTAGTTTCGTTATAAGTATTAGCGCACTTTGTGCAGCGACAACATCATCCTGCAGCCCGGCTAGTATGATATCTTATACCGTCACGTTTTATGTGACGTTTCAGTACATTTTGGCCATATAACGTGACGGTATAAGCTATCAAGGAGTCTGTCCCTGGAGTGCGGTGGAGATACTGCGATCGCCAACCCGCATGCCAAGCGTGGCGATTATGGCATATACCCCTCGTGAATTTGGGGGAGGCCCATGTCCAGCAGTGGACGTCCTTTGGCTGATATGGTGGTGGTGGTGGTGGATAATCTATCATACTAGCCGGGCTGGTGATTGTACACTCGACGGCCCATGACGTGAGTGAGCTTTCGGGTTTTCACGAGTCTGTGTGGCATCAGCACGGCTAGCACAAGACAGCACGCGAGCTATATTGCGCGCGAATGGGTACACACGGAAAGAGACGGATAGTCTATCTCGCGCGCGATATAGCTCGCGCGCCGTCTTGTGCTAGCCGTGCTGGGGCAATTTTCCCGCCCGCGAGCTGCGGGTCGCGTACTTACGTGGCTGCTCATTCACATTTTTGGGATTTCGGTTCACTAAAGGCGAAGGGTACGGCAAGGCATTCTCCATACAAATGTTGTGCAAGTTTTATTCGTTAGTTTTGGCACTACATCATTTAATTTTAATTTTTGCTTGTATATATTGGATAGACGCAGAACTTGAAGTTGAAATTTTGTTTTATTACAAAAAAAGTAAAAAATGCGGGTGGCGCAGGACCGGTCATTGTGGAAGTCTTTGGGGGAGGCCTATGTCCAGCAGAGGACGTCTTTCGGCTGACATGATGATGATGATTAAAAAAAAAATAAACAAAAAAATATTAAAATTAAAAAATAACTAGAAGAAAATAGCTAACAGAAAAATAAGCATGTTGGCCAAAAATAATAACTGTAGCGCAAACACTAACAAAAACAAAATTTGTCGGCCTGTTTAGCCTAGTTAGTAGTGTCATTGCCTCCGAAGCTAGAGGTCCCGGGTTCGATTCCCGGTAAGGGCAATTACCTCAAAAAAATATTTTAACATGTGCACAAAAAATTATAATAGTTTTAAGAGTCACTAATTACAAATCTTTGAAAATATAACTAAGAATTGTCTCATAGAGAAATGCTATTATAATATTTGTGACTTTTTAAATGATTCTTTTTAACTTGTAATATGAGCCCAGATGTATGCACATGAAAAGGTAGGGTTTGGTGAAACAACCAAATTAAATGCAATAATAACCACAAAATGTAACCGAATTCGTACATAATTAAATAAATTATTTTAAACAATTTCAAAGCCTAAATAAAATAAAAATTGGGGGACAATCTTTCACAAATACCCCGGGCATCCTTCAGGATAACTACTGGGATTAGGCCAGGATGATGATGATGATGATCTCGACATTTACACCGTGGCTGGTATTGCTTATACCGGAGTTTCATCGCAAATCATTAAAAATGTAGGGGCGCAATAAACACTGACAGTTGCCGCTGACAGCTGACAGTTTTCTCATCGTACCGCTTTCCCACCGTCTAATCAGGAAGTCGCCTAAAATGAGTGCCTGATAGGCGCGGGATGCGCGGAAGCTAAACAATGCAGTAAAGGGAGTCTACTTGGAAATTCGAAATCCGAACTTCGTATGGTGCCGTCCCTCTCACTCTTCTGTCATACACTATATGAGCGAAAGGGACGGCACCATACGAAGTTCGGATTTTGAACCTGACCTGACCTGACGATGTATTAGTAATAGTAATATTGGGGGACAATCTTACACAAATCGACATAGCCCCAAACTAAGCAAAGCTTGTACTATGGGTACTAAACGACGATATACATACTTATATAGATAAATACATACTTAAATACATAGAGAACATCCAAGACCCAAGAACAAATATCCGTGAAAAATGCACAAATAAATGCCCTGGCCGGGATTCGAACCCGGGACCTCTAGCTTCGGAGGCAGAGTCACTACCAAATAGGCTAAACAGGTCGTGTATTGATACGATTAAATGAATATGAATATGAATATGAACTTCGGAGTAGACCCCCTGTATTCATACCGCCCCACCACCGCGCAATCTTTATTAATACAGACTGTAAACTAACAAGTCAGGGATTCTGTATGACATCAGCAAACTTAGTAATTATTAAAAATATTGCAAACAAATTTCGTCCTGCCAGCAGTATACTGTTTTCCTAAAGGTGAGATTAGTCATTTTGGTGAATACCCGGAATATCTCTTCAGGTTTTATACGTATCGCGGCCAGACATGAACCCTATGACACTGACAGTTATTCCCACGACACAACCTTGTACTGGCGTCACCGTTACATTAGAATCGAATTGAAGGCGTCTAAAAATAACATTTATTAATTTTAGGTAGAAATATACCATTACAATGATATTCCGTTGGAATTATAACAATTCTTAACATTTACAAGTAATTATCTCGATCAGACTTTACTTTTACGTCCTGCAAAACTTACTTCGTTTGGAAGATATCGACTAGTGCTGAAAAGATTCGATAAACAAATGTCAACAATGGAAACGTAGTAAACATAATACGCTTTCAGTGTCCGATTTATAATAATTTAAGTTGTCTGCGATAATAAAATAAAGAAGATAGAATATTTATTCGTACATTTGTTGAGCGTGACATAAAATGCTTATAGGTGCTGAATGTTAAAAAGTTACATTAAATTGTTTTATTTCACTCAAATTATGGATTATTCTAGGGACACCAGTTTTTGTTTTATTTTAAGATTAAACTTTATAAGTATCAGCCGTTACAGCCATTTTCGGTGGCAGATTTTTTAAAGTAAGTTGATTTAGTTTCGTAACTGTTACGATGCACTGCGACTGTGTTGAGATTGGTATCTATGTGTAGTAACAGTTTTCACACTTACTTTTAGTAATTAAGGTAGTCATTGTATCCACATGTTACTTAAACATTTGCGTCGAAACATTTTATACATATTGTGTACATATTGTGACTAGTGTACAATTTAGTCAGTGTCATAGGACTCATGTCTGGCCGCGCCGGGTAAAGTAACTGTGTTTTAAAAAAATATTAGTGTCGTAATGTTACTTAACTGTTCGTACACTATACTAAACTATAGAAAAAAGTACATGCCACCATTTTGGAAATTTAGTTGATTTGTTACTACTTTAAGTTACATGTTGACATGGTAGTATTTGATTATAAAATAATTAGTTTATTTTTTCTTATTTTTCGCGTAAAATTAATCTTATACTAAGTAATCATGGTCACCCTATGACTTTTGACATACGCTGTATGGAAAGCGACAAGACGTCACATTGAGTAGGGTGACCAAACTGTATTCAAAAATGTTTTTTTCTATTTGTCATCTGAAAAATAATCAACATTATTGATGATAAACAATAATTAACAACACCATTAGGTTCATCTTTGAATTCTGTATGATGTCTTGCTCCACGACCCGGAAATCTCCCTGTATAGACCGATTACTGAAGCTATATTCGACCTTGTCTTTTTACTGCTAGTTATATTTCTGTTGTTTTATAACACTGTGAAGGGCAACAAACCTACAGCCGGGAGACAAGTAAACCAGAGTTACGTATTTTGGCATAGTTGGCAGTGACCCTTTTTTTTAACCTGGATAAATGCATTTACGCATCCCGCCTAGCCGGGGAACTAGGACGGGTATGACGGACTTCCGGGAACCGCCCGGACTACCGTCTAAAACCTCCAGGGTATGCCCATCACGCAGTATAAGTGGCGGTGACACGGGATCGCCAAGGCACACAACCGCGAACACAGCCTGCTGCGACAGCCGAAGCTGCCCCCTCTCGGTTGAGGCTTGCGCCCCCCACACGTCGGCAAGCATTCAGGGTGTCACCACACACTTGCCGGCCAAAGGACCTCCACGCCGGGAGAGGGTGAAAAACCCCGGATTCACCCCCTCAGGTCCCCTTGTAACTTTTTATAGAGGTTTCCTCCCTCGCAGCCACCACCCGGCCCCGGCCTGACGGTGACAGCCCCCGCTCCCGACTATAGCGGCCCTCTGCCGCAGTCAGGGTTACGGGCCCGTTATTATTTATACAGGCATACGGCATGGCCTGTCCCTCTCGCCGCACCTGGGGTGTCTTGCGACTCCCTAGTGCGGAACCCCCCATCCCCCCGTTAGTCGCATCTGGAATGTCCTCCGCTAAAACAGAGGAACACCCAGAGCGACCCCGTCTTCGGGTTATCGGTAGCACCGGTAAGCGATCCCTCCGAAGATGAATCGCTTACCGTTGCCTCCAGGGCGCACCGGCCAGAACCCTTCCCCTTCCCCCAGACCCGCGAGGGTCCAGAGGAACTGGAAGAGCCCAGACACTCGTGGAGGTTAGCCGACTAGCGCCCCAGTTGGAAGTGACCCTGCCTACGAAGCCAGAGGTCCCGGGTTCGAATCCCGATCAGGGCATTATTTTTGTATATTTAGCACGAATATTTGTTCTTCAGTCTTGGATGTTTTCTATGTATTTAAGTATGTATTTATTTATACATCATCATCATCATCATGTCAGCCGAAAGAGTCGACTGCTGGACATAGGCCTCCCCCAAAGACTTCCAGAACGACCGGTCCTGCGCCACCCGCATCCAGCGGACACCCGCGCGCACCCCTGGCCCCGTTAGTACTCTGGCCGCTACCAGAACCAGGGTACCGGAGGTCGCCGGAACCTCGTGGCCGTGGCCTGTTGTATATGTAAATATATCGTCCTCTACTCGTAGTACCCGTAGTACAATGGCTTAGTTTGGGAATAGGTCGATTTGTTGAAAATTCTAAATATTAATTAAAGGAAAAAATTGAAAAATTTAATGCTCCCAGCAGGATCCGCAACTGCGGCATCTGGCATACGCGGCCAATCGCTCTAGCCTCTGAGCTATCGGAACAACCAATCTCGGGCACGAAATCCTTCACTAGTTCCCTCTCACAACGCCTTAGGGAGGCGTACACCAGATCAAGCCGCCGCGCCGCATTGGCCCCGTATGCCAGATGTCGCAGGTTCGAGTCCTGCTCGGAGCATTAAATTTTTCATTTTTTACCTTTAATTTGAAATTAGGTCGACTTGTGTATTATTCTCCCCCAATATTTATTTATTATTTTATACTGAGATAAGTTGTGGAGAGACGGATGGACGGACATGGTGAAACTATGAAGGTTCCTTGTTTATTTCCCAACGGACGCTGATAAACAAAAATAGTCACCAGAAACACTGGGAATCTATAGACTAGTAAAGGCGAAAAAGTCGTTCTTGGGAAATTGTACAAGTTCTACAATAAAATTCCAAAACACATTACTGAACTTAGCAATTCTAAATTCAAATCTGTAGTAAAACAAACACTTATTTCAAGAGCATGTTATAAGATAAACGATTACATCATGGATAGGGATGTTTGGCAGTGATAGTGTCCTGCACGGCTTATCTATCGCGAAAATAGGTTTTCTACTGTAGCATTGTTATTTTGTAATAGCTGACACTGTAATTTTATATTTAACTATACAATGTATATTGTTTTGAATATATGACACCTCGCCGAGTTTCTTACGCCGGTTCTTCTCGGGGCATAGGTTTATTTTTCAGAACCGCTAGTAGTTTATTGACGTTCATAGGTGCATGTAATATGCCTATTTTGAAGAATAAACTACTTTTACTTCGAATCCCTAAAAATGGTCCGGCAGCACGCTTGAGATGAAGCGGCCACAGGCTACGTTGTCACTTTACCATCAGGCAAATATGAGAGGTAGGGCACATCGAAACGTATCCCGCTCAAATTTCGAGTAGCCCAGGGGAAGTACCTCCACCTTACAGAAGACCACATCCATAATTGCATAACTACTTGCCCCTTAGGTAGGTATGTGGTGTTGTGTTCCTGATGGTGAGTAAGGTCGCCAGGATCGAAGGTTGGGAGTGAGAGGCCTGCATATATCTAGCTTGACAGCTGGAGACCTCTGCGGGTCCCTCACTCTCAACACAGCGCATCCCCAAGTCAAAAAAGGGTCGGCAACGCACTTGTGATTCCTCTGGAGTCGTAAGTGTCCATAGGCTACGGTGTCTGCTTACCATCAGGCAGGCCGTAAGCTTGTTTGCCACCGTCGTTGCATAAAAAAAGGCAGGCTTCCGTCGTAGTAATAACAAAAATAGACCTTCGAAATGCTCAAAGCCACTCCGTCTGCCGTGTAATACGAAGGCGGCGCGGCGAGGGTAGTTAGCTACCAATATTTTACCAAGAATATCGTCAGACGAGATATAATTTATTGCCAATGCGCGTCCCTTGGGTCACCGGTAACGGCCGCCGCGGGCGCAAGCCATTTGCCCGGCTCACTGCCGGCCCCGTAAGAACAACGATTACGATTTGCCTCAAGGAAACCAGTTTATGGCGAATTCTCCGCGTGGTCTGTAAAAAAAGATATAAGATAGCGAAAACTAAGCGAAATTCTGAAAAAAATTACTGTGAACTTGGCATCCTATCTTTTTGTGTGCTTTTCTTGAAGGTTTGAAATACCGCAGGCGACAGTGCATTCCACAGTTTAGCTGTGCGAGGCGGGAAATTACTATCTTCGCTAGCACAAGACGGCGCGCGAGCTATATCGCGCGTGAGATAGCTCGCGCGCCGTATTGTGCTAGCCGTGCTCGAGTAAACAAAAAAAATTAAAGCATCGGGCGGTTGTCACACTGACGCGGTTTCCGGTAGACGGTGTGGTGTGCGAGCGGGACAGCGCTATGCATAGGTTTAGGCCCACGTCTAAAGATTCCCAATTCTACAGATTCCCATGTTTACATATTCCCAATTTTACAGCGTCTCAAGTTTACATATGGCCAATTTTACAGATTCTCAAGTTTCTAGATTCCCAATCCTACAAATTCTCATGTATAAATATTCCTAATTTTACAGATTCTCAAGTTTACAGATTCCTTATTCTGCAGATTTAAAATGTCGTGATTTACAATGGTCCCAAGTTTAGGTAGGTTAGGTTCGTTAGGTATCTTCAGATGCCCGAAGGGCAAACTGCGCAGAAATAGGAGCCCCACGGAGCGGGGCTCCGTCAATCGGAATCTGTAGAATTGGAATTCTGCAGAATTGGGAATCTGTAGAATTGGAAATCTGCAGAATTCAGTAACTGTAGGATTGGGAATCTGAAAAATTCGGAATCTGATGAATTCAGAATCTGTGCAATTGGAAATCTGCAGAATTGGGAATCTGTAGAGTTGGGAATTTGTAGAGAAGCGAATCTGTAATGGAAATCTGTAGAATTGGGAACAATTCTATGCATATCGATATCACGCTCGCACTGCGGAAACCGTCCGGAAATCGCATCCGTGTGATAACATAACCATGTTGACATTGACAAAGAGAGAATTTGTGTAAAGCCATACGTACGAGACCTACATTGCGCGGTTTGACAGATCTATTGAACTCATTATACCACGGTAACCCGCAATGTAATGAAACTCGCAGGCGAGACTCGTGTGTGAGTACAGAGGCCTTAAGAGTGACACAAACCTTGAGGTCTAGTTACACTAGGTAGTGGGGAGATAAGATTAGAAAGATTGTTAATAGCGAATTAGACGTTGTTCTTCAACATTACCGAATAGCGATATTTTTTAGGACGACATTTGATAAAGTATCGCCGGGCGCGGTGGTTATATAAATCCGGTATTGTATTGATCGAGCAAATACAGGCAAACTTAAGAAGCGATTAGTTTTTTTGGTTGTTTCTTTAGATATATGGTGGTTATATTTATATATTGCTTATTTTTAAGACAAACATAATATTCTTTCACTAGAATCGGCATACTGGCGCGCGACAGCGGCCATCCGAACACCGAGTAACCGGTTAGGGAACGCTGCGAAATAACGTTCCCAAAGCAATTCGTTCGACGTAATCTAAATAATTTACCGGTTCATCCTAAATAAATACGGGTGAATTTGTTACCGGTTAGAAGCTCTGAGAGCACCTACTGCGGCCGACGTACACTACCGTCAGAAATTTTAAGACCAAACACAAAATATGCAAATAGTCAACATTGGTTGATTATCCACTCAATTTTGATTCATCTGTCCGTGGTACTCTCAACCAGTTTGCAAAAGTCCAAATTTGTGAGAAATAGTCCATTGAAAACTTTTTGTCTTATTTGGTTTGAGTAATAATTTATGGAAATTAAACTAAAAATTGTGTTTGGTCCTAAACTTTTTGATGGTAGTGTAGTACGACGGCGATGACACGCAAACACATAGATAACCCCCTCTAGATGGAGATTATAGGGCGACGTGCGGTCACCTCACCTATGTACCACTAGTACATGTAAGCAGAAACGCCTCGCGCTCTCAGTCAGACTCGTCCAGGTTCGCGATCTATACGTACGTCAGATAAACGAGCATTGAAAATCGATTTTATTCATTAGAAATGGTGTTTTGCTGTGTAAAGTTATGTGGGAAAAGCTCTCGAACAGCAAAGTACAAGAATGACGGAATAACATTTCACAGATAAGTTAAATTAATTACAAAAGGCATATTTTATTCTGCCAGGCGGAGTTCATTTTACATTAGCCAGTAAGAAGTACAGAAGTATTCTTGTCCCTTTCCAACCAATTCAAATGTCAATATACTCTCTCTTCTGACGAAAGTACATGCTCGGGCTAGCGATGTGCCAGTGACGCTTTCGACATTACCGTATAAGTCTCGATTTCAATTAATTATGTATTCGTTCGCGTTTTGTTGCGCTGTTTTATTAATATTGAAATTCTATTGGAAAAGGTCATTAGTTATTTTACATTAAATTGTCAGTGTTGCCAGTGTTCTTTTAATTAAAGTAGTAATGTAGTAAATTAGTGTCTCGTTCTATTTTATTTATACGCTATAGGTACGATACGGGTACATATCAGTGTAGTTGAATGGAATATTTAGTTTGGAAGTAGTTAATGTGTAGTTTTATTTTATTATAAAGTTTATTAACCGGTTGTATCATATTTATTGCTATGTAATATCGAGTATGTATATCTAATGAAATAACAAATTAGTAACAGTATTACCACTGAGTAGGACATAGATTTCCCTAGCATTTAGGACTGGTATCACGAGGTGGACCCTATGCTGGACTTCGAAGAAGTATAAAGGATCTCGAAATCGGTTAGAGAAAGAGCCATTCCAATTGGGTTTTTTTCGAATCGTTTTGGTGAGCAATTAGGACTGGTATCACAAGGTGAATCCTATGCTGGACTTCGAAGAAGTATAAGGGATCTCGGAAGTGGTTAGAGGTGGAGCCATTGCAATTGGGTTTTTTCGAATCGTCTTGGTGAGCAGTTAGGACTAGTGTCACGAGGTGGACCCTATGCTGGACCTCGAAGAAGTATAAGGGATCAAGGAATCGGTTGGAGAAGGAGCCATTGCAATTTGGTTTTTCGTTTCGTCTTGGTGAGCAATTAGGACTAGTGTCACGAGGTGGACCCTATGCTGGACCTCAAAGAAGTATAAGGGATCTCGGAATCGGTTGGAGAAGGAGCCATTGCAATTTGGTTTTTCGTTTCGTCTTGGTGAGCAGTTAGGACTAGTGTCACGAGGTGGACCCTATGCTGGACCTCGAAGAAGTATAAGGGATCTCGGAATCGGTTGGAGAAGGAGCCATTACAATTCGGTTTTTCGAATCGTTTTGGTGAGCAAACTTTTTGAAAACATTTTAGCCAATCACAAGGCAGTGCGTTTGCGTGGGTAAATTCCTCAACAGCCATTGGCCAACAATTTACGCGCGACGCCGGCGACCGCCATTTTGTCTGACTGCGTGAAGCACGAGAGCACTAGTTCAACTGTCATTGCATATTCTACCTTGACCTTACGTATAATTGAATTGGTCGTACATTCGATTTCATTCGGTACTTGTCTGCACTCGTCGGCGTGAACGAAGATTGCCGATGTAACTTATATTTGTGGTTCTACTGTATTTATTTATATAGATAAACAAATTTATTTATATAGAAAAACTTCCAAGACTCAGGATCAAATATTCGTGTTAGTTCATCTCACAAATAAATGCTCTGGCCGGGATTCGAGCCCGGGACCTCCGCCTTCGTAGGCAGGACCACTACCAACTAAGCCAAAGTGGTCGTCAAAATATTCCGCAATTTTTACATTCACCAGTGCTGTAACCGTGTAAGTCGATTCACAAGAGCTGGCGCGGAATGTCTATGAAATTAATGACAGTTTCATACATTTTCCGCGCCAGCTCTTGTGAATCGACCTATACTACATTACACTATGTGCTGCCTAAAAATATTATTCTAGATACTAAGTTAATAGATGAGCATATACGCTATTTAAAATTGTTACCCTAAAATAAATGGCATTACCGGTAAAAGCCGGTAATAAACAACGCGTCCCATCCCTACGCCGCGCGCGCCATGTTGAACCCAAGCGCGCGCTCTATGAAACAGCCAATGGCAGCGACGTTACCGACCTCCCCGCGACCCGCACATACCGCTAACCTTGATGACTTTCGATTCGAACTAAATCGTTCATAGGGGCCATCTAGAGGGGGTTATCTATGCGTAAACATGAGGACCCTACCCTACCCTATATAGACGAAAGAGAACGTTCTATGCGGTAAAGCAGGATACCGTGATTTTAGTCTCTAGCGTGCTCTAACTGTTGACAATCGTTTTAGTCAGACAAGATCTTCTGTACTTGCGTGGTATTTATTTTGGTTTCGATTATTTGCAGAATTTGCGAAGCGTCTGGTTGACGTAACTGGTGACCGAAGAGGCGGCTTCCTCGCTCAACGTATCAGCATTTCGATACAGCGAGGAAATGCCGCCAGCATCCTAGCTAATAATTCCTCAAGGGCCTGTTTTAGATTTCAGTTAGTTTTAATTTTATTTATATTATTTTGGTTAAGTATTCTTGTATAATACTAGAATAGTATTTTCTATAGTTACTATAGTGGCCCAGCGGCGCCCGCGTACCGCATGCAGTATGCGAAGTTAAGCAATGTCAGCCGGGATCAACACTTGCATGGGTGAGCTTTGAGTGGTTACTAACTGAGCTTTGGAAGGTACGCTAAGCCGTTGAACCCGGCTGATCAGCAGCTCACCATCAGCCGGGTTGCTGTCCTAGAACAGCAATCGTTAAGCCAAGGTAGAGGCCTTCGGGTGGCTTGAGAACTTCCAACAGTGTTGCCAACTCATTTGAGCAGAGCCATTGGGTTGGAAGGTCAGTTGGTAGTCGCTTCCGTAAAAACTAGTAGCTACGCCAATTTGGGATTAGTTAGCGAACCCCGGGGGGGGGGGGGGGGGGTCCTTCAGGATGCAACTGTACTGGGAAAAAACGAGGATGTTGATGAGTATTTTCTTTTTCTATAGTCGTGTAAGTGGTATTGAAATACGTAAGCTTACTGTCAGCGGTGCAGCATCAGCCTAGCAGCTAGGTTGAGGACTTATAGTATTCTTCCTTCTCGCACTTACATAATAGCTAGAAAGGGACTGCCCGACATAAACGCAACCATGCTAGCTAGGCTGATGCGTTAGATTACCATAGACCAGGAGTAACGTAAGGGGCGCGAGACAGGTAACCTCCTCGAGTGTCCGGGCTCTACCAATACCTGTTGATCCGGTTGATCCGCAGGTAAGGGTAGAGTCTTGGCCGGTGCGTCCTGGAGGCACGGCAAGTGATCATTTAGTGGACCCTAAGTGATCACTTGTCGGGCTACCAATAACCTGTCAGGGGGGGAGGAGGGTATCGGACCAAGGACTTCTCCACGGAGAAATCCCCAGGTCCGACGAAGGTGGGCCGCTTCGGCGGCGTAGTGCGGTTCGAGGCACCGACCGTTTGCCTCGTCAAATATAACGGCCCCGTAATCCCGACTAGGCAGAGGGCCGATGATGTCCGGACCGGGGACTGTGAAGACCCCGCTTGCGGTAGGCTTGCAGTCGCGAGGAAGAAAACCTCTATAAAAAATTACACGGCCCACTGGGGGGCCGGCGGCTTCGGCTGCGGAGGGCTGCGGGGTAGGGGCGTTTGTCCTCCCGCTGGGCGCCGGGGTAGGGGCGTTAGTCCTCCCGGTGCCGTGGCGCGGGTGGGACCAGATCACCGTGTGTCGGTGCTGGTCCCTAACCTTCCCGGGGTGTAGGGAGGTCGGTGCGGGAAGGCACACTGGTCATGCTACAGTGTGCCTTTTTGGTGAGGGTTCGCCTTAGGGCGATGGTGCCGGTGATGTCGTGGTGAAATGTTCGCGATCCCATGGCATCACCACTCGGGCACGGTGGAGGCAGCATCCCAGAGTTTTAGTGGGTAGGCTGGTCCTCGTTTGGACCGGAGAGTCCCACATAACTAATGCGT
Source organism: Notocelia uddmanniana (assembly GCA_905163555.1). Taxonomy (NCBI): domain Eukaryota; kingdom Metazoa; phylum Arthropoda; class Insecta; order Lepidoptera; family Tortricidae; genus Notocelia; species Notocelia uddmanniana. The sequence goes on from LR991071.1 coordinate 20,571,031, forward strand.
AATATCTGGCTTGTCCCCGCAGGCCTCATATTACGTATTGGTATGCGTAACGCATTTCTCTGGGTCAAAAAAAAAAAAAAAAAAAAAAAAAAAAAAAGGAGTAACGTAATGAAGAAGAAAACCAGCTTAAATAAATGATCCATAATAAAGGCATTTGTGAAGTAAACCAACTTCCTAGTGTAAATAATTAATATTTTTTACAATTATATCATCATCATCATCATCATCATCATTCAGCCGAATGACGTCCACTGCTGGACATAGGCCTCCCCCAAAGACTTCCACAATGGCCGGTCCTGCGCCACCCGTATCGAGCGGACACCCGCGACCCTTACCAGGTCATCAGTCCACCGTGTGGGGGGCCTGCCCACGCTACGCCTTCCGGTATTGTATTATGTAACGACCAAATTCACAAAAAAGTAAGAAAATCAATATTGTCATGTTGTGGATTGCCTTTGAGAACACCTAAAAGTGAACTAGAATGTTGTAGTCGTGGACTTACAAACTGAGGATGCACCATTATGGAAATGTCTACTTTCATGTCATTCAAAAAGTTATGACAGAATCACCACGACAAAATTGCAACAAGAAGGTATTATTGTGTCAATTAAGACAAATGAAATTGCGGCTCAGACCAACTAGCACGATAGGTTATACCACAGAGTAAGTAATAGTACATACAGAAATTTCACTTCCTAACAAAAACGGCGTTTAGGCATAAGAAACGTACCTACTCTCTGCATCTCTGTCTATCGCATAACTTGTATTCATTCACGCGCGGCACGTGTAGCGTTGGGGTTGTCACTCCATGAATAAATAATTAGTACATATTACTTCACATGTAGGTATGTCAGCGTCATTATGAATAACACCAATAATATAAGTGATCTCGTGAACGGAAATTCCATTTAAGTCTTGTAACTTTAATTTGTAAGTGAGTAACACAAAAAGTAAGTTAATAAAGTATACCTACGGTTCTATTAAGATACTCTTTTTAGGGTTTCGTACCCCCTCTTATGCAAGATTATTTTGAACAGTATAGCCATTGAGTATACCCCAAATACGTTATTATCAGAAGAATCCTCCTTACACAAAACGACGTAAGTGCCGTAGTTATCTTATGAGGATACGTTCTTTTATATTAGAAAGGTACAAATTATTTTGGTAATGTCTTCCGTGTACATTTTGTTGACACACGCGACACTCACTCATTAAACCGTGGCTGCGGTCGCGACCACAGCGTCCACAGTGACCACTCAGCATAATTACTGCCCGCCGTTTGGTTTCGGGTGTGAAGCAAAATAATCTGTGGTGACAAATCTAGTCCCTTTAAATCCCTTGAATTTTAGAATCCTCTTATAATAAAAATTCATTGGCCAGTTACCACTCCTTCCCCCACCGTTCTTATAATGACTTGCCTATGGTATAGACTTGCATATAAAAAGTTTATTGTTTTAATACTGCTATCGGTCATTTAATTTTGCAGATTGTAACGCTGGAAAGCAAGAAAAATAAGATTAACAATAACTAGACCAGGCTATTCGTGGCTTAACTTAATTCATCATCATCATCATTCAGCCGAATGACGTCCACTGCTGGACATAGGCCTCCCCCAAAGACTTCCACAATGACCGGTCCTGCGCCACCCGCATCCAGCGGACACCCGCGACCCTTACCAGGTCATCAGTCTACCGTGTGGGGGGCCTGCCCACGCTACGCCTTCCTGTACGTGGTCGCCACTCGAGAACCTTTCCGCCCCAACGGCCATCGGTTCTGCGTGCTATGTGCCCCGCCCATTGCCACTTAAGTTTAGCGATTCGAAGGGCTATATTGGTCAATTTAGTTCTGCTGCGGATGGCCTCATTTCTGATGCGATCACGCAGAGAGACTCCTAGCATAGCCCTCTCCATTGCTCTTTGGGTAATTTAATTATCTGTCATTAACAGCGATCGTAACTTTTGTAGCATTTTCGGTGCGGCGTAGTGGTGTTAACGGAGTTGGTATGGACAAATACGATTTAAACGGTTAATTAAGTTATTAACGCTAATGAATCATAAGAATTTAAATAATTTAACCCAATTCCGTTAACACCACTACGATGCACCGAAAATGCTACAAAACTTACGATCACTGTTCATTAAGTGTCGTTGTCAATAAGTTTAATTTAATTTCATGTAAGTACCTACTACCTACTTAATATTGTGCAAATGTATACAAGACCTTAATGTTAAGTCAATAAAGACACGGATACATATTTTTGTAGCTTTGGGTGGATCTAGAGAATGCTAGATAGATACGAGTAGAAGTACCTTAAAATTTGTTCGTCGAGGTTGTCCGCGTATCGTTGTCGTCGTCGTGGCCTGTCACCGCCTCGTGCTTGGGCGTGAACCGGCACAGAAAACTGTCCATAATCTCGCAGATTTTGAACCATCGTGGAAATCAATCTTCGGCTTGGAATAGGCAAGTCAGGATAGTGTTCATGAAATAAATTTCGAGCAGCAGTCGCACGATTGGTTTGGTAATACAACCTTACCATGTCAGACCGCTCAATATTCGTAAACGGATACGCCGCAGGCATTTTTTTCTAAATTTTCAATCTTTAAATAATTTTATTTTCGCTCGATGTTTTGACTTTGTCATAACAGTGACGGTTGACGTTTGTTCTTCATCTAATCAGTTGTTCATTAAAGAGATTTCAATATTAATTGTAAGGTGACCATATTTTAAGTTATTAACTGGGATATGGAAGTAGTTGATTAATTAATAATTAGCTGCAATTAATTAAAAACTAACAACATACATAAACTCGCAATTATTTACGGAGTTAGGACCAATAGGTTTGAATCATGACCCAGATTACATCCGTATATGGTTTCTGACATAATTAACACTTAACACTACATTTGTTAACGTAAGCACTTGTTAATGTTTATTATTTGAAAATCTTATTGCAAGTTATTACAACAACACTAAATGAACTTAAAACGGCAAAATTCGATGCGTTATGACGTAATAACAATTTCAAACTAGCTAAAAAATAGACAAATTCGCACAAAATACTCTTCTACGGCTCCCCCTTCCCCCGCCGTTGCATCTAGGCTATAATTTACGTGCGGGATTACTACCGCATATAGCATGCGGGATCCCGGTATTTCGGGATCCCGGTATCCCGGTATTGCATTCCCTAGGTGGATCGATATATTTGTAGTCGACTGTACCTACACCAAATAAATATATTTCTTTATTTCTTTTAAAGTGGACTCCAGGCCCCTTTATGATACAACTGGGACAAAAACGCTAGAAGGATGATGAACACAGTAGTTTTTTTTTATGACGTTGGAGGCAAATGAGCAGACGAATCGCCAGATGGTAAGCGATTAGCGCCGTCCATGGACACTCGCAACACCAGAGGGGTTGTAAGTACGTTGCCGGCCTTTTAGATGTGAGTAGGCTCTTTTCTTGAAGGTTTCGGTCCGGAAATAGTTTATTCCACAGTTTAGCTGTGCGAGGTACGAAATTTCTGGAGAAACGCACAGTTGAGGGCTGCCAATCATCTAATAATGGAAATGTTGTGGCGTTGGGCGATGGCGAAAAAAGCAGCAGGGATTAATCCGAACAATTCCTCGGAGCACTCCCCGTAATACATGCGATAGAAAATGCAGAGCGAAATTATGAAAGATATGAAAGTATGGAATTATCTACTGGGGAAATTCCACAGACGTCAACGTTTGTTCTCCAAAAAAGGTGCGTACGAACCATATACCGATTGCCTGTCAAGCAATCACTTAAAAATATTTTTAGAGAAAAATGTCTTCTTACACTTACTTCTATTTACATTCTGGAATTGAGTCAATTTGTAAACAAAAATACGGAATATTTTATTGTTAAGTCTTCGTCAAAAAACCACTTGCGCGCTCAATATAGATATGATTTAATATTAATATAGATAATATAAAAAATTTCAATAAAGTTTCACTATATACTTGGATCTTGAGTATTCAATTATCTCCGACGCAACCCTGCAACCCTACTACCCCAAAACGACTACGTATATCTCATGGCGACCCAGACCAGCAGTGGACCAAGGAAGATGAAGATTACAGCAAAGTAAAAACGAAGAATGAAGACTCAAAATTAAAATAATCTTAAAGAAGAGACTGCGAAATACGAAGACAAATGAAGACCATTATTAAAATAAAGACACGTTTTGGAGAAAATTTAGTTACGCATTTTTGAAGAAAGAAGATAAACCAAAATTATGAAGAAACGAGAAAAAATTACGGAAGAATTATAACAAAGAAGAAAGAAGAGCGTTGTCCAGGGTTTCCCGGCTCGCAAATCAAGAGGTGTCCAGGGTTATCCCGGCCCATTTCAAGAGGAGTCCAGGGTCATCCCGGCCCATGTTCCGGGGTGTCCAGGGTTAGCCCGGCCCACGTTCGAGACCAGCAGCAGCTTCGAGGCCACATGCAGCCACGTCGAGTTCCACGAGCCCGCCCGCCAACGTCACGTCACACGTGCCCGGCCGCTCCGTCGCAGCGTCAGCATGACCCACTTACCGGTGCGCATTGACCGCTTCTAATGTAAGTTTTATGTACTATATTGAATTATTGTAATTGAGTTATTTAGGAATCATAGATATTATTTTAGCCATTTCGCAATATAAGCATATTAATTATGTTACGAGAATTAGAAAGTTTACGGGATCAATTGAATAAGCTAAAAGAAAATATTGTCAAGTTAGGCCCAGAGAGGCGACAGAAAGAAATCGGTAGAAAGAAATTAGAGGAATCAAAAGAGTTAATTAGCCGAGTTGCGAATATTGTGTCTCAGTTAGAAGAGCAAGGGATAAATTTAACTCCTTCTCAAGTAGAATTAAGGAATACATTAGTAGGCGAAATTAGTTACATTTACGATACAATTAGGACATTATTAGCATTCGTTGACACGCAATCTCAAACAGAGATTACAATGGCAAAATCAGGGTTTGATGTCAAAACGGCTATTGCCTTGTTACCCACTATGACGGGACAGGAAGACGTCACGAAACAATTAATAGATGGTATTTTAATGTATAGTTCCTTGATCGATACTGTGTCACAAGGAACCCTAATCGATTTTGTTTTGAAAACAAGACTTTCGTCCAGTGCTAAACTTCGGTTACAAAATGCATACATTAGCGCGGAAGCCTTAGTTGCCGATATGCGTAAATTTTTACTGCCCAAAAAATCATCCGAATCGATTCAAGCTCAGTTGTACAGAGCTAGACAGGGACGACGATCAGTAGAGATGTTTGGAGCTGAGATAGAGGATCTTTTTGTCAACTTGACCATATCTCAAGCTGATGGTGACGACAGTAGGTATAACATACTACGTCCAATGAACGAGAAGTCAGCTATCAAGCGATTCGCTGATGGACTCTCGGATCCGAAGCTGAGTACCATAATAAGTTCTAGGCAGTTTACGTCATTACCGGAAGCGATTAGGACAGCCATTGATGAGCAAACCTCATCACCAAGAGATGACCAGATTTTGTATTACGGGCGTAACCAGCCTCGTAATAATTACAGGACTAATAGGGGTCATAATTCCAACTTTAAAGGAAATTCAAATAGAGGTAGGAATACATACGGAACAAACTATTATTCCAATTCTAATTATAGACGTATTCCGCAACCCAATACAGTGCAGCGTCCTCGGCAATATTTTGCGAGATCAACACGAGGCGGTCAGCGACCGCACGGGTCCCAACGCCCCGCGCAAGCAGCACGTGCACAGTGCATACAAACTGCTGACACGCCGACTACGACGTCTACGACACATAATTCCGATAACCGCAACATGCAGTTTTTTCGTGAATAATACGGATCATGGCATATATAGTTATAATAATTTTAGTACAGTTAGTTGCAAAATAGATAATACGCATAACTTAAGTCTTTTGATTGACAGCGGAGCTAGCTTAAATGTAGTCAAGTATGAATGTTTACAAAATAGGTTTGACCTTCTTAGGCAAATACAGAGAGATACAATTACAATTAAAGGAATATGTGGAGATTTAGTTTCAGAGGGATTTATTTATTTAACACTACACTTTGAGGAGTTTATTTGCAAGGAAAAGTTTTATGTTTTCAAGAATTTGTCTTGTTTTGCTGATGGTATTTTAGGCCAAACATTTTTTAGGCATTATAACCAGGGGTCAGATTTTTTATCGCACGGTAAGATGAAAGAAAGCTATAGAGTCGATATTAAGACTAAAATGTAACTGAAATTCATACTCATTCATTTAAGTAATACCGAAAGTAAATTATACGTGAAATAAATAATTTCAGTTGAATTAATTATATTTTATAAATAAAAAAAATATTGAGAAAACTGGAATGAGTGCTTTAAAATCTTGAAAATGGATGAAGTGTGTATTGTCCATATCAAGATTACGATTGTAAAATAAGTGGCGGTAATGGTGACTTTTTCGATATTTTCTGGAGTAAAACGGGTTCTATATTGGTTGAAAATCCACTTGTGACTTGAAAAAGATCGTTTTATATTAATACACGTTAGCTTAGTAAATTTAAGAACTCGCTCAAATTTTTGAGTAAGTATTTGCCATCTGCCTTATTTCTATAAAGTCCGGATTTCTATTGAGTACTTTCTTCAAATTATCTTTAATTGGTTCAGGGCCAAAAATTGTTAAAAAATTTTAAGTACTTGCGGATCAGACATTGTTCGCGTAATAATGCACGCACCGATTGCAATATAATTAAACGACACGTCGTTAATGATTGACCTACATAGACATACATAAAGCGGCCAGTACCCAGTATTACGTCTACCGCAACAAAATAGTCTGTGTAACTATGTACAACTAAACTAAGTTTTTAAAGTTACGTGATAAATGTAACACTTCCCACATCGTACTACAAAAAACATTTTAATTGCATTAAGTAAGATTAACTTTCGATTGACATTTTTGATCTGTCAGCCTGATAAAGCGATAAAAGTATTTCGGGACTAAGAAAATGAGTGAGTATGAGTATGAATATGAGTCTTAATATCGACTCCATAGTTTTCTTTCATCTTACCGTGCGATGAAAAATCCGAGCTCTGATTATAACGCAATTATAAGTTATAAAGACAATACTTTGACCTTAGAGAACCAAGGAAAGTCTATTTTAATACCGATTGAAGGCAATTCGTACAACTATGTGCATACCGTTCCTCCACGATGTGAAATTATCACACGCGTACCCGCACCAATGCAGGAAGACTGCGTAGTATTGGCGGAAGAAATAAAATATGGTGTTTATGTAGCAGGTATTATTTCGAAACCAGAAAAAGGTCGAATTCCGGTGCGAATATTAAATACGACAGATGAGACAGTTAGTCTAGATTTATCACGTTTACAGGTACACACTTTAGGTAGTTTTGATATTTGCAACTTTGACTCAGAGAAAAATAGTGTAAGTAGGGTAACCACATTGCTAACATTATTAAATTTACATACTTACTTAAACAAGGAAGAGCAGTTGAGTATAGAACAAATTTGTGCAAAATATGCGGATGTTTTTCATCTGCCCGGCGACAAACTCAGCACTACTAACTTGCTAGAGCATACCATTAAATTAAAAGATAACGTAAGCCCAGTATACGTCAAGCCATATAGAATACCACAAGCTTTACGCAAAGAACTCAAAACTCAGATACAGAATATGATTGATAACGATATTATTGAAGAGGCTACTTCAGAGTGGTCCAGCCCTGTTTTACTTGTTCCCAAAAAGTGCGATAAATCAGGAGAAAAGAAATGGAGATTAGTTGTGGATTATAGGCAGTTAAATAATAGAATTCAAGATGACAAATTCCCATTGCCGAATATCACTGAAATTTTAGATTCTCTTGCAGGTAGCATATATTTTTCAAAGCTTGACCTTTCTCAAGGTTATTATCAACTTGCCCTAGATAAAGATTCCCGTAAATACACAGCTTTCACGACTGACAAGATGTATCAAATGAAGAGATGTCCGATGGGACTCCGAACTAGTCCGATTGTCTTCTCCAGGCTGATGACCATAGCTATGTCAGGATTAAATTATAAACAGTGTTTCATATATTTAGATGATTGTATTGTTATAGGAAATTCCATGAAAACCCATAACCAGAACCTTACTCGAGTTTTAGAAAGACTACGAAGCACTAACCTTAAGCTTAACCCCTTGAAGTGCGAATTTTTACGTAAGGATATTATGTATTTAGGTCATAAAATTACTTCAAAAGGTGTAGAACCCGACCCGGCAAAAGTAGAGGCATTAAATAAGTACCTAAGACCAACAAACACAGACGAGGTCAAGAGGTTTGTTGCATTTGCCAATTATTATAGACGATTTATACCGAATTTCGCGAATATCGCTTATCCATTGAACCAATTTTCAAAGAAAAACGCAATTTTTAATTGGACCCCAGAGTGTGAAACAGCATTCTTAAAGTTAAAGCAGGTACTAATGAGTCCACAAGTTTTAGATTATCCAGATTTTTCAACAGATAACATTTTTACCTTGCACACAGATGCATCAAGGCAAGGTCTTGGTGCTATATTATCAAATACTAATGGAAAAGTAATCGCGTACGCCAGCCGCAATTTAAAGCCAGCAGAAACTCGATACCCAATTATAGAACTTGAATTACTTGCTATTGTTTGGGCTACAAAGCATTTTAGACCGTATTTATATGGTAGAAGGTTCAAAATCGTAACTGACCATAAACCATTGATTTATCTCTTTGGAATGACTGATCCTTCGAGCAGGTTAACTAAATTTAGATTAAATTTAGAAGAAATTACTTTTGATATTGAGTATATCCCGGGACGAAATAATGTAGCTGCAGACGCATTAAGTCGTTTACCGAGGAATATTGAAGAGTTAAAAGATATTAGAGCACACGTTGTATCAGTCATGACGAGAGCACAAACACGGAAGTTACGCGCACAGCAAACTAGCGATTTAGTGCCAGATGTACCCGCAACCCCTAGGCCTGATCAACCTAGAATTGTGGATATCATCAAAGCTCCAAAAGATTGTATAGAGCTTGTAATAAGCGCAAATTACAAGTTATCCCAGGCAAGTCAGTATGAATACATTAGTGATAAAGGAAATTTTAGGTACGTACCAAGCAAATCATGTATTTATCTAATCACCCGATCGTTATCTACCGTAGGCGTGTTAGCGAGGGAATTAGAAGTATTTTGCAGGAAGTTAAATATACATAAAGTTATTATAATAAAAAATAAACAAAATGAAACAGAAGTGAATGCATTCTTAGCCAATTATAAATGTGATATTCCTAGGATCCTAGTAACAAAAGGTGTCACGAGAATATGTGATAGAAATGAAATCAGAGTTATCTTAAATGACTTTCACCTTTTACCCACCAGTGGCCACGCGGGGGTAAACAGGATGCTTAATAATATTAAACGATATTATTACTGGCCGAAAATGAGCCACGATGTCTACGAATATGTAAAGAAATGTGCACATTGTCAATATAACAAATATACAAATAGATATATTAAAGAACCAATGACGATAACAACAACCGCAAATACTTATTTTGAACGAATTTCATTAGATATTTTAGGACCCTTAGACATAGATAATTATAACTATAAATACGTTTTAACTATTCAGTGCGAACTAACAAAGTTCGTCGAGGCATACCCCTTAGAAAGAAAAGACACTGAATCTGTAAGTAGAGCGTTTGTAAATAATTTTATTTTAAGATACGGAGTACCGAAAGATATCATTACGGATCAAGGTACGGAATTTATGTCTAGTGTATTTTCAGAAATATGTATATTATTAGATATAAATAAGTTGCACTCGACAGCTTACCATCATGAAACAATAGGCGCACTTGAAAACACGCACAAGAGTCTAGGAGCATATCTCCGAATTCAATGTAGCAATAATAGCACCGACTGGAGTAGTTGGTTGAGCTATTGGTGTTTCTCATACAATACTACCGTACATACAGAGACACAATATGCGCCCTATGAACTTGTTTTCGGCAAAGCGTGTAGTTTGCCAAGTAACCTAATTTCTTCTGTCGACCCACTATATAACTATGATAGTTATCCTAAGGAATTTAAGTATAGGTTACAAAAAGCACAGTTAGAAGCTAAAAATAATTTATTGTCTAGTAAAACTAGTAGAAAATTAATGTATGATAAGAAAATGTATTCTGCAAAATATAAACCAGGTGATTTAGTACTTTTAAAGAACCAAGTAGGAAACAAATTAGATCCTATTTATACAGGACCTTACAAGGTCATAGAAGATATTTCACCAAATTTTAAGATTTTAAAAAGTAATCAGTTATACATAACCCATAAGAATAATACTAAATTGTATATAATTAATTAATTGTAAGCAAGTAACATGCGTTTTATTTCTTTTCTGCCACCCCGGGGGTGAAGGGAACTTTCGGGGGAGGTGAAGTATGGTCATTAGTCACCTTTAGAGTTTAACAGTAACTTCATAGTTTACTGCAGCATAAACGCATATTGCTTGTATATGCTAAACCGAACGTGTATATAATAGGGTATTTCTTTCAATAAAGTTTCACTATATACTTGGATCTTGAGTATTCAATTATCTCCGACGCAACCCTGCAACCCTGCTACCCCAAAACGACTACGTATATCTCACCTTCATATCTGCAATAAGACTCTTCAACAATCTTCCTTTAGAAATAAAAATGCTACATGGAAATATATTTAAAAATAAGTTACGGAGCTGGCTCATTGACAGAGTTTTTTATAGTTTATTTGAATTTTTTGACTATAAAGAGTCCGCTTAGTGATAAAAAATATGTATGTTAATGTGATTAATTCCTCCCTAGTTTTAAGTTTAATTTATATTGTATGCCTGTAACTGGGAACTGTTGATACTTTTAATATTTGTCCACCTTATTTATATACACAATTTTACAATAAACTTTCCGATTTCTGATTTCTGAAGAGTTATGAAAGATAGGTGGCAACTAAGGGCGTGTTTCCACGGGACAAGCGGGCAAAACGTGCGACTGCCATTCCGTGGGAGATGCCCCTTAATACAACTCAATACATCACGATATCAATACTTATCCTCTAGCTATATATTACAGAGAAATCTTTAAAATTGCACTCGTACTCTAACGTAATCTCGTCTAACATCTCTTTCCAGCTAGTTTATAAGTATGTTTGTCTCTGTTGCGCAGATTCAGCTTCATCGCATCCGGAACTAAAAGAGTTGACCTAGTTCGGATACTTTAAGGTATTGATATCTGAAACTGTTTTGGAGTTTAAGCCAGATTTAGTGTTTTAAGTCTCGTATCGAAAAGGTAAGAAAGGAACCCTGGTGGGGCGGATCTATCTAACCATCAGTCTTAACTATTATAAATAATTTATTTATTTAATCGTATGGCATTTATTTACGAACCGTGAGATTTTCGAGAAGACAAGTACGGTTGCCAGTTTTTGTTGCACTTTTAGCACCACCCGGGGGTCACGTGTAGGGTAACGGTGGGTACTCCCTACGGACGTGGTGCAACTTCGACCCCCCTTTGTCAAGTGAGTGGGCAACTTGACTGTTAGAAGTTCTCAAGCCGCCCGAAGGCCTCTAATTTGGCTTAACGACTGCTGTCGTAAACAGCAGCCGGGATCAACGGCTTAACGTCCCTTCCAAAGCACTAGAGCGCTCAGTTAGTAACCACTCAAAGCGGTCACCCATCCTTGAGCGGCTTGAGAACTTCTAACAGTCAAGTTGCCCACTCACTTGACAAACGGGGGTCGAAGTTGCACCACGTCCGTAGGGAGTATCCACCGTTACCCTACACGTGTCCCCTGGGTGGTGCTAAAAGTGCAACAAAAACTGGCAACCGTACTTGTCTTCTCGAAGACCTCACGGTGCGTAAATAAATGCCATACGATTAAATAAATAATTATAATTCCGCTAAGCCGTGAGCACAACAGAATCAATGCCTTCGAGATGTGGTGCTGGAGGAGACTGTTGAGGATTCCGTGGACAACCTTGAGAACGAATAACTCAATCTTAGAGGAACTCGCCATCACCAGACGACTCTCGGACATCTGCCAGGAAAGGATGCTCGCTTTCTTCGGACATATCATGCGTTCACGTAGACCAGATCTAGAGAAACGCATTATTTTGGGATCCGTGGAAGGCAAACGCCCAAGAGGAAGGATTCTGGTACGCTGGACCGATGCAGTCAAGAGAGCTGCCTTTCCCGTGCGTTCAATTTGACGGAGAGCAGAACTGCATGGAGGGCAATTGCATGCGGTCACGATCCTCAGCCATGAGGGATCGACTAAGAAGAAGAAGAAGCGGACGAGCATTTACAGTTAGAATGGGTAGCACATTGTTACCCTTTGAACGCCAAGAGTGGTCGTGTCTCGTCGTGCCCACTACGCCAACAACCAATAAAAAGGTCGGAGTGAAGGTGTACTTTGATCATGAAAAAAATCTATTATGGATTGTTTTTATTGGTTTAAACGTTACATCAATTTTCGATACCTTGGCGTCTGAGTGATCACTTCAGTCAAATATGAAAGCGTTCAAAGGGTTAACGATTCTCAATTCAACTTAAGACGTTGGTGCCGTTGTAGAAGTTATAGCAACTTCGTAGTAGATGTCGCTACAAGCCTCCCTAAGGCTTAATAAGAAGAGTGAACTGATTGAAAGATTCATCGCCTCAAGAAATACCCGCGGTAGCACAGTTGGAAAGAGCGATTGACAGATTTGCCCAAGGTGATACATTTTTACGGCCAAGACCACCGGGGGATGGGCAGCAGCATCCCTGAAGTGCGGTGGAGATACTGCGATCGCCAACCCGCATGCCAAGCGTGGCGATTATGGCATTTACCCCCCATGGGGGAGGCCTATGTCCAGCAGTGGACGTCTTTCGGCTGATATGGTGGTGGTGGTGGGATACATTTTTAAATTTTTTGGTTGGAAATTAGTAACAAGGCTAATGTGTATTGAAAATGAGTAATTTAAACATAGGTACTATATTGTATTTTCTTTGAAAAATGCCGGTTAAAAAAATAGTAGGTAATCGTTCAAGTAAGTTTGTACAGAACCCTTGATGCACGAGTGACACTGAAACTTTTTTTTTTTATACCATCAACACCGTTTGCCCTGAGGAGTAGTAGCAACTAACATACCATCAAGAACACAATACAAATGTACAATTACAAAACAATTAGTAGTTGTAATTACCTTAAAATCTAATTTCCAAGTTTTTTTTTTAATATATAAATAAATATTAGGGGGACAATTTTTACACGAATCGAACTAGTCCCATAGTAAGCTCAATAAGGCTTGTGTTATGGGTACTAGACGACGATACATTTAATAGATAAGAAATTATACTTATCATGTCATTATTTTATTCAACGGTATGTTATATTGAAATTGGTACAATCGTTAACATAAAATACAAAAAAAAACATATCAAACATTAATAATAAATAAAACAAAACAAATACTGATTACACACACAATAAAAAATTAAATAGTAAACCGAAAAAAATCCCTCCGCCATCCTGCCGAAATAATTGTCTTATAATTAAGCTGTTAAAATAATGCATCGCTGTCATTCCTTCTCTTATTTTTTTTGGTGTGTGTCAACTGAAGTTTCATCAATAGTTACTTCTGTAGGATCGGCATACTCTTCGTCTTTCTCATCCATATTCCCATTCTCCTTTCTCCATGTGATGCATGTGACTGTGAAAATTATCTGAAAATCCAATCACATTAGTAACAAACTTCTGTCTGACATAATAAATATAATGAAACGGGTAACCCACGTCTTTCACGTCTTCGTCTCTTTTTTTTTAATAAGGACCGCGGATCGGTCTGAAACATGTTGAGCGATATTCGACCTTAAAGACGTGAGTGACCCGTTTCATTATATTTAATATGTCTCAAATTCACGGGAGTTTTTTTAAATACCACGTCGGTAGCAAACAAGCGTACGGCCCGCCTGATGGTAAGCGGTCACCGCGGCCTATGGACGCCTGCAACTCCTAGGGGTGTAACATGCGCGTTGCCGACCCTTTAAGAGTCTGCTTAAAGTAATCTCGACTAGGTTCATTTTTAGGGATTGGTTCCCGGTTCGAGAGAAGCCCTTGTGCAATTCTGTCTGTTCACTTGGCTGTTTGTCACTTAGCTTATTGACCGAGCGAGCCAAGCGAGCGAAGCGTCTCCGTTTCAACTTTCGACAAAAAATCAACTCTCCGCTTCAACTTTCGATAAACACAAAATGAATGACGAAATCAAACAAATTAGCATAGTAAAAAAATGGGTTAGCCTTTTCATAGCTATTCTGGATTGCGTAAGTAATTTCGAAATATCCAAAAACTAACTCGACAAAAAAAATCTATATAATTATCGAACCTGCTCACAAAATTTCATGAGAATCGGTTGAGAAATACGACCTGTAGAGGAGAACATCCGGACACACAGACAGACATACGAAATATTTTTTGTCGAAATCTGAAACGGAGACGCTTCGCTCGCTCGGTCAACTAAGTCGTTCGTTGATTGCAACATACGGCACTCGCAAGTCATCATCATCATCATCATGTCAGCCGAAAGACGTCCACTGCTGGACATAGGCCTCCCCCAAAGACTTCCACAATGACCGGTCCTGCGCCACCCGCATCCAGCGGACACCCGCAACCTTCACCAGGTCATCAATCCACCGTGTGGGGGGCCTGCCCACGCTACGCCTTCCGGTACGTGGTCACGATGGTGGTGGTTGGACGTGCCTTATGCCCTGCACACTGCCACCTAAGAGCGCTCGTGGCCCAGCGGCACCCGCGTACCGCGTGCGATATGCGAGGTTAAGCAATGTGGGCGCAGGTCAGTTCTTGGATGGGTGACCGCTTTGAGTGGTTACTAACTGAGCGCTCTCGTGCTTTGGAAGGCACGTTAAGCCGTTGATCCCGGCTGCTGTCTACGACAGCAGTCGTTAAGCCAAGTTAGAGGCCTTCGGGCGGCTTGAGAACTTCTAATAGTCAAGTTGCCCACTCACTTGACAAAGGGGGGTCCAAGTTGCACCACGTCCGTAGGGAGTACCCACCGTTACCCTACACGTGACCCCTGGGTGGTGCTAAAAGTGCAACAAAAACTGGCAACTGTACTTGTCTTCTTGAAGATCTCACGGTTCGTAAATAAATGCCATACGAAAAAAAAAAACAAAAAAAACAACTCCCACTTAAGTTTAGCGATTCGGAGGGTTATGTCGGTTACTTTGGTTCTACTGTGAACGGCCTCATTTCTGATACGATCACGCAGAGCGGGTTGGCGACTTCACATACATACCTTTATAATTTCTTAATCGCACATGAATGCAGGTTCCCTGAACAGGTTTTTGTGTACGGACTAAGAAGAGAATAAGAAAAAAATGCACTTACATAAGCAGCCACGGTCATCATGCACATAAACGAGAATATTACAGCTGGATGAAGCGAAATCATTGTCGCAAAAACTACTTCAAACAGCCGTTGAACAAAGACTGGTGTAATGAAAAAAAAGAATACTTATCTTATCGAAATCGGCGAACACTAATTTAAAGATATAAATAGGAATATTATCGAATTGATTTTCCGTTATGTGAATTCCGTCATGATAAGATAAGTTACGATAACGATCAATTTTTAATCTGGAAATCAATTATTCGTCACTTGACTTGTTATCGCAATTTTGCAGTAACGTTATGTTTTTTTCGCTGAGGCGCAGATTATACAAAATGCATAAAATCTGCGCTAAACCCAAATTGTAACAGTTTCTAAAATATACAATACTAGCTTTTGCCCGCGACTTCATCTGCGTAGTACCCATTCTCGCTTTAGAATTATTTGTTTTTCCATACATCTTTCACCATTTACGAAAACCGGTTCTCGCCATCCTTTACACCCCCTTAAGAAATGATTACATTCAATATGAAATGCTCTTTACCGCGCACGGCAAATTTTAATAGGAATCCTTTTTTGAAAACGAATCATCATCATCATCATATCAGCCGAAAGACGTCCACTGCTGGACATAAGCCTCCCCCAAAGAGTGACACAATGACCGTTCCTTGGCCATCTGCATCCAGCGGACACCTACCACCTTTTATCAGTCCACCTTGTGGGGGGGCCTACCCATGCTGCGCCTTCTGGTACGTAGTCGCCACTCGAAAATCTTTCCTCCCCAACGGCCAACGGTTCTACGTGCAATATGCCCCGCCCACTGCCACTTAAGTTTAGCGGTTCAGAGGGCTATGTCGGTTATTTGGTTCTACTGCGGATGGCCTCACTTCTGATGCGATCACGCAGATATAGCCCAGCATAGCCCTCTCCATTGCTCTTTGGGTGACTTTGAGCCTCCCATAGTAAGCGACCACGTTTCAGTGCCATATGTCATCACTGGCAACACACACTGGTCAAAGAGCCTCATCTTGAGACACTGCGGAATATTGGACGAAAAGATGTGCCGTAGCTTCCCGAACGCTACCCAGCCGAGTCGGATTCGACGATTAACCCCTTTCTCGAAGTTGGACCTACCTTTCTCGAACTGGACAGTCTGTCCTAGGTATATACAATCGTCTACAACTTCAAGTAAGTGTCCGATTGTAACGGGAGTTGGTGCTAAGTGCTCGTGCTTTTAAAACGAATGATTAAGCTTATTTCAGAATATCAAATGTACCGATTCTATACGAATGAACTCATAAAATATTACATGTACATTGATAAAAGTCTCGCTACGCAGTTCTTCCGTAAAACGTCCCAACAGAGCGGGTTCTTCATGTAAGTAAGATGGCCGAAGGCCGGAAGCAGAGTGGCAAAACATGCAAGGCGGAAGGCCGAGTATTCACACAGAGCGGGCTTCTTATGTAAGGTTGAGGGCCGGAAGCAGAGTGGCAATTCACGCGAGGCCGAAGGCCGAGAGTCCCAACAGAGCGGGCTCCTTATGTAGGGCCGAAGGCCTGATGCAGAGGGGCAAGGCATGCGAGAAAGGCAGATCATTCACACAGAGCGGGCTCCTCATGCCGATCATTCACACAGAGTGAAGTGTAAGGCTGAGGGCCAAAGGCCCGAAGCAGAGCGGCAATGCACGTGAGGCTGAAGGCCGAGAGTCACAATGCCTAGACATATAAACCGATAGACAAAGAGACACGAATTCTTAAAACTGTTGAAATGTGTTCTGTTTCGATGCCAAGGGCCCTCCAATCGCTTCACTGATTTATCCAAAAATAATATCTTCAAAGTACAGATTTTCGACCCTCTACAGAGCTGTATTATATGTATACGGATAAGCATAGATCCAGGGGCCTTTGAGCTCGAAGTACGAATTTTTTTATGGAAATGTTGTTAGTTTAACTTGTTTGTACCAGATGTCACTGGGTGCTATCTTTATCGCACTTGCATATTGAAATGACAGGGATGAAGCGGTCGTGCGGTTAGTTCTAACTAAATACACAACGGCGCTACGATCTATGTGGAGTATTTCACTGGTATCTCTATGTAAGGATATATATTTAGTACTTTGTGAATAGATCTAAGGTGCTTCAACCGTCAATGTTGACGATTGGGCTGCCCAGCCCACTTATATCAAACAGTTATTATAGTGTGAAGGGTCACCAATTACGTAAACAATAATACATGACAAAATTAAATTGTACACCGACGATACAAAGACTGCATTGAAGCAGCTGTTTTTGTATTTAAGCAAACAATTCCAAAGTATCGCAAATTTATTTTGTTTACACGCAATAATAGACCTAATTGCTAAAAGGTTATGCTGAAAAATAGCGTCATCAATCAGAAGGAATTATGATATTTCGGCTTTGACATATCGAAACGTCAGCTTGTTTACAATACGTCAAATTCTGCTATGGCTTACGTTAAATTTATTGACACGCCGTTATACTCCCAATTTGCTGAATCTTAAAGCTTAGAATGGCGTATGAGGATTTAAATCACCCCGTTTCATTGACTATATTTGCACCCCCGATTTCATCCCTTTGAGGGTGATTATCGGGACAAAAAGTATACTATAAGTGAATCCAGATTACATACTATTAGTATACAAAAAATCATCTTGATCAGTTCAGCCGTTTTTGAGTGATTGAGTAACAAACATCCAAACATCTAAACTTTCGCATTTATAATATTAGTGGGATGCATATGCACAAGCGGAAAGTGATATCACGCTGATTGTACCTAGGGTAAGGTGGGTGGTGGGTTGTGGAATGGGTGGAATTTTGGGTGACAGTTACGAATTCTTCGCGTTTTGTACATTTTGTGACTAGCACTATACAGGCTGATTCAGGAGACGTGAACAGGACCTACACTACATACTTAATAAATGGCAATGAATCGTTCACCATTGTATTTAAGTCCCATCCCTTCCAGTCCCTTTTTCCTGTATTAAAATTTTTGTTTAGTTAAAGTTTAATTCTCTACAATCATGGTCACAGTTGTTGTAACTTGTTTATAAAGAAATATGACAGCACTTTGATTACGAAGAAAAGAAATTGTCACATTGAGTGAGATACGATATTTCAAAAGTACTCAGACTCAGATGACATTCAATTTGACACGTATCACTTGACTGAAGTATTC
The DNA here is from genome assembly GCA_905163555.1 of Notocelia uddmanniana. NCBI lineage: Eukaryota > Metazoa > Arthropoda > Insecta > Lepidoptera > Tortricidae > Notocelia > Notocelia uddmanniana. The sequence continues at coordinate 20,589,692 of LR991071.1, forward strand.
TGATTGTGGAGTGACCATGAATTTCGTAAATAATTTAAAACATGTTGTTTTCAAGATCAAAGATAAATTAACGTTAATTTCACTAATAGTGGCACGAAGCAGTAGCTTATGATCTACTGAATCCGTAGTGTTGATCTTGCTCACGTCTCCCGAATCACCCTGTATTTGCATATTGCACATTCTGCGTATTGTAGGTTTTGCGAGTAGTGCACATTTTGCGTTATGTGCATTTTGCGAATGTACTTTTTGCTTTATGTACGATCCGCTTCTGTACATTTTGCGTATCGTATATTTTAGCAGCTGTTAAATTTCTTTCTGTACAACCTGCGTCAAAGTGGTTTCATTTAGGCTACTTGCTGACTTAGCGGGACAGGATCGGTATGTGGTATTTTTATTATTTCACGTGAGCTTACTGATGTCGCAAAGATGTCCACACTTAACTGGATACTGTCAACATTAGATTTGCACAGAAATTCATGCGCGGTAGCGGGTCAGAGCTGTCCGTCGCCAGTGAGGGAGCACTGATTTAAAAGTATACGGTAAAAAAAAAAGTTTCTGACTCGACTGTCAGTTGTTGACACTAAAGCTCGGTATGCACACAGCGGGTGCGGCGCGGTGTGCTCCGCTCCACCCGGAGGCGGTTTTGCATTTTTGATCTTTCCGAAACTGTCGATAGTGTCTGCTTCATAAATGTCAAACACGCTGGCTCCGCCTCCGCTCCGCAGACCTGTCTCGCGCGGTCTTTTGGTGCGACGTCAGCCGGACCGCGTTTGCTTCACGCAAAACCGCTCCACCCCGCAACAACGCTACGCTATACACATTTTAAGCTTTACAGCTGACACCTGAAATTGCATCCCCACTTTGCATGTAATGTAGAAGAGCCTGCCCTAAGAAAAAAATATTTCACGACTTTATTACACCGTTTTTTTCGGCGTTATTGATATGATATGTATATCTATGTCTGCTTACAGTTACAGCTGTCTAGTAGTAATGGTTACCGAGCAAAGCCCGGACAGAGTGGACATGGCGAAATTATAAGGGTTTATTGTTTACTACGGAACCCTGTCTATTTTGCGTGGAGTTTTGTGTTAGCTGCGCTTAGTACTAGTAGTTAGTGTACACTTCGCGACTCATATTGAAATCACATTGCGATGCGAATTGAAGCGAGGAAGCAAATTTATTTAATTCAATTGAATGATTTATTACGTTTCATGTTAATGAAATAAGATCTTAAAGTTAGACGCAGTTCAAACATGAGCTCATTATAGCATAGCACTTTGTAAAAATTAAATTTAAAATGTCAAAATACAAAGTGAGTCTTTAGTTTTCTTTTTTTTCAATAGATTTGGTTTCAGTTGTTTTCTTTTTTTGTTCTTTCTCTTTCTGTTGTTCTTTTATGGGTGTACTAGTCAGTATTTCAGCTCTTTGAAGTTTTCGCTTGCGAGTTGTTATATTTGGAGCTTGTTTTGGCAATGGTCTAATATCTATAGGTCTTAAACGATCCGATGGCGTTATTGGATCGGACACTGCTCTGATTGTAATGGAATCAGTTGGTGTAGAACATAACATTCGGTCTATTCCTGCTGTTGGGTACCCTACTGATGATTCTGATACAATACCTAAATTTGGCCTTACACATGGCGTTGGTTCATTTGATGTTCTCGGTAATTCTGCAGATAAGAAACTGACATCCATCCCTACATCATTATCTGGTGACAGAAGTTCTACATTTACGGAATTAGTAACATTCTCTGCATCTACCGTTGATGAAAGAACTTCAGCAGGCAGGAGTTCAGTTTGGGGGTCAGCATTATAGGGCGGCATCGATGTAGATGGTGCAGGTTGGGAGACATCATTATGGGCTGGTGTTGATGTGGCTAGTGCATTTTGGGGGCCAACATTATGGCGCTCTATCTGTCAAAATCGAAGGCACAAAGTCCGAGTCATCAAATACGTAACGGTTTGTATACAGGCCAGATACATGTTGACGTGAATCCATTGATAGCATTCTGTGCACTAGCTGCCTTTATATAAGCTTTACCAAACAGCGATGCGACGTCATATTGCGAAATTATGCGACCCACATGGTTTTTTTGAAACAAGGTAACTTCCTGTTTAAAGTAGTTTTTTAGTGGCCGATATACACAACGGTCAAAGGGTTGTATACGTTGTGTTGTGTGAGGAGGAAGCGAGATAAAAATCACATTATTTTGGGAGGCGTACTCTAATGCCTCTTACCAATATAACTTTTTTCTCTGGAGTAGGTAGGATAACTTTCACAAAGTTACGAAGCCATTCCAGAAACTTAGGCCCATTTATCCAACCATTGTCCGTACATGTGGTATTGGTGCCTAGTGGAGCTCCGTCTAATAGTCTATCGACCATTCTTTTCCTGCCATAAATGAGAAATGGGGGTATAAAAGACCCAGCAGCATTGCAACAATAGATAACTGTTGTTAGTTTACCTCTTTCAACACTGGATATAACCCCAACTTGTCTTTTTCCGGTTTTTGACAATACTTTAGGAGGTTTGTTACTCGATGTTTGGATACTAGTTTCATCCATGTTATATATCCGAGTTGCATCTATCGCATGCTTGTTTACCTCTGCTTCCAATTTGTCGTAAAATTTATAAACCTGTGGTTTATTGAACCCTCGGGCTCTTGCGATGGATGTCGGTTCTGGTTATCGAATACTCATATCAGGATGCCTCCTTTTAAAGCCTTTGTACCAATCTTCTCCTGCTGATTAATTTTGAAAAGGGTGGTCAATATTATTTTTTTCAGCGTATTGGTACACGAGTTTTAAAAAGTCGGTTTTAGTCAATCCATAGAAAAGTTCATCTAAATGAAATACGTACTCTAGTAATTCGAGTTCTTGGTCTTCATTAAATACCGCCCGATGTCTCAAAAGCTTTTTCTCACAGCTTCCTTTTTTCAAATGTCTTTGCAAGGTAGACGATTCCATACTTTTTAGCGGCCGCTGAAACTGATGTTTTTCCCCCTTCCTCCATTGCCAGTTTCATTGTCGACTCGTCCCACGATGCCTGCGTTGTTTTGAAAAATAAAACACGATTATGTTAAAGTTGATACGCGGGGAAAAGCGGGTAGGTACCTGGGTAAAACGGGTAGCTACCCACTTTGCCCTACCTACTTTGCCCGAAACCACATTGTTGGGATCAAATAGGAATAACCTTGAAACCTAAACAGAGGCAGGCTTATTAACGATCTTATTTTAAATGGAAATTATGCCGAAATATTACGAAAATATGAATAACTATAAAGTGGCAAACGTATTCGACGAATTAAACAACACTTACCTTGATTTTTTTTAGGAAACAGCACTAAAAACCTCTTTTGTACTTTGTCACGCATCCTCTTCTAAGCGGCGTTCGCGCGGAACTAGTTGAAACTCGCCAACGGTCGGGCACTTTCGGCGCACGCACACATTTACACTAATGTTTCTTACAACGACACACGGACGCCTACCCGCTTTAGGCAGGCTACCCGCATAAAGAATTAAATTTCTAAGTTTGAAGTAAATTATAACAGAGCACATGCAAAACTAGATTGCTGTCATTGAATTACTTGTAAATAAATTTTTGTATGTTATATCACGATACATTTTTAATTTAATAATTAAAATGTAATAATAAAAAAACGCGATAAACAAAATTGACGAAGTTTAGGTAAACTGTACGATTCAAGAAACATAACAATGGTTACAAATGGACTTATATAAATAAATTGGCAGCAAAAGTTGCGCTGAAACTATAGGTATAACTATAGGTGGTTACCTATATTATTGTATTTCGGTTCAGTTTTCTCATAAAAACATTCAGCGCACCCGCCTCGGTAATAACTACATTTACCGGCAACTCGTTACCAGCCGTCCAGTATAAGATAGACCTCTTATTACCCATAATGGAGGTAAAAAAGCGTCCGGCCTAATTGGGAAGGGTACTGGTAGGAGGTTTTTTTTTTGGAACGCTTGCAACTTAAGCAGATTGATTGCGTTTCTGACTCTTTTGGTTTGTGGATTCGCTGAGTCGACAGTGAGAGACTAATGCAGTTTACTCATTGTCAAAGCAGCACAGCCTCATTGTGAAATCTTATGGTCTTCTTACGAATAACCAAATACTATACTAGAGAAGCAATGATAGCAAGTACTTAAGGCGAATCCGCCGTCAAAATTAAGTAACGCTGATATATGCTGTTTTCGTCACCCGCGCGTGGAAACAAATTTAGATAGATAGATAGATTGATAGATAGATAGATATACAGATAGATCGATAGATAGATAGATAGATAATTTTTTTAATTCTTTCCACAACATATATGGTAAAAATTGAAACACAAGAAAAAAAAAGTTAAAACATCAAAGAGAGGCATGCAGCTTAGAACTAACGTTAAAACAAATTAAATATAAAACCATGTGTCGTGGTACAGAATAGGCGCTGGCTCAGCATAATGATGTGGCTAGCCACATCACTGGTATTCTGCCAGGACCTTGAATTTTGTGCAACGCATTTTTATTTACACAGGCTATAAAACGACCGCGTTGTGTGTGTACGTGTATTCTAAGTATACCTGTTAAAGTGAGGTAGTAATCTCTAATTATTGTAACTATGTGTATGTGTGTATGTGTATTACTTTTTTTTTTATTTATACGTATTTGACATAATCTGGGGCTATTTTTTACCTTTAGTTTTGGTTTTAATTGTCTTTTCTTTATTGTAAGTTTTATATTTTCTTTATTAAATAACCCGACTTTGTTTTTCAGTCAGAGTTTGCTGATGTCGCTGTGATTTTCTCGCTAAAGCGGACACTGGTACTCATTAGATTAGAATTACATGAATGAATGAATGAATGAATATTTTATTTGTTAATTGTGGGTTTACAGGAAGGTCTTACAAATTAACTGCCATACGATCTCCACATTATGCCTACAAACTGGCGTACAAATTTATATTTAAGTACATTTATTACATTGTTATTAATTTTATCACATACGTTATTAAATATTTAACAATGAAAGAACTCACGTAAACTATAAAAACATTTCTCACTTAACCATTGCATCACCAGTTTTTTAAATACCTTTAAATTCTTATCTTTAAACACATCCGGTAGTTTATTATAGATATTAATACACATGACATAGGTGTTTTTGGAAGTCAAAGCCAGCTTTACTGCTGGTTTATATAGTCTATATTTATATTGTTGTCTAACTTTACGGGAGTACATGTCTTGTGTTTCCGTGAACTGGTTTTTATATTTATGGGCAAACATGCAGACCTCCAATATATATAGGCAAGGAATTGTCATGATATTATAATTTATGAAGTATGGACGACACGATCCTTTCCGGCTAATTTTAAAAATAGCTCGCATGCAGCGTTTTTGTGCAATAAAAAGTTGATCAATTATTGTACAGTTACCCCATATTACTATCCCGTATCTTATCGTAGAGCTGACGTAACCGTGATATGCCATTAAAGCAGCTTGTAAAGAAACAGTCTGTCGAATACGCCTTAGAGCAAATACGAAACTGTTTACTTTGGAGCAGACTTTATCTACATGCTCTTTCCATTTACAGTGAGAGTCAATAATTATTCCTAGAAATTTCGTGTGTCTCACTTCTGCTATAGGATCGTTATTATATCGGACATCTAAAGTTAGTGATTTACGGCGTTCTGTATAAAATTGAATATAATTAGTTTTCTTAATGTTCACTTTGAGGTTGTTCATTTCTAACCATTTAATTGTTAAAGCCAATGTTAAATTTATATCATCGTTATATGTCAGTATATCATTACATTTTATTACAATTGAAGTATCGTCTGCAAATAAAATACATTTGTGGGGTAAGTAGCTCGGTAAGTCATTAATATACATTAAAAATAGTAAAGGCCCCAATATACTTCCCTGGGGCACCCCATATTCGTTGTTTACATATGAAGAACGATAAGACCTTACAGTTTGAGACTTGACGCAGTACTTCATAATCTCTACACACTGTTTTCTATTACCAAGGTAAGCTTTAATCCAGTCCAAAATTGGCCCCCTTACTCCATACCGAGATAATTTGGCAATCAAGCGTTTATGACTCACACAGTCAAATGCCCTTGACATGTCCATGAAAAGGACAGTGACCGGTATTTTACTATCCATGGAATCAACTACATTTTTGATTAGCTTGAATGCCGCCAAAGAAGTGCACCTAGATTTACGGAAACCATGCTGTTCTTCATTAATTATATTGATATCCTCAAAAAATTTAAGAAGTCTATTGTACATGACTTTCTCGTATATTTTTGCAAATATAGGTATCAAGGTTATAGGCCTATAATTAATAATGTCGGTTTTGTCCCCGTTTTTATATAAGGGCTTAACCACAGATTTTTTTAATTCCTCCGGAAACACTCCTTGCATTATAGACAGATTGATCACATGTGCAAGTGGTTCTGCGATGATAAGCATACTTTTTTTTATAATGTCAGTTCTCATGTCATCATAACCAACAGCTAATGAATTGTTTAGGGATTTAATTATTTTAGTGAGTTCATTGACACTTAAAGGAGTAAAAAACATTGTGCAATCAGAATTGTTGATACTTATGTCACTTACATTATTCGAATTTACATTATTAGCTATAGTTCCAATAAAATAATCATTAAAGTATTCTGCTATCTGTTGTGCATTGTCAATATATTTTTTATTTACTAATAGGGTTTCCACAGATTTACTGTTGCAGTCAGCTAATGTATGATTCTTAATTATGTTCCATACTGCCTTAGATTTATTTTCACTTTTATTGAGATATTTCAAATTCTCAGTTTTTCGATGCGACAGTATGCAACGCTTAAGAAGGCGCGTATAATTTTTATACTTTGGTAAACATTGTTTATTATTTCTACTTAATAAATACAGTTCCCTCTTTTTACGGCAGCATGCCCGTAAGCCCTTAGTTAGATGTTTTGAACTAACAGATTTGTTTGAAATCTTAAATCTAACAACCGGGAAACATAGCTTGTAGAAAAGTGAAAATAGTTCGTAAAAATTTGTAAAAGCTTTTGATGCATCACTATCAAATAGTATATCATTAAAAGATAAAGATGACAGACATGTTATAAATTTTGACTGGTTTTCTGGACTGTAATCTCTCTTTGTTTCATACCACCACTTTATCGGAGGTGGGATGCGTTTTCGAACAGGTACATGCAACAATTGCGCGGTATGGTCAGAGATACCTGAATCAAGTATTCTTACTTCGCCGTCCTTCACATTGGTCGCTATATGATCTATGCAGGTCTCAGAGTGATCTGTTATTCTCGTAGGTTTATTATTATTGGTTAACTGTAAGCCATAACATTTCAGGGTTTGTTCGAGTTCTCTTGAGACAGCAGAGTTTTTGATTGTATCTATATTAAAATCCCCGCATAGTATATATTTTTTTCTCTTATTTTGACATAAAACGTGGAGCGCTTCTTCAAGCTTGTGAAAGAATAGAGATAAAGGCGTACTCGGCGTTTTATTCGTATAAACACAAATTACTACCATGTTATACGTCGTGATAGTCACAGCGCAACATTCAAATATATATGTTTCAGCGAGAGGGACAGTTTCTTTCACAGTCTCAAAGTCCAAACCATTACATTATTTTATTTCATAATAAGGAATGACCGGTCATGCGCCACCAGCTTCCAGCGGACTCTCGCCACATTTACTTTTCTTTGTGGCACTCTTTAGGGGAGGCTGATACAATGATGATAAGGAATTACAACATTAATTGATCCCGTGGAAGAAGGGACGAGCGCTCGTATGGGACGCCACTTGCGCCGACACATTGGCTGCGTCCTACCTCTCTTCGACCAGCAAACGTGCCGGGGCGGCAGCGGACGCCAGAGAGAATTCCAAGGTGTACTTTGTCGCATTTAGCGTCGAGACACTTGGGCCGTGGGGCAGAGGCGCGCAGGAGCTCCACAGGGCGCTCGGCAAGCGGCTTAAGGAGGCAACAGGCGACCCACGCGCGGGCAGCTTTCTCGCGCAGAGAATTTCTGTCGCAATTCAGCGCAGGAATGCTGCCTGCGTGTTGGCAACCTTACCAAGGGGACCTGACCTGGATTTGTAATGCTTAGTTTTTTTTTTCCTTTTTAATAATGATTATTATTATCTTTTAGTTTAAGACTAGAACATATTTTTTTTTACGTTACCAATAAATAAATATATATTGACATTAATTTGCATACATGTCAAAATTATAGGAATTGCTATATTGTTATGACAACAAGGAAAATTCATAATATTACCCCAAAGCCTGGCGCTAACATTCTTACAGAACCCAGTTGAAAGTGGTATCTATACTCGTACACCTAGTATAGAAATAGGATCAGCGATGCTTACATTTCGCTTTTTCTTAATGTAGGATCATGGGACCCTATCTCGTATTACCTGTACGTTAGGGTTCAATTTCATTCAACACTCCAACCATAGTAATGCTTCTATACCATGAGTTCTTTGCAAGCTGGCATCGCCACGTGTAATATATGTGCACCGGTTATGGTGCGAGAAATTAAGCTTTACCAGCGCCCTGGCTATTGGATATTGTGATGAATAGTGTGATATTGCGGCTGTACAATATGTTTCAGCCTTGTACCAAATATTACTTGGCCCAGTAATGCTCTGTTTGGTTCCCGGTTTTTATATCCCAATCCCATTAAGGCGAAGGGGTGGGCAAGCTCTTTCCATACAAACTTTGTGCAAGTTTTTCTTCGTTTGTGTTTACACTCCAGTTACTATTTTTGGTCCATATGCTTATTTTTTTGTTAGCTATGTCTTGATGTTTTTCTTTTTTTAATTTTAATTATTTTTTGTATTTTATATTTTTATTTTGTTTTAAATAATGCAAAATATCGACATCAATTTCTGCGTATATCCAATATGTAGCAACAAAAAATAAAATAAAATTCCGTAGTGCCAAAACTAACGCAAAAAACTTGCACAACCTTTGTATGGAGAATGGCTTGCCCTACCCTGCGCCTTAAGGTGGACTGATGGCGAGTAAGGTCGTGAAAGCTCCTGAAGAGGCGCTGTGTAGAGCGCGGGTCTGTATATTTAAATTAGTTACTCAACATCTACCTTTCCCCAAAATTATTTATTTTATCCCCCAATTTTTAGGCCTCCGTAGCCAAAACGGCGAAAACGGAACCCTTATAGTTTCGTCATGTCTGTCCGTCCGTATGTCACAGCCGATTTACCTACTCGGAGACTATAAGCACTACAATCAAATTTGGTAGAATGGTGTATGTTATAAAACGCTACAGAAAAATGAATAATTACGTAATAGTACATTACGATACAAGTGCAGATAATAGGAAATTCGCAACGAGTGGTGATAAATTAAAACACGACTGAAGGGAGTGTTTTAAATCGACACGAGTTGCGTATTACCTATTCGCACGTGTATCGTACAACGTTTTACAGTACATATGGCTCTTTAAAGTTTCGACATATGCACGTAATCTGCTGATTACCGCACCATATGTACTGTAAAATAATTAAATTAGGGGGGGGGGGCACCCCTTACATGTAACCGGGGGATAAAAAAAAAACAATGCACGTAGGCGTGTGGGGTATCTATAGATTGGCTTTTAAAATGTAGCCTCATTCCGTAATTACGATACGATACGCTATACGAATACTTTTTATTGCACACCTCACACAAATGAAACGTTACAAACAGAAAATAAAAACAGTAATATGTAGGTAGAGATAGACAACAGGCAGGTAATTACCTACTCACTTTCGAAATAACCGATGCACTAAAATGAAAAGTAAAGTATTTGCCGTCGTATAAATAGTTAATATCTTACCCCGCTGACTGGGTGGTGAGTTTATGACCTATAAACTCTTTATTGCTCGGGTTTCCTATGGCTGTTTTCCTTATATCAATCTGGAGCTGTATTAAACTTAACGTATAGATAATATTGATATGATATTGAAGTAATTGATAGAATCAAGAGTTACTATACGGAAATCCATGAAAGTTTTCTAGAACAATACTTCTTTGCTATTCCGCTAAAGAACGTGTAGTCTACTATATAGTTGTAATGGAATGCATCCACTTGCGTATTTTTGCATGAAACAAATGAACTTTATTTTGTAGGCCGCAATAGCACTTTTACAACTCAAAATTTACTATTTAAAAAAAATCTAATAAAAATATATATTGGGGACAATCTTACACAAAATGGACCTAGTCCCAAACTAAGCAAAGCTTGTACTATGGGTACTAGACGACGATATACGTACTTATATAGATAAATACATACTTAAATACATAGAAAACATCCTAGACCCAAGAACAAATATCCGTGGAAAATGCACAAATAAATGCCCTGGCCGGGATTCGAACCCGGGACCTCTAGCTTCGGAGGCAGAGTCACTACCAACTAGGCTAAACAGGTCGTCAGAATTATATTTATGCATGCAGTTAATGTCACTAATAGACTTACATGTTCTTTAAGCGGAACAGCAAAGATTATATTGTTCTAGAAACTAGGTATGATATTTGTTTGGGTAAAAATGAGTTTATCGGAACTTCTGTACGGATTATAATTTGATATTCACTGTTAGCTTTCGGTAAACCTGCATCCATATGCGAAGAAATGCAAGATGTATGTGAAGCCGTCAACCCGCTCTGGGCCAGCGTATTGACTTCTGCTCAATACCTCTCATCAATGAGAGAAGGTCTTTTTAGGGTTCTATGTTTGTCCGTCCGTATGACACAGCCGATTTACTCGAAGACTATTACCACTACAATTATGAAATTTGGTGTGAAGGTGTATGTAACCGCTATAGAAATACGATGTGAAATTATGAAAAAAAAATATTAAACTGGGGAGGCAGTTCCAGGAGTTCTAGGGGAAGATCACAGCCACAATAACACTAATACTTGCTCTCGAGGATGCACTGGGATGAGAGGAGGGGATCTGCATTTGCCTCTAGCTAGGGCATGCAAATTTCCCGGGAATTCCCGGGATTTCCCGGGAAATTTCATACAAATCGGAACCGGGACTGCAAACCCTACCTCTAGCGGTTATAACTACTGTTAAATATCAAATGAGGAGTGTCTTTTCAAAAGGGCCTGTTTTTATCTTAGCGGTACTTCTAAAGAGAACCTTGCATAAGAAAACTTAGGGTCCAAATTAGAAGTAGAGTTACAGAAAAAATAAACCCTTTTGAAGACACTCCTCAAATGATGTTCATACCCAGATTGAAAGTCGCGGGCCTTACCGACAGCTGCTGGCTTTGGCCAATCATCATCGACCTAGCGTTATCTCAGTATAGTTGCATCCTGGAGGATGCCCGGGGTCCGCTACCTAATCCCAAGAATTGGCGCAGACATTATTTACGAAAGCGACTGCCATCTGATCTTCCAAGCCAAGAGGGAAACTAGATAAATAAAATAAATAAATATTAGGGGACATTTTACACAAATCGAACTAGTCCCACAGTAAGCTCAACAAGGCTTGTGTTATGGGTACTAGACGACGATATATTTAATAGATATATACTTAAATACATAGAAAACATCCAAGTCTCAGGAACAAATGTCTCTGCTCACCACAGAAACAAATGCCCTTACCGGGAATCGAACCCGGGACCTCTAGCTTCGGAGGCAATGGCACTACCAACTAGGCTAAACAGGCCGACATCTTATTGGGATTAGGCTTATTAAGTGAGCAGGCAACTTATTCCGTGTTAAAGATCGTCTTTGCACATATTAATGTTTTTAAATTACTAAAGGTATAAAGAATACGGAAAAAAACAGTGAAATTAGTAAAATATGTGATATATTCGCTATAAACAATGGATACACCGTGAATACAAGTGTAAAACGACTATATTTTTAAAATACAAAAGTGAACGGACAAAGTGACATTACAATCAAACATTACTGCCTTTTGTGAAACTGATTTTTCTTCCGTTACAAAGTGAACTTAGTTATTATCCATCATTAGTGTCATATCCAGACTATTATTAATAATACTTGTGTAGTACAAACTAACTTTCTTCCGAAAATACATTAAAATAATACGCCGTACGTATGCTAAGGAGTGAGCGAAACAACAATAAACACCGAGCAGTATCTGAGCAAGACAACCAGATTTCTATGCGTACGCCAGTAGCTACACTCCGCCCACTAACATAAAAACGTTGCCGTTAGAATAGGCCTACGATAGTACTACATCTAACTATTGAACGCAAAAATCAACTGCAAAATGAATTGCATTGGGTGCGGAGAGCAAATAAGCAAATTTTTAGAAATAGTAAGATGTGTTGCGTGTAAAGATGTTTACCATCACGATTGTCTAGGTATGACACTATCTTATTACACGGAAAATAAGCAGGAACTTGAGCGTAGATGGAACTGTCCGTCATGCTCGAATATTACGAAAAGAAACAGAAATGACAATACACCTGTAAGAAAACCGTATAACACAACCCCACCACAAGACATATCAATGAACGAAATTAATCAGGATGACTCCCGGCAAAGTATACACAACTTCAACTTGTCTCAACCTCCTCAAATATTTCAACCTATTCAGAAAATAGTAACAATCGAGGAGATTAGCGCCCTGTTGGATATAAAGTTAACTAAAAACAGCGAAACAATCTTAAATGACATGAAATGCTTAATCCACTCAGAAATACGCGCGGCTATTGACAAGGTCACAAATGACTTTGCACAAAAAAATAATCTACTTGTATCTCAACAACAAACTTTGTCAAAACAATTAGAAGACACCAACATTAAAATAAGGACACTACAAAATGAAAACAATACTATAAAAATGGAATTGCATGACCTTAAAACCCGTCTCAGTGTGAATTCAGTCTCTTCCGTTAACCAAAATGAAAAAAAGTTCGTTCTATACGGACTCGACGAATACTTTGGAGAATCCGAAGAAGACCTTTTTCCCCGGATTAGTACTATGTTTTATGACATGTTAGGTATCAATATCAATCCATACTTAGAAACTGCTAAACGGATTGGGAAAAAAGGTACCCGCCGCCCGCTTATCATTGAATTAATTAGCCAACGCATGAAAAAATATGTGCTTGAAAACGCGTCCTGTTTCCATAATACTAGTTATGCTGTCGCCGAATTATTGGACAGCACTGCTTTAAAACATAGACATCATATGAGAGAATGCCTCCAAAACGCTCGTAAGAACGGTAAACATGCTATTATACGCCATAACCGGCTATATATAAACGGCCAAGAATATATGATTGATTTTCGAGAACCCGTACAACCCCACCCTCAGCAACCCGGACCTCCCCAACAGCCCGACCTACCTGTGCAGCCCCAGCAGCCTGCGAATACTCAGCACCAGCGCTCAGGCCAGCCACCGCGAGCAGCCCAGTCCCAGCGGACCGAACATCCTCTGCAACCCACACAGTCTCCAAAGCCAACGCACCCTACGCACCCTGTCGTCAGCAACCACCCGGAGGACTTGAATGCATCTAATACAGAAAATCGTACTTTTCGCCACTCAGCATCATAATTTTTGTGTTTTTCACCAAAATATAGCTGGTATTTTATCAAAAATTGACGAATTAGAATTAGTTTTAGAGAGTTTAAAAAATAAAGGTACTACCCCTAATGTAATCTGCTTCTCGGAAACTTTCCTCAGCTCTGGTACAGAAAACAATCTAGTTCTTACGGATTATATACTTGTATCATTTTTCTCTAGACCTAAAAAACGAGGCGGTGTCGCCATAATGGTTAATAAATCTCTGGATGCGGAGCCCCTACCCATCATACAAACATTTTCAATACAACGAGAGTTTGAATGTTGTGGCATCGAAATACTTAACTGTAATTTGATAGTAGTATGTATATATAGAACTCCTAACTCAAACATCAACGTATTTTTCGAACAATTAAATAAAATGCTAAAATATCTCCGGTCTAAGTCCAGTAAAAAGGTAATTATATGCGGTGATTTTAATATTAACACATTATTTGTAAATAAAATAACGAAAGATTACCTTAGTATCCTACAAAATTATGATATGCTTAGCCATATAAATGAACCTACACGTAAAAGTAATTGTATAGATCATATAATCAGCAACCTAAAAACTGCGAAAGGGACAACTATTCAATTAGGTCTTTCAGACCATAACACCGCTCAAACCATAACTTTCCCCATTAACATAAACAAATATATACGGGAGTGGTATGTGACCAAAAGAGACTATAGCGTAGAAAATATTCACTTATTTCAAAATCATTTAAAGCAGCTATCATTTTCAGAAATCTACGACGAAAATTGTCCCGACAAAGCCTTCACTATATTTCATGACTTGCTTGTACTGTTCCATAATCTTTGCTTTCCCGTAATAAAACTAAAAATATGTAACAAAAATAGGAAGCCTAAATGGATCACGAACTCACTTAAACGTTGTTGTGCTACAAAAAGAAAACTGTATTTTAAATATCAAAGAAGTACACAAAATAAGGACCTGAATAAACAACGTCTGCATAACTATACACGAATACTTAAAAAATGCATTTCTTACACGCAGAAGACAACCAACACCAAATTTATATCAAATTCAGCAAATAAATGCAAAGCTGCGTGGAAAGTCATAAAGGGTAGTCACAACCAGCAATCAAAAAAAGAAATACTTAGTATTACAGATAGACAAAAAGTCCTACTACATGCCCCTCAAGAAATTTCTGAAGAATTTAACGACTATTTCATTAACATTCATACTAACCAAAAACCCCCAACGCCTAAAAAAAAAAAAAACGATTTAAAATTTAATACTCAACAACATAGTATATTTCTATCACCAACCGACCCGTGTGAAATACATAAAATAATATGCTCGCTTCGGAATACCCCCTCAACCGGATTTGACGAAATACCGACTAAAATAATAAAAAGTGTCTCACCGATGCTGATAGTCCCCCTATCGTACCTGATAAACATATCTTTCGAACAAGGCACATTCCCCACGAATCTAAAAAAATCTGTGGTCAAACCAATCTTCAAAAAAGGTAGCAAATTGGAATTAGGGAATTATCGTCCAATCACATTAATTCCGGTCATAGCCAAAATTTACGAACGAGCAATGTACAACAGAATAGAAAGCTTTCTAGACAAATTTAATATCTTAAGGGATGAGCAAAATGGTTTTCGAAGGAAAAAATCCACAACATTAGCATGCTTTAAGTTAAATAATTTAGTTACAGATTGCATAGACAGAAGCATCCCGGTTGGAGTGCTACTATTAGATATGACTAAAGCTTTTGACACCGTTTGTCACCACCGGCTACTGAATAAACTTGAACGTTATGGAATCCGAGGGCCCGCGTACTCTTGGATCAGAAGCTACTTGTCTGAAAGAGAGCAATGCACTCAAATCGATAGAATACAAAAAAATAAACTAAAATCATACAAGTCTAAGTACAAAATAAATACATTCGGGGTACCACAAGGCAGTATCTTAGGGCCGTTATTATTTGTCATGTACATCAATGACCTACCAGAATCAACGCAACATGACTGCATTCTATTTGCGGACGACACCACAATAATAGTCAAGGGTACCGATTTAAATTCGTACGAGCGTAATGTAAATATGGCATTAAACGATGTTATCTCTTGGCTTAATGAAAACAACCTGTCAATTAATCTCCACAAAACGAAATTTATTCAGTTTAGGTCATACAAGGCACCGCCACATCAAATCAAAATTTTACATGAGAATGTTGAAATAGAAGAAGTAGGAGATTCTGTTTTCTTAGGCATGACATTAGACACGTACTGTAACTGGAAAAAACATCTTGACAGTGTATGTAAAAGAATTCATAAATTTATTTATGTATTGTGGCGACTTAAACAAACTGTTTCACATAAAACGGCTATCATAACATACCACGCTTATATTGAGTCCATATTGAGATACGGTATCATCTTATGGGGGAACTCGACTGAAGTAGATCGTGCATTTGTAGCACAGAAAAAATGTATAAGAACAATTTGTGGCAAAAGTCGCAGAGTATCCTGCCGACCAATTTTTGTTGAGCTTAACATACTAACACTCCCAAGTCTATACATTTATGAAGCAGCTGTATTTGTTAAACAAAATTTAGAACTTTTTCCACCATTTAATAATTTATCAAATAGACCACTTAGACAATATAAAATGACACTACCTCAATGCAAGTTAAAAATGAGAAGGAAAAGTGCATACCATATGTGTATACGAATATTTAATAAAATTCCCGCTAGTATTAAGACACTGCCAATTGCCGAGTTTAAAATAACATTCAAAAATATATTATGTAACGCATGTTTTTACACGATTGACGAATATTTTAGTTATAAATTTTAATTTTTACATCCTCTGACATTCGCCAATTATATAATAATGATATTACATCGCCTTATATCAATCTGTAACGCATGTTCTTATTCAATCGATCGTTATTTTGACAAATTATTAAGGAATATTTTAGTAAGTAAGTATTTGGACATGTATAACTAATACTTAAGAATATAATATGCAAGCAATGTTTTTTTTGTCATGCGTGACATGACATAGTCAAAATTATTTTCACATGCCGATAAGATAAGGCCGAATGTATTAAGGGTCAAAAATGTATATTTTATAACATCTACTGTACCATATGTTCTCGTGAATAAACTTTCATTCATTCATTCATTCATAAAGTTCTCAAGCCGCCGGAAGGCCTCTAACTTGGCTTCAACAGCTTGGGATCAACGGTATAGCGAGCCTTTCAAAGAACGGAGTAGTTAGTAACCACTCAAAGCGGTCCAAGAGTTGATCACGGCTGATATTGCTTAGCCTCGCATACCGCACGCGGTACAAGGGCGCCGCTGGGCCACGAACGCTCCTAACTTCTAACCAATGTCATAACAAAATAAAATTAAAACGACTCGTGTAAATAGACCCATCTAATTAATTAAATGCGGTTAATAAGACAATAACAATAACTTTGTTTTGGATGCGAGAAATGGCGTGTGAATGAGATTAGCCTGGAATTTATGTTCGGGATACAGGTTATTTTGTTTGTTGGAATGTTTTTTGAGGGACGGTCAGAGAATAACTTTTCCGATTGCATTATGTTTTTATTTTTTATCTTTAAGTACTTAAACTTTTTGACAACCTTTTTAGCCTAGTTGGTGTAGTGACACTGCTTTCGAAGCTACAGGTCCCGGGTTCGAAACCCGGCGAATTATTTGTGCATTTAGCACGGATATTTGTTCTTGGGTCTTGGATGTTTTCTATGTATTTAAGTATGTATTTATCTTTATAAGTATGTATATCGTCGTCTAGTACCCGTAGCACAAGCTTTGCTTAATTTCGGACTATGTCGATTTGTGTAACACTATGCGCTCTAGCAGCCGGTACTCATTTCCATCTGCGTGAGCCCACCAGAACCAAGTCATACAGAGCTTTGGCTTCCCTCATCATCATGTCAGCCGAAGGACGTCCACTGCTGGACATAGGCCTCCCCAAAGACTTTCACAATGATCGGTCCTGCGCCACCCGTATCCAGCGGACGACTGCGACCCTTACCAGGTCATCACTCCACCGTATGGGGGGCCTGCCCATGCTACGCCTTCCGGTACGTGGTCGACACTCGAATGAGGGAAAGCCAACACCCTGTTGCAGACATCCAGCTGTTTAAGGCCTTGAAACACGACTACAGGACAGAACTACGTACACACTCCATCATAATATGATATGCATCCTCTAACTTACCGCATTCTGGACATTCCGGCGATTGGACTTTCTTCATGAAAAATGCAAACTTACTGAGTGGAATGTGTCCGGAAGGAAGTCTGAATGCAGAATTACAAGATGACTTCGTTCCGGCCGCGGAATGTATTTCGTGAGATCGTTCTGATAACTTGTTAGCATAGCGCGCGTTATGCAGCATGTGAATGGCACCCGGGGTATAAATCATTATGGTTGTGGAAATAAATAACATTTCCATCCTGATTCTGATTGTATTAGTACCCGTTCTGAACGGTTCGATACGATTCCCACGGCCGCTTTCTATCATCGCACTGCTTGCCTGCAGGGCATTCATCCTCACAACTTAGAACCTAAATGTTCGCGTACGGTACGGTTTCAAAAGAATTTCCTCCTTCGGACGCTCCGAATGTGGAATGAGCTCCCTGCCGAGGTTTTCTCTAGGGACTACAGTATGGAGTTCTTCAAGAAAGGAGTGTATACATTTTGAAAAGGTCGGCAACTGGCATGTCACTGACCTAGAGTTGGAGGCGTCCATAGGCTGCGGTGACCGCTTACTATCAGGAGGGCCATAGGCTTGTTTGCCACCGACGTAATATATAAAAAAAAAATTAACCTGTGCGATGCCGTGGCGGCCATCTAGTACTGAATGGAAATATATCTAATCTCCATAACATAATTTCTCGTTTACAACTTGGATGAAAGGGCAGTGGGCACGACCGGCTGTTTGTGGGTTTTACCTCTTTTTACTTCATGGCGCCCGTATTGGACCCTGCTCAATCAATGTCGGGTCTATGGTTCGGCGCGCTCATTGTGAGGAGGGAAGCGAGTTAAAATAATGCCTTCTTGAGTTAGCGGGTTGGAGGCGGTACGGTATTTTTCTTTTTCTTCATGGTCGTAACCTCATGTCTGAGGGACGTGACTTCTATGGGTGATGACTTTTTCAACCACTGCTCTCCAGGCCGCGCGGTCTTGAGCCTTTTAAACAGTCACCTGTAATGGAGACCCGGCAACTTCTTGGATCGCATCTGTCCACCTCCGAGGTGCACGTCCTCTGCACCTCCTTCCATCGACGCGCCCAGTAATTATGCGCCTTTCCAGCGTATCAGCGCCGCGCCTGACCATGTTATCCAAAGAATTTGAGAATTCTTTGAGTATAAATGGCGGACAGCCTTGTTGTTTTATTAAGCTCCTGCAAGATGGACGGTATATTAGGCTGCCAATGTCGTAGCGCCTTTTTCTCAAGCTTTTATTTAACTTGCAATGTATGTATGTAACTTATGTTTGTTTGGTTGGAATATTGCAACTTAATTTTGACAATGCAATATTATGGTAGTATCGAGCTGATTTGATGATAGAGACAAAAGGTGGCCATAGCAACTCCTAAACTATACAAGATAAACTGGTCGTATTTGATCTCATTCGAACTGTCTCAACAAGGTTGTTAATTGTTAGCCCATCGACCACAACGGACGCCAACACGGTTTCCATAATCGATTCTTATGGCACCGATGGAAAAAAGTAGTGCTGTTCTCACCCGAAACTACCCGGGGTACGCCTTAATAAAGTACGAAATTTTAATAAATTATAGCGTAAATTGATTTCAATCAATATACGCTATCCGCTCCAGCCCCTGCCTGTACTATGTGGAGACCCGTTTCAATCCATCTAACACGCTTTAATAGAGTGTTGAGCGTAATCCACGCACTCAGCTGTTGGTATCAATTACTAATAAAGTGTTATTGTGGTTGTTTTCAAATGTTTTGAAGCTGGCTATATCATTGCATTAGATACAATTGAGTTGAGAGAGGTAAAGCATAGAGGAATATCATCTCGCTCAGATTTAGAGCAGTCCAACCGGGGAAGTACCTCTACGTGCTACGTGGTGTTGTATTCCTGGTGGTAAGGTCGCCAGTGCCGCCGAGGATGCGCCAACATAGCACATAATATACTTACGGAGGAATTATGGACGAAATATCATAATCTGATATCATCGTAACATGTAACACTAAAACTATGTAACGAACTAGGCTGGCACCATGATCGAAAATGAGTCTTGACCTCCGACACAAGAGTATGCCACTTTTCTCGGTCCTGCGCTATTTCTCGCCAGCTTGCACCGGCTCTGAGCTCACGCAGGTTCACGTCCACAAAATTCTTCCAGCGATACTTGGGGCGACCCACAGTTTCAGTTAAATAACAAGAATATAACGATGACGATCCCAACACGATGGAATTTGCGATAAAAAATTCCTCCCACTGTACGACGTAGTATACATGTATGTGAGGACCCTAATTTTTTTTTTAAAAGTTTATTCAACCGTTTTCTTTTGGCGTAATTATTATGTAAATTCATACCAAATTACAGTTTTCTAGTTACAGAAGGACCATGGACAAATTAGGTGAAAAAATAGTTGTATTGTATACAATAGAGACGACGAACTGCTTGAATACCAAAAATTCGAAACGCCGTGCTGAAATGAAACGTTGTATACGCAATGGGAATCACCATATCTAGGCTGGAAATTAGTTTCAGTTGCTGGAAATTGTTTTAGAAAAAAAATACATCGAGTTTTTGAGTTTTTTAGGTGTTGCATGTAAACCTTAATAATCACTGTAGTTCTTCTCCATTATGATTTTAAGCAACGAAAGCTAATTTCCGGCCTAGATATGCCGGATCCCATTGTGTATACAAGGTTTCTTGTTATTCCCGCATGCCGTTTAAAAATGAGAGCGAAACTACGCTTGTATGGAGAACCGAGCTTCCTGCGGACTCGCAAGTTCCAGTTTGACCGTAAATAAGGGAAGTAAACAAAGATTCAGAATGAATGCATTGAGTCGCGGTACTATCAGCATCAGAGTAAACTGACCATTATTGAACCTTACTGCAACGAGATACAGTCTACCAATAGTCAGCAACTTGATTGCTGATAATACTAATAAGAAAAGCACCGGGACAGGTGCCACTCGAGCGTGGCGTCACAGTACAGGCCTACATGGAGCTAACTACTGCTACCATGGTGCCAATATGATGACTCTTGTAGATAAAGCGCTTAAACTAGATGTAAATTATTTACAGGAAAAAACTTTAGTATTTTTGTCAGGGAACAGTAGTTGTTTAAATATGAATAAAGATCAAACCAAAGATTGTTTTCAGCGTATTTTAAATCTTTATCATAAATGTAATTTAAAGAACATTATATTATCGACGTTGCCATATTTATCAGATCTCATATGTAATAATAATGAAATCTATAAGATAAATACGTTGTTATATAATCTGACAAATGCCCAGAGCACTGGATTTTACTTATTTGACATTAATAAATTTAATTTTAATGTAAAGTTGACCCATAATAATAATATTTCTTGTAAACAAAAAAAAAAGAACATGTTTGCCAGACTACTCAGCCATGTATTAAAAAATGATTGCTTTAAAAATATCAAGACTGGCCTAATTAGAGTACAAACATCAGATAAAAATAAAAAAATTTGCCTACCGGGAAGTTTACTGATTTGACTGTAGTGCATCAAAATATACAAGGTCTTCCCGGAAAAGAGTTGGAAATGAGTTTATTTTTAGAAAAGTTTTCTATTGATTGCATCTGCTTGTCTGAAACATGGTTAAGAGATTTTGAGTTAATTAATGGTTTAGGGTTAAGGGAATATCACATTGTAAGCTCATTCTGCAGAAAGTCCGCTATTAGGGGTGGTACACTTATTTTAACTAAAAAATGTTTTGAATTTAAGAACAGGCCGGATATTTGTAACCTTTCAGCAGAACGAATTGTTGAAATTTCATGTGTTGAGCTAAAGCATTGTTTAATTATCTGTTTATATCGGCCGCCTGCGAGTGATTTCGATATTTTTGAAGAAATATTAGAGGAAGTCTTAAGACGCACGTCTCGATGTGCAAAACCTGTAATGATTTGTGGTGATTTTAATGTAGATCTTTTAAAAAATACGTCTGAGAGCATTAAATTAATTAATTTGTTTAAATGCTTTAACCTTTTCCATTTGTTTAGTGATCCAACCAGAGTAACTGCTACTTCCAAAACATGTATAGATAACATTTTTTGTAATTTTGATTGTGAATCCAAACGTATAATAAATTATTTGAGATCTGACCATACGGGTCAAATGGTGGCCTGGAAATTCCAGGAAGAGTGTGATCCTCCTAGCGCATATAGGCCTGTCACTAGTGAAGAAATTGCACGTTTTAGAGATAGTATAAAGAAAAAGCATGCTTTTTCATTCCATGGCAGGCCTAATTCAGGTCAATCAGTGGATAGTTGCTACGCAGATTTTTTCTATCGTGTTACAGAGGTGTTTGAAAACATATTCCCTCTAAGATCTGTACAAAATAAATCCAAGCTACATTTTAATGATTCGACCACAAAAGGGATTCGTATAAGCCGAGATCGTTTATTTGAATTATATAATTTGAGGGCTACCCTTTGTGATGAGTCTTTTGCCGAGTTTGTTAAACTTTATTCAAAAATATTTAAAAAGGTGTGTTTAAAGGCCAAGGCATTATATCTTAGTAATAGAGTAAAATCTTCTAGTAATAAAATTAGAACAACGTGGGCTGTCATCAATGAGGAATTAGGTAAATCAAAAGTATGCAAAACTAAAATATTGATATTGCTAATTCTTTCGCAAGTTACTTTGCAAACATACCTGTAGAAACCACTAAATCTCTTAATTCAAATTGTACAGAGGCTAAACGTATTTTAAAAGATAATGTCACAGAATGCATTGCTTTCAGATTCCATCATATAAATTAAGTTTATATTGTAAAAACCTTCAAATCCCTAAAGCTTAAAAACACAAAGGATATTTTTGGGCTCTCGGTGAAACTACTCAATTCAGTCATAGACATCTTGGCACCTGATCTGTGTATGATTTTTAACTTATGTATAGATAATGGAACTTTTCCTGACCTCATGAAATGTAGCAAAATTATACCGCTGCATAAGTCCGGAGACCCTAAAGATCGTACAAGTTTTCGACCAATATCAATTTTGCCTGCACTAAGTAAAGTATTCGAGAAAATTATTTTAGTTCAACTCTTGAGCCATTTTATTTCTAATAATATCTTGCATAATCAACAGTTTGGCTTTACGAAGGTTTGTTCTTTTTTTTTTTTTTTTTTTTTTTTGGGGTAGATCTGCTAATGTTGACAGCATATTCGTTCTGCAGAAAAGGGCAGTGCGAGCAATTTATAATTTAAAGCCACGTACATCTTTGAAGAATATATTTAGAAAGGCCAATATCATAACACTGCCATCATTATACATTTACGAAGTTATTAAGTACGCTAGAAAACATTACGCAGATCTCCCAAAAAATTGTGATTTTCATAAATTCAATACTAGAAATAAAGAAAAACTCGCAGTGCGTCAGTTAAGATTAGCAAAAGCCAGGAAATCATTTATTGGGCAGTCAATACATTTTTACAATAGAATTCCCAGGCACGTAACTGACTTACCAGACTTTAAATTTAAAAAGATTGTTAAAGATAAACTAATTCAGAAATCCTACTACAAAGTCTCAGATTATTTAGCTGATAAGGATGTTTGGAAATTGTGTAACTGACTAGTATTAATTAATGGTAATGATTAGCGATAAGAAACATTGTAATTACTGACGGACATAAGTGTATCTCTGTATACCTATATGAGAAAAATAAAAATAAATAAAATAACACATTTTTTTTTAAATTGCACCGTTCGTTACATACGAATATGTAAGACTTAAGTATGTATTTAATAATGTTTATCGGCCTGTTTAGCCTGTTTATCGTGCCCCCAAAGACTTAATGCCCTAAGCAATTGCTTAATTTGCTATTGGCCTAATCAGGCACTGCACTGCCTTCGAAGCTGGAGGTGCCGGGGTCGTATCCCGGTAAGGGCATATGTTTATATGGTGAGCAAAAACATTTGTTGCTTAGACTTGAACATTTTCAATGTATTTAAGTATATGTCTATTAAATATGTATATCGTCGTCTAGTATCCATAACACAAGTCTTATAGAGCTTACTATGGGACTAGTTCGATTTGTGTAAAGAGATTGTCCCGTAATAATTTTTATACTAAGTTTTCATCAAAATTTGCGGTCTTTATTTTCAGACACCTGCCAGAGGGCATACTCCGAACTTCGAAAATCGTACTTCGTATCGTACCGTCCCTTTCCTTCATGACACAAGAGTGAAAGGGACGGCACGACAAGAAAGTTCGTTTTTCGGAGTTCAGTGTAGGCCCTCATTGTTCAATTGAGCTGAAATTTGGCATACTTATTCAAGTTCGATGACAATGCAATATTATACTACCACAGAGCTGATCTGATGATGGAGACAGAAGGTGGCCATAGCAACTCCTAAACTTTTTTTGGGCTCATTGTAACTGTCTCAATTTGAAAAGCTTATTGGATTTTAGACCACGACGGTGGCAAACAAGCTTACGGCCGGCCTCATAGTAAACAGGCGCCATATCCTATGGACGCTTGCGGTTCATAACGGCGGCATGTAACGCGTGGATAACTACGGAAGCCTTCATTGCGCGTGGTCCGACACGCACTCGGCTGCTTAATGTAACAGGTGGATAACTACTGTAGCCTTCATTGCGCGTGGTCCGACACGCACTTGGCCGGTTTTTTATTTTAAAATTGGATTTTTACGATATGGGTGGCTAGCACCAAAGCGAAAAATTGCCAGTTTTTGTTCCACTTTTAGCACCACCCAGGGGTCACGTGTAGGGTAACGGTGGGTACTCCCTACGGACGTAGTGCAACTTCGACCCCCCTTGTCAAGTGAGTGGGCAACTTGACTGTTAGAAGTTCTCAAGCCGCCCGAAGGCCTCTGGCTTAACGACTGCTGTCGTAGAAAGTAACCGGGATCACTTGACGCGCCTTCCAAAGCACGGGAGCGCTCAGTTAGTAATCACTCAAAGCGGTCACCCATCCAAGAACTGACCTGCCCTCACGTTGCTTAACCTCGCATACCGCACCCGGTACGCGGGCGCCGCTGGGCCACGAGCGCGCACATACGTTGATCTATCTACACGTTGGTGTTGGTAGTGGCACTATATCATCCATCATGTCATACCATAGAAAATTGACAAACTTTCCACGCAATTAAGTTTTAACGTACGCAGCTTACGATTAGAAACGGTTTGGTGAAACAAAAAAAAAGTGATGTATAATATATCTATGTAAACCTACCCTTATTCTTTATAGAGCACGCACGACATTAAGGGCAACCCTATTGTTTGAGACATTGTCACCCTACTTATGATCTCAGCTACCAACTTACGCACAACATCCATTCACACAAAAATTAACCTTATAGTTATGCTATTACAGCCTTATAGCGCGGCCAGTCAATATTGCAAGGACAAGAATACTTTTGCTGGCGACTTAAGCAAATTTAAACTTTGTGTGGCTAGAGTAAGGAGGAAGTTAAGTGTATCGTGGGTTTGCGTTGTAACAATAGGGTTGTCAGTTGACAGAGACTGACAAATGACGTCTAGAGTGTTGTTGGGTACAGTCGGCGCGATAATGTAGATTTTTAAATGAAAGATGACATGATGGAGTGGGGAAGCTAAGTTTATTGGTTCAAAGGAAAAACGCAGAATATCACTCTTTTCATGGCATACGCAAACGCATACGTGAATAAGTTGTGTTGATTAATTATGACATATTCTCACTACTATCAACCTCACTGCTTTGGCTGAGAGCCGTAGGCCCGAAGTAACGTGTTCTGTGGCTCCTTTTGTAAGGCTGTGAGCCCGGGTGGCAAGGCACGCGAGGCCGAAGGCCCAACGTCCCAACAACGCGGGCTCCTTATGTAAGGCTGAAGGCCGAAGGTCCGATGCAGGGCGCCAAGGCACGCGAGACCGAAGGCCGAGCGTCCCAACAAAACGGGGTTCGTTGTGTAAGGATGAGGGCCGAAGGCCAATCGACCCAACCGAGCGGGTTCTTAGGGTGCCTTTCCATCAGAGATGTGCTCAGCTATGCAGCTATGCTGCGAGGATGTGTAAGCAACGATATGAAACCCCGTTTCCACCACCGTTTCAAACGCATCCATAGCACATCTCTGGCAGAAAGACGCCCTTAATGTACGTAGGATGACGGCAGAAGGCCCAAAGCAGAGCTGCGAGCCTCCCAACATAGCAGGCTCTTTATGTAAGACTGGCGAGCCAACGTGACACTACCGTTATCGTCAAGTGACGAAATCTCTGCGACATCAGCAAGCTCACGTCAAAGAACAAGATGATGATCTGTCCGACCGCTTTCGGCCATGGCGACCACTCGGACTCATATCCAGCGTTTTGGCGCTCACGCGCTCGAAGGTGGCTTGTAGCCTATCCTTGCGGCAAAATTCCGTGCACATTGTTGGCACGAAAGTACGCCGTTCCGGTAATTATATGCTATGAAAGCACGTGGGTGGGCCTTTAAATGGTCGCGTTCACTGTCTAGGTCAACTTTGGGCTGATCCTCTCTTCTTTCTTCTCGCGAACTTGGATGTTCCTGCGCCATTCTAACCGCTGGGATGCCAAACACTCCCATTGAAAGGGCTCAAAGTTGTATATCTTCATATGTTGCTTTTGGACATCCTTGTAAAGGAGGAGAGGAGAACAAGATACTACATAATAGGTCCCACCCCGCCAAATTAAGAAGTCATCGCTTTGCGTAAATAAGCGCACGAAAAACACTGGAATCAATTTGGAATGGAATATGTATGTCTTCTTTAATCCCCTGAAAAATTTCATTCACTTTAATGTACAGCCGCGAAGCCATGCCCCAAACAGAGGGCCTACTCCGAAATTCGAAAATCGAACTTCGTGTCGTGCCGTTCCTTTCACTCTAGTGTTATACACTATATGACGGAAAGAGACAGCACGTTACGAAGTCCGATTTTCGAAGTTCGGAATAGGCCTTCAGATTTACTTACACTTTTGATTAGAACCGTTCAACGAAATTCATGACAGCTTCCATATTCTCACTACTATCAATCTTACTCATTAGGCATTAAAGTCCAGTTTCCAATGAACGTTGGCTCGTTTCCGAGTTTCTGTAAATCTAATTTGATTTGTATGTAGAAGTTATTAAAGTGCAATGTTGATTGGCTGCGATGTTGGCTGCAATCCAGCTGAGTCGGCGTAGTCATAGTGATTGTAGAAGAGTAGAATATAACTTCACTTTAGAAGTCGATACAGAGTCAAGTGGACCCGGTTTATTATGTAACAATATAATGAAAACTATTGAAGTATGTATAGGAAATAATCATAATTATTTTAAATAAGGAAGTAAAATAATCATGTTTTAATAAGCAACAGTCCAATTTGTTGAATACGGTATTTCACTGATAATCAAATCATCAACTTATTACGTAACGTCAAAAACGCTCAATTAGACATCACAATTTTCTATGGTAAATATGGTGGTCTTTTTCCATGTTTGTGTATTCAAAAATCTTCAAAATTGCATAAACAAGCTGAAGTTTGATGTTTTCGGAGTATTTTCGTATGATTTGCTTATTGGTAACGTATATATGTACGTATATTTTTACTGTTGTGAAATACTCTATTATCTTCAAAAATAGAATACCTCCAAAAAGTACTCATTTATTTTTGTTTCGGCGCATCAATCACTTCTTATCACGGCTGTTTATCTACGTAGAATGAAACGTGTATGATAGCGGCCATATTGTGTCAAAAAGATTTTGATGGCATACCTAGCTCTCATTGGCTAATGCCTTATCTGCCAATGGACGTCAAACGTCAAAATAAAGTGACAAATAAAAATAAAATGGCGTCTCCTCGGAATTTCGTCTAGTCGTCTCTGAACATTTTTTCATTTTTGCAAATGTTGTTATTTACGTGTAATTTGTAGTATTGATGGATTACTATGCAATAAACAAACGGAACAGTGTGTAGCTAATCGAAAATTCATCTGGAAACGAGTAATAACCATTGTTTGGACAACAAATGGAAGATAGTGAAGTGCGTCGTATGTGGCATGCCATGCAAGTTCTCATTTTGCAAAATGTTCGAGTGTTGTGGTTGTAAAACGTAGAACTCTGTGAAAGGACGAAGATGTATCGTTTTCCCAGATATGAGATGAGATACATTAAAAAATAAATCTGCTGATAAGTAAAATGTTTGTTTAATTTAATTTAACTGAGATACGGCTCAACATAGTTCACAGTATTTCAATTGAACACCAGTTTCATTTTACATCGGACGTTGGTGTTCAATTGGAAATGCCGTGAGCTTCTACACAAAGTTAAATTTAAATGAGCTATATATATACGGAGGGGTCGCAATTCTATGGCGTAAAAGTGTTTTTGACTCAGTTAGTGTCATCAACTGTAATTATGTGAGAGTGGCGGCTGTGAAGTTAACAATAAATAATAGGACGGTAGTAATCTTTAGCGTTTACATGCCCACCAACAGCCTAGATAATCTGCTTGAGTTCACAGAGTGTTTAGGTGTAATTAACTCCATTATAGTTGATCAATCTAATATCGAAGCTGTGTACATAATGGGGGATTTTAACGCACATCCGAAGGAAAGGTTTTGTAACGAAATGTTAGTGTTTTGTGAGGAACATAATCTGTATTGTGTGGATATAGAACTGCTTGGACTGGACTCCGATACATTTACTTTTGTCAGCGACGCACACGGCTCCACAAGGTGGCTAGATCACTGTATTACGACCAGTGCTGCGTTACAGACAGTTAAACGGGTATGGGTCAAACAGGATGTTATGTGGTCTGATCATTTACCCCTATTTATACAGTGTGATGTTTTTAGAGTTAAGTCGAAGTTGGACTACCATTGTAATTTTGCTAATACAATCTTTTGGGGCGAGAGAAAACCGGACCAAGTAGAAATGTACAAATCATATTGCAATGAAAAGTTAAGGGAAATCGATTTTCCACCCGAATTTTCCCATTGTGCTGGAAGTTTTTGTAAATGTGAGAACCATAAAAGATTACTTTGTAATATGTATAGTAATGTAATTACTGTTTTGTCGAACGCGGCTAGCGCGAGTTATAAGCAGAGGGGAACGGAGAGGAGGGGCGGTTACATAACGGGTTGGAATAAATATGTCGCTCGTTATCACAGGGAAGCTCGGTTGCATTTTCTTACCTGGGTCCAAGCTGGGAAGCCAGCCTACGGACCAGTATATATCAATATGTGTCAAAGTAGAAAGGTTTTTAAACGTAAACTTAAGTGGTGTCAGGATAGACAAGAACAGTTAAAAATGGATAAGCTAGCTTCTCTACACGCCAGTAAAGATTTTAAAAACTTTTGGAAGCAGACGAACAAGTTAAATGTTAAGCCGGGCCAACCTGCCGATATCGAGGGAATAAGTGACCATAGCGACATTGCAAACTTGTTCAAACGGCACTTCAATGTTAGAGCCACTGCGTCCGATAACACTTCGGACCGGGTGATCAATGCTGAGTTGAACATGACCAAATGCTCTGTGATGTTCACGGCCAAGCAAGTCAGGAAGATTATCCATGAGATGAAACGGGGGAAGTCACCTGGTCATGACAGCCTCAGCATTGAGCACCTGATACATGCCGGGGTTCATTTGCCTAGGGTTCTTTCCCTTCTGTTTAACTTATGCCTGGGGCACGGTTTCTTGCCAAATGACGAAAACGATCGTGGTGCCTATAGTAAAGAATAAGACTGGGGATGTGGCTAGTATTTCCAATTACAGACCCATCTCACTTGCGACAATCCTGGCCAAGGTTTTTGACGCCCTGCTGAATGACATACTAACGAGATCTATAAAACTGCATGATGCCCAGTTTGGTTTCCGTGCTGGGCTATCTACTGAAACAGCAATTTTATGTCTCAAAGGGGCTGTCAAATATTATACAGAGAGAAATTCGCCGGTGTATGCGTGCTTCCTCGATTTGTCAAAAGCATTTGACACTGTCGTATATACAAAATTGTGGGACAAGTTGGGAAGTGCGGGTGTGCCGGTGGAATGTATATGGATATTACGCTACTGGTACGCCAGTCAAAGGAATCAGGTGAGGTGGGGGTCGGTCCTGTCAGACCCATATGGTATGGAATGCGGTGTAAGGCAGGGAGGCCTGACGTCTCCACTGCTTTTTAACTTATATGTAAACGATCTCATCGCCGAGCTCAGCAGCACACATACAGGCTGTCATATTGAAAACGCATGCGTAAATAATATCAGCTATGCTGATGACATGGTGCTGCTGGGACCGTCGGTGGGGTCGATAAGGAAACTTGTGGGGATTTGTGAAGCCTATGCGACAGAACATGGGCTTCAGTATAACTCTAAAAAGAGTGTAATACTCGTTTTTAAAAGCGGCAAAAAGAAGCCGATTCACGTGCCGCCTATTATGCTACACGGCACCGCTCTTCAGGTGGTGGTTAAATTTAAATACCTGGGCCATATAGTCACCGAAGATCTAAGTGATAACAGTGACATAGAAAGGGAGCGCAGAGCACTGGCAGTTAGGGGTAACATGATCGCACGCAGATTTGGTAAATGCTCGAAACAGGTTAAGGTGGCACTTTTTAAATCATACTGTCAGTCTTTTTATACGAGCAGTCTGTGGGTGAAATATACATCAAAGACTGTCAGTGCACTGCGCGTGCAATATAACAACATCTTTAGGATGCTGATGCGGCTGCCTCGTTTCTGTAGTGCGTCAGGAATGTTTGCGGAAGAGCGGACGGATGGGTTTCACGCAATCATCCGCAAGAAAGTGGCCTCCCTGCTCTGCCGCGCTCGGAGTAGCAGCAACAGCATCCTAATGGTGTTGTCAAGTAAGTTTGACTGCCCCATATATAACAAGTGGAGGCAAATAATGCTTGGCCACCAATAGTGAGTGACTAATTATGACACTTAATTAAATTTAATGTTAATAAAATAATAACTTAATTTTATAATTTAATTTAATTTTGTAATTTAATTTAATTTAATTTTATAGTGTCATATTGATTTAATGTATACTCATTTTTTTATGTAATGTAATGTAAGATGAGACTAACATAGATTAAGGTTCAAATGTACTTAACAACTTTATGGGCTTGCCAGGCCTGAAATAAATGTTTATTATTATTATTATTATTATTATATGTATCGTTGGATGTTCACAGTAAGTTCCATTGCCACAGTGTCATTAAATAATTAAAAAAAAATAAACGTCAAAAATCTACCAGCGGGTACAGATTAAATCTGGTTGCTTACGGTCTATATTTTTGGTTCGTGAGTTGGCGGTCTGAACCCTTACTAGTCTGTGCTTCTTATATTCATTAGTTTTATTAATTTTTTTTATAATAGAAAAGCCTAGTAGAATAAAAATAGTTATTTGTTCAACAACAGAGCAAAGTAGATTTTTGCTGCGAGTGTTGATGTTGAGTCCCGAGCTAGTGAAAGATTCTATAATTAGAATCTTGAGCGTAGCGAGGGACTCAAAGACACGAGATGCAAATACCTTTATAAATATTAATAAAATAAAAACCTTTATTTCAGACCTACTGATTGATCCATAGTGGGTTAGTAACAATATTACATTATATACTATCTTAATTTATATTTATTTATAGATTATAGTTTCATTGTTAGGGACAGCAATATAAGTCTATCGACACTAATAAATTATATTGCTCTCCCTATTGTGACCTCCATCCAGTACTTGGCGAATGGACAGTCGAGTCGCTCTGCCGACTCTCTTAGGAGGCTGTTCCTGCTACAACGTACTCTCTTTAATAAGGAGGCTATTCTTTTCCTCCTTATACCGTAGAAGTCGTCTGTTCGCGCCTCAGCGAACATACCCGATGCGCTACAATGCTTTGGCAACCTCTATATCATCCTCTTAGTATTATCGTACTGGACACGAATTGTATGATACGCCCTTTGTGTAAAACTTACCCACAGACTGCACGTGTAAAACGTCTGACAGTACTCTTTACTCGTAAATAGCGTCAGCTTTACTTGTGTGTTACATCGTGCAAATCTGCGGGCAAGCATATTTCCTCTTATTGCTAGGGCCCTCCTTTCCCTATCCATGTCTAAATCATCGTTTAATTTATTATTCATTACATGCCCCAGATATTTTATCTTATCTACTACATTGAGGGGCACCCCTCCCAGCACGATCCTAGGCACCGTTGACAGGTTATACTTTGGTGCTTTAAAGACCATTACCTCACTTTTAGCCGCATTGTACCTAAGACCGTGCCGCTCGGCGTATCCCTCACATGGCGCGACAAGCTTTCTAATCGCGCTAACCGAGGGTCCCAGCAGCACCATGTCGTCAGCATAGCTAATATTGTTAAAACAAGTTTGCCCAATGTGACACCCGACACGCATGCTGCTGAGCTCCCCGATCAGCTCGTCCACATATAAATTAAACAGAACAGGGGAAGAAAGGCCTCCTTGTCTCACACCGCACCGGAGTTTATACTCATCTGAGTCCACTCCAGCCCATCTCACTCTATTGATCTGGTTGCCATACCAGTACTTTAGCAAGTCAACACATTCCTTCGGAACACCCGCTTTTTCAAGTTTACCCCAAAGTATGTCGTATGCAACCAGATCAAACGCTCTCGATAGATCCAGAAAACACGCATGTATAGGCGTGTTTCTGTCTCTATAGAACCTGACAGCTTGCTAAAGGCACAAAATTGCACTTTCCGTTGACAGACCTGGCCTAAAGCCGAGTTGCGCGTCGTGCAACTTTATATGTTTGCAAAGTTGTGCATTAAGCAAACTATTAAGCACTTTCGCCTTCACCGTTGCAAGCGAGATTGGTCTATAGTTCCCCGGGTCTGACAAGTCACCCGTCTTATTTTTCACCAGTGGAACTACCACGGTTCTTGTGAGCTGTTCGGGCAAGTACGCATGCCTTAAGCATAACGTATAAAACAAAGCAAGAATGCGCGGCATGTGGACCCCGGTATGCTTGAGATGTTCAATACTGAGACCGTCATGCCCCGGCGATTTCCCTCTGTCCATCTGTTTAATAACTAACTCCACTTCCTTAGCTGTAATTTTTATAGTACTTTCGCCCATGATAGTCCCAGCATTGCCCGTCCCAACCGTACTTTCATTTAAGAGTGGACTCACCGAGAAAAGCCACTTAAAAAAACTACCAAACTCACAGCGACTCCAGGTCGCGGGTTCAATTTATTTGTTTACTTCCAGAAGGCTTTAAAAATCCTTCGCTGTCCGTTTTGAGGCCAAAATATCGCATTTTATTTGTTCCTGCCTATTTTGGCACCACTTCAGTTTGGATTTAAAAGCCTTCTACTTTCACACATCTCCTCATACACCACGCCCTGTGACGGCCTATTTGCTGAAACCGATACTAAAAATTTACTCCTCGCCTCCCTGTGAGCACCGGCCACGTAGGTACTTATTCCAACCCGCTAGATGCGGTTTTCGCTTAGCGCATGTTTTCTCTTTGCTCTCGTGTACATACAACTTTTCACCTCAGCGGCGAGAACATATAACGCAGGGGAATAATGATGAAAAATTAAAAAGTTAGTTTTTTTCATGCTCGCAGCAAAATTGCATTTTGCTCACTGGTTTCAAGCAGCAAAACCGCCATTTTCGAGCCGCTGAGGTGAAAAGATAGTTAAGCAAGCACTCATAAAATCAGAATATATGTAAGCACCTCTAAAAAAAAATAAACATACTACTTAGTATATACATATAAATTGTCAACATGGGGCTTCTCCCAACACCTTAGTTTTTATACAATCTTAAATAATAAAAGATTCCTCAAACTATGTTTGCTCAAAAATGTTACATTTAAGGAAATATACAGTTCTTTTTTATACTAATTTATATATTCCATTTTTAAAAGCGAAGAACTGGCATATAGCCCGATTCCTTTAGCTGAGATTTAATTGACTGATATTGCATCGTATTGTACGTACTTATTTCTAGACAAACATTTTGATCTACTTACATCTAGAAAGCGATGCCAAGTAACGCATTAAATGGATCGCCCCAATTCTCGTGACATCCTATTTATACTTTTTGCATAACATTGACGACCTGTTTAGCCTAGTTGGTAGTGACTCTGCCTCCGAAGCTAGAGGTCCTGGGTTCGAATCCCGGCCAGGGCATTATTTGTGCATTTAGCACGGATATTTGTTCCTTGGGTCTTGGATGTTTTCTATGTATGTAAGTATGTATTTATCTATATAAGTATGTATAACGTCGTCTAGTACCCATAGTACAGGCTTTGCTTAGTTTGGGACTAGATCGATTTGTGAAAGATTGTCCTCCAATATTTATTTATTTATTTATACACACCGGGCACACCATTAAGGAATATCACAAAATGGGCAAAAACATACCTCGTGTATTTTGAAGATATGGTCCACCTTACTTACTGTTCTTATTTGACTGTCAGTCGTGCGGTGGAGGCACTTATTATCTCATCAGACTCTGACTGCGTCCGTTTGTTATAGGAGCAATGGTATGTACGCTCAGTCACCTGAGAGGCTACTCAGGGCCTTTCAGCTCGAATTACGAATATTCATATGGAAATGTTAGTTTAACTTGTTTGCACCAGATGTCGCTAGGTGTTATCTCTATCGCACTTGAATATTGCAGTGACAGAGATGCGGCAGTCGTGCGGTTAGTTCTTACTAAATACACAACGGCGCTACGATATATGTGGAGTATTTCACTGATATTTCTATCTCAGTATTGGCTATGTGCGAAGTAGGTGGTGGGGGTAAGCTAGGCGATCGTAGCGCACACCATGGCAGAAATGTGTACTTACCGGGGACCACTGTCAAATTTACTTTCACGTTTTCTATTGGTTTCTTAACTGTTTCCTACGATTCGTTTCGTTCTTTTAGAAGTCTTAGGGTCTTTGTATGTATTTATTTATTCTCTTATTTATTTCAGTAAAATTTCCAATACGGGGTCTTTCTCGTTTGCTAAAGTAAATAAAATATTCATGTGTCATTATTTGACATCTCTGAGTTTTGATATTGTCTCGGGACCTTTGACGTTTGACGTTTCAGATGTGCCGAGATAGGGCTTGCAGTTCCGCTACCGTTTTACATGAAAATTCCCTGTGATTCCCGGGAATGTGTATGCCCTAACAGCGAAACCCTCATTTGCATTTGCAGATTTGACCGACAAATTTAGTTTTCGGTTTTCGGTAGACCCTCTTATTTGTGAGTATATCTCTCTAATATGCAAGTGCGATAAAGCTGATAGTGTCAATAAAACATTTTTCATAGTGAAATATTTCATTTGTATTTTATTCATAAAATTAAACTTTGACGTGAGCTTACTGATGTGAGATTTCCTCAGTTCACGAAATACTAACAGTATTATATTTGCGCAGTAGTAAGTTGGGCAGCACGGCTAGCGCTAGCAGCACTAGTCGAGTCCAGAATTAGGCGAACTAACTTGACAGTTCATTGTACACTAATGTTGCCACAGTTTGGCTAGTGCTGTTAATATCGATGTTTAAAAAGTCTAGTTAAGCATTACTATTGTGTTTGGAATCAAACTAATAATTTTAGTAAGCAAAATAATAATAATGAAAATTGGTTAGAATTAAAAATACATTGAACATCATTTTGGACATCGTTAAGGACGCTGTCCGCCATTTTGTTTTGTTTAATTAAAATCTTGTAGTTCGTCCCTATTTGGCAAGTATATATGACTGTGAAAGTTTCGACGACAATAACTTGATAAAATATAAATAGAATCAGATTTATAGAAGGCACAAGGTAATATCGACATATTTGTGTCGACGTAAACCTATCACTATTTTTTTTTTCTATGTCTGGCAACATTTTCGGCTGTCAAGTTAGTTCGCCTAATTCTGGACTCGACTTTAGACGGCGCGCGAGCTATATCGCGATATAGACTAGACTCGCGCGTTATACAAGGTGGCCCATTCAAATCGGTCAGTATGGGAAAGTCTGAAACTATAAGACATACGAAGATTTGTTCTTGTCACCGATTTTGATAAAAAGAAAAACTGCATTCATACATTTGAAAAAAAACACTGTACCCAGCTAGGGAATCGAACCCGGTTGTTTTGAAAAAATAAACTTACACTATTTCTATTCAGATATCGTTTGTGTAGGTCTTAAGCAGTAAATGTCTCTAAGAAACATAATGTCTAAAATGAATAAAATGCATTTTTTTCACATACTTTAATTTATCATAGTAGGTGTTCAAAGTGACCACCGTTACAATATTCAACAAGTTCAGGCATGTAAAATTGTCTCTATGGTTGTTTGTACCTCTCTACTTGTAAAATCGGTGACATGGTTCCTAAGAACAAA
This sequence comes from Notocelia uddmanniana, assembly GCA_905163555.1. NCBI lineage: Eukaryota > Metazoa > Arthropoda > Insecta > Lepidoptera > Tortricidae > Notocelia > Notocelia uddmanniana. The sequence goes on from LR991071.1 coordinate 20,625,838, forward strand.
TCTTCGTATGTCTTATAGTTTTAGACTTTCCCATACTGACCGATTTGAATGGGCCACCCTGTATAGCTCGCGCACCATCTTGTGCTAACCGTGCAGGGGGTCTACTCCGAAGTTCGAAATCCGAATATCGTATGGTGCCGTCCCTTTCACTCTCCTATCATACCCTATATGAGTGAAAGGGACGGCACCATACGAAGTTCGGATTTCGCATTTCGGAGTAGACGCCCAGTACTGCTTTAGTATGGGTTGACACTGACAGCTGACCGGTTTCTCATATCGTACTGCCTCCGCATCAACAAATCAGGAAGTCGCCTTAGAGGAGTAGGGCACGTTAAAATCAAAGTCAAAGTTATGTATTCTTTAATATAGGCATATTACATGAACCTATTACACCAAGCGCTCTTTCAAGCGCTGGGAAATTGCCTTAGGTATACACAATTATCCGTTCATTGATTTTAATGCAGACAAATGGTTCTTAGGCAGTAAATCTGCGTTTTCCGATATTCAATTAATTCCCGTGTTGAGTGCTCTAAATCCTTATACCTACAGCTCACGGCTGGCTGCCCATTACTCCGGCAATTAACTCGAATAGCTCTAGCGTGGCTCTAGCCTTATGAGCTAAGCTAGTTAGAGAAGTTCGCTCTTAACTATATTATACACCTACTGTTTAGCACAGCGGCACAGATTGCCTACGTTTAAGCCTATTAAAAATAGTTATTTGTTCAACAAGAGAGCAAAGTAGATTTTTGCTGCGAGTGTTGATGTTGAGTCGCGAGCAAGCGAGAGAATCTATAATTGAAATTAGAATCTTGAGCGTAGCGAGGGACTCAAAGACACGAGATGCAAATATCTTTGCTCTCGTGTGATACATACAACTTTGACCTTAGCGGCGAGAACAGAACATATTATCCATTACATTTCAGTTTCCATTCACATTCAATTTAGATTGAAAATTTATCGAAATTTCAAAGTTATGAGTATTTACTTTGCAATATTTAGTTTCTAATTATATCTTTATTTACATCACTGTTGGTAACGAGAAGGTTTAACTTATTTTTAAAACTTTGGAGACAGTCATGGAATATATCAAAGTCGGCCTTGCTGGCGATTTTTTTAAAATCAGTTATTAGTCTAGTTATAGTGGAGCCTGCCGTTTCACGTTAGTTCGTGCTAATGGCACACAGAAGGTATGTGTGAGAAGCCTACGACAATTGGGCCTGGGCCATTGTGGTAATAAATGTTGTGGCTAAAAAAAATTAAGATTTTTGTGTATGTGGACCATTGCCTTCGTGCTTTTAAATAAGAGAGACAGTTTAACGCGAGGACAATGGTCCGAGTTACACCACCATAGTTTATTAAGGTTGCACAGATAGCTAGCGAAGAGTGCTCATTGAACACTTGGTTCAAGGACCGTCTTTAGGTTTTAACTTGGGCTGGTTCAATCATGGGGATTTCGTACAAAGATTGTACAAAATCAAGAAAAATAATTAGGTATACAAAGAAGAACAAAACAAAAAATTAAGCACGAAACGCATAGAGTTTAGTTTTGTATTTGTGATCTTTCTGAAACAGTCGACAGTCGATAGTGTCTATTACCGCTTTATATGTACGCTCACCGTACTCAAAAGAACGTCGAGCCCCCACAATCATAGCTCACGACCATCACTGCCTCCATTACCCTAGCCGTAACTGTAAATGTCATGCGCTCGATGTTGTCCCCCAACACACATACCTAGGATTAATTATTGATCACAACTTTAACTGGAGACCGCACGTGGAGCACGTATGTTCAAAACTTAGGTGTATACTCGCAAATATGGCAATAATAAAATATAAACTACCTTATAGCATATTGCGGATTCTTTATCTGTCACTTGCCGATTCAGTTATATGTTACGGTATTACAAGCTACGGGCGGACGTACAGAACCTACTTAATGCAAATCTATAAGTTGCAACTAGCACTTCTAAAAACAATCGTACCTAATACTATTAAAGCAAAATACTGTAATAATGAAAATAAAACAGGGCTATTCAAACACTGCAAGGTCATTAATGTGTTCACTAGATTCTGTATGTCTGTACTGGCTGAGGAATGTGAAATATTACCCTCATTAGAAAAAAAACACGCCCTAGTAAATTACGTACCCTAGACTACTTGCCACCATACCGGTTGCCATGCAATATTAACACTTATGGTAGAAGAACCCTCAAGTACTTGCTTCCATCAATCTTAAACAACCTACCTGAGAACTTATTGCATGACCTCACTGGTAACACTCATCATAGCCATGGAAAATACAAAAAGCTACTTAAAAAATATTATATAGCCTTGGAATGACATGTATATACCAACTCGTAATATTTTAATATTTTTGCAATGTTTAATAACCGCAGGATGAACCGCGCGATCTCCCAACTATTATATAAACCCTCGAGGTTTTAAATAGTGGCTCATGTGTCATAACATATTGGAATAAAATTGTAAGTTTTAAATAAATAAAAAAAAAAAAAAAAAATGTCACACACGCCGCCTCCGCCACGCTCCCGCGCGGTGTTTTGGTGCGACGTCTCGGGACCTCGTTCGCTTTTCCGCAAAACCGTCTTCTCCCCGTAACGACACTGCGCCGTGCTCTGTGCGTTTCAAGTTGCGACAATAGGCTCGAGCTCAGCGTTTTCTGCGAGCCTGGTCGGCTATCATCATTCATCCTAGCGTTATTCCCAGTACAGTTGCACTCTGAAGGATGCCTGGGTCCGCTACCTAATCCCAAGATTTGGCGTAGGCACTAATTTTTACGGAAGCGACTGCCATCTGACCTCCAACCCGAGGGGGAAACTAGACCTTATTGGAATTAGGCTTGTCAAGTGAGTGGGCAACTTGACTGTTAGAGGTTCTCAAGCCGGAGGCCTCTAACTTGGCTTAACGACTGCTATCATAGACAACGACCGGGATCAACGACTTAAAGTGCCTTTCAAAGCACGGGAGCGCTCAGTTACTAACCACTCAAAGCGGTCACCCATCCAAAGACCGACTTCGTCCGTCATTGCTTGATCTCGCATACCGCACGCGGTACGCTGGCGCCGCTGGGCCACGAACGCTCCTGGTCGGCTGTACAGCGCTGTTTTACAGCCCGCACCCACTTCATCGCTCAAACACGAATATTGTCAGGCTGCAAGGGGATCATTTGCTTGAGTTTTCCACCAAACAGGAATTGCCGTATATTATAAGGAATAAACTATATTAGTTGCTAGCCCATCGCTCACAACATCCTCTAACCCGGTTCCCATAGACGACTTTAACCCTTAACTTGGCAAGAATTATTCTAGCCTCGGTGACCAAGAAAAAAATAGAAAAGGATGGTCAAACAGTGTGGGAAGCCCATGATACAACATAGTCTTCTCAGTGGCATTATTGCAACATAAGCGCTTCGCTTGCGCACGGATCAAATTGTGGAGAAATAAAAATTCAAATAGTCAAAACGAATGATGTTTTCACAAAATCAACCGTTCAGAATTCACACAATTTAATTACCGAACTTTGTTTGGTTTAGAGTCAATAGCGAATTTTAAGTTGCTGGCAGCCTTATTTCAAAAACTTTTTTATATTTAACTTTTCCACAAGAGATTCAAACGCCCAAAATATTACAGAGAGTACAAGCTTTGTTTAGTTTGGAATGAGCTTGATTTGTGTAAATTTGTACACAAATGATAATAAGACATTTTTAGGGTTCCGTACCCAAAGGGTAAAACCGGGACCCTATTACTAAGACTTCGCTGTCCGTCCGTCCGTCCGTCCATCTGTCACCAGGCTGTATCTCAAGAACCGTAATAGCTAGACAGTTGAAATTTGCACAGATTATGTATTTCTGTTGCCGCTATAACAACATATATTAAAAACCTGCCAAGTGCGAGTCGGACTCTTTTTATAGATCATGCGGTACGGAACCCTTCGTGCGCGAGTCCGACTCGCACTTGGCCGGTTTTTATAATACCACGTCGGTGGCAAACAAGCGTACCTACGGCCTACCTGATGGTAAGCAGTCACCGCAGCCTATGGACGCCTGCAACTCCAGGGGTCTTTTTGAACTACGCATTGTAAATATTTCTCATCTTTTTGATATTCATACTCAGATTTACTAATTTTAAGAAGGTTAACTATTATCATTGAAATGAGAATATTTTAGGAGAAAATGACTGACTCTGGTCTCTCAAATTTGTTTCGGTGTTTCTACTCGGCAGCGCTCATCTTTTTCAGAAACGTTAGTAGTTTTTTTTTACTTGTGAAAGTGCCTATGCGGGCTACTAGCAGAATAAAGTTTATTATTTAAGAACCAACACGCAATCTCAAGAGTGCCAGTATTACGTAAAAACTTGTGGTCAAATACAAATGTGGCAGTGCGTCCGTCTGCTATCCAGCTATCTTTAGCGGGCTAAACTCGCCTTAACAGAACAATGTCATTTTACAATTAGTACACAGTAATTACACTTTAATACTTTGGAGATGTGTAGAACAGCCAAGTTCTGGCTTTAAGTCGACTTCGAAAGTCTGTAATAGAATGCGGAACAAACTTGCTCCATTTGCATTTAGGGCGCGTTTACACTAGCCTCCGCTCCAGAGTTCTAGAGTCCTATAGAAAGAACAAAATATCTCAATGTTGGTCCAATTAAAAAAAAAAAACGTTCAGACACTTCTTGTGTTTCGTTTGTTTCTATAGGTAACTACTACAAGTAAATAATTGAAAATATTATATTTTTGGTTTAACCAGGACGAGTGTAAAATGAAGCTTTTTTATACGTACTGTTGGCAACAACCGGCGCGCGCCATCTTGTTGCGGGTGAACTTCAGTTCCGATCGACAGAGGGCGCCACTTCGAAGGATAAAACTGAAGTACTGGCGGAGCGCGGTCGTACGATCCATACTAATAAGCACCGAGACCCTGACTGCCGAACTGAGCGGCGAAGTATTTCTGTGTCGCAGCACTTAGGTAAGCACTCAGACCGCTCGCCGCCTCCGCGGGGAGCATCTGAAGAACCTGCATAAGCGCAAAGTGGGGAGCTAGAGCGGGCCGGCCCGCTTGACTGGCGGCGGGCCCCCATGCAGGAGGGCACGCCTGGGATTGGGGTGCGGAAGGCACCGGGTAGGGGCCTACGGAGGGCGGCAAGTACCTGGGGGCACCTAGTCCTACGGCCGGAAGGGCAGGGAAAGCTTGCGAAGTAAGTTGGGGAGCAGCCCGGCTCGATTTCTGCTTCTGCCCAGAGGGGGGTGAGGATTTTGGCTTTGCACCAGTATTGCGACTCTTTGGGCGACAAGGGCATCCCCCAAAGTTGGCAGTATGCCCATGGGGGAGCTTGCGTTGCAAACTGTTGCAGCACTGGACGCCGGCCGGGTCCTTACAACCCTTTGGACGGTTGCAATCCCGAGACGCGTGATCACCAGCGCACTTGACGCATCGGGGGGGAGAGAAACAGCCACGAGCGCTGTGGCCGAACCTCTGGCAGTTGTGACACTGCGAGATGTAGTTCCTCCTGTTCGGAGTCTCTACCCTAATTGAGATCTTAAGGACCTCTTTGAGAGCATGAACTGACTTACGTTGGTCTGGGTCGGTGACTATGAGTACGATGTCGTACTTGCCCCTCGTCTTATGGTAGAGGCGATGAACTTCCCTGGTCGCGATCCCCTTGCTATTGAGATCCGCGAGTATCTCACCCTCCGGGATGTCCTTGTGGAGACCCCGGATGATAGCTCTGTAACCCTTCTCTTCGGCGGTCTGCCTCCGGTTGTAGGCCATTGACAGCTCGTCGAAGAGTCGGGTCAGGGCGCGATAGTCTTCGGGTCCCTGGACTGTTACGCGAAGCCCTTCCAAGGGCGGCTTCAGTGTGTCCGAACTGAGCACACGGATGCCCCGCTGTTTGACCATGGTCAGGGCAGTGGGCCACCTATGTGCGTCAATTAGGACACACGAGTCCGGCTTGTCGGGGTTGACTGCTGGGGTCGCAGTCGAGCTGGGAGTCGAAGACCCGCCGTCCTTTGCCAGAGTGGCACTACGGGCCTGAGGGGCCTGCGCAGAAGGCGCAGGGACGACAGGAGTCCGCAGGGCTTTCTTCGCCGGCGAATCAGCCCTCGGAGACTTCGACCGCGCACGTTTTCCCTTGCGGCTGCCGCCTGCGGATTCCCATCCCATGTGTCTGACATGTCCATCTCGTCGTTGTTGTAGAGTAAGTCGAGTACTTCAGTTTCCGTCATTATGTGCTTGGAGGGATTGAAGGAGCGAGAGCGGGGAGAGCGGGGGCGAGCGGCAGCACGTTCCTCCCGCAAGGAGGGTCGCCCCTTTGGGGAGCGAGAACGTGGCTGCCGTATGCCTGAATCCGCTGCGGGACGGGCCTGAGGGGCCGGAGGGTTGACTTGGGCAGACGCGGCTGCCTTTACAGATTTTTTGCCCTTTTTGGGCGGAGTGGCCTTAGGGGCCTGGGACTGGAGCAATGGGATCACATCTGCCGGCGGCGGCAGCGGTGGTTCCATGACGGCCTTAGGGGCCGGGGTCGCCAGAGTGGCTACCGGAGTGGCCGGAGGGGCCTGGTGGTGCGAGTCAGGGATCGGGGGGGTGGAGGATCGCATGGGAGCCGCCTGGGCCGATTCAAGATCCTCACCGCTTCGAGCCGACTTAAGCCGTTGATTCTCAGCGGTCAGGCGATCGATTTCGGCCTGCATTGCCCGCATAGTTTCCTCCATCCTCTCGATCCTGGCTTGCATCTCCATCCTAATAAATGTCGGTCACCGCCTAACACTACGCCTATTGGGAACCGAAAGGCTAACCTAAAGTCGTTGTCGAGTCCGGACTAGACAAGTTACGACTTGTCGAGTCCTGTCCACTTGTCCGCCGTGTCAGTGTCAGCTAAGTGTCCTACTCACGAAGGGAAGGAATCGGACTGTCCGCAATTACTGGGCTTCGTGGTGGTATCCACCCCACACTGCAACTTCGTTGGCACCGTTAGGATCCGTTGCAACGCAGCCACTGCGAGCGTGGTCTTTCAAAGGGACAGAGACCCGGGTCTGACTTGAGAAAGTCTTAACTAACGGGTAGCCACCAAGGTGTCTAGCCCACAGCCGATTGACAAGACTGCGACCACTACGAGCGTGGATTTCCAGAGGGGCCGAGACACGCGGGTCAGCTGGAGACTTAAGAAAGTCTTAACTAACACACCCGATGCTTCCACGTGGTAATTACGATAATCACCACGAGGGGGAGCGATAAGAGCGAGTAAGTAGTCGGAGATAGAGTTCAGGTCACAACAACAATAGAGCAAGAGCGCACGGAAAGCACGACCTCACTCGACCGCTGCCGTAACCGGAATGATTAAATTATATCTGCTCGGCATGCCGGACCGACTCGTACTCACAATACGAGATTTTCTCAGGGATCGAAGCTTTCGTTACAGACTAGAGGGAACGTACTCGGACCCACACCCCATCCGAGCCGGAGTCCCGCAAGGCTCCGTGCTCTCTCCCACTCTGTACTCGTTATTCACGAATGACATTCCCAGGCACCCTAAAGTGCATCTGGGGTTGTTCGCAGACGACACCGCGCTCTTTACGACTCATTGTAAGTACGCTTTTATCCGGCGATATCTCCAGGAGGCAATCACCGACCTTGGTCGTTGGTTTAATCTTTGGCGTATCGAAGTCAATCCGGAGAAAAGCACTGCAATAGTCTTCCACCCTTCTGACTGCGTTAGCACAGAAAGGCGAGTGGCTCCGATCCAAATGTTTGACCGGCCTATCCCCTGGGCCAACGAGGTCAAATATCTTGGAGTGACCCTCGACAGGAAACTGACTTTCCGCAGCCACATCCGTAGGGTACGCAACCGTGCGTTGTTCGTGCGAGGAAGGCTTGGGCCGATGATCAACAAGTTTAGTAAAATGTCACTTAGAAATAAGCTGACACTTTACAAAACTTGTGTTCGTCCAATCATGTCTTATGCAAGTGTAGCTTTTGCTCACGTGCCTATGACATCGCTCAAGCCGCTTCAGGTCATTCAAAATCGTTTTCTCCGTAGGGCGACTGGTGCCCCGTGGTACCAATCGAACCTCAGCCTGCACCACGACATGGGGATTAGCACCATGTATGGTTTCTTTAAGCAGACTGCCAGGCGTTATTTTGACAACGCTCCCCATCATAGGAATCCGTTAGTTAGGAAGGCTGTCGACTACGTTCCCATCCCTCCCCCCTCTGTCGTAACTCGGCGATCACTGATTAGGGGCCGCACGGTCCGGCGTCCTAGGCACACACTCACGGACCCGGACGACGTAATCACAGCGTCCATCGAAAGGTGGAGCGCTGCGCTTACGGCGTCCAACTCAGACACGACGCGTACACTTAGGCTTTCCCGCCGGCGGGGACGTCCACCGCGCGATCGCGACAACACAGACACATATAGTCCCTATTCGTCCCGGTACCGCCGCATACCGGGTAGAGTCAGTCCGACGCAGGTCGGGCCTAGCTGAGTTTCTTGCTGGACTCTTCTCAGCTAGGCTAGGTTTAGTGAACCAGCGACAAAACTCCCAGTAGCTCGATTCCACTCACACCCCAGATTTGGTTGAAACCGTTCAACCCGTTCAACCAATCTCACTGGCGCGCAAACTCTTAGAGTATTCCAGTGTTTAAACCGCCCACGCGGTCGTGTCGGAGGTTTTCCCCTGGATTTTCCCCAGGCAACTCTCCCACCGCGTATTCCTATCGCTTTAATGGGCTCGGCCTATAAAGCCACAGTCAGGTCAAAATAAAAAAAAAAGCGCGGTCACTTTTTGGGTTGGCAACGACACGGGAACATCGCTTGGCGACTAGAATTACTTTATCTCTATAATCAATAATTGATTTTATAACGTCCGAATATATATTTCTAAATGATTTGAATAAGTTATCTTAATGTAATAATAAATAAATATTAAATAAAGTTATATATACATATAAATTGGGGTTCTTGACTTTATTAATATACCTGTAGTTTACAGTACAGTTACCAGAAAATGTAGACGATCATTTAATACTTTGTCACACTAACGTAACAATACTGTGGCAGTTGGAATGCGTCAAAGTAGTGAAAGTACTCAAATTATCATCTAATTCTGCTGTTGACTGTACAATGACTGTGGCAAAGCTGACGGCCAGCGGCAGGCCGCCTGCCTGATGATAAGCAGGCACCGAAGCCGCGATGCAACTTCAGATGAGCCACAAGCACATGCCGACCTAAACAGGACCAATTGATGTTATTAAAATGAGATGACATCGAGCCCAACACACGCCAATATTCCAAGAATCTGTCATTTTCCATAGTAAAAGTGACAGATCTACCCATTGTACGTTCGTTACAAGATTACCCTGTTCTAAAAGTCACCGAGGATTATCTCAGTAGGCGCTTAAAATAATGCGAAAGCGGATAATAATTCAGGAACAAAATAACTTTAAGAATTCTCCGAGATAAATCTGCTTCGTTGCCTAATGTGAAAGTTCCTTAAGACTTGTCTACGCTTTAAAACGCAGTAAGGGAAGCATTAGAAGTTTTGGGACAAAAAAACTTGGACTTTGCGTTTTACGTTAAAAGTTGGACTCTAGACAGATTGGATGGGTAGTTTTTTCCTCATCTGTTATTCGGACGTTGCAAGTTCTGGTATATTTTTACATACATACATACATAAACTCACGCCGTTATCCCATGGGGTAGGCAGAGACCAAAGAACGCCAAATACTACGGTCCTTACATACTTGTTTCGCTTCAATCACATCCATACATCTTCTCATACATGCTCGTCGGTTGCGGGTACTTCTGACCTGGCCCTTTTTCAGTATCGCCGAAATTTGATGTAGATAACCTCGCCTTGGTCGTCCCCTTCCGATCCTACCACTCATCTCCTGAGCGTAAATCCTCTTAGTCATTCTAATTTCACTCATTCTCTCTACATGCCCAAACCACCGAAGCATACCCTTCTCAACCCTAGTCACTACATCATCTTCTATTCTACTTCTTTCTCTTATCACACTATTTTTTATCCGATCACACAAACGTACCCCACACATACTTCTTAGATATATATTTTTAGATAGGTAAAAACCAACCAAATTCAATTTAATTTTGTATCGTTCATGGAGGTGTGCTACACTTACGATGTAGTAAAGTTACGTTTAAGTAAAGATAACTATCTTTACTTAAACGTAACGTAAAAGCTATATTTTTAGTCTTCAAGAAAGGAGCGTTTGTGGCCCTGCGGCGCCCGCGTACCGCGTGCGGTATGCGAGGTTAAGCAATGTGGGGCGAGGTCAGTTCTTGGATGGGTGACCGCTTTGAGTGGTTTCTAACTGAGCGCTCCGCTGCTTTAGAAGGCACGTTTAGATGTTGATCCCGGTTGCTGTCTATGATAGCAGTCGTTAATCAAAGTTAGAAGCCTCCGGGTGGCTTGAGAATTTCTAATGGTCAAGTTGCCCACTCACTTGACAAGCCTAATCCCAATAAGGTCTAGTTTCTCGGGTTGAAGGTCAGATGGCAGTCGTTTTCGTAAAAACTAGTGCCTACGCCAATTCTTGGGATTAGGTAGCGGACCCCAGGCATCCTTCAGGATGCAACTGTACTGGGAATAACGCTAGGAGAATGACGATGAAGAAGCAAAGGTTTCTTGAAAATATTTTATTATACTGTAGCCTTATTATTGACAAAATCCGTTTTGTTTTAACCTCCTTGCGACTGGGTATCAAAATTGGCCAGAATAAATTATACTCTGTCAAATCGACAAAGAGTCAAAACTTAATTGTTCCAGACTATTATCACAGTATACGTATAATAGGCTATTGGCTATGTGCAAAGTAGGTGGTGGGGGTAAGCTAGGCGATCGCAGCGCACACCACGGTAGAAATGTGTACTTACCGGGGACATCTGTCAAATTTACTTTCACGTTTCCTATTGGTTTCTTAACGGTTTCCTACGATTCGTTTCGTTTGTATTTATTTGTTTATTTTCTTATTTATTTCAGTAAAATATCCAGTAAGGGGTCTTTCTCGTTTATTGAAAGAAATAAAATATTCATGAGTCATTATTTGACACCTGGAGTTTGACATTGTCCCGGGATGCTTGACGTTTGACGTTTCTGACGTGCACATAGACAATATATCTACAGTACTATTATAGTTTCAGACTTTCGCCTTCTGTCTCATTTAGATTATTCACTGAATGTACCTGTATATTGTTAATAGCGGCGGGTGATAGAGAGGTGTGGAAGAAAAAAACATGCTGAGCGCACACCATTACCTGATATACGTATAAAACTGATTCATAGATGTGATGTTTATAGATTAATTTAAGTGTACTGAAAATCACAACCAAGCGTGTAATAATAGTTATAAGTTAACGCGGATCGAACAGCGCGATCTCGCCAACTATTACATAAACCCTAGAGGTTTTCAATAGTGGCATGCATGTAAAAATATTTGTGTTTATATCTAAAGTGAATAATTAAAAAAAAAACTTATTTATATTATAGTTAACCCACATGGTTAAAGAGCAAGCGAATGATGACTCAAATTGTTTCAAAAGGACAATCTAGAAGTTTTCTATTTAAACACAAGCTTGCAAAGTTGAAATAGTGTGAGAGAAACTTAACTTTTACTAGGAAAGTTAAATAATCCCGCAGACAAAGGGCAAAGTTTAAGTGAATTGTAAAAATTGTTATGGGAATAAATGATCTAAGTAAAACCGACTTTTCATTATCTGTGATAGGTTATTTAATCGTATGGCGGTAGGCTACAATAGGGAAAATAAATGTAATACTAAGATTTATAAGATTAATACTAAGATTCTGTTGTCCGAAGATTTATAAGGAAAAATGCAGGTTTTGCAGCCATTGCACGGCGTCGGATGTCAGTTCCATATGATCGTCCTGGTTTCCTGTGTAGCCGCGAATTGGACACCTTAGATAACCTACCTAGATAGACCTGTGATATATACGAAATACTTAACTATAATTCAGTGTAACCACTTTTTTTATTAAAAACCAGCCAAGTGCGAGTCGGACTCGCGCACGAAGGGTTCCGTACCAGAAAAAAAACGCCAACAACTACTCTGTTGTATGGGAGCCCCCCCTTAATTATTATTATTATTTTGATTTTAGTATTTGCTGTTGTAGCCACAATAAAAATACATAATCTGTGCAAATTTCAACTGTCTAGCTATTACGGTTCTTGAGATCTAGCTCGGCGAGTGGTAGCCATGAAAAAGGGCTAAAATTTTGTATGGGAGCCCCCCTTAATTATTATTATTATTTTGTTTTTAGTATTTGTTGTAATAGCGGCAACAGAAATACACATTCTGTGAAAATTTCAACTGTCTAGCTATTACGGTTCTTGAGATACAACCTGGTGACAGACGGACGGACGGACGGACAGCGAAGTCTTAGTAATAGGGTCCCGTTCAGTTAATATAGTATGTGTGAGCTACTGACAGAAAGGATGTAGTTTGGTCTCATACTCTTCAAGTATACCCTTGCCAAGCCGCAACTTTATACAAAATACATATAAATATTTGCAGACTCATAAAATCAACCACCTACTAGCGACAGTAAAATCAGAACACATTCCTAGCTGTCGCATCAAATCACATAAAGGTCGAATAATTACCGAGAAGACTCAAGAGCAGACACAAGTTAAAGAAATTGTCTTTCGTCTGTTTCGGAAGCAAACTTGTAACTTCATTTAGGGCTCAGCCACGACTTTAAGCGGCGGCGACAGCGGTAGCGGTCCGCCATAAGTGGGAGCGACAATTTTGACAAGTCCTCAAAATATGGCCGCCTTTTAGTTTTCATCAGGCGTCAGAGGTGTCCTTAGAAAAGGATCGCCACGAATATTTGCTTCTCCCTGGGAAGCACTCCGAGGATTATTTTTTGTATTTATTGGATTTCAAAACTACTACACTCGCTACCTCTCAATTTTAGAATTACCAGCTAAGTAATTTTTATGAGTCATCATCATCAGCCATAGTCCGTCCACTGCTGAACGTAGGCCTCCATCATTTTGCGCCACAATAATCGATTTTGGGCTTTCCCCATCCAGCCACTGCCAGCAATCCTCTTAAGGTCATCAGTCCAACGAGTTGGAGGACGTCCCATACTAGTTTGCTACGCTTGCTCAACCGCGGTCTCCACTCCAGAACTCGTCTGCTCCAACGGTTATCGGTTCTACGGCAAACATGGCAAGCCCACTGCCACTTCAGCCTGCTAATTCTCCGAGCTATGTTGAACACTCTAGTTTTAAGGGATTGTGGCACGGATGACGCAAAGACTTAGCAAAGCTTGCCAAATGCTGCCCAGCCCAATTGAATCCTCCTATCGGCTTCTTTCTCGAAGTTGTTTCTGCCAAGCTGGATTATCTGCCCCAGGTGGACATACTCCTGAACAACTTTGAGGGCCGAATCTCCGACAAAAGAGGCTCTGGGGTGATATTTTGTGCATTGAACATAACCTACGTCTTGTCCAAATTTATCCCAAGCCCCACACGTCGAGAGACATTTAAGAAAAAAATGAAGTTAGTTTTCAAAATCGTTGAAATATATTTTACTCAGTCCGTGTTCCGTACCAAAGTGGTTCAACGGAACACTTATTTATAACAAAAATGTGTTATTTTAACACATTACACTATTAAAAATAGCGATAAATAACAATATATTTCATTTGTATTTAATAATTGGTAACAAATGAAACGTTTCGTGACGTTACATTTTCGTAAAAAAGTCAATAGTTACAAAATTATACAAACTGGTAATATTAAGAGTAGTCTGTAGGAAGATTGTTGCGAATGCAACTCTTAATTTTGTATAGTTTTTAAATATTTTCTTATGCAGTAACAAACCGCGACCATCGGGCACGGTTAGTATAATGGTGGTTTCCAAAAGCCACCAATAGCAACGCTTTATCCTTTAAATATTTTCTTATGCAGTAACAAACCGCGACCATCGGGCACGGTTAGTATAATGGCGGTTTCTAAAAGCCACCAATAGCAACGCTTTATCCCTACCAGTACAATACCTACATGTTTAACTAAGAGTCGAAATCTTGCCTTGTCATTCATTACGTACCATCTTCTTATGTACAACCAACTTCTGTATATCTCTTTCGGCCAACTATTTTGTACAACCAAAACTTTTGTGGAAATTATGACTACAGTAAACTTGCATCGAAGTTTTATTTATGTCGTCCAGTTCCATCATCACCGGCACTGGCGGCTACAGAGGTTGTTTTAAATAGTAGGAATTTAGCAAACAGAGACATGCAAAATGGCGTTTTGAGAGTATTAATTATCACATGAAACACATAGTATGGCACACCGCTGCCGCCACCGCTTGACTTTGTGGCCGAGCTGTTAGGATCTTATCACACTAGCAATTTGCGAGCGTGTTGCGAGCGATGGGATTATTTAGGTAGCGTGATCGCAACGTACCTACTGCTGTTGCGCAGCGTGCTCGCTACGGAATCTTATAAATATACGGCCCGATAAACCATGTCCATGATCCATTGCACTTTTTAAGTAACACGCTCGCAATTTGCTAGTGTGTTAAGGACCTTAGCTGTTCAAAAAGTTTTCTAGCCTGTGGCAGCTCTCAGCGTCAGACGGGTGTCAAAACTCAAAACTAAGATAACAAGTTGTACGTTACTCACATGGAACGTGGATTTATCTAAGGATCGAGTGTAGGTACTGCAGGGACACTGAGCTGCGGGTGTAAAGAACTTTCAATAAAATATTAATTCTATACTCTCAATTAAATTATTATTTGCATTTAATTGCTGGCTTGCTTGGTCTACGGCCATATGATACCTACATACATACATATATACTTACATACACACATACATAATCTCACGCTTTTATTCCCAGAAGTTGTAGGCAGAGCACACTAAAATGAATTTCAGTGCCACTTTTGACAATTGTAAGTTTATAGATGGTGTTAAGGCGCATTCACAATATGTGCACCTCAGCTGGCGGCGGACGGCGACCTTTGATACGACCCGCGCATAGCGACAGCGCGTGCGCACCAGACAGTGCGTCTTCGTGACTCACATATCGCAACGCATCCCCAGCGACCAATCAGAGGCATGTATGACGTGATCGACAGCCAATGAGACGATGGATCGTCATCCTATCAAGCGCCAATCGACATATGGAACGCGGAAGATGACACGCACTTGAACTTTTCGCCTCATAGCTGCACTACGCTACTAGCTGTGCGTCTTCTACAAACTGTACTTCGGTGAGTGTGCTCAGGAGCTCCATGAGCTCATACCGCCTTCCCCCTTCTTCCATCGGACGTCCAGACGTACGGCTGGCTACCATCCTTACCTGGTCGAAATTCCTCTAGTTCGAACCAAGCGCTTTGCTTCTTCTTTTATAATGCGCACTTCTAAGGTTTGGAATTCTCTGCCGGCGTCTGTATTTCCGAGTTCATATAACCTGGACCTTTTTAAGGCACGAGTGAATAGGCATCTTCTGGGTGAGCTCGCTTCATCGTCGGCCTCATCTTTGCCCCCTTGGCTAGATGCTGGCCAAGAGCAATCCCATTTTTAATAAAAAAAAAAAAAAAACTACGCAGTTTTTACCTATTTTTCTAATAACCATTTATATAACGTTAAATTCACAATACAGATAATGTACTAAAAAAAAACCGGCCAAGAGCGTGTCGGGCCACGCTCAGTGTAGGGTTCCGTAGTTTTTGTAATTTTTTCAAAAACTATTCAACCTATCAAGTTCAAAATAATTTTCCTACAAAGTTTTTATACAGTTCTACTTTTGAGATTTTTTTCATATTTTTAAAACTTATGGTTCAAATGTTAGAGGGGGGGGACACATTTTTTTTTACTTCTGGAGCGATTATTTCCGAAAATATTAACATTATCAAAAAATGATTTTAGTAAACCCCTATTTATTTTTAAATACCTATCTAACAATATATCACACGTTAGGGTTAAAATGAAAAAAAAAAATCACTCCCCACTTTACGTATAGGGGAGGTACCCTAATAAAATATTTTTTTCCACTTTTTATTTTACCACTTTGTCGGCGTAATTGATATACATATTAGTACCAAATTTCAGCTTTCTAGTGCTAACGGTCACTGAGATTATCCGCGGACGGACGGACAGACGGACGGACAGACATGGCGAAACTATAAGGGTTCCTAGTTGACTACGGAACCCTAAAAACCCCAATTAAACATATTTAATTCGATGAACCGCTGCCTTCGTCATTTCTGCAACCTGCCATCCACATCAGCAAGCCAATCTGGGGTAAACAGCCACCAAATTTGTCTACACGCGCCGACAATGGACAAAATGTTATATTGCAGTGACAGGTTGCTATTCTATCGCCCAAGAAAGGGGGTGGTGCTATTCTAACCCTGGACCACACGAGGACACCATACGATACCTATTGTTCCGTATAGGAGCAAGAAGATGATTGAAAGACGAGGATCTTTGGATATAGCTATAATTTCTTCACAATTACAAATTTAAGTCGATCGTATTGAGATACAGAATGCAAGTGTCAAGCGTGGTAACTAGTTTTTGACGTATATATGAGAGATCGTCTGTGATTGGTTGAATACAGATGTCGTGATGTGTGAGTATTTTGATTGGTGAAAAGAATACAAGCTAAAAGGAGCGTTATTACAACGGTGTAAGTGTCATTTTTGTGTACTTAAGATAAATATATTAAATTGATAACGGAGCGGCGCGAACACCTATACTTAGATTAATAATACCAACAAATCCGTAGTATTAAGCTAGATGACTTTCATAATAATAATAATAATAATAAATTGGCGTAGGGATGTGACGACCCCATCGCCCACTGGATTTCCAGTGCAGTCAGTCAACATAGGGCAGCTTGTGGCGAGCTGTTAGGGAGCAGCGACCCTATGTACCTGAGTGCTCCTGGGGGTGTCCTGTAGGTTGGTTGTATGAACAGGCCCCCCGCCTCTGGCTTGCCTTAACCGGCTGTCCAGAGTGGAGTCGCTAGAGCTGTTGCTCGGGGGTGGATGTGGTCACCTAAGTGGCGAGTTGGCTATATGTTTAAAGTCCAGTGCCACCTCTCTACCCCCAGCCCTCTGCACTGGTGTTGCCCTTAGGCCATTTTTAATGTCGCTATTTATAGGGGCCCATCTAGCAGAGGGCGAGTCACCGTCTGCCTGAGATAAAAATGTGAGACAGTTTTATTAGGTAGACGTCAGTTGTCTCATTCAATAGCCCAGCCATTAGTCCATCATATTCACCCAATAGTCCGGTTCATTTAGATTCCATCAACCAGCAATAGTTCCTGTACACCCTGGCGGGTGCTGTCTCTGTGTGCGTCCCATGACACGGGCAGGGACAGCATCCGCTCGGTGTACCCCTTGCATTTCATTAAATTGTCAAAAGGGCCTCTACGTGTTGGCTATGTGGTACTCGGTTGGTACTTCGGTACCTCGGTACTTCGGCTCCGCGCACGCCTTCCAAAGGTCCGGGACACCATTGTCCCGTGAGCGGAAAAGACATACAATAATAATAATAATAAAACTTTATTTATAGGTAGCCTCACAAAGGGATACATATTTTTTACATTTGCTACCGTACATATATCCAGACATTTTTGCATATCCTTTGTGAGGGACTGGAGTCTGAACTAGGTACAGACCTGTAATACAGATTCATATAGTTGTCTCTTTGAATCCTTATGGTTAACCAAGATGAGTTAGAACGGAACAGATAGTACGATCATTTTCGGCTATTAACGAATTATCTCCATTTAACACACCAAAATATCAAATCCCAAATAAACCACAACGTCACAAAAGTCACTATAAAAGGTCATATACACGCGGGCAATACTTTCGGGTCATCCTTAATAAGAATAAGAATAAGAAAAAGTTTTTTGCCTTAACAAAAAAAAACCGTTAACAATTCATAATACGGTCTTATTTTAAACCAGAATGCAATTAAATTACTAAGGAAACTGAAATAAGGTTTTTTTTTATATTTACGTAATACACTATTATCAACCACCACCCAACCCAACTATACCCAACTATATTAGTAATCTCCTGGAGGCGGGAATCCATAATAAAAATATCAATATGCAAAAATAATATTTTTTGCAATTCTCGCTACGTTAAGTTTTTTTTATGGTCGATTTAAATCTAATGGTAACGTTATTTTTTAACTGTTAAGATTGCAGTTTAAATGTATTATTAAATATTTATATTATATTATTATACATCGGTAGCAAACAAGCGTACGGCCCGCCTGATGGTAAGCGGTCACCGCAGCCTATGGACGCGAGCTATGGACTGGTAGCGTTTGTGCGCGAGTATACATGAATATCTTTATCGCAAATCACGTTGTATAGGTATCTTAACACAATACAAGGATATCAATATAACACTCTGTATGATTCATTATTTGAAGAGAGATCTAACTTTTTACTTTTGGCGCTAACTACTGAAAGGTTTTACAATAATCCGCTCAGGAGTTTCACACATTTCATTTCGAGTATAACATCATCATCCTCCTAGCGTTATTCCCAGTACACGCCTGGGGTCCGCTACCTAATCCCAAGAGTTGGCGTAGGCACTAATTTTTACGGAAGCGACTGCCATCTGACCTTCCAACCCGAGGGGGAAACTAGACCTTATTGGGATTAGGCTTGTCAAGTGAGTGGGCAACTTGACTGTTAGAAGCTCTCAAGCCGCCCGGAGGCCTCTAACTTGGCTTAACGACTGCTATCATAGACAGCAACCGGGATCAACGGCTTAACGTGCCTTCCAAAGCACGGGAGCGCTCAGTTAGTAACCACTCAAAGTGGTCACCTATCCAAGGACTGACCTCGCCCGACATTGCTTAACCTCGCATACTGCACGCAGTACGCGGGCGCCGCCGGGGCACGAACGCTCCACTTCGAGTATAACAATATTATCAGTAACATTTCCATTCCGTTTCCATCCAAAACCCGCCACGAAAATGATAGATCTGAAAATATTTTTAGTTTATTGACGTTTGAAAAATATTTACCCTTTTCCTCATTCACAATACAGGTTTACAATTCATTTAATTCTACTGCAAACGCACTGCTGAAAAATCCCAATATGAAAAAAGAACTGAGCACATTTTGTTGCTGAAAAATTTGCAATATTTAACTCGTGTATTTAAAAATAAATACTTTGCTATACAATCTTATTGGCGTCGAAACTCTAGGTCACATAAGTTATTTGCAGAAATTGCGAAGCGTCTGGTTGACGTAACTGGTGACCGAAGAGCTGGCGGTTTCCTCCCTCAACGTATCAGCATTGCGATACAGCGAGGAAATGCCGCCAGCATCCTCGGTACAATGCCTCAATGGCCCGTTTTAGATTTAAGTTAGTTTTAATTTTCTTTATATTATTTTGGTTAAGTATTCTTGTATATATTTTCGTTGTACATAAATAAATGTTTATTAATACCTATAATAATATATACGGTTGTGTAAGGGCCATATCACACTGGCGATTTGCGAGCGGTTTCCTAGCGAAGCGAAATAATTAGCACTCTTATTCAAAAACTGACTCACCCTCACCTGTCACCTCACCCGTTTTTACATGGAAACTGTCAAATGTCATTTTTAACCACACCTACAGGACGCTGATATGATCCACATGCATAGAAAAATAGTGCAGTTAACAAATACAAAAATTCGATATTATATTTAAGTAACTAGGTAACATTGTGAGCATATGACAGACATTGTATGATCGTAATCACAAACCTATTATTGCAAGCTTAGGTACTAGCCGAGATCCTTTGAATTTGCAAATTTTTGACGATAATGGAATGCTAATAATTCTATGGTTAAGCGGTCATTGTGAAATGTCATTTGTCAAATCTTGACAGTTTCGAAATAAAAAGGGGTGAGTTGTGAGGTGACAGGTGAGGTCGAGTTGGTTTGTGAATAACACCCAAGCTCGATACACAATGTGAATACGCTATAGTGTGAGGTAGCTGGCGTTCTTCAAGAAAGGAGTGTATACATTTTTTCTCAAGCTTGCAATAAAACATTGATGTTATGTTTCTTATAAATAGGCTGCGAAGTTTGACGTTTCATGAATTTCATACAAATCTTGCAGGCCTAGGCCGGCGAAGTCCTCTTTTTTAATTTCCAGTCCACATAAATTTGTGGCACAGACATTGTGACATTCTCTCTCTCATTCTCTTCATCATACCTCGGCTGGAAATATAGGGTTGCCCGCCTCAGAACTATCCTCCTCTTGATGATATGATAAAGATATATGTTTGGAGACATTGTCTTTATCATTGGTGACCCAAAAATAGGTAATGAGCGCCAAAATGTAAAATCCTTTTTTTCCAAAATTATGTAAACCGTACTGGTTTACTCTTCAGGATGTAACGTTGGATGTGAAAATATACACAGAAGGTCTATGAACACTATTTATTGTACAACTGAATTTATGGCACAAATTACAAAGTATAGCACAACTGTCGGTTACAACTGCCGAGGAACGAATGCCCGAATTCCACTGTCAAATAAAAACCAACCCCGCCAGAATGATACTTGTCTGTGATTGGTCGTTGTCGACAACTCTCGACATCGAACGATCTCAGACAGTCAATACACCTTCTTTTTAGATTTAATTAGTATAATTCCATTTATTCGTTTCTCTAAAACATTAGGGTTGTTTTAATATTTATTACAACTCGGCCATCCGCTCTCCAACGAGTCCCTCGTTGTTAACTGTGATTATACATTATTATTATTTTTATGACAACTTTATTCACATAATAATAGTATTAAACAACAAAGAAAAGAACAGTTTGATCTATACATTATCATTACGCGGGCCTTGATAAAAATAACTACTCTTGCGCTCATTATACATCTATATTATGAGCTCTAAAATGATTGAAAAGCCCATGAATTTATATAATAAAATGTAATGACTTAAGATGTTTGTAATGTTACATCTTTTTTTTTGAATAAATAAATAATAACAATTTAATTGCTTAGTCGGTATTTTAACAACATCATCTGGGCGTTAATTGTCGCACAAATCCAGTTCATCTTAAATAATTAACTTTGTCAATATGTCTATTGGAACATTACCTTAACCAATAGACATGTTGCAACCACTTCATGTCCTAATCGCCAAAGCGCAGAGCATCTGTTACCTGACGCTCCGCACTAATCCACACGGACATTACTTTACCAAGTGGATTAGTATTTGCTGGTCCATTACTTTGACAAGCAAATAATTTGACTACTAGGTAATTTAATTAAATAATATACAAATAACTTATTAGGGTGTCTGTTACCTGACAACCCATATGTACTTCTTTAACACATGTTGCTTTTGCCAGTATATCTATTGGAACATTACCTTAACCAATATATATACTGCCATTGTTCTTTACACTAACCGACAAAACGCAGGGCATCCGTTACCTGATGCTCCGCGCTAATCCGCAAGGACATTACTTTACCAGGCGGATTAGTACTTACTGGTCCATTACCTTGACGAGCAAGTATATTGGCTATTAGAATTATTAAATACATTATATTAATTATCTTAATATTCGGCACGTACAAGTCTTGCATTTCAATTTGTTCTTATTTAGATAATTCGTTACGAACATCATTTAATCGGATATTTGATACTTAATATACTTATCCAGAATCAGACGCTCTATCACTTTCAGACTCGGTTGATACGGGTTCTTTAAAACAGACCCACGGAAATATTTTGTCTATGGCTACTATAGCTTCATACTTTTTACTGCTCCTTGTGAGGGGTGTGTCTTCAATTACGAACCTATCGTTAGGAAGCACCTTCTTAATTCTGTAAGGACCCCTACATTTAGGTTCGAGTTTCTTAGACTGACCCTCTATCCCTATAGGTGCTCTTATGACCCTAACTAAATCGCCTTTTCTAAAACACGTCCCTACCTTCCTATGCTTATCATACCGTACTTTATCTCGGTCCTGTTGTGCTTTGATCAGATTATCAGCACTCGACCTTATATCATCAAGAGTTTCCCCGGTGTCAGGAGTGACATCATGTATTATATCATTCATTAACCCTTGGGACGGATTAGTTACATTGCGACCAAAAA
This sequence comes from Notocelia uddmanniana, assembly GCA_905163555.1. Classification (NCBI taxonomy): domain Eukaryota; kingdom Metazoa; phylum Arthropoda; class Insecta; order Lepidoptera; family Tortricidae; genus Notocelia; species Notocelia uddmanniana. The sequence continues at coordinate 20,647,999 of LR991071.1, forward strand.
GAAGCTCCGTTGGAGTCTTTTTAGTAGTGGAATGTACGGTGGTGTTTATTCCCAACTGGATATCAGGTAAGTGCTCATCCCATAACCCATTTGCTTTATCGTGGTTCATTGCCCCGAGCGCAGCCAAAATGGTCCGGTTGTATCGTTCCACTTGGCCGTTCGCTCTAGGTGTGGCCACTGCATTGAGTACATGCTTATACCCGTTGACTGTATAAAGGATTTAAAGGTCTTGCTAGTAAAGCTCGTGCCTTGGTCCGTTATTAAACGCGTTGGTGTGCCAAAGTAACTAAAATGATGTTTGAACACTCTAATGCTCGTAGCTGATTTTGTATTGCGCACCGCCGTGAGATCAACAAACTTAGTGAACGCATCGACGATGACGAGAATGTACGTATTACCACGCTTGGTACGTATGAAAGGGCCGAGATGGTCTGCGTGTATAGTGTGAAACGGCAAACTAACTTTGGGTATTGGGTGTAATTCACCAGGCTTGGCCCCACTCGGAAGCTTATGATGCGCACACTCTAGACAGGCCGAAACGTATTTTTTTACAAATCGTTTCATCTTCGGAAACCAATAAGTGGCTCTTAAGCGTGCCAGGGTTTTGTCAAACCCAAAGTGTCCGACATCGTCGTGGTTTGCCTTTAACAACTGCCACCTAGTACCTTTTGGCACGACCCAACGGATAGTATTTTCATCTATAATACGGTATACGCGACCATTTACTAATTTGTAATTCTTGAAAATGTCTATCGCCTCTTTACATTTAGGATCACTTAACGTATCTGCTATATTTTTAATATCTTCGTCAGATTGTTGTACGGTTGCCAGCCAGTCATCAGTACCAATCGTGAGGATATCTAATACGTGATAAACTTCGTGGTCGTCGTTTATAGGGCCCCTACTTAATGCATCTACGTGTGCCATTTTATCTCCTGGGCGGTATTCGATCGAACAGTCATACTCCAAAAACTGCAACCACCAACGAGCAATACGAGGTATTAGGTCGCGTTTGCTCATCGTGGTACGTAAAGCGTTGCAGTCGGTGACAATAGTAAATTGAACACCGAGCAGGTAGTGTCTGAACCGATTTAACGAAGCAATGATAGCAAGGGTTTCTAGTTCGAACGAGTGAAATTTTTGCTCATCAGAGCTAGTTTGTCTACTATAGTATGCGATGGGCTTCAGTGCGCTAGATTTATCTTGTTGTAATAGAGTCCCGGCTACCCTGTACTTACTCGCGTCAGTGTGAAGTTGTGTTGGTGCATCAGGGTCATATAATGCCAGGACCGGTCTTTCTGTCAAAATTTGTTTTAACTTCTCAAATGAAGCCAGTTCTTCACTTCCCCATTTCCAGGTAGACTCCTTCTTCAGGAGGCTGGTCAATGGGCGAGCAATCGTGGCAAATCCAGCAACGAACCTCCTAAAGAAGCTTGCCAATCCTAAAAACCTCCGAACTTCGTGCACATTCCCTGGTGTGGGAAACTTGGATATAGCTTCAGTCTTAAGAGTACCAGGTCTGACACCTTCTACGCTAACTTCGTACCCCAAATATTCAATTTTACTATAAAATAAATTGCATTTATTCATTTTAAGAGTAAGGCCACTTGCGGCTAGTAAACGCAACACCTCCTCCATTCGTGACATACCTTCATCAAATGATTTAGCCGGAATTAATATGTCGTCCATATACACCAACGCATAAGCGGATGCAGGCGACTTTTGAATAATCTTATTCATGGTTCGCTGGAAAACAGATGGTGCGTTTACCAGCCCAAATGGCATCCTATTATACTCGTATTGGCCTTGAGGGGTCACGAATGCAGTTTTGTGTCGAGAGCCTTCCGCGATAGGGATCTGGTAGTAGCCAGATGCTAGGTCAAGTGTAATAAATAAAGAACTCCCGGCCAGCACGTCCAACTGGTCTTCAATCCGTGGGAGAGGGTAATGTTCTTTCTTTGTTTTACTATTTAAGGCGCGGTAATCCACGCACAACCTTTTCTCCCCGGACTTTTTGTTGACGAGCACTATCGGACTAGCGTAAGGGCTACTAGATTCGCTTATAATACCACTCTCTAGCATTTCTTTGACCATATCTTGCACTAGATGGCGTTCGGAGTAGGACAAACGATATGGGCGATAGACAACAGGTTCAGGGTCCTCGAGTTGAATCACCATTTCAGCTTCCGTCGTAAATCCTAGATCCTTCAAGCTAGTAGAAAAGCAGTGTTTATATTTATCTAACAAGATATTTAAGGAATCTTTTTGTTGGGTAGTTAAATTTTCCCCACAACTGATTGGTGATTCATCAGACGACAACCCATCACATGTGCCTACTCTTCGAATTAGCAAACTCTCGACCAGTGTCTTACTTCGAGTTATTAAGCTATCCTTTTTTATAACTAGGTCTTTACTACTGATATTTTGAATCAACAGTTTGCCCACCCCTTGTATAATTTTATACTCTCCTGGCAACAAGTAATGCTCATGATTAGCAACATTGCGTACTGTTCCGTTAACATACACATCACCCGTAAACTTATTAGGAGAACTGACTGGAATTGCCTTTAATTCCCCACTACCTATGATCGTATCTTCAATGCAAAAGAGGGGGCAAATTACAACAGGCTCTTCATTTACCCTTTGGAAAATAACGTCTGATTCTGTCTTGACTATTTTTACTGAAGGCCTTTCAGTAAACGTGTGACCCAGTAGTACGGAACAGTTAATCAGATAATCATCTACCACTAGTACTTCAACATTATTTTCTACCACGCCTTGTACCTCAATCGTGACACTGGCTTTACCAAGTGGGTTGTATGGTATGTTACCTATACCTCTCAACATTGGCACTTCTCCTACCGTCCAGTTTAAGGCCAGTCTCTGGGCATCGCTGAGACGAATCAAAGTACCTTCGCTTCCTAAATCAACTAGACATTCAGATAATGCACCATTTATTTTGATAGGCATTCGGTACTTAGCACTTGAATCGCCGGTGCTTTCCAGTTTTAAGACTGTTTTTGGCTTAGCGTCGGTACTTTGTTTAGTCCCAGGACACTCAGTATCCCTATGCCCTAAGTAGTTACATTTACTACATTGAACTCTTGGTTTTGGGCATCTGAAAAATGGGTGCCCAGTTTCTTTACAGTTATAACAGGTCACGGATCCCGTTGGTTTCTGTAGGCTAGCACCGCTTTTACCATTTGCAAATGTATTACTTGGTAAGCGTCTATCCTTATCTTTAATCCTTTGCTGTTCATTAGCATTCCTATCTTGCCCTACTTTGACTGTTTTCAAAAACTTGAGTACAAATTCTGGCTCTGTAAACTCCGCTCCTTGTGCACCTAACCTAACGCCGTGGTCCTCAATACCCGCAATAATACAATCGACCGCGCGTTTCCCGGATATTTCGCAGCGATTAAGCAGATTAATTTTTGCGTAGTAATAAATTTCCAAAGACTCCCCATAGCGCACTTTCTTGTTAAGCATTTCCATTAACAAATCTGCATACGAGTAGTTATCTCTAGTTGGAAAAGATTCCCTTAATTTTACTTTCCATTCTTGCCACGTAAATAACAGCGATGGCAAACCCTGGTACCACGTTTTAGCTACCCCAGTTAATTTGGGCAGGGCATAATGAACCACTTGCTTATCACTCCAGCCATAAATTTGTGCACATTCGTCTACTTTGTGAAGCCACGTATCAACCGTCTGTTCCTTGCATTGAGGGTCAAATTCAGGAATTACATTGTTTAGAACTGGAAATTTATCGCGATCGTTATTACTAGTACTTTTTATATCTTTAAGCGCATCAATAAACTTTTCTATAAGCAAATTATTTACTGACTCACGGTTCGTTGCGTCTGGTGCTGGCGCCGGTGTCGGTAGGCGCGAAGCTCTGCGCTCGCGAGTCGGGGTACGGAGATGCGAAATTCTGCGCCTCGGCGGGTCTTCATATCCGTCGCGGTGTCGCGTCGAACCACGAGAACGTGACCAGGAGCGCCTTGCACCCGCACGCCTCGAGCTCGAATTTGATGGTCTTGTATGGCGTGATCGGGATCGTGACCGCGTTAGTCGCGATCGCCTTCCTCTCGAGCGCCTCGACCTCGAACGGCGACGGTGACTGTCACGTGTTCCTTCACGTGAACGCCTCCGCCCACGATGACCACTACGGCTTCGATTTCGGGAACCACCATGAAGTTGTAGTGGCGGCGTCATTGTCTCACGTAAAACAGCTCGTCCTTCACGCCTTTGTCCAGAGCCATCGTCAATATTTTCCATATTATCGTGTCCTCAAAATAAGAAAGAAACGAGGGTGTGTTAATAAAAAGAAAAAACCAGTGCAGAGATACCTACCCATCAGTTATTTCAGAAATTTATTTTACTATCGTAATGTAATGATATTGTATGTTAACGTAAAAAAAACAGCGAATATTTAATTATACATAATTCCCACATGAATACGACTTGACGAGAAAAAATACGATAGCACAGTACAAATGATACGATAAATAAAATACCCTAAGTATAATTTCGATATCACGCATATAAGCTTTATAGACCTATTAATTATTGACGCTCACATTACATCATGTTATAGCGAAGGGATGGTATATTAATTATCTAATAACGTAATTGGAGTATCAAAAAGCGACACTAAATTAATTTTGTTACTCGTGGGTAGTTCATTAAAATTAAAAAGAGAAGTTGACGAAGAAGGAAAAAAAAATACCATGCCATGTCGGTAATCGTTGGAGTAACATGTTAATAGGACACATACTTTGAAGTTTCATACAAAAATAACTTATAATCTTTCACCACAATAAAAGGTATATTCGATTAAACTAAGTTTACCAAGCATAAACTATGCATTCTTTAAATTTTACACTTGAGATTTAGATTTTGACTTGTAAAAATGCCATCACGGCCTATTTGCAGAATAAAGTTCGTTTATTCAGAACATCAGGAATTATAAAATGAACAAGAAAACACTTACGTTTCTCTTCCACATATACGAGTGTATATACTTCTTCACAATCGTTTTGTGGGCTTGTGTATTCGATCCAGCTTCTGATATGTAAACCGTACTGGTTTACTCTTCAGGATGTAACGTTGGATGTGAAAATATACACAGAAGGTCTATGAACACTATTTATTGTACAACTGAATTTATGGCACAAATTACAAAGTATAGCACAACTGTCGGTTACAACTGCCGAGGAACGAATGCCCGAATTCCACTGTCAAATAAAAACCAACCCCGCCAGAATGATACTTGTCTGTGATTGGTCGTTGTCGACAACTCTCGACATCGAACGATCTCAGACAGTCAATACACCTTCTTTTTAGATTTAATTAGTATAATTCCATTTATTCGTCTCTCTAAAACATTAGGGTTGTTTTAATATTTATTACAACTATAACCCAAATTATAACATCTTGCTATGCTATTAAAACACATGACTCCAAACAAATCATTGTAAACCCAAAAATGGTATATAACCACCAGTATTTTAACCGAATTTTAATCTAAAATGTCAACCAAATATTTAACATCTCATTATCCTAGTAGAGTAAATTACGCTATGTAAATCATTATTTATCCAAAACACAGTAAATAAATGTAAAGTTTGAGATTTAGGCGACTACTGTCTACAAGGAAAAATGACGAGGTATAAAAATGTCTAAACCCGCTTAATACATATAAATGACGATATGGAAAACTTACAAAGGTCAAGTCAATTAACAATTACAAGGTCAAGGAATAAAAATGTGAAAATAGAATTTGGACGAAGTATTGAAATGACTCATTCCACATTGCCTTAAAATTGACGGAGCCCCGTTTCGCGGCGCTCCTATTTCTGTGTAGTTTGCCCTTTGGGCATCTGAAGGTACCTAACGAACCTAACCTACCTGGACCTCGGGCCGCCTTACTTTATTTGGTAATATGAATACATTTTATGGCAATCATAGTGGTTTAATTAGGTAGAAATATTGTATTAATTTGCTCGGTAAGATTTGGTGATCATGATCATTTACTAAAGGTCTTTAAATACAATTTAACGTGCAGTCGTTATTAAAACACCTAGTACTATTGTAATGGTAGAATTATTTTTTTTGGAGTTCAGTATATTTTTTTGGTAAGAGAGCTTAGGGTATCAAAGTGTTTTTAGGTGGTCATTATATTTAACCCCACGTAAAATACTATTTTCTACTCTTTCTAGCATTATAATCTGTAAATTACAGACAGCAGTTAAAAACAATAAACTTTTTAGACAAATGCAAGTCGATACCATAGTCATTATGTGACTGGTGGGAGAATCAAAATGTATTTCCATACATTATTATACAACAGTTTTTTTTTAAAAGAGGCACCCGTCAATGCCCGTATTCTGCCATCACATCGATTATTAATTTAGATCAACTTATTTTTAGGGAGGGCCCTGGTGTGGGACGCCTCATGTGTGGACACAGCGCAGTCCCACATCCAGGCAACACGCTCCCAGGCCGGCGCTGCAGCTGACTAGGCTCAAGTTCTTAAGCGCAGCAAATACTCTTCCTTATTGAGTAACTACGAGTTTGCGGCGCTTGCGGTAGAGACACTGGGTCCCTGGTCGGCCGTCATGAAAGCCTTTATGAGGGCCTTGTCGTCGCGGCTGGTTGACGCTTCGGGTGACCCCAGGGCTGGCGCTTACCTCTCGCAGAGGATTCCGTTCAGAGAGGTAACGCGGCCAGCGTCCTGGGAACCATGCCGCAGGCAGACCTACTGGACGGGGTGTTCTTTTTATAATTGGGGTTTCCTTTTTTGTTTATTATATTATTATTTAGCTTTTAATTTGGTATATTTTAAATTATTTTTAATTTCGTTTGTTGTAACGTATCTTAGTTAAATTTAATAGTTAAATAAACGTTCTTATTTTTCTGTAGTAGAAAAATTATTTTATGCAACGTTACATATTATCGTTACATAAATTAGGTCTTAACCCTTATTATAAGAACCCTTATAATGTAACTGTTGCTTAAAAGACTATTAAATCATAAATTGTGCAATTCAATATCCATATAAACGCATTTGTAAAAAAATATAACCAATTTTCTCTCCAAAAGTGTACTCGTCAAGCATTAAGCACCTCTCAGAAAAGTAAATAAAACCGTTTCCCTGAACTTTGACTTTATAGGACTCAAAAGAAACGTAAACTGTGATTTACAATCGTGGTCTCATGATCCGTAGCTTTTTGCCAATCCAATAATATTTACCTTGAACACTCGAACGCGCCAGACTTTTCGTGGAAATAAATTATTCAGAGTAAATCCACTCGTTTCACTAACCTCGCGTCTTATTTAACTTTCATCACAATTATGAGCTTTATGACTAGCGTTACAAAACTGATTTTACAACCACGCATTCAATGATATACGAAGTTGCGTAAATAAATATTACAGGAGAGAACCCTGAGAGCCTCCTGATGGATCGATTATTAGGATTTTACACTCAACTGGGTACGTTTTACGACTCAAATTAGATTACACGTTGGAAATTTTATTTCCAAACAATTGAAGTATTGTTTTCATTCGCTATATTCCTTGTTCTCTACGTGTTAGGGATGTAAATTGCATGTCTGGTCTTTGAACCAGCAATTGTTTATATAAGCATCATTGTTAGATTAAACCAGTTTACTTTTAAGAATCATTTCTGCTTGTTTGGGGTTCGATTGAACAAATTAGTTATGTCAAAACGTTAAATGTTAATCTTGCTGTCTGTAAACGTAAGAACTATTGTTTATTTTGTGTAAGAATATTGTATCGTATCAATAGGAGGATTACAGTGAAGGTAAATGTGTCAGCCTTCAAAGAACGAAGGTGCAGTGAAATCAACGCTAAGCGCGAGGAATTGAAGGCCCGACTTCCTGCGGCTATTCCATACAATGTCCGACGTAGGCGATTCAAAGCGAACAGAACTGCGAAGTGATCCGATGCGGTGACACGCGAGTGCAATGCGATGCGGCCGCCTTGTCCTACATGCGTGCAAATCGCCCCGCCTCGAACACAATTTGCGGAGTGTGCTCACACATTTATTGTGAATATGAAGGCTACGTCAGTCACCTGAGAGCTCACGAGCGACACTCTTATTAGCCAGTTTTTTTTCTTAGTCTTTCCTTTCGCCGCAGTCGAAATCGTACGACTACAAAATGCAATTTCGATACATTACGTATCCCAGTTCATTCAAAGCTCCTTAGATCGCATTTATCATGCATAACGTGCTTCAAATGCTTACAATATTTGTTGTTATTTGCTACTTAATAGTGTGACTTTTCAAGTTTTTATTTTTACCCACCATCTTTCTCATCAATCTTTAAGTCTGAGAATAATGTAGTCTAGTATGGCATTGACAAATATCTAGTCGAGTATTTAAATAAGCATACTTATCAAAGTTTAGGTATAGTAAGTTAAGGAAGTTATTAACTTTGCTTTTAAATCAATCAAGTAGGTATCAAAAATAGAAAGCATGTCAAGTTCTATTGAGAAGCAAATAATATAAAAAATAATTTGCAAATGAAGAACGTTATGTTTTGTCAGGAGCTTTTTGAAAGTAATGGTTTTTCCAGTTAGATCTTATTTATTAACCGACTTCAAAAAAGGAGGAGGTTCTCAATTCGTCGGATTTTTTTTTTGTATGTTCACCGATTACTCGGAGACTAGTGGACTGATTTCAAAAATACTTTTTTTGTTTGAAAGGGTGTGTTTTCTAGTTGGTCCCATTGTCACCAAGTCTGGATCTGATGACGGGATCTTGGAAAAATCGAGGGAACTCCTCAAATTATATACCAAGAGGATGGGGTAAGTAAGGCTACATCGAAGGAACTCAAATTATATAGCAGGAAGATGGGGTCTAGCAAAGTTTGGAGTCGGTGTTTTTTTGTTAAAAATTTACTTATTTAATTAGTAAAAACGTTTACGGAGTTTGCATTTTTTCGCAATTATGTTTTTGATGAGATATGATTATTTTTTGTATGTTTCTTTGCGGCATGCGGAGACTGTACAATATCAGAAACCTGTCAGCTGTCAATGTCAACACAGCCAGTCGAGCCAGTACTACTAGTACCGCTTCTGTAGATTCTGTGTGCCTACATCTAGATGAGGGCTTCCTGAATAACACAGGCGATATAACAGAGGCTTAAGAAAGGAGACAAATACAATATATGTAATTACAGACCAATTGCATTATCCTCAGTGTTTTCAAAAATATTTGAGAAAGTTATATATGAAGCTTTATATAACTATCTAGAAAAGTATAATCTGTTAGCTACTGAACAAAAGGGTTTCCGCAAAAAGAAAACTATTAATATGGCCATATACGATTTGGTCTACCCTGTAATCTCGAAAATAGACAAACGACAACATATATGCGCCATTTTTATGGACTTAAGTAAAGCTTTCGATTATGTGAACCATTCGATACTTCTGAAAAAACTAAACGCGTACGGTATCCGCGGAAATGTTCTGCAACTTCTACAATCATATTTAAGTAACAGAGAACAGACTACGGAACTAACTCAAATATGCTTGAATACAAAAGAGGAACGGTCATACAAATCGGATGTGCGTATGTTGAGGTATGGTGTGCCTCAAGGTAGCGTATTGGGGCCACTGTTATTTTTACTATACATCAACGATCTCCCTAGACATGTCAAGCACCCTATAGTTTTATTTGCAGATGACAGTACAGTTATAATTGAATGTAAGGATATTAATAATTATGAAATGGAAATTAATGATACTATAAATGATATAATAAAATGGCTTAATGATAACAATCTGATAATAAATATTTATAAAACTAAAATAATGCACTTTCGACAAAACACACCCATGCTGCCTGTAAATTGTAATTATCAAGGACTCGCTATTGATCCAGTTGAAAAAACAAAATTTTTGGGACTAACTATTGATAGCAAGTTGTCTTGGAAACCACACACGGAAGAAATTTGTACAAAGCTAAGTAAATATGCATACGCGCTTTACAGATTATCGAAGCTGGTAAGCATTGAAGCAGTAATTGCCGCATACCATGGTTATGTTGGGTCAACCCTCCGCTATGGTCTTATATATTGGGGGAATTCGACCAACAGGGAGATCGTTTTCAAAGCACAAAAACGGTGCATAAGATCAATGTGCGGTCTGCATCAATTGGATAGCTGTATTCCATATTTTAAAAAATTTAATCTGTTGACTCTACCTTGTCTCTTCATATTAGAAACTGCTGTATTTGTAAAAACAAACTTGAATTTATTTAAACAAGTGTCACAAATATTTAACAGAAATACGTACCGTGCCGACAACCTTTGTACAGTATTTTCTCGTACTGCACTAATGCGGAAAAGTGTATTCTGTCTGGCTAGCAAGATTTTTAACAAAATTCCAATAGCTCTAAGGAAGAAGCCATTGCCCTTGTTTAAAAATGATTTGAATAAATTATTAATTTCAAAATGTTATTATTCGTTACCAGAGTTTCTTGGTGACACTTTATATTAGGTTGTAAGTAATTGTATTATATATATGCATGACTTATTGACATAAAAATATGAATAGATTTTAAAAATAATTATGAGTTTGTAATACGCGCAATTTAATTTCGAATTTAACATGACTACTATATTTGACGGCTAAATTTAATGTATAAAAAAGAAACCCTTTGTACGCCGTAAGGTAGAACATAGCTGAACATTATCAATGTATTTTCAACATCCTGTATACCTATGATTCACAAATAAAATATTTTGATTTGATTTGATTTGATTTGATAGGTACAAACGCAGTACTGTCCCTCTTCTGCGCATGGTATTTTACTGCATACATACATACAGGGTGGGCCCTGTAACAGGAGCAAAAAATCAAACGGTGGACTATTTAGCGGCCCACTAATAATTTCCAAGCGGTCTCATTTGATAAAAAAAAAATATTTTTTGGGATTTTTTTCTTCAGATATGGCTTACGTGTTTTTTATTACTTTTCTGAAGTGAAATTAATGTCAATTTATTTTTAAAAGTCAATAAAATTGAAAAAAAAATTACAAAATACCAAAAATAATCTTGAAAACACAAAATGCAAAAACAATTATGACTCATAACTTGATACTAGGTACATCAAACACTGCATTGACTGATGTGCTATAATCTCGTGGTGTCAATACATTACTCGGAGTTCATAACTTTAGATCAAAATTTCTCCGAAACGAATATTTCTAAGGAAGCGTCCTTTCAAATATTTGCTCTAGTTACAGAGCCCACCTTGTATACTCACGCCCGTATCCCATTGGGGTAGCCAGAGACCAGAGAATGCCATAAACTACGGTCCGTACATACTTCTTTCGCTTCAAACACATCCATAAATCTCCTCACACGCTCGTCGGTTGTGGGTAGAAGTACTTGGCGTTTTCAGTATCGTAGAAATATGATCAAGATACGCCCCCCTTGGTCGCCCCCTTCCAACCGTTCCATCCATCTTCTGAACGTAAATCCTCTTAGTCAGTGTTCCTTTACACATCCTCTCCACATGGCCAAACCACCGAAGCATACTTTTTTAATCCTAGTCACTATTTATTTATATATTTATTACAAACAAACGTTTACAAGACATTACAGTAAGCCCAATGCGCCATGAAACTTAAGCTTATAAATATCTATTTCGGCAACGAAACGGCGTGGTCCGGTTGTATCGTCGTCTCTGGTTGGTGGTTGATTCGGTAGGTTGCCTTGAAAGCGTCGAAACTATGTCGTCATTTATTCCACATTTTTCTCTTATAACACTATTTTACTGTTCAAATGTAAATAATGACGGTATCCGATCAATGAGCATTTTCAGACGACAGTAAAACACGTCAAATTACAAAATATCACATACAGATCCCCGCCTCGCTAAGTACTTGCTTTAGATCAAACTTACTGGATAAGTAGTAGTAAGTTTGACAGGTAACGTAATCACCCTGGAGGTGCATTAGTTACCTCAAATATTCATACCCAAGCGCATATAGGTTTAAGCTTGAGACTCACAGAGCGCGGCGCAGTAAATCTATCTAAAGCGAACGCGGGCCGAGGACGTCGCACCAAAAAACTGCGCGCGATAACGGAGCGGGCGTGGCGTGTGTGACATACTTAGAGTATACATAACTGGAGTGGCCATTAGTATACTTACCCCTCTGCCAAAAACTAGGCACAATGTCCAAAAAATATAAAAAAAAAACTACTTAATTAATCGATTATAAGTCAGTCTCGAAATCGTTTTCGGCGTGTGAAGAGCTCAGTGAAAATACCTTTATCTGCCGTTTAGAGTAATGAAACGTTGTACTTTATCAAATTTACAAAAAGATTGATGATAATTTCACATATTGTAAGCATATTTTTGCTTTATTTATAATTTTATGCGCAATTCAAGTTTTATTTCAAATCGTAAATCGAGCATCGATTACAATGTCGAATTAAAAACATTCATGCTTGTGGTCAAGCATTAATGTTTTTAAATCGGTTTTTATACATTTTGGGCTAGCTATCAAACGTCACTTTGACGTCATCGTATTTAAAGAAATAAGGATTACTGTTTATGAGAATTTCTTTGAAACATGGTCCATATCGACTTTGGTCAATTTGGCCATCCGATAATAACCCAATAATGGATCTAACGGTAACGAGAATAAGATCGGCTTTTATTGCTCAACGTTAGTATTTCGAATGTTCGTGAGTTGATTGTTTTAGTGTGGGTTCGTAGTAATGGGACAATATATTGTAAGTGTGCGTAGTTCTTTTGTATGTGTGTTACCTCGCCCCCCGCAAAAAATGAAATAATATTTTGTTGGGTAAGATGCGCTGATGGCTACTCCAGTTATGTATGCCCTAAGGTGACATATAAAGCAGTAATCGACACAATCGACAGTCGACTGCAGACTGGAAAGATCAAATATGCAAAACGCCTCCGCCCCGCACTGCGCCGCGACCGCTCTGTGCACTTCGAGCTTTAACTGTAATGTCTAAAATCGAACTTCCACGGATCTTTGGCATCCTGGGACCTAAGACTGATCGCTCGTATTGAAACTTGCTACTGACTTGAGGAACTTTGGTCTGTGCTTAGTGTTCGTTGAATTAGTTAGTGTGCACTTTGAAAATTATCTTTTGATTCTTTAACGGTAGTTAACAGGCATACGAAGCGGCTGGTGTTAGCGGAAATGTATTCGTACACGCAGAGCAGGTCTTAATTTTCTGGGTTTACGCAAAACATTAATTTATTAGGAAACTACCCTATTAACCTGATTTTCCAACGACGTATAAAACAATATAGATGACTTAGATTAGAAAAGTATCGTCATTATAAAGCAGCAAAACCAGAAATAACATCCCTACAGGATTAATAAACGATAAAATTTTCGCAACCTTACACCCACACAACTCCTAACACCCTTAATATATACAAAAGTAATTACATCCATGCAATTCACTAAATACCTTGATACACCTCACACATGTGTAACATAACTTGGCCCCTAGCTCCGTAATAGCAGTATCTAACCAGAGGTCAGATATAATGGATATCAGAGGCGAGTAAAGGTTAGTAACTACGGAATGTCACCACCTAAACCGAACTTAAGGTAAATCCGCGCTAAATTGCTTTCAAATGTGTTGAAGCCTGTGAAAGCGGAAAATGAAACCATCTCTATCGTTTGCGGTGAGTTAGAAAAGACCAGCGGTTTACTGGGTAGTAATTTCTCTATCCCGTACACGTAGGTTGTAGATGGAATTAAATTTAGATAAGGCATTGCTAACATTTCGTACTCATTATAAGGGTTTGGTACAAACCGGCTGTTATCAAAAACATTTTTCGTTAAAATCGGACTGTCCGCGGATGTTTTAAGACTCATACAATCCTGGTACAATTTATTAATTATGAGCTTGTCCCTAGCATTATTGCAGTACCTATTTATCTCCAAAGGAGCTTAATTCCAAGGGGAAATCAATTTCTTTCAAACCATCATTACATCATTTAAAATGATTAAATGTTTGTACTTTATCCCTCTGGCTCACTATACCTTATTATTTTCTTCATTACAATCTTTGCATGTTACAAATCGATTATAAATTTTAGGTAAAGTACAAGAAATAATCATTGGAAAATGGTCCGAGCAGTAGACATCATAACATACGGTCACATTCGACACAGATAGCGCAGCTGACTCAGTTACCAGACAGTGATCCAGCCACCTCTGGCAGCCATGAGGTTCACTTACAAAGGTATGAAAAGCTTGTTAATTTTCTATGGGATTGCATCTTCCGGCGCCATATTTAACGCGCATTGGTCAGTCTGTAATCATAAATTGATGCAACCTGCCTTAAATGAATGAATGAAAAAAAACATTTTATTTCAGACCCAAGTCCATATCTGTTAGTAACAATTCTCTTGACCTAGTGTTAATAAATGACACATATTACATAATTTCGGGTCAATAGAATAGAATAAAATAAAGTAAAGTTAAAATGTAATTAAATAAAATTAAAATTAAAATTAAAGTAAAATAAAATAATAATAAAATTAAAATTAAAATAAAATTCACATATCAGTACCTACATTAAAACAAACTAAGGTGCAGAGGGGCAATTTCGACTGGTAACTTGCAGAGTACAACTTTCAGTACTGATAAATGCCATCTACAGTACTTTTACTGACAACTGATTGCATTCATAGTGTACATTAGTGATTTAGGTATTATTTTTTAGGATTTGCATCCTAAAATATTGACTCTATATACTATAAAATGTGTTGTTTATATAAAAATGCAAAAATAGTCATATTTCCCCCGCCGAGGGGCAAATGCAACTATCGATAATAATTTCCGTTACAGTGAACTTAAACTGCTATAACTGAGCTCCTGAGTTAGTCATGGGGTCAGGAATTGAAATTGAACCCTATTATTTATGTAGCTAGGTTCAGTAATGCAAAAAAAGACTTAAACGATTTTAGCGGGGTTATTTCGACTGCGCTCCATAGTAAATAGTGATGGGACTTATGATATTAATAAGTCGATATTTTTATTTTTCACATCTTGCGTAGCTTGCTGCAGTTCTGCCATTGTGTAAGACTTTTCGGTTTTTTCTGATAATGGCGAACTATCTGCGATAATAAATAAAAACAAAACATAACTTAAATTACTATTATGAAGTAGAAATTAAAGAAAAATATAATCCTTTAGGGTCAGTATTTTTAAATTGGTATTTACATCGAAAAAAATCTCGAATCGTGCACATCACTAGTGTTTGTTAATTTTCATATAAAATATGGAGGGGTAATTTCAACTAGCAAAAAGTCGAAATTTGCCGACATCTCAATTTTAGTGGGGTTATTCTAACTATCGCCAAAATACTATTAAAACATAAACTAGATCATTAATGAGCAACATAGAAACATGGATTAGACTATATATATGCAACTTACATTTGAAAAATTTGTAAATCCTCATTAAAAACCACTGTTTTTATTCAAAATTTGCGGAGCCAACTCTCACGTGCACACAAGAAATTTAGTCGAAAACAAAATCGCCGCGTAAATCAGAGAGCATTCGGTCTATCGACGCCATCTTTAGTCAAATTATGAAAGCGCTTTTCCGCTATCCAGACATAGATGGCACTCTAGTAAATGATTTAAAACACAGAAGATATTCGGATTAGTTCAAATTTCCCGCAGTTAAGATTGCCCCGCTGCACCTTACATAAATAAACCAAAGCAGTTATTTTGAAAAGACATGCCGGCTCAAGAGCTGTTTTATGAGGGGACAGTCTAGCCTGTTTGCCAATGCGTTAAGGATGCCCTTCGTGCTGGCCCGCGCCCTGCTCGCCAGCGAGGCGAAGCGCTTGCGCACGATGGCGTGGAAGCCGTCCGTGCGCGCCTCCGCGAACATGCCCGATGCGCTGCAGTAGCGTGGCAGCCCGAATTTGGTAACCTCCGCCCAAACCCCAACAGCATCCTGAACGCATTATTATATTGAACACGCAAGGCGCTGAGGGCCCGTTGCGTATAGTTCACCCACAGGCTGCACGTGTAAAACGATTGGCAGAAGGCTCTAAACAAAGTAATCTACACTTCTGCGGTACATCGTGCAAACCTGCGCGCCAACATGTTGCACCGGACCGCCAACGCCCTGCGCTCCCTCTCCACGTCGACGATGTCAGACAAGTCCTCGGTGACCCAGTGGCCCAGGTACTTAAACTTGGAAACTCGAGTTAGGTTCGTACCGCCAAGCGTTACAGGTGGCACGGTATGGAAGTTAACTGCCGCGCGGGTTTGAAGACTAAAAGTTCGCTCTTTTTTGAGTTGTACCTGAGCCCATGAGCCTCCGCATAATTTTCGCACATGACTATGAGTTTCCTGAGGGCATCGATCGAAGGACTCAACAGAACCATATCGTCGGCGTAACTGATATTGTTGACACTTATTCCGTCAATAGAACACCCGATTTTGGCTCTGCTGAGTTCAACGATCAACGTGTTCACATATAACGACTTATTATACTTGCTTATCATATTCCCCGAGATGTCGGATGGCCCCATAAGAGGCGTCCATCCACAGCCAGTCAGGACCCCCAGCTAAAGCCGCAAGGCTGCTGGCCAGCATATGACCCAAAAAAAACTTGCTTATCACATCAGCAGATGTCCTTACTGCTCGTTTGAAAAAAGGAAAGCTGTTGGACATCGGGGAGTTAAAAGAAATCATCATAATCATTTCCATATAAGTTTTAAGTAAGTGTCTACCCACATGTGAGATCGTCGCCAAGTGTCTACCCACATATGAGATCGTCGCCGACGCAAACGCGCTTCGCGGTTGTATGATAAAACGAGGTCCACGATTTCCGTGCAATTATTCCGTGTGCGAATATTTGATGATAATAAGATGTAATAAGTCATGGCCACTCACTACCACCGCATCGCTCGCCATACTCGCCGTCGGCAGGGCATTCATCTTCACACCTTAGAACCTAAATGGTCGCGTACGTACCGTACTTTTCTCCCTCCCCCAGAGGAATTTTCTCCCTTAGACGCTCTCGTCATAGAATGAGTTCCCTGAAATTACTGCTGACGTTTTGCCGAAGGGCTACACTTATGGGATTCTTCAAGAAGTGTGTAAATTTTTAAAAGGTCGGCAACCGTAGGTACTTGTTACTCCTCTAGGCTTGCAAACGTCTACAGGCTGCGCTCACCCGTTACCATCAGCCGGGCCGTACGCTTGCTTGCCACCGACGTGGTATAATAAAAGTACCTTATCTACCCACACGTGGGATCACCGCCGTCGCAAACGCGCACCGCGGGTAGTATGATAATCCGAGGTACACAATTACCGCGCAATTATTCCGTTTGTGATTATAAAACGAGTTTAGCACGTTGAATTAAATTTACATTTGTTATGTTAGTTTGTGTATTTATAGCTCGTATATATGCACCTCTATTGTGTTTTTAAGTACTCGTATTTTGCATAAAGTTTTTTATTTTTTTACACAATCACGGTTGCAAACAAACATACGTCCTGCCTGGTTAGTATGAAACACCGATTTCAATTTAAAAGACGGTTTTTTTTAGGTAAAAAAAAAAAATCGATTACTAATATTTTGTTAACGGCTATTTCTCATATAACCACTAGTAAACAATGAGGCAGCGGTTCGGAAAAGAAAAGCAAAATATTTACGGTACCAGTGGCGGCCACTGAGATTTTATTCTGGGCAACCCGGAGCAAAAATAAGGACCTACCTATCAGTAAGGTCGTTTTCTTGTAAGTACATGACCTTATTACCGACTGTACTTTTTACTTAAAGAATGTACCTATTCCCAAAAGCAAATGACCTTGAAATACGCCTCGATCGCAACGAAACACGACACATAATTGACATAATTATACACAAAACACTGGTACCTATATCTTAAATCTAAATTTCACTAGAATAATTAAGTTGGTTTCTCATTAAAGATTACAATAACAATAAGCATTTATACAATAACAATACATACAATACATGTGTTGCTTTTATATTTTATACATTATTCACCAAATAACAAAGTACCGTGTTGCGCAATCCTCCATGGATAATTAAAATAAGAGTAAACCACTAAAGTTGGAAACTACACTAAACATCCATATTTTTAATACAATTTTTGTGTTTTAAAGATGTACCTAGTCGGCTCATAAGTTCTGTCATATACATAGTATCAAATAAAAACAAAAGTTTAAGTTTATTCCGTATAATTTGTACAGCGTTTGAAAGCTTATAAACTAGAGAATCTAAATGTATAACATTTATTCAAAATGACCGCCATAATTATCTACACAGGCTTGAAGTCTGCGTGGCCAGTCGTCAATGGATTCACGCACCACTTTCATGTCGATATTGGCCACTGCCGTAGCAAAGGATTTTTTCAGCGAGTCTAGATTTGCATGAGGTTTTGAGCACACCTTTTCCTCTAAATACTGCCATATTTTATAGTCTAACGGATTAAGATCTGGGCTAGAGGAGGGCCAATCTTCATGCCGTATAAAGTCGATTTTATTGGAGGCGAGCCAGGCTTGTGTAGACTTTGCCTTATGGGCTGGAGCAGAGTCCTGCTGGAAAACCCAATGGTGGTTTAGAAACATCGTATGGGATAGTGGTTTCACAATATTAGTCAACACCGTGTCTTGGTACACTTTGGCACTAGTTTTTACTCCTTTCTCACAAAAATGCATACTAGTGACGCCCGCATAAGAAACTCCCAGCAAAACCATCACAGATGAAGGGTGATGACCTCTTTGAATACGGAGAATGCTATTAGACGCTTCTTTACTATTGCGAGCGTACACTCTATCATTTTGTTTATTACAGTTTTCTTCTATGTCAAAAATTTTCTCGTCCGAAAACAGTATACAACGATGCTTATTTTTAGCGTACTTCTTCAATAAAGCTTTAGATCTTTTAAGCCTTAAAGCTTTAAGCCGACCATTGAGAAGATGGCCAGTTTTTCGTTTATAAGCATGAAGTCTCAGGTCTTGATTAAGCACTCTTTTCACCGTGTTTCTGCTCAAAACCATCTGGAGGCCCATAACTTTTTGTTTCCTAGCGGGATTTCTGGCAATGCGTGCCCTAATTGCTTGTACAACCGATGGAGTCCTAGCTGTACGCGGATGACCGCTTCTTTTCTTGTCATTTAAACTAGAGACCTCACTGTATCTTTCTATGGTACGATACACAAATCTTAGAGAGAATTTTAAATTTTCAAGTAGCTTAAAAATTTTAGTCGGCGAGTGTCCACAACGATATAGTGCAATTATTGCGGTACGGCTATTTTTAAGCGTCCACTCCATGTTAAAGAAAACAGTAAATTGCAAAATTATACTACTCAAATATTTAAAAAAGATTCGAAATTCAAATGCACAACGGTTTTTGTTTTAGGAGTTCCAAATTTAAATTTTAAAGGCCAGTGACAGAACTTATGAGCCGACTAAGTATACAATAATTGATAATTATAAAATCGATATTTGATAATATTTTGCCCGTTCGCTCAAGACACGTTTTAGTATAATTTTAATATTTGGCGAAACAAGTCATTTTAATATAAACTTTATTTAGATACATTTAAGGTTTTCTACAAAGCGGCTTGTAAAGACGCGTAGAAGGCGGTATTTTCGCTGCGAGTTTTGGAAGCGCGGTATCAATGTGTTCGTGTAATTTCGATGTGTGCGCGCTGTACTTATACTATACGCGCGAAGGCAAGTCGATCTACACCGGCTTTGCGCGCTCGGCGGCGGCGTGTGAATTCATAGGTACTGATAGTGATTTGTTCAAATATTTTGTCGTAACGCTATTAAGTGAATCGTATTGTCAAATTCAGGGTAGTTTGTATTTATATTGTTGATTTATTATGACATTATAAGTATGGTACACGCAGCAAGAAATTTTAGGTAAGCCGGTGGGAATCGTGTTGTATGGGAGCTCCACCACTGTACGGTACTACCAGAGAGTCGATATGATGAATGTGTTTCGCGATTGTTCTTTTTTTATTCACCGACGGTGGCAAACAAGCTTACGGTCGCAGATACCATTACCTATGGACACTTGCTATAAATTCTGAAAGGGTCGGCAACGCGCATGTGATACCTCCAGGAGTCCATAGGCTGCGGTGACCGCTTACCATCAGGCGGGCCGTACGCTTGCCACCGAAAACTTGCGACTCCAGAAGCATCACGCGCGCGTTGTCGAATCTTTATTGACTTCAGGATTCGGTGTGTTGACAGCTAGACATATGCAGGTACCTCGCTCTCAACACATTATATCCTCAGAAACTTTGGCTACCTTACTCACCAGGGAAATAACACTACATAGCTCGCCACTATTCCCTTTACTTACCCTGTGTTACTCTGTTCTGCCACGCTCACAGAATATTTCAGTGGACGTAAAAACGCGCGATACAGGTTATGTCAAATTGGAATGCAATACGAAAGTGTCAAGTACCCACCCTCAGGATTAAATCATGCAAGTCACACATTTCAAGGAAGAATTTTTAGGGTACAAAACAATCTCTTACGTTGCGACTCTGTCTGGCTGTCTGTCATAACGTTAAATATCTCATGAACTATTTGTGCTTTCAATTTGAAATTTGGAACAGTTGTTACCAAGGCTAATGCACGTGCATGGAAAAAGAAAACATAAACATTTATTTTTAATTTTATGAAAAATTGGCGATAAGAGGGGGCGCAAAACGTAAAAGTCTAGTAATTAGGTCCAATTGAGTATCATATGAAAGGACTTGAGTAGCAAATTCTAAAATAGTTTTTCTTTTGTTACAAATGATTAAGATTATCGTAAATTTGACAGAAATAAAATTATAAACCTATCTAGGTTATTTATTTTGTTGTTTAATACTACGACGGTCGCAAACGAGCTTACGGCCTGCGTGATGGTAAGCAGACACCGTAGCCTATGGACACTTGCGACTCCAGAGGAAACACAAGTTAGTTTTTTTTTAATTATCAAAAAACCTTTCTGAACTTAATTTTGTACGGAGCCCTTGGTGCGCGAGTCAGACTCGCACTAGTCCAGTTTTTTAAATATATGTGGGTGTACGAAAACTTTATGGGGACCAATGCGGAACTTTATGGGGACCAATTATAATGGAGAAATAATTTTTAAGAAAAAAAAACCGACTTCAATGGGGGAGTCCGGTGAAAGATTATTAATCTTAGATGGTGCACTCTTAGATTCCATACAATAAAATACAAAAATGGCTATAAGTATGTTTATAATGGTTATAGAAGACTAAGTACCCTCAATTCCTCATGAAATCATGGAAAAACCTTGCTTGCTTGACAAACAAAACGAAGAGAACAAATCGCCAAACGTGAACTACGCGTCGTTGAAGAGTTCCGTTCTGATCATCATCAGCAGTTCCACTTCATCAAATGTCACTTTTATGAATGAAAATGCTTGATTAGTTCATGAAAATACTAAAATCACTATTTGTGTGCCTTTCACATTTGAGGAGTTTCCTCGATTCCTAATGGATCCCGTCATCAGAACTCGAGCATGACAAAAATCAATCGTGAAAATAGAACTTGCTTAACAAACACAGCTAGAAGGACAAATCGCCAAACGTGAACTTTTCGTCGTTGAAGAGTTCTGTTCTGATCATCATCAGCAGTTCCACTTCATCAAATGTCACATTTTTGTATGATAATGCTCGATTTGTTGATAAAAACACAAAAATCACTATATGTTTGCCTTTAAGATTTGAGGAGTTCCCTCAATTCCTCATGGATCCCATCATCAGAACTCGAGCATGACAAAAATTAATCGTGAAAATAGAACTTGCTTAACAAACACAGCTAGGAGGACAAATCGCCAAACGTGAACTTTTCGTCGTTGAAGAGTTCTGTTCTGATCATCATCAGCAGTTCCACTTCATCCAATGTCACATTCTTGGATGCAAATGCTTAACTTGTTGATAAAAACACAAAAATCACTATATGTTTGCCTTAAAGATTTGAGGAGTTCCTTCAATTCCTCATGGATCCCATCATCAGAACTGCGTTTTGACAAAAACGGGACCAACTTGGATATATATACATACAATCAAAAAAAGAATTTTTCAAATCGGTTAAGAAATGACGGAGTTATGGAGTAACAAACATTTAAAAAAAAAAAAAAACAAAAAAAAAAACATACAACCGAATTGATAACCTCCTCTTTTGAAATCTTGAAGTCGGTTAAAAATACAACGACTATTAAGGTTTTCATACAAGCCGTAAAAAAACTCAAAAACCGCTGTATTTTTTTTCTTTTACAATTTCTAGCAACAGAAACTAATTTCCGACGTAGATATGCCGAATTCCATTGTGTATACAAAGTTTCATGTTATTCTAGTTTGGCGTTTTAAAATGAGAGCATAAATACGTTTGTATGGAGAACCGAGCGAACTGCCACGTACTGCGCCCTCTTAAGATGATGATGGTATGCCAAAAATGGTGGCGATCCGTTTGAGCCGTTATTGGCATCGCTTTCTAGCTATACTTTTGTTTCAAAATAATTTTATGATACAAAAAAAAAATGTGTAAATTAAAGGCCTTCGCGCGGCTTAAGAACTTCTAACAGTCAAGTTGCCCACTCACTTGACACGCCTAATCCCTATAAGGTCTAGATTCCCCCTTGGGTTGAAAGTTCAGATTACCGTCGCTTTCGCAAAAACTAGTGCCTACGCTAATTGTTGGGATTAGGCAGCGGAACCCAGGCATCCTTCAGGATGCAACTGTACTGGGAATAACGCTAGTACATTAGTTCTAATTAGCTTGAGGCATTAAGTCCTCCATTTGTACCGATTTATTTATGCAATAAAGTTTAAATAAATAAATACCTTACTTTACTTCTTTCTTTTCGGAATGCGGAACTTATTTAAAATAAAGACTTTTTTAATTAACAATTTCTGTAACAAAAACTGTTAAGAGTATACAAGCTATTTGAAAATGTAAGTTCTAAAAATGGTATTTAGCTTGGCAGTTATTATAATGTCAACCATCTTTGGTTTAGTACTTAGTACGTAAAATAGCACGGTAGAAGAAGCAAAAAATTAATATACTAAAGCCATTCGCCAACAAACTGCTCCTCAGTTTGGCGAAGTTTTGTAGTGGTTTTTAAGTTAACGTGAACAATAAATAAAAATATTCCAAAGCGGGTAGTAAGGGCACAAGAAATTTTAGTAACATTATTTACATCCCTTTAGATTTGTAGATTACGTGATATTGCAGTCACTTGCTGTGATGGATTTGCTAGTCCATCGTACACAACACACGTCAACCTTTATAAGGAAAAGAAAGAATCTCAATATGTAGAGAAAAATAGCTTTAAGGGTTAGTTTATTCATCATCATCACTTCTAATGGCTTCTTAGGGTTCGTTGGCGTAGGAATTAGTTTTTAAGGAAGCGACTGCCATCCGACCTTCAAACGCAAGGGAAAGTAGACCTTATTGAGATTAGGCTTGTCATTTGAGTGGGCAACTTGACTGTTAGAAGTTCTCAAGCCGCACGAAGGCCTCTAAAGGCTTAGCGTGCCTTTCAAAGCACGAGACCGCTCAGCAAACCACTCAAAGCGGTCACCCATCCAAGAGTTGCCCACGGCCGACGTTACTTAACATCGCATACCGCACGCGGTGCGCGGGCGCAGCTGAGCCACGAGCGTCATATAATGGGACACTGCTTGTATTTTTAAATATAGCCGCAAATTGTAACCAGGCGATATTACTGCTAAGAAGCGAAATTTCAATAAATTTTAAGCTTGGTGTCAGCTATCAGTCTAGAAATTAACTAATTTTTGTTTTTTCGAGTAGCAATGTACGAGCAGGTGCAGGCTCACTTGCAGAAAAATTAAATAATACCTGAGGGCCAACCAGGCTTTCGTAAACACCACAGTACGACTACGGCCGTCGCACATCTGGTAGACGAGGTCCTAACAGCGTCCAACGACGGGCTTGCAACACTTCTAGTATTGCTGGATTTCAGTCGTGCATTTGACTGCATTCTAATTCCACACTTGCTAAGCAAAATGAAAAACTATGGACTCTCAGAATCAGTATGTAAATGGTTCAGTGGCAGATATCAGATCGTGGATTGTCCTGATGCAGGTGGAAAACTTATGCGCTCATTACCTCTAAAATTCGAGAGGGGAGTGACTCAGGGATCAATACTGGGGCCGACCTTGTACAGCTTGTATACCGCAAACCTTCCAGACGTCATCAAGCATTGCTCGTCCCATATGTACGCTGATGATACGCAGATATTTAAACATGTACATCCTTCCAAAGATAGTGGACGTGGACACAGCGTTATCGCAAATTAATGACGACCTTGAAGCAATAGAAGGTTGGTCAGGTAATCATGGGCTAGTTATTAACCCGACTCAATCGGTTTTTATTATATTGGGTACCAAAAAACAAAAGGAAAATGTGCGCGCTTTTCAAATAGATTTGCAGATTTCGGGTTTGCCTATATCAAAGGAGCAACAAGTAAAAAAACCTAGGATTCGTCATGGACTACTCATTTCGATTTGAAACACACTCGTCACACAAAATGTCAAAGTGCTTCGGAGGCTTAAAGTCGTTGTATAAGTTGAGGCCATATCTGACTAGAAAAGTTCGCGAACGCTTGACAGAGGCACTCGTTTTGTCACAAAACGAGCTATACAACGCGCACAGAACTCTTGTATGCGTTTCTGTCAAATAATCCCTCGTCGCGCTCACATTACCCCATACTTAGATAAATCCAACATGCTCAACATGTCAAACCGGCGAACCCTGAAACTGGCATCAATGGTTTTTTCTTTGAAGCGGACTTGTATAATAACGTACCTAGCAGGTAAAATCCAGTGGAAACCAAGACGAGATGCGAAAAGTTTGCGAGCTCAAAGCGATAGTACCTTACTTCCATTGATCCGGCTTCAGGCATTTAGGGGCAGTTTTCGTTATGCTGCCTCTAAATGCTGGAACAACTTGCCGCCCCAGTAAGGGATAGTACGTCCCTGGAGATTTTTAAAAACCCTTGTAAGGCGCATCTATTTGACTTTCAAAAAAAATAAATAACTAGCATTCTAATCTGTTAAGTTTATTCACACACCTATGCTCCATAGCATAACACAGATATTTAAGATTAGTTTTATTGAGTGTGACAAATTTTAGTGACAAATTATGTTATACACTTAGTATGTAAGTCAGTTAGTTTTTGAAACTCTTGTTTGGATCACATGTACTTAGTTTAGTTTCTAAGCCACGGGGGTGGCAGAATAACAGCGTCTGTTGACCAAGAGTCCTTAGTGGTCTTTTGGTACAGACACAAGCTGAGCCACCTACCATTTCAATTGCTGTTTTTGTACCTATACTTTCTGTTGTGCCATTGTATTTAAGTTCATGGAAATACTATGTAATAGGTATACTATTTAACTTTGAATAAATGTCTTATAATAATTATTATTATTATTTTATGTTTTTCCGCTCACGGGAAAATGGTGTCCCGGACCTTTGGAAGGCGTGCGCGGAGCCAAAGTACCGAGGTACCGAAGTACCAAACGAGTACCACATAGCCAACACAGTACACCAAGCGGAGAGTGATCCTGCCCGAGTCATGGGACGCACACAGAGACAGCACCCGCCAAGGTGCACAGGGACTATTGTTGGTTGATGGAATCTAAATGAACCGGGTTATTTGGTGAGGATGATGGACTAATGGCTGGACTATTGGGTGAGATATCGGACGCCTGCCTAATAAAACAGTCTCACATTTTATTTCCGGCAGACGGTGAATCGCTCCCTGCTAGGATGGGCCCCTATTAATAGCGACATATGACAATGGCCTAGGGGCAACACCGGTCAGAGAGCTGGAAGGGTAGAGAGGTGGCCCTGGACTTTCAACATATAGCCAACTCGCCACTTAGGTGACCACATCTACCCTCGAGCA
The DNA here is from genome assembly GCA_905163555.1 of Notocelia uddmanniana. Classification (NCBI taxonomy): domain Eukaryota; kingdom Metazoa; phylum Arthropoda; class Insecta; order Lepidoptera; family Tortricidae; genus Notocelia; species Notocelia uddmanniana. The sequence continues at coordinate 20,673,992 of LR991071.1, forward strand.
ACAGCTCTTGCGACTCCACTCTGGACGGCCGGTTAAGGCAAGCCAGAGGCGGGGGGGCCTGTCCAACCAACCAACCGATCAATAGACGCCTGACCCCAGGCGCACCCCCAGGAGCACTCAGGTACGTAGGGTCGCTGCTCCCTAACAGCCCGCCACAAGCTGCCTTACGTTGACTGATTGCACTCGAAATTATATAGTGTGTTTGCACTGGGATAAGTAACATGTAGGTACGTTGAATTTGAATTAAAATCTAGATTGGGACAACTGATTAGCCACTGACACAAGACTTCAAATATAAGGTGCCTATTTTGTTTTAGGCTAAGCTAAGAGCTAGATTTATTGTGATTTTTCTTTCCACTTACAGTGTTTTTATATAAACTTAAAAACATGTGAGCACAATGTACATTGAATATATATCATATACATGTCTTGGATGAATGGTACCTCTTTTACCCAAAGATTTATTTTTGTCAGTTTCTTATACTGGCAGCATTTGTGCATCACTTTTAGATTAATTACATAACATGCAATTTGATTGCTGGATGTGTATAAGTGTATTGCTGGCATTATGTATATTGTAAAAACTTAAGATTATAAAATAAAATAAAACTTGGGAATATAACTATTCTGTTGTGCCTTATTGCAATGACAAACAGCTTATTTGGATGTGCCGGACAGATAAGTAAGTACAGTTCTGTCAAGCTAAACTGAAATATTGAAATGCCTTTATTTATTACTTTACACTTACATTTATACTTTACACTTAGTTTTGTCTATAGAGTTGTAAACATTTATTGCTGATTATCTCATCTGAATATCTCACTATCTTTAACATTTGTTATGTAGTCTTATTCTGAACCTTAGTAACAAGCATATTAATTTATTTTCCAGTTTCTCGCTTTCCCTCACAATAAGTTCAGTTAGGTTAAATATGTGCCCAGAGTGAGTGTAAGCACTCCGTTATTTAATCCCTAGATAAGTTTTTTCCCGTTACCTTTGTTACTCTGAAATGCTTCACTTTTATTACCAGAATGTTAACAGAATAAGGTCGAAATTAGCAGAATTCTATTTGTGTATGTTAAACTCAAGTTATGATTTTATTTGCCTGACTGAAACGAACTTGAATAAGAGTGTCTATGATGCTGAGGTGTTTGATAAACGTTATTACCTGTTTCGGAGGGACCGTGATAGTACTTGCATTAGTAAAAAGGAAGGGGGAGGCGTTTTGATAGCTGTTAGAAAACATTTCAATGTAATACGCCAGGTTTCGTGGGAGAGCAGAGTGGAGGACGTCTGGCTGAGTGTCTTGCCAACGGAGCCGAGTGGGCTGACATTGCATGTGTGTGTTTGTTATTTACCGCCTGATTTGCCTATCATAGAACTGCAACACTTTTACTCTAATCTTCAAGATATAGTTTTAAATGCCAAGGTTGGTGATAAATTCATTTTAATAGGTGACTTCAACACTCCCAATATCACATGGTTCCGACCTGCCAACTTGAATCATTTCGTTCCACGTGACCCTTTAGACTGCAAATCCAGGCTGCTCTTCAATACCCTATCTTTATGTGATCTTTCACAACATAATAACGTACCCAATCATAATAACCGTTTCTTAGATCTAGTTTTGTCCAACATTGATTGCATTGCAGTCTATGGTGCCGAGCCGTTGAGTAGGCTGGATGTGCATCACCCCTCAATCGTTATAGACGTCCCACTCACTAAACCGGGCAGGGCTATGAAAATATGTAGTGGAACACGTCTTAATTTCAACAAATGTAATTTTGATAAGATACAATCTGAATTGAAATCAACTGATTGGTCATCGCTACTGTGCTCACCGGACATTGATGATTGTGTTGCGGTGTTTTATGACACATTAAACGGAATTATAAAAAAACATACGCCCACACAGAAATTAAACAAAAGTAACAATTATCCATTGTGGTATAGTGAAGCTTTAAAGCGTAGTCTCAAGGAGAAACATAAGTATCATAAACTATTTAAGAAATTCGGAAACCCCCGAGACTATGACACTTTTTCACTGTTGCGCACTAGGTGCAAAAATTTAACCGTACAATGCCACAAATTATTTTTATCCTCGATTGAAGATTCTCTTAAACACGACATAAAATCATTCTGGCGTTACATAAAGTCCAAAAAAATATCTGCTTCCATTCCTCAAACCATGACATACGGCCAGCGCTCGTCCTCGGATAGTCAAGGTGTATGTAATCTCTTTTCTGAGTATTTTGGATCAGTCTTTGGACACAATGGTCTGCCTGATGTTTCTAACCACGCTGCGGAATGCAGTAACAGGGCCTCCATTTCTAGTGTGGAGGTTAGTCGTTTGGATCTAGTGGAGAAAATTAAATCTCTAGACATTAATAAGGGGGCAGGTCCAGACGGTATTCCTGCCTCTTTCGTCAGGGAATGCTGTGAAGAACTTAGCTTTCCTCTATGCCTGCTCTTCAACAAGTCTCTTGGCACCGGGGTATTTCCAGCGTTGTGGAAAGTTGCATATATTGTTCCGATATACAAATCAGGCAATAAATCGTGCGTTAAAAACTACAGACCTACAAGCATTCTTTCCTGTATTGCCAAGCTGTTCGAATCCACAGTGCATACTTTTCTTTATAATCATGTGAAACCATATTTGTCTGATAAGCAGCATGGCTTTGTTAGCAATAGGTCCACTGTTTCCAATCTACTCGAATACAAGCACTATCTATGCAATGTCTTCGCCTCACAGGGTCAAGTTGATGCCGTGTACACTGATTTCTCTAAGGCGTTCGATAAGGTTGACCATTTTATCCTTTGTCACAAAATTAAAGTCCAATATGGAATACACGGTAACCTCTTTCGCTGGGTTCAATCCTACCTTCTTAATAGAAGTCAACTAGTGGCCATCAATGGATACACTTCTCCGGAACTTATTATAACGTCAGGCGTTCCTCAGGGATCCCACCTCGGCCCACTGTTGTTTGTGCTGTTTATTAACGATCTAGTTGACCGTTTATCTTGTCCCTGCTTGCTATACGCTGATGATCTTAAGGTTTTTAACACTGTAACCAATATTAATGATTGCTTATTGTTGCAGAATGATCTGAGACATATATCTGAATGGTGTTCCCTCAACCATATGTATCTTAACGTTGCCAAATGCCACGTTATATCTTTCTCAAATAAAAAGAATAAACTCGTATATAATTATGATTTAAAGGGTCAGGCTCTTGATAGGAAATCTGTTGTTAGGGACCTTGGGATCCTCTTTGATGATCAGCTTAGCTTTCGTCCTCACTACGAATACTTGGTTGGCAGAGGCAGACAATTACTGGGCTTTATCTTTCGAACTACCAAGGGTTTTAAAAAACCTAATAGTTTACTAACACTATTCTTTAGTTTAGTCAGAAGTGTCCTTGAGTATGGTTCCCCGATCTGGACTCCACACTATTCTGTACACACCAATAATATAGAGGGTGTACAGAAATATTTTTTAAAGGTTCTTGCTTACAGGTTCAACCTTGGTCGCACGTATAAGTCATACCTTAGTAGACTTAAAAAATTTGGAATTCCCACACTGGAAGCCCGTCGCAAAATGTGCGACCTTCTATACTTACATAAAATTTTACATTCCAAAATAGATTCAGCTGCTCTGTTGTCAACTCTAACTTTTAACACGCCTCGTTTTAGAGGTCGTACATGTAAAGTTTTTTCTCTGAAGGTGTACAAAAACAATACTTCCTTCTATAACCCAATCACCAGAATGTGCAGACAATATAATGACTTGGCTGTGGTCAATGTTCGTGTCGACATATTTGATCCACGCATTACTAAATTCAGGAGGATCTTGGCGGTCATCCTCCTTTCTGCTCCCCCATCGTCCTCCCCCCCCCCCGTCCTCCCTCGTAAGTAACGCGTGATTTACGCTTAACGCCTAAAACTGAACCCTCTGTAGGTATATTTAAGTTCGTTCCTAAAGGCCTATAATTCTCAAATTCACAGTTTATTAGTAGATAAAAATTTGCATATCCTCTGATCATGCTTAAGTCACTTGTGTTAAATCTAAACGTAGATTGTAGATGCATCATTGGGTCGACTTGGCCAAAATAGATTAGGACAAAGCTGTTATAGAATGTTGAACATGTATGATCTTAATCTAAAACCCTGATCTGTGTTGGTCGACTTGACACTATGTTGTACACATGGGCAAATATGCGCTAATTTACTGATCAAGCTGTGTGCACTTAGTTTTGGATATCATGCTAGTTTATAAGCTACTGAACACGCGCGAGCTAACTGAACCATGTGTTGTATGATGTCTGTAAAGTGTACCTTCCTAATAAATAAATAAATAAATAAATCCAGTGGGCGATGGGGTCGTCACATCCCTACGCCTTTATTATTATTATTATTATTAATATTGCCAAACTTGATTGACACATTGCGAGCTGCGCCATTTTATAAAAATTAAGTTTTTAAGAAAACCTGTTATAACATAACACAGCTAGCTGTTCATGTCACTTTCATATTAAAATAATATCCCAAGGGACAGCTGATTACATTTATATTATTATTTAAAAATCATTATGAATTTATAAGGCATAATTGAGAGACTTGGCAGGGACACTATCGTGCCCTTATGTGGTTTTAAGGTCAATCAATATATCTGAACAAAGTTTACCTAAAGTAAAAGCCTTTCTGTTAAAGAAACATTTAAAAACAGGATTCATACTGAATAAATAGTTAAAAAGAAGGGAAATAGAAAGTAGTACGAACAATACGTCTGGATACCTTTATTTATACCAGCTTAATCTATAACATAATATAAATACCACACTAGAAATAAATCTTTTACCTAAATTTACGTTATTACTTACTTCGCATCAAGCTAAGACAAAACACTCGGTAAACGAATTTCAACTCTATTGGTAAAGGCCTAAGACCTATTTCTTACTCTATTACTTGCTTCCCTTCAAATAAAGATAAAGAACTTGTCAGGTGTCATACGATTTTCAACCTTATTTGTATAGGCATAGGGTGCATCTACTCGTAAGAATAGGGCGTTACAATCTCTAATGACGGAAGGAGTAGGCGTGGCACAATCCACCAATAGGAAAATGTCCAAGATGTCCAAGGTGTCCAGAGTGTCCAAAATGTCCACAATGTCCAAAGTGTCCACAATGTCCCTTTGGCCACAATGTCCACAGTGTCCAAGATGTCCACAGTGTCCTAGGTGTCCACAGTGTTCAAGATGTCCACAGTGTCCACAATGTCCATAGTGTCCACAGTGTCCACAATGTCCAAAGTGTCCAAGATGTCCACAGTGTCCAAAGTGTCCACAGTGTCCAAGATGTCCACAGTGTCCACAATGTCCAGTGTCCAAGGTGTCCACAGTGTCCACAATGTCCAAAGTGTCCACAGTGTCCACAATGTCCAGTGTCCAAGATGTCCACAATGTCCAAAGTGTCCACAATGTCCAAAGTGTCCACAATGTCCAAAGTGTCCACAATGTCCAGGATGTCCACAGTGTCCACAATGTCCAGAGTGTCCAAGATGTCCACAATGTCCAAAGTGTCCACAATGTCCACAGTGTCCAAGATGTCCACAATGTCCAAGATGTCCACAGTGTCCAGTGTCCAAGTTGTCCAACATGTCCAGAGTGTCCAAGGTCTCCGGCGTCCACAGTGTCCAAGGTGTCCACAGTGTTCAAAATGTCCACAGTGTCCAAGATGTCCACAGTGTCCAAGATGTCCACAGTGTCCTATGTCCACAGTGTTCAAGGTGTCCACAGTGTCCAAGATGTCCACAGTGTCCACAATGTCCATAGTGTACAAGGAGTCCACAGTGTCCAAGGAGTCCACAGTGTCCAAGATGTCCACAGTGTCCAAGATGTCCACAGTGTCTAGGGTCGGATAGTATAAAAGGCGGAATTAAGGGCGGGGCGCAAGTCAGTTGAGTTTGGTCGGTCGGGCTGTCAGTGTCTCTGGCAATGCGTTATCAGTGTATTTTCGTGTTACTTACGGGAGTGTTCCTATTCGTTAAGGTCGAGATTCCCGTGCGGTGCGGAAGCTCTGCTCGGTGGGGAATCTCTCCTTGGTTTTAATTTATTTACTTACTCTTTCTTTTATGTGGTTGTGATTATTTATATAAGCCGGGCAGATCGCTGTACATGTTTGCGGTATACTTGCGCGGGGTGCACAGTGTCGAGCTCTGTTTGCCCTGGAGTAACAGAGAAGTACGAGAATGGAGGTATCGTCTGGCGTCAACACTGCCAGCGTGGATGGCGCGTCTGGGCCCCTCCATGCCCGATGCCGATTGCTGAGTGGAGGTGAGAGCGGCCATGGTTTGGGTTGGCGCGAGGGTGTGTGCTCCGCTCGCAGAGGTTCGCAATAGTCAAGGTATGGTCTTGATGTATTTATGTATCGATTACTTTTATATACATCTATAAATGCCCTTGGGTTGTGCGGGGAAGGCATTTATACAGGCTGATAGTTTTTGCAATCCTCAGTTTAGCAGACTGAACTTTATAGTTTAGAGTAGGGAAAACACATACTTATTTGAAGCTAAAATCCAGAATCGGTATTAATTTCAAATAAGCAGATTAGGGCAATATTTAGGGTAGAGATTTAGGATTAATTTCACACACTAAAGCTTGGGTAATAGGTTTCTAGCAGGTTATTCTAGAACTTATATTCTAGGGCTATTTAGGTGACCTAAATATGGGAAACAAGTTTACAGGGTGATTTAGGGAACAAATAGGTATGGAAGTAGTAGTGATAGGGTACATGTGTGTAGTATTCCTCTGATTTGGTATTCTGAGTAACAGTTGTGAGGACTTAGGTCTTAGGCATTTAGGTAGTCTAAATATAGGTATCAGAATAAGACTACCAGTTGTAGGGTGTTTTAGGGATAAATAGTTGCAATATCAGCTAAGATCTTAGGCATTAGAGGTCTAGGTTTCTGGTATCAAGGGAGGGAAGTGCTGAGTCTTCTTTTATTTATAACTAAAGGTGTTCATAATAAATTATAGATACGAAACCAATTTATTCTGGAATATGGAATAAATTGATTTAGGGCCTAATGGTGAGGCGGAGCAATCCATTAGTTGTTGGTTACTGTGAGTAGATGAAAGCTCGTATCAGTAACTAACCAGTAACAGTTCACTTCTTCACGATCAGACTCAGAACTCCTGACCTTCATATGTCAGAATTGGTAGTGTTAGAGCTTACTGGCTGTTAGGGACCCCTAGGGTTCAGAGGTTTTAGCACCTCCAAGTGAAATGGTTAGTTAGAGATGATTCGCAATCATCTATAAGACTTGACTAATGAGCTTATTCTCATTAGGGAGTCTAGATCGTTTTAGCTTAGCATAGAGGTCATGCCCCATCCTACCGGTCCAGTAGCACGGTATGGAAGCCAGAGGTCGCTCCATACAACAATAAGCAATCAAAATTATTCTTAGCTAGCTAGGATATCAAGTACCAGAGTTCTATGTATTAGGGAAAAATTAGGAAATAATTTTGATTTTAGGGAACCTGAGTGGCTTTTAAGGAAAATTTTGCCTTTCTTTAAAAACCCATTGGCTACTGATACCGGCAAGAGACCAGGATAGGTTAAGGTTGGGGTTAAATTACCACAAACAATAATTATTTATCCTTTTTGAACTCTATACTTCGGAATAGCCAAAGTTCAATAATTATTTCTCCTGTAGCAAATAAAGTTCTATATGTAGGAAGGTTAGCATTAGTAACGATTATGAGTAGCTAGGCTAAATAGGCTTCATTTTAGGTAGGTCTAGGTAAGCTAGGTAGTTGAGGAGTCCAAGGGTTTGACAAGTAATCACATTAAAGATCATGGGTTCTTACGGTTCACAACACTACGGGGTCCTACCACAGACGATCACATTGGCCAAATCTACGTTAAACCTTATCTAAGGTTAGGAAAGAAAGACACCATACGTGCATTTATTAGGTACAAAGGGGTTAGTGCTTAAAGGGATTTTTGCTGGGGTTTCTTAGGAGTAGAAAGGGGGAGTGACAATTTGGTGCCGTGACCAGGATGAAGAGTTAGAAGCTCCCGTTTCAAGTTGGTGACGTGACTGTGGATGTAGTCTTTTCCATAACGATTTCATGCTGTAGTCGACCAGGATGGGTGCAGCAGCCTCCGGAGCACTCCTGGGTCTTCGGTTGCGCGTATGGTGTCTGGAATAGGTACAGTGGCTTCTGGCCACAATTTGTTGCAACGTGAAGTGGAGTGTGATCTTGTCGGATGCTCGGACTCTTCATCTATTCAAACTTTTGCTAAAATCTTCACCTGAAAAAAAAAAGCATTAAGTTTTATTTAAAATAATCATTAAAATATAAAGCGTTAGAAAAAAAAACGTATTTAAGAAGGAATGCAAGGCTTGTGTAATGAAAATCCGGAACGTAAAATAAAACTCTGGGGGTAGTGTTAAAATGCCGGTAAAACAAAAAGAAAACCCGGAATTCAATTTAAAACCCTGGGGGTAGACATTTTTAAGAAAGCAATCATAACCGAGATCGATGAAAATGACGAACATACGAAAAAGTAACGTGCGTCCATAGGCTACAACACTATATCATCATCAAATAGGATGTGTGCTTGTTTGTCACCACTGTAGATTACTGGAGCGCATTAGAATTAAAATTATAGATAATAAGCGTCCATAGGCTATAGCAATAGATCATTAACATCATCATCAAATAGGCTGTGTACTTGTTTGCCACCACTGTAGATTCATAACTTGAACGCATTAGAATAACACTCATAAACGATAAGCGTCCATAGGCTACAGCAGTAGATCAGAAATATCATCATCAATTAGGCCGTATGCTTGTTTGCCGACATTATGGATCACTTGAATTGTAATTAAATTTAAATAATAAAAAATAAAAAAGTTCATAAATTTCAGCAATAGATCATCATCAGGTAGACCATGTGCTTATTTGCCACCATCAGGCAACGCCAGTAATACATCGGAATTAAATTCAGAAACATTAAGCATCCATAGGCTAAGGCAACATCAAATAAACAGTGTGTGCTTGTTTGCCATCGTCATAGATATCGAAATTTATAAAAATTCATGATCATGAAGCATCCATAGGCTACGACGTGAGAAAACCATTGATCGTTTCATACACTTGCATCGCTTCATTAGCATCATAATTACAATCAGAAAATAATTAATATATTACAAGTTATTTTAGGCATGTGGCATTTAAAGGATTCATGAACATGAGAGGGTTAAGCGAACCATAAAAACGATTCTATTCTCCATTATCAATTTAGATGACTGTACCTAGCAGGATATTTTATACATAAATGAGGATTAAAGGTTCCGAAACAGTAAAAGAATTTTTAGATTAACTTAGTTGAACATAAAGTTTTTTGAATTTAAAGAATATTATTACAAATTATTTTAGACATGTAGCACTCATAGGGTTAACATGAGAATAAAAGGTTTAATTGTATCCAAGAAAACAATACTCTTCTTCATTGCAAACTGACTGTACTTAGTGAAAAATATCACGGAAGGTTACTAAACGGGGAAGTTTTATCAAGAAATTGCATTTCCATACATACATGCATGCATAAATGTGTGTCCACATTCCAAGTGTCTATAGACAGATCACATACAAATTGATTTCGGGAGAACTTTTAACAAAAGTAGGCATTTCATAAATTTAATACTGTTCCGAATGTTCTGAACACTGATAATAGCATATAGTGGCCTAATCTTCATCGTCATCATCATATCAGTAGATGGATGGCCACCGCTAGACATGGACCTCCCCTAGGGAATGCCACAATGACTCCTACAGCCTTTACTAGATCATCTGTCCATCGTAGCTCGATCTTATGTTAAGAAAAATAATTACTTGATAAGTGCTCATGATTTTCAATAACCAATTAAACAAAATTTGACACTAAAGGATGACACTGCATTCTCAATATTATAATATTAGTAGATTTAGCCATCATCAAAATCATCATACTAGTGTTGTTCTAGCGCATTTGCATCTGGAACAATATCTAGTCTGCTGCCTGATTCCAAGAGGTTGGCGTGGGCACTGTTTTTTTTTGCTGATGTGATTGCTATCTGATTTCATTAGAACGTTTAGAGTCTAATATAATAAAATAATTAGTTACCTTGAAAGAATAAAGCAGATACTGGAGAACTGGAAAGTGTAGGACTCTGCAAGTCAACAGTCCGGACCCTGAAAATAGAAAATTAGCCAAATGTAACTAAAATCAGGAAATTCGTATCCTATCTAATGATTTAGGGTTATTTTCTTTAACTAGTTTGTTATGACAAAAAAATGAAAGGGAAATAATTGAACTTTATCAAAATTGGAATTTCTCTGAGTGAGAACGATGAGTTATTTTTTTTTTGGAATTTCTCCGAGTTAGAACGATGAGTTATTTTTTCATTTTTATATTGATTTCTGATTGTGGGTCAGTTAAACTTTAATATCACTCTAGAATAAAATAAACATTATGATTACTTACTTGGAGATTAGAAGACGGCAACGCCATTTGATAGGAAAATCATTAGGACAGTCATCTTTCTTTGATGACATGCATAGTTCTTCGGTTTGAATTGAGATATATGCGCAGATGGTCTAGAATATTGTTGCAACTAACACTGTGGTTCATAATTCGGGAAGAGCTGAAAAATAGATAAACCGTTGAGAGTAAAGAAAATTTAGGAGCCTTGACAGGACAGAAAGAGAATACTGCTTGGAAAAGAGGATTTTTTAATGAAAAAGGAGTGGCATTGTATTTATCACTACGAATGTTAGGAAAATCATGAAGGATAATGGGTTCGGAAAATGATTTTACTATGAAAGAAGATGGTACATCTTGGGTAAAACATGGATATTAACTTCAAAATGTCTCTCATTAACATACAAGGATCTTTTAGCGAATCCTCAATAATATGTTTTCATGAAGTTTTTAATCACGCGTCATTCCATATATGGTAAATTATTATTGAAGTGAACACTATTGCGTCATGTTTTATTGCAGCAGGACAAGTGGAAGTAGAAAATATGAATAGAAGACAATGCGTGTATAATTCAATAAAAACTCACCAATTCTTGCTGGAGGCGGATTTGAGTTGGAAATTCATGGGGATGTCGCGGATGGCGGGAAACAGTATTATTACTATTATTTATGGGACGTTTGTAGTTTTATCCAGGATCTGTTGTGATGCACGCTTAGCTACTTCACGGAGGGTACTCATGGGCGTGCCTTTGCTGAATAACACATTATTTCGAGAGTTCGCAAATACGCAGTTTTTCATCACTATGTACAAGATCACAATAGAAGTTAATGCCAGAAACGAGATTCACATTACATGGTCCTAAACTATAAGTAATTGTGTGCTTTAGACTATAATCAATCTTTAAAATAACCCCAGAAACAGAAATTAAGTAACTAATTAATAAAATGAATGCACGAATACCGATAAATGACGACCATTGCGAAAGACGCGCCGAGAAATGAGGGAAAAGAAAAAAAAAAACCATAGATCATATCTTCTTAGTAGTCTGTGGAACAGATCATAAGACTCTTTCACACCAGCCTGGCTGCCCGGCTAGTGTGATGGCTTATGCCGTCGCGTTTTATGTGACGTTTCAGTACATTTTGGTCATATGACGTGACGGTATAGGTTATCATGCTAGCTAGGAAGGTGTACCTTGTTCACACACTTAATTTTAGATTTTTAGCATGGATTTCAATACTACAGCGGTTTTCAAAATTATTTTAAAAGAAATTAATAAAATAAAAGCATTTATTTCTATGAAACTACTATACTATATCTATGTTTATTTCGGATAAAGTAATCTATAGAGTGTTACTATTACAAATTAACTTATTACGTTTTATTTTGCTTAAATTATTGTCAATATCGTGACATGAGGTATCATAATAAAATAATTATCGTGTAAAAGGCCCTATTATTATTGTAACAATACAAGGGTGTCAATCTTATTTACTATCACATTATTCGGGATTGTTTGGATTTCGCTTCAATATTCATCACTAAACATGTGAAACGTATCGTGATATGGATGTACAACGGACCCGATTTAGTAGTCTATAGACGGCTTTAAGGGTAACACTGCGTTTACACAATCGCGATTCGTGCGAATGTGTAAATGTCACCGCGTTTTCAATTAAAAAAAATATTATCCGTGAAGTTTAATAACATAAGTAATGTCATTAATTGCACACATAATTAATTAAATATAATGTTATTTGTAAATTAATACAAAATAAAGAAATTAATAAACGTTTGGAATGAATGCGATACTAGTGATCTCTTGTGGTGATTAGAATCAAAGATCGAATGTTGAAGTTTGTTGTCGAGAAAACTGTTAGGCTATTTTGTCGTTAGATGGCGTCTTAACTTTTATCATAAATTATCTCAATAAGTCGAAATTAGTATTCAAAAATGAGAAGAATAAGAGATTACTAACCCTATAATGGCTTCGAACACGTTTAGGAAGTTGCATTATTGTATTTCTAAGACAATTTAGTTTGTAACTTTAGCAGTGACGTTTAAGTAAACATTTTATTAACTGCTCTACGTTAGATAGCGTGTTAATCAATAAATCATCATCAGTTTAAATTATGATAAAAGGATAAATAAGTAAGTTTATTTTTACATGATTGATTACATAAAAAAATGATATGTAAATTCAATTGAAAGATTATACAAATGTCATTTTAATGTAAGTTTAGGCATGAAATAGAACTTAGATGAACTACTCACCGGTAGAAGACACTATAGGGAACCTTAGTGCTTTGTGTATTAATTAGTTATTTGTACCAAATTGCCAAAGATTGTCGTAAAATGTTATTTTCTACCTTATACTATACCTTTTGTATGAACAATTTAGCAGATCGAAGTGCTTAAAGGTTAAATTATGGATTATTCATTACTCAGATAAAAATATTGGGATCTTACTTACTATAAATGGCCTACAATTATTAGTCTTACCAAGCCACTAGTGTGTACTTATTTTTGCATTTGATTGAGTTGGGCTAGCTTCATACAAGCTATGTGTGGAAAAGGATTTTAGGATGATATAGCTAGAATAATCGAGTGAACATGAATGGGTACCCACCCATTAAAGCACCCACAAAAGCTTTTAAGTTATTAATTATTTGGTCATATAATTTTTGCACAGAATTATGGTAATTCATTTAACTATGGGCATATGCAATACCAAACCTTATTTAAAGACAAGCTAGTATGAATAGTAGGTATCTTTCATTGTAATAGGGATCTCATAAAGAAGGTTCATATGTCAGGCTGCATTCCTATGCTTTATTAGTGCTTGTGTAAGAAATAAAAGATGCGGCAGATTTATATTTAATGAGTGCAATAATAAACACAGGGAAAAATAAATGTTTAATGAAAATGTAGCATAGGTCACATAAATATATAGCATAAGAAACAAGCAATCAAGTTCATGAAACCATACCGAAGAATTAAAAATAAAATGCAAACACAACACATTCTATATTTTACAATGGCTTGTATGCTACACATTTTTATTGTGAATAGTTCATAGTACAATATGTAGAATGAGATTATAGGTTTTGTGAGGAAGCAGGATTACAGTCAGGAGTAGGAAGCTTGTTTCCGGGATCAGGGTTTCTGTAACATAAAATATCAATGATTAGTTAGCGAAATAAGTATGTAAGTAAAAGGGGGACAAAGCTTTGCTCGTGTTTACCTGGAAATTAGAGCTAGCTAGATAGATTTTTCGCCCTTGTGAACAATTTTATTGGTATATTTATTGAATTAGAGTGGGTTTCGGGATATTAATTGCAAACAAGTAATTTTACAACTGTTGTTTTTGTACTAATAAAGGGATAATGCAAATAGTCAGGACATAGCTAGAAACGGTATTTTTGAAAAAGAAAAAAAACTTGTGACCGAGTGACAGCTTTGAAAAGGATATATTGATGATCTGACAATTACATATATTAGATATAAAAATAAATTGAAGCTTATATTATATATAATTAATCTTTACATTTTTTAAATATAGTTAATAGGCATATGGAGATGCAAGTCTATAAATAACAATAGATATATTGGAATAAATGGGTTCGGAGACTATTTTCACTGTTTGAAGAATGTATGAAGTTGGGTCATATGTTTGGTTTGCTAATCAAAATCATAGTAAAATAAGGGATAAAATGAAAAATATTTTGTAATTATAATCAATATAGGTGATACTCACAGTTCAGAAAAGGTGCAGCCGGTGCCTGCACATTGCTAAGTGATGTAGAATTTTGTTGGACTACAAATATTGTTTTCTTCGGCTGGGTATTTGACTGCAATTAGAAATATGATTATTAGTTCTATACGTCATGTAGGTATGTATGTAAACTTATTTTATTGAACACAACAACAAAACAATAATTACATTTTAACTTTGAGTCTATTAGTTGACATAATTTAGTAATAACATAGTGATATGTTTCAGCGTATGATCAAATTTTCATTTAATGTATGGTAAAGGAAATGTGCGCATGAGCATTGGAAACTTACATAGATTTTTCAGTATATAGAGATCATTGGGACGGGTCGTTGAAATTTGTAGCCTTAGATTGACTCATAGCTTCATTTAGGGCATAATTGCTTGAATTTTCACATGATAGTAGATGATTTTCGACATGTTTAGCATAAGTTTACAGCGAAAACAAAAGGGAATTAGGTTATTATTATGGTATGTTAATTGAGTAGAGAGCTTTGTTGATTCACACGGTTTTATACTTACATTTACGACAAGGAACAGGATGGTGAGGCTTAATTGCTATTTCCTAGAGCTCAATGCTAGGATACATCCATGTAAGCGTAAATAATCCATAAGCGATGCTGAAAACAAGATTTGAAATGATGTTAAATAAAACTTTGCGATATAATATAGAAATATAAAATGGTTATGCAGATATGGTACTCACCTGTAATATATATTTGTTTTTCTCTCATGTAAACTTAACTTTGTTTAAATATTGTTTGTATTTCCACAGGAAGACATTTTGTTAGTATCAATGGCGGTGACCGGCGTATGCGTTGACAGACGGTTGTCAATGACGTTGACGTTTACACATGATGGAATAAGAGTGACAGTGACACTTGGCATGAGCTGTTTCGGACACTAGTTTAATCGTCATAAGCAAACGATCAATTTTTCGGGCACGAGTTTAGAATGTTGGCAGTTAGGTATATTAGATGCAATGGTTAAATTTGAACTATCCATTAGTATAGGAAATATTTCGCACTTTTTTTCTCATAAGGATTTTGCGACAGTGTAACAGTAGAATCAAGTCATGTATCCCTTTCTCTCGCTAGATTTGGTATATGACCGTCTCGCTCAGTAGTGGTTTGGCTGATTCTTTGGGGTACTGAGAAAAATGCTATTTCGGGTTTGTGAGGAGTTTGAGATATTGGAATTTTACACAGTTTCTTTCACAAAACAATTGTCGTTTGTATATAATATTCCTTTTTGTCTTAGATACATTATTGAAAGCAAAACGCTGATATGATGTGATATTTGATCGATATAGCGAGGAAGGGTAAATGGTTGGGCTGGTATATATATAGGTTGAAGGCCTCAGTAATACATTTCTTACAAATCAAGGTATTTCATTTTTTTATCAGTAGGTAATAACATAATAATAAAAAGTCTAGTTCCGTTTTATAGTAGGTGGTAGTAGAATCTAAGGGTTATTCAATCGGGGGTAGAGGATTTGATTAGTTGTCTTATGGGAATTAATTCTATGTTAGTTTATTATTATTATTTTAAGAAATAATTGGGAACAAAATAAAATTCTAGTTGGGTTTTATTATTATTGACATTGCGTCATATGTAGCATTAAAATTTAATTGCTTATAACTTGAAAAGAGCAATATTTATATTGTGGTTGTACTTATGGAGTTTTGTTTGATTGATAGAAGCTGGGCGTTAAAGATAAGAGTGAAAGAATGACTGGTATGTGCAGGAATTAAGGTGAAGAATGAGTCGCCATAAAAGGATGTTTGCTAGAAAGGCAGTGACAGGAGAGTGTGAGGTATGAATGGGTTTCTTCCAATTAGACGAGATTTAGAGTACAATCTAGATTTGTTGGTAACTGGTCCCTCCAAATAAATACACGATGTGTTACCACAGTAATAGGAGCTATGTTAAAGTCATAATATGACAAGGTCTTTTTGAGACTTACTGTGTTGACACAGACTCCACTCGAGCTATTTATAGCTATATTAATGGGTATACACACCTCACATTGGATAAAATAATCGATATATATATTTATGAACACTTGTCGTTGACCAATTCTGAGTACTTTGAATACTTACAACACGAATTGGGTGGTACGTTATTATTACAATTTTGTTTTATTTTAAAATAAGTTCTGTGGACATGTATAAGTACACATATGTGCAGAACAGTAATAGATAAATGATATTCATTTTAATTTGTAAAGTAATAATGATTTTTCTTATTTAGTCATCATTACATATTATTATGGTTACATTCAAGTTATTGGATCACATGTATAAAATCATGGGTCATGATTTTAATACCTACAGAAGGAAACTATCGATATTTTATTAATTATTACCTACTTACCTTATTAAAATTTAAAAGGAGTCAGTCAGTTGGTTATTTTGTTCAAGTGAAACATACGCCAATGGGATAGGCTGGGGTATTTCGGTGATGGGGGAATGGATTGAGCCTTGATTCTGGCGATTGAACGCTTTAAGTACTTATCAAACACTTTTCTGTCTTGTGTGGGGAGCCTATGCGGGATTTGCTTATAGGAAGGACAATGTTTCCTAGAGGCGCCGTCTGGACAATGTAGACACAGTCTCGGGGTAAATCTCCTTAGTCGAGGTCATTAGGACTTACCAGTCTCACAAACTTGGTACCTCTGACGAGACAGGAAAACTTGAGGAAAAAGTTGTCAATGGTTATTGTTGAGGTTTAATGGTTCATTCACCCTTACTGTAGTATCGCGTCCTCTCACTATTGGTCTAAACACTCACCACACTAAAATCACTTTTCTGGAGGGATTGAGATATCAATAAGTTGAAACTTTTCAAGTATATAGTAAAGTAATTTCTTATTATTGAATTTTTTACATTCCATTTATTAATATTATAATAACTTTCGTTAAACGGATGAGGTTAACGATGACTTTTACAGACAAGATCTGAGAGATCTCTTCTTTCAAACTCACCGGGGGGTAGGCTGTAACATAACACAGCTAGCTGTTCATGTCACTTTCATATTAAAATAATATCCCAAGGGACAGCTGATTACATTTATATTATTATTTAAAAATCATTATGAATTTATAAGGCATAATTGAGAGACTTGGCAGGGACACTATCGTGCCCTTATGTGGTTTTAAGGTCAATCAATATATCTGAACAAAGTTTACCTAAAGTAAAAGCCTTTCTGTTAAAGAAACATTTAAAAACAGGATTCATACTGAATAAATAGTTAAAAAGAAGGGAAATAGAAAGAAGTACGAACAATACGTCTGGATACCTTTATTTATACCAGCTTAATCTATAACATAATATAAATACCACACTAGAAATAAATCTTTTACCTAAATTTACGTTATTACTTACTTCGCATCGAGCTAAGACAAAACACTCGGTAAACGAATTTCAACTCTATTGGTAAAGGCCTAAGACCTATTTCTTACTCTATTACTTGCTTCCCTTCAAATAAAGATAAAGAACTTGTCAGGTGTCATACGATTTTCAACCTTATTTGTATAGGCATAGGGTGCATCTACTCGTAAGAATAGGGCGTTACAATCTCTAATGACGGAAGGAGTAGGCGTGGCACAATCCACCAATAGGAAAATGTCCAAGATGTCCAAGGTGTCCAGAGTGTCCAAAATGTCCACAATGTCCAAAGTGTCCACAATGTCCAAAGTGTCCACAATGTCCACAGTGTCCAAGATGTCCACAGTGTCCTAGGTGTCCACAGTGTTCAAGATGTCCACAGTGTCCACAATGTCCATAGTGTCCACAGTGTCCACAATGTCCAAAGTGTCCAAGATATCCACAGTGTCCAAAGTGTCCACAGTGTCCAAGATGTCCACAGTGTCCACAATGTCCAATGTCCAAGGTGTCCACAGTGTACAAAGTGTCCACAATGTCCAAAGTGTCCACAGTGTCCACAATGTCCAGAGTGTCCAAGATGTCCACAATGTCCAAAGTGTCCACAATGTCCAAAGTGTCCACAATGTCCAAAGTGTCCACAATGTCCAGGATGTCCACAGTGTCCACAATGTCCAGAGTGTCCAAGATGTCCACAATGTCCAAAGTGTCCACAATGTCCACAGTGTCCAAGATGTCCACAATGTCCACAGTGTCCAGTGTCCAAGTTGTCCAACATGTCCAGAGTGTCCAAGGTCTCCGGCGTCCACAGTGTCCAAGGTGTCCACAGTGTTCAAAATGTCCACAGTGTCCAAGATGTCCACAGTGTCCAAGATGTCCACAGTGTCCTATGTCCACAGTGTTCAAGGTGTCCACAGTGTCCAAGATGTCCACAGTGTCTAGGGTCGGATAGTATAAAAGGCGGAATTAAGGGCGGGGCGCAAGTCAGTTGAGTTTGGTCGGTCGGGCTGTCAGTGTCTCTGGCAATGCGTTATCAGTGTATTTTCGTGTTACTTACGGGAGTGTTCCTATTCGTTAAGGTCGAGATTCCCGTGCGGTGCGGAAGCTCTGCTCGGTGGGGAATCTCTCCTTGGTTTTAATTTATTTACTTACTCTTTCTTTTATGTGGTTGTGATTATTTATATAAGCCGGGCAGATCGCTGTCCATGTTTGCGGTATACTTGCGCGGGGTGCACAGTGTCGAGCTCTGTTTGCCCTGGAGTAACAGAGGAGTACGAGAATGGAGGTATCGTCTGGCGTCAACACTGCCAGCGTGGATGGCGCGTCTGGGCCCCTCCATGCCCGATGCCGATTGCTGAGTGGAGGTGAGAGCGGCCATGGTTTGGGTTGGCGCGAGGGTGTGTGCTCCGCTCGCAGAGGTTCGCAATAGTCGAGGTATGGTCTTGATGTATTTATGTATCGATTACTTTTATATACATCTATAAATGCCCTTGGGTTGTGCGGGGAAGGCATTTATACAGGCTGATAGTTTTTGCAATCCTCAGTTTAGCAGACTGAACTTTATAGTTTAGAGTAGGGAAAACACATACTTATTTGAAGCTAAAATCCAGAATCGGTATTAATTTCAAATAAGCAGATTAGGGCAATATTTAGGGTAGAGATTTAGGATTAATTTCACACACTAAAGCTTGGGTAATAGGTTTCTAGCAGGTTATTCTAGAACTTATATTCTAGGGCTATTTAGGTGACCTAAATATGGGAAACAAGTTTACAGGGTGATTTAGGGAACAAATAGGTATGGAAGTAGTAGTGATAGGGTACATGTGTGTAGTATTCCTCTGATTTGCTATTCTGAGTAACAGTTGTGAGGACTTAGGTCTTAGGCATTTAGGTAGTCTAAATATAGGTATCAGAATAAGACTACCAGTTGTAGGGTGTTTTAGGGATAAATAGTTGCAATATCAGCTAAGATCTTAGGCATTAGAGGTCTAGGTTTCTGGTATCAAGGGAGGGAAGTGCTGAGTCTTCTTTTATTTATAACTAAAGGTGTTCATAATAAATTATAGATACGAAACCAATTTATTCTGGAATATGGAATAAATTGATTTAGGACCTAATGGTGAGGCGGAGCAATCCATTAGTTGTTGGTTACTGTGAGTAGATGAAAGCTCGTATCAGTAACTAACCAGTAACAGTTCACTTCTTCACGATCAGACTCAGAACTCCTGACCTTCATATGTCAGAATTGGTAGTGTTAGAGCTTACTGGCTGTTAGGGACCCCTAGGGTTCAGAGGTTTTAGCACCTCCAAGTGAAATGGTTAGTTAGAGATGATTCGCAATCATCTATAAGACTTGACTAATGAGCTTATTCTCATTAGGGAGTCTAGATCGTTTTAGCTTAGCATAGAGGTCATGCCCCATCCTACCGGTCCAGTAGCACGGTATGGAAGCCAGAGGTCGCTCCATACAACAATAAGCAATCAAAATTATTCTTAGCTAGCTAGGATATCAAGTACCAGAGTTCTATGTATTAGGGAAAAATTAGGAAATAATTTTGATTTTAGGGAACCTGAGTGGCTTTTAAGGAAAATTTTGCCTTTCTTTAAAAACCCATTGGCTACTGATACCGGCAAGAGACCAGGATAGGTTAAGGTTGGGGTTAAATTACCACAAACAATAATTATTTATCCTTTTTGAACTCTATGAACTTCGGAATAGCCAAAGTTCAATAATTATTTCTCCTGTAGCAAATAAAGTTCTATATGTAGGAAGGTTAGCATTAGTAACGATTATGAGTAGCTAGGTTAAATAGGCTTCATTTTAGGTAGGTCTAGGTAAGCTAGGTAGTTGAGGAGTCCAAGGGTTTGACAAGTAATCACATTAAAGATCATGGGTTCTTACGGTTCACAACACTACGGGGTCCTACCACAGACGATCACATTGGCCAAATCTACGTTAAACCTTATCTAAGGTTAGGAAAGAAAGACACCATACGTGCATTTATTAGGTACAAAGGGGTTAGTGCTTAAAGGGATTTTTGCTGGGGTTTCTTAGGAGTAGAAAGGGGGAGTGACACTGTGAGTATGTTTATTTAGGCCCGTACCTTTTAAATGCGGTTATATTAAAAATACACGCTATTTGATTCACAAAGGGCAAGTTAATTAAAATATACAAACGGTTTCCCACAGTTCCGCCTAAAATAAGGGAATACTCCTTTATCCTCCTATTTTGTGTTACCTAAAGTATTGAAATGTTATTTCCGGAAAGTGAACCCAAACATGTTGTCAATTCTAAATTATTGGAATATGTATTTGTGGCTAAACTCAAACTAGGGACAGTATAATTATGGTTTTAATGGAATATATTCGTGGTTAAACCTGAATGAGCCAAAATTGTGGCTTAACTGTATTTATCTTGTTTGTAATTTGTATTATCCTTTAGTGTGTCTCGTAGCTATGTATATATTGCATTGTTACCGACTTCAATAGAAGGAAGGAGGTTCTCAGTTCGTCTGCATGTTCGCATGTTTTTTTTACGTATGTACTCGTATGTTCCCCTATAACTCTTGACCACGTTGGCCGATTTCGATAATTCTTTTTTTGTTTCAAAACAGGTACCCTGACATTGCTCCCATATAAATTTGGTGAAGGTTTGATCATGGGATCTAAAAGAAATCGAGGGACCTCCTTGAATTAGTAGTATTTTCTGTAGGTAACCAAGCGTTGGCTCACGGAAACCACATTTTTTTTATTATTAATGCTCGAAATGTTTATTCGTACACACCTATTTGTCAAGTTGTTTTTTTTGTCTATGTCAGGACAAGCCTTGTTAACAAAATGTTTGGAAAATTGTACACAGGCGACAAAATTGGGTCAAATAACTCCATTATAATAATTTATACAAAAAAACCGACTCCAATCTTGTACTTCGCAATACCGCACACATGACATTTTTACGGGTAGGGGTCGGGTTGTATAAAGTTTTAAGTCATATTTTTGATAGGCATACGTGGATTCGTCATACTCATCATTCCGCATAATTGTAAATAGTCATACATTTATGAGCATAATGTTTTTAATCATAAAGTTGAAGAACATATTCTGTAATGCGCATAAAGTTAATGCGCATAAAATTATTTAAGCATACTTTATAATGGACATAAAATGGTTGGTCATAAAAGTTTTTAACAATACTGTATAAACGCATAAACTACAAAACGCATAAGCCTATGTTTTTATTAGTAGAAAATTGCCTTATTCACAACATTGCTATTATGATATTCACAGGAGATTTATGTTCTGCTCGTAAGTGTAGGTAGTTGTGACGAGTTATTATTTGTGCACGGTTGTTGCTGTTATTGCCTTTCGAGTTGTTTATTCGCTAAATAGTTATTGTTCGTAATAATGGAAAATCAGGACTTGCATGTCTTTAAAACGAGTAGAGGTGGTGTAAAACTGAATAAAAATGGTTATATTTTTGAAAAAAACAATGTTCGGGGGAACAAATATGACTGGTTGTGTGAGTTGAGAAGAAATCCACAATATAAGTGTAATGCACGTTTAACAACGGCACTGAATAGTGAAAATGTACACATTAACGTGACAAAAGTCGAAAATGACCATAATCATGAACCGGATGCATTAAGAGAAAAGGTATGCGATATTTATATACTTACATAGTTGTCCTGATTGATTACAATGAAAACAAGTACTGCATTATTTTTTTTGGTTGAAACGGTCATTTGCAAAATGAAAGAAGATGCAATTATTAATTACGAAAAGAAACCTTGTCATATAATACTGGAATGTGAAGCAAGTACCTCAAGTGCAGTATTGCAGCATTTACCAAATAATGCCAATCTTAAGCAAATCATTTACCGTCAAAAAAAGAAATTGAATAAAATAACTGAGCCAACTGATATTCACTTCGAAATTAAGCAAGACTTGTTCGAAATTGAAGAAAACGATATGAATGGACTAATCCTGGTCGATAAGATGTATAACGGAGATAGACGGATTGTTATATACACGACAAAAACATTGTTGACTAACTTATGTTCGTCTAAATATGTCGTTATGGATGGAACGTTCAAAGTAGTGCCAAAGATATTTTACCAGCTATACGTAATTCACGGTGCCGTTCATGACGTTGCAACATTTCCGCTGGTATTTGCCTTATGCACCAATAAGGATAAGAACAGTTATAACAAACTATTTGCATTATTAACGCAGTTGTGCGAGAAAAATGAAATGGTTTTCTTACCACGATTCGTACTTATGGACTTTGAAAAGGCGGCAAATAAGTCCATTTCTAATAATTTTGAAAATGCTAACTTAAAAGGGTGCAATTTCCACCTTGGTCAAATTATATATCGGAAAGTCCAAAGATGCGGTCATCAAACATTATATGGTACAAGCGAAACTTTTCCTATGGACATAAAGTGCTTATATGCATTGGCATTTTTACCAGCGAACAAAATACCGCTGTACTTTGACGACTTACTACAAAAGTGCTCTCCAGAAGCAAGTAAGTTACAAAGTTTTTCCACTCTTATATAAAAAAAATAACCTCGAAGACTTTCGTCTTCTAACCTATCCGCGATCCGAATCGGTTTTGCCACAAAGTTTCTGTAATATGAAATATGAAAGTAATACAAAAGTTTTAATAACAAGTTTATCCGCTCTTTTATAAAAAAAATAACAGCAAGAGCAAAGCTCCCGCTTTCGTCTTCTAACCTATCCGCGATCCGAGTCGGGTTTGCCACTAAGTCACTATTCCCTACTGCCTACGTGAAAACCTGAACTTTTTACTCCACTATCTTGGCATTGGTTGATCTCAGAGAAAAGTTTATTTGCCGCTCACCCTTTGTATTGTTTTTTGATTCAATCTCAAACTTTACTAAGTTTTTGTTTTCATTTCAGAAAGTATAATAAAATGGTTTGGCGAAGACTATGTGTGGGGAAATGAAACTTCACCTCCTAAGTATGATCCAAAAGTTTGGAGCACACATGATCTTACGGAAGAAAAAATACCACGAACACAAAATAGTGCAGAATCGTGGCACAATCGGTTTCTGCATGTTGTTGGTCATCACCATCCAGGGTTTTACTATTTCTCTAAGAAAATCGTGCAAGAAATAAAACATCAAACATCTGAGATTGATAAACTTATAATTGGAGTTCCACCGCCCAACAAGAAAAAGAGATACAGGAAGAGATACACGGACAAAATGAGTAGAATTGAAAGTATTCTGGAAACAAAAGCGAAATACGACAGCAAGTACGCGTTTTTGCTGGCAATTGCCAAACATTTAAAATTAAAAGTGAAGTAAACCACAGTCATAACAAGGCTGCTACTTTGTAGAATGTAGTGGTGTGCTAACCTAACGTACTTCACTGTATGTATTTATTTTTTGTTATAATATTGTATAAGGAGTAGTTATTAAAAATACTTACTTAATATAATTTTTCGTTTCTTTTTTTGAAGAACCCTCACCATCTTAAGTCCGTTGTCATATTTTATGCAATACAATTGTTATGGTTAAAAATAATTATAATCATCAACATTATGGCTTGATAGATGTATGACATTTACAATTATTACTAAAAATACTTATAATTATCAACATTATGACTAAATAAATGTATGACATTGGACATTATGGTTAAACCAATTATGACTTCGTATAATTATGACAGGGAACAATTATGCCATAGTACAATTTATGCCAAAAAAAAAATTATGAGCATCAACTTTATGCGTAAAGTGTTATGACAATCGATATTATGACAATAGTTGTTATGCCACTAGACCGCCACCCCATTTTTACATATCCTTCCCACTTCACCACCCTGTACTGCTTTCCGATAGCAAATGAGGTGGTTATGTACTAAAGATCCCAACTAAATCACTTTATATGGGCCGATGATAATTGAGGAATTCCGTCGATCCCTCAGGGAACCCATAATGACCTTTAGTTCCTCATCATAATTTCCACTTTAAAATGTGTATTTTTACTAGCATTGGTTGCTACATCAACGAAAAATCATCGGAATCTGAAGTGCCCACATCATTAAGGAGTAGCATATGACAACTGTCATCATCATCACCAGATCCATTTCACCAAATTTGTGGTTGTTTCCGAGAGCCAATGCTTGGTTACCTACACAAAATACCGAAATCAGCATAATATGTGTGCCTATCAAATTCGAGGAGTTCCCTTGATTCCTCCTAGGACCCATCATCAGACCATCACTAAATTTATATGGGACCAATCTCGGGGTTGGTCATCTAGAGCGAATGGGTGACGACCGTGCCGTAAAAAGAGCCTACCTGGGCAAACGGAGTGGGAAACGCTCGGTCGGCCGCCCTAGATACCGTTGGGCCGATGCTGTGGAGATCGATTTATGCGAGCTTCGAGTTGACTCGTGGAAGGAAATGACGCAGGATCGGTATTGGAGGCCAAGACACACTTTGGGTCGCTGCGTCAGAGGAGTAAGTAAGTAAGTAATTTCCGGGTACGTGCTTTGAAACGAGAAAAGTTTTATTAAAATCAGCCGACGTGGTCAAGAGTTATCGGGAACATACTCGTATATACATAAAAAGCAAACATAATGACGAACTGAGAACCTTCTTCCTTCTTATTGAAGTCGGTTTATGAACACATTTAGGGACTGTAAAATATTGGTCTCATTTTCTTCAATAGTATACCCGTGTGAAACCAGGGCGTGCAGCAAGTTATCAATAATAATGTTGCTATAGCTAATACCTGCAGCAATTACAACAATAATTATATACTCGTATACCAAAAAACCGATTCCAATTTTGTAGTTGCTATGCCACAATTTGTGGTTTCCGTGAGCCAATGCTTGGTTACCTATAGAAAATACCGAAATCGGCATATGCGTGCCTATCAAATTCGAGGAGTTCCCTCGATTCCTCCTAGATTCAATCATCAGACCTTCGCCAAACTTATTTCGGATCAATGTCGGGGTAACTGCTTTGAAACAAAAACAGAATTATCAAAATCGGCCAACGTGGTCAAGATTTATCGGGGAACATATATATGCATAAAAAAAAAACAAGAAAATATGCAGACGAACTGAGTACCTCCTTCCTATTGAAGTCGGTAATAAAATAAATCGCAAATGGATTTATTTGTTTTAAATATAAAATAATTAGCCAGGGGTTTGTGGCTGAACCTAATACGAGTATCATTGGCGAGACAAAAGCATACAGACTTTGCTGGTTCGATCATCTACTGAGAATGGAGGGGGGGATCGAGCCGTCAAGAGGGCAGGGTACTTGGTATCGCTGTCGGGGCAGTGCGAATCCACGTAACCTTAATTTCGGTTGCGAAACGAAAGTCTCAATTGCCCCAAAAAGTTTATTATTAAGGATGATTCCCACCTAGACCGTTTCGCTTACGGGCCGGGCCGAGACCGAGCTGCTTCTGAACTTCGACCGTAGCTGGATCTGCCGTCAAACGTTTGTGATAACCAATAAGCGGCCGGGTCGGACCGCGCCCGAGCGCAATCGGGACCGAACACGGCCCAGGCGCACAACGGCCAGCGTCTTGCTGTTATAGAAAGCGGGCCGGCCTGGACACGAGACGGTACGGCCTTGTAGGGATAAAAAAAAATACAACAATCAATGTATGTTCATTCCCTCCACCTTACAAAACACCGCAGCTATAATAAGATCACTACTTGCGCCTTAAGTATGTGGTGTTGTGTTCCTGGTGGTCAGTAAGGTCGCCAGAGCTCGCGAGGATGCGCTGTGTTGTGAGTGAGGGACCTGCATGTCTCTAGCTGTCAACACAACGAATCCTCAAGTTCAAAGGGTCGGTAACGCGCTTGTGATTCTTCTGGAGTCGCAAGCATCCATAGGCTACGTTGTCTGTTTACCATTGGGCAGGCTGCAAGATAGTTTACAACTGTCGTTGTATAAAAAAAATTTGCTTCACAACGAAGTGTACAAAATATAAGTATCAATTATAAGTACATTTGCAATAAATATGTTTGAAAGAACCGAGTTTCTTATTGTTTGTGGTATAATTGGTGTCTGCAAAGTGCTAATTAACAGAATTGGCAAGGTTCCAAAATGGAAAGCCTTGTTGTTCTGCCTTGTGTGAGCATGCTGTGCTTGACAAGAAATAAACAGTTTTTGTTTGAAGCTGTATTTCTTACAAATGCGTTTAGGATTTCAAAAAAATATTTTATTGATATGATGAATTTATTGTAATTAATTATTTTTTTTTTTCCAGGCTTATGTCCAGCAGTGGACGTCATTCGGCTGAAATGATGATGATGATGAATTTCGCTATGAACGGTTCGTTTTTAAATTAAAGCGTGTATTTTTGATAAAAAAGAATTACACAAATCGTCCGTATCCTAAACTAAGCTATAGATTTATCAATATTCTATTTAGTTCGCTTAGTATTTCTTCAGTTTCATCGTAATATTTACTTAGCAGCCATTTTGTAACATACTTTTTTACATTTGGTTTCAGTCATGGGATAAATAGTTTTTCTTTCCCAATAAAATTATATATTTTTTAACGTCACAAAAACGTCGTAGTATTTCGTAACAAAACTAATATTAAATATTGCATCTATTTTTCCAATACATCGAGTTCTACGGAAATCATCTGAGTATCTTTTGTCAAACGTGTGTTCAGAGTGTTATCGAAGGACATGATATGATAAAAAGTTGTCTGAAACACCAAGTTTGGCTTTGGCTAAATTGAATAGTAGTTCAGTGGAGTAAGTAAATGGTTTAAAATAAATAACTTTTAATACTGCATGTTGCGTTACTTCTACATTTAACATTGTTGTTTTGGAAGTTCCTTCAACATGCTATATACAGAAGGTGTGTCATGTAATAGATGCAAAAAGAATAAACGATACTGTTGCGAACGCAACGCTTATTTTTGTATAGCTTCATGCCATTCTTTATGCAGTAGCAAAACGCGCCCATCGGGCACAGTTAGTACAATGGCGTACTTGTATAATGGCGGCTTCTAAAAGCCACCAATAGCAGCTCTTTATCCCTACCACAAAAACTTTAACTAAAAACAGTAAAAATCTTGCTTGTCATTACCTACCATCTTCTTTGTCCATACACTTTTACCACTTCTGCATACTCTTTCGGCGAAAAATCTTGTAAACCAGAACCTTTATGGGAATTATATATCTACAGTAAACTTTCATCGAAGTTTCATTTGAAAGTCGTCGAGTTCCATCATCATCGGCACCGGCGGCTACAGATACACTATTGAGCTCTCCAGCTATTATTACCAAGTGTTTTCAATTGAAAAAATAGTTTATATTTTATGCAGATATAGCTTAGGTACGTGTATTCTTTTACTCTATTGGAGTGATATTAAAAACTCTTTATTTTAAAAACACTCAAAATTGTCAAGGAAAATTAAAAACTCCACAAATATTCTTTATAACCACGAATGAAACAACTATAAATCATAACTTGATGCAGCCTCAAAATTACCATTGAATGCCGCTTTATAATCTTGTGGTGTCAAGATCTATTACTTGGAGGTCAACACTTGATCAAAATTTCTCTAATTTGAAAAATAGTACATTACGATACAAGGGTTGTAAAACAAAGAAAGGCCGATATCGCAGATGTTTAAATAAATATGCGAGAGAGGGCTTTCTGTTTTACGACCCGTGTTTCGTACACAATTTTACGTCACCACTGTGCCAAAAAGTGGGTTATTCCGGACGCGCAGCGTGCGGAAAAACGCGCTTTTTGGCAAGGTGTGGCGTAAAATATGTTTTTTAATACAGTTGCTCAAAAAGTGCTACTTTACGTAGCTGTTTAGCGTGCGGAAAGTTGGTTTTCGCGCACTAGTGCTTTTCACTTTTCCAATTTTTTTAAATTTATTCTTGTTCCAATGCATGACTCCTTATTGCTGGGTGTTAAATATTAGTTTCCTTTAAACGTCGTAATCAACATAAAAACCTACTGTTAATATCAGAATACGAAAAATATACACATTTCATATTTTATTACTTACCTCTTCATCATTATAACACGTTTATTTTTTAATATTGAATATTGAAAAACCGTTCTTAATAAGTTGTCTGAGTGGAACGTAATAGCTGCCGAAACGCCTGTCAAAGAAGAGGCGTTTTTACTTACTGCAAGCATGTTTTAAGTTTCTAAAGGCAACATTCGATATTGTTTTTATAAATATTACTTGTTGTTTTTCTTATTTTTTCGCAACTGTATTAAAAAACGTCGTTCAATACACGTGCGGAAGTGTCATTCTTCACTCGTCCCGAGTGTTGCCACTCGCCTGCGGCTCGTGGCATCCCTCGGTACTCGTGAAGAAATGACATACTTTCCGCACTAGCATCGAAATGTACTATTTTTAGACGCAAGATGTTCCTGCAGGTGCTCTAATGAAGCGTTATTTAAATTGTTTGCTGCTGTTACAGGTCACAAGGCCCTGCATATTCGTTAGTTGAGGTAAATTTAAATTCAAGCACATGCTTTAATATTTACCAAGCGTGTTCTCGAACAAGTTAATTATTCTGGAGTTTGGCCGCTTCACATTTCCTCAAAGAAACATCTCATAAATTTAAATGAACGACTAATATTCAAGTCCGTCTGTTACACCGAAAAGTGACATGGTAAAATAGGTGAAGGACTAAACATTCAGTTTTTTTTTATTGCGCTCCTATATTAAGGCACTAGCTGTTGCCCGCGACTTCGTCCGCGTCTTTGCTCCTATTGGTCGCAGCGTGATGCTATAGCCTAAAGCCTTCCTTGATAAATGGACTATCCAACACAAAAAGAACTTTTCAATTCGAACCAGTAGTTCCTGAGATTACCGCCTTCAAACAAACAAACAAACTCTTCAGCTTTACTATATTAGTATCGATTATTAGCCAAATATCATCTCCCTGACATTTGCAGCTGGCGAGCTGGCGAAGTATCTGCACCTTAAAGATAACCGCGGCAATAATTGCCAGTAGTGTAGGGCAAATTTGTTATAGAATGTTGAACATGTATGATTGTATGAACTTAATCTAAAACCCCGATCTGTGTTGGTCGACTTGGCACTTAAAGTGTTGTACACATGGGCAATTATGCGCTAATTTACTGATCAAGCTGTGTGAACTTAGCTTTGGAAATGATGCTAGTTTATAAGCTACTGAACACGCGCGACCTAATTGAACCATGTATTGTATGATGTCTGTAAGTTGTACATTCCTAATAAATAAATAAATAAATAAGTAGTTGAGCTGCTTTGTAACTCCCGATGGTGCGCTGTATTGAGAGTGAGGGACCTGAGAGCCTACTCCGAACTTCGAAAATCGAACTTCGTGTCGTGCCGTCCCTTTCACTCTCGTGTTATATTCTATATGACGGAAAGGGACGGCACGATACGAACTTCGATTTTCGTAGTTCCGAGTAGGCCCTCTGCATTACTCTCTAGCTGTAAACACAACAAAACATCCAATCAAGAATAATGTCAGCAACGCGGTTGTGATTCTTATAGATTTACAAGCGTTCATGGACTATGGCGTGAATTTTACTATATTTAGCGGTCAGTTAGGCATAAGTCCTTAACTATCAAAGCAACAATGCAATACAAAACAAATTTAATATTCTTTATTGTTCACCAAAAGAAAATAATACAATAAGTCAATAACGCTCGACAAATTGACCCGGGTATGTCCTAAAACTACGACCGAGACCACCGGGGGATGGGCAGCAGCGTCCTTGAAGTGCGGTGGAGATTCTGCGATCGCCAATCCGCATGCCAAGCGTGGCGATTATGGCATTTACCCCCCATGAAATTGGGGGAGGCCTATGTCCAGCAGTGGACGTCCTTGGGCTGATATGGTGGTGGTGGTGGTGGTGGCTCGACAAATTGACGGTGCTACGGTGTGACAAAACTCTTTTAAAATTATATCACAGTGGTTAATAATGAATTACCAAAGTATGCCTCCAAATTGGTTACCTATCGTTACTACATCCATAATTATAATCATTGACCGTTTTTATATTTTATGACGATCATTTAAGTTAACGATCATTTAAATTAACGATCCATTAATGTGGTAAACATATCGTTTTCTTTTTATTTATTACCGTTATGCAAAAAACACAACAATGTTAACAAGAGGGATTAAATTATTGTAGTACAAATATTATAGGTAGTTTATTTTAGTATTTTATTTCCATCGGGCGGCTTGAGAACTTCTAACAGTCAAGTTGCCCACTCACTTTACAAGCCTAATTCCAATAAGGTCTAGTTTCCCCCTTGGGTTGGAAGGTCAGAGATGGCAGCCGCTTTCGTAAAAATTGCTGAAAAACTGTCTTCCCCAAACAAAAGGGTGTAAGTGCCGTGACTTCCCTATGAAGATACGACCTTTTTTGATTTACTGTATTGTATAGTGGTTTTAAATGTAGATTAGGAGGTGTCGGCACGGAACCCTTCTCTGTGCATGACCCTACACGCACTTGGCCGGTTTTTTTTTTTCATATTAATGATGTAATTATTATGCTGTGTATTGACGTTAATAAATGTATTATCTTTTCTTTCTTTGTAATGTTTAAACGCGCCATAGTGTTTTTATTGTACTACGACGGTGGCACGCAAGTATACGGCCTGCCTTATGGCAAGCTTGCAGCAGATGCCTAGCCTATTGACGCTTGTAACTTCAGAAGATACATAAGCGCTTTGCCGACTCTTTAATGTTTTGAGGATTCTTTGTGTTGACAAGACAGCTGGAGATAAATGCAATAAATGCCTCCGTTGCATTCGCTATTCTGTTGTACATTCGTAGCCATAAACTGTCAGAAGTTCTACGAAGACCTAATTACTCGCTCATTTAGCTTTCCGTTCGCTCGATATTCCGTTTAACTTGTTAAACACAAATTTGTTCAGTAATTTATGAAAGTATCCAGCAGCTAGTAATTTGAATTAGGTGCGCCGGAGCGCAGTGCCAAGTTGAGAACTATTAGCTGAGCAAAAACACTGGCTATGCTCACAATTTAGTTCACCTAAAGTCACCGCTCACCAGTCTATCTTGACCTCGGGACTCATGATAAAACATGTAAGCAGAGGTCTTACTTTACACTGGTTCACTTGGGAGGTGTAAAGTTGAATACCTGGAAGTGGACCGCTGAAGTCCATACCTACCTTTCTGAAAGTTAGTGCAGTTTTACTTTATGTTCGACTTAGACGACTATGAAGGCACTGCCACAAATAACGTCTAAGGTCAAACGCTGGAGAGTCTGAGATATGTTTCACATTTAAATTTGAACAACACGTTTTTGGCATTGATGAAGAATTTATTTTGTTTCGAGCTGATAACACAACAAATACTCAAATCAATAAACGGTTAGCAACAAGCTTTAGTCTTGGACTCGCAAGGGTATATAGGCAACGGTGTCTGTTTACCATTATGCAGACCATATGCTCGCTACCGCCGTTGTAAAAAAATGCGAAGTGCTTGTTTACACAAATTACATGAGTTTTCACAAATGCAGTGATAACAATAAATTCGCAATTTTGGCGTTCGTGCAAAACGAGTGTGTGAAACTCTTAGAAATCAGAAATGGAAATATTGTCTCAAACTGACTTGACTAGCTATCACCTATCACTTAGAAGTCCATTTCACAGTTTGCTAGTTGATAGTGAAATAGAAAGGTAGATCAAATACAGACTGCATAATGTATATGTAGTGGGTTGCTTTGAGGCAATGTTATGTTGATATGATATTGATGTGAAATTATTGCTCGTACTTATTATGACAGTTTTGAATGGTCATTAGACGTGGAAATGTCAATACGTTGAATCAGATCCCATTTTTTCTTACAGGCGCATTAACAATTAAGTACGTGCAACAATGAACCAGGCGACTTAAATCTTGGAACCGGTATCAAAAAACCATTTTAATATACACAATTTATAGATATTATACACAATTTACCTTTAAATGAAATAAAAAGGATATTTTGGTAGTACAACAAAATTGATTTTTTTTTCCAAGAAACATTATTAAACCGGAAACCGTGTAAAATGGTATTAGGCTGCCGGTACCACGCAATAAAATGCGAGTGAAATTACTTGTAAAGCTGATTTCCAGAAAGGAACTCATATTTGCGTTTATGTGAGAAAAGAATAATCATTAATTCATTAATTACATAACTGTAAAGTGCGAGTTCAACTCGCCCACTGAGGGTTTCGTACAACGATCGTGTACCCGTCAAAACCCCATTAATTCAGGAGAAATTGTACGCCATGCAGCGCCATCAATCGGAGCATTATAAAAACTTAGTTTTGAAATGTTTTATTGTGATAAAAATTGTAAAATCTGAATAGATATGATTTTTTTTCCTGTAAGGCAGAGTATTATTTTAGCTTCCAAAATTTATTGGTTCTACTTGCTAATATAAAAACCTTAAGGCCGAGTATTCTAGTATTTAACAAAGTCCGAAAACTCATCAACCAATCTCTTTCAGTAGCCTTTAACAATTTATTTATTCATCAAATGGTAATGTTAAGAACCTTTGGAATACATTAAGAGATAATTATGCACATTATTCATTACAAACGGAATCGCGAAGCGTTTCAACACCTAAAAATACAATGGAATTCTGGTTTCGGCCAGACAATTGTAAGGTATCGTATACACTGCCCCATAATGTCAATATGTCAGAGAAAGATCTATCGGAAGATCCTAGGACCTGTCAAAGAGAGATGGCTCTTGGAGGGTCAGGAAGAATGCCGATATCGAGGAGTTGGTGGCCTTACCTAATATCACTGGTGAAATAAAAGCACACCGATTCCGCTGGTTCAGTCATCTACTAAGAATGGGGGGGATTGAGCCGTCATATGTTCACATCCTGGGGGGGGGGGGGTGGGGGAACACATGACGCCAAGCTTTATAGTAGTAACTGTTACTCAGCTAAGCCACTGACGAGCGGACTAGACGGACGGACGGACGGACGAACGAAGCGATGGACAAACGAACGAACGGACGTATTTTCTTGATTTTGGCCTCAATATATATATTTTAAAAAGCTTACTGCCTTTAAATTATCGTGACCGATTTCGATGACAGCGACTGGAGAAAAGGAGAAACTAGCTATTGAGAGCGTCGTTCGTGAGGAGAGTAAAAGGAAGATTTTGTATTTAAACGGAAGTAATATGAGCAGTTGCCGGCCGGCTGCTCGCGACCTCTGCCGCTGCAGTTGAAATACTTTAGAGAAGGTTCAAATTCATTTGACTCTAGTTAAGTGCGCGCCGCCTTATGTACATCAGGTGACTGACATAGCCTATCCTTACAGTGAATATGCGAGAACACTCCCCACAGATCAGCATCTTTCCGACACAACTGTGGATGCCCACAGGCGATCGGGCTTTCAATTCCTCGAGTTTAGCGTTGAATTTTATTCATCTAAATACTTTAAAGAAAGGTTAAACCAGTCAACTTCAAAATTTTACATAATTTACACAACAATATTGGAGGACAATCTTACACAAATCGACCTAGTCCCAAACTAAGCAAAGCTTGTACTATGGTTACTAGACGACGATGTACATACTTATATAGATAAATACATACTTAAATACATAGAAAACATCCAAGACCCAAGAACAAACATCCGTGGTAAATGCACAAATAATGCCCTGGCCAGGATTCGAACCCGGGACCTTTAGCTTCGGAGGCAGTGTCACTACCAACTAGGCTAAACAGGTCGTCAACGTACAACATGAGCAACGTACTCCAGTTTCAATATTCCTAGCGAGATGAAATTTCACCTGATGGACCGAGATAGATTCGTCAATTAGAGCCGTCTGCGAACCGGAATATTAATGACCTCTATCTCTCTTATTGTGACCCTCGTCATGCTCAATCTATTAAATTAATACAATCTATTCCGTGATATAACTAACGGCTCTCGCAATATATTACCGTTTTTGGGCGGGTTGCACTAAATTGTCAGTAATCGTAAGCTGTGAATGTTTTCCATTTTTAGGGTTCCGTACCTTTTCGCGGTTGTGTGCCTGGGCGATCCCGTGTCACCGCCACTAATGCTGCGTGATGAGCATTGCCTGGTGGTTTTAGACGGTAGTCCGGGCGGTTCCCGGAAGTCCGTCATACCTGTCATAGTTCCCCGGCTAGACGGGATGCGTAAATGCATTTCCCCAGTTTAAAAAAAAGGGTTCCGTACGTAAAGGGTAAAATGTTACCCTATTACTAAGACTCCGCTGTCCGTCCGTCTGTTTGGCCGTCTGTCACCAGACTA
Organism: Notocelia uddmanniana; assembly: GCA_905163555.1. Classification (NCBI taxonomy): domain Eukaryota; kingdom Metazoa; phylum Arthropoda; class Insecta; order Lepidoptera; family Tortricidae; genus Notocelia; species Notocelia uddmanniana. The sequence continues at coordinate 20,708,978 of LR991071.1, forward strand.
TATCTCATGAACCATGATAATTAGACAGTTGAAATTTTTACAGATGATGTATTTCTGTTGCCGCTATAACAACAAATACAAAAATAAAATAAAATAAATATTTCTAGGAAGCTCCCATACAAAAAATCTTATAAAAAGTTGCTCGTTGTATTCATCAGGCGCTGGGTCTCAAAATGTATGAGAAAACTAAAATTCGACTCGCACTTGATCAAAATTCTACTTGATATTATTCAACGTTCTTATTATTATTACTGATAAAAAATATAAAAACAAAATTTAAAAAGGTTATAATAAAAAAATAGTCTAATGTTGAATAGATAATAGTACGGAACCCTTCGTGCGCGAGTCCGACTCGCACTTGCCCAGTTTTTTTTTAATTTTTAATTGAAGTAAACACAATTTACAGAGTACGATGCATACACACAACTTTTCGCCAAACTGCATGAAATTTTGTTGGCGAACGGCGACACTCAACTCACTTCCTATCTACTGTGTAACTTAGCCTAATGTTGACAGAGGGTAGGGGGAGTGACGCACCGTAATACCATCACACCTCTCCCCCTGCGATTCCCCCTCGACCACAGACGTAAGGGAGAATGGCGCACCGCAATACCGGCACTCCTCTTTCTGCGGTCTCACCACAAAGCATCCTAGGGGAGCTAGTTAAGCCCGCTGGGAGCGCCCTCCTCGGGCCGGCCGGCAGCCCAAACAGGCCGGCCCTGGGTGTCTCTCAACTTCATCGTGTATGACCAGTCCACGGTTACTAAGCCCTCCAATCTCGGCAAGTCGGGCACCCTCAAGGGAGAAGTTGATGCAAGACCCTTGAACTTATTCTGCTATACACATAAAAAATAAAAATATACATACTTATACTTGTGTAGGTATTTCTAGCTTGAGAGAATAAACCAGTCTGAACACGGTATCGATCGTTTATGTATCCTACCGACTGCGCCATGTCAGGAAGGATACATAAACGATCGAAACCGTGTTCAGACTGGTTTATTCTGACAAGCTAGAACTACCCACACAAGTATGTTTTATATGATACCCACAATAATGACTAATTTTTAAAGGTGAAAATGGCAGACGATAATTCTCAACGCTCGTTAAAAAAGTTAGGTACGTTTTTACCCTGTTATAGTAGTATTGTAACAAATTAAATCTCCCCCAAGCTAACTATGGTCAAGAGCAAATAAAAATGTAGTGTCGAATATTCTTTACAGGTTGACGTTTTAATTGCTCCTAAATATAATTCTTTACCCCTATGTCCGATTAGAAAAGCACCATCCCCTTTTCTTCTCGTATAACGCGTTTTTTTTTTAAGATTTAAAAAATCGTGCGTTAACCGTCATGCGATTTCAACGAAAACAATCTTGAAACGGGAATATATGCGGTGTGTTCTCTTTGAAACGTAATATGTTACCGAAATAAGTGAAATTAGTAGAACATTATCCTCTGATATCCCAGGGAAACGAAGAAAGGTGGGCGAAATTGGCCGTTAAAATTCTAATCTTAAAAAAACGGGGTAGAGATTTCGTAAATGATGACTATATGAACCGGGTTGAACTACCATAACAAAGTGCACTCCTGAAACTGCAATCCCAAAATTGAATCAACGTATACTTAATCAAAAACACAACACATTGAAAGTCCAATTCATTTGAAACCAAGCCACTAGTGGACACAGTAAATTTAACTCGACCGCAGCAGCCACATTCCTCGACGAAACGTCGTTATTCTATACATTTTCCAATCACATACGTCCTTACTCTAGACAGTCCCTATTTCATGCTAAGTGAAATAAAATCTTATGTGAATATAGACTGTATGGCGGATAGGACGTTCTTCAAAACGTGTGTAATATAAGTCTGCACGGCATTTGAAATGCGGTGCGTCACTGGTCGCTTTGTTACCCATGTGAACTAAATATTTACATATCGGTTTGTGAAATGGCCTCAAATTGCAGTGTTTTTTATGCTGTAGAACGAAAAGATATCAGAACGCACATAGGAATAATATTTTTATTACAAATAATAATAATATATGACAAATAAAAGTAATAATAAATCACGTCTCTGCAATGCACAGTCTGGTGAAGTTTAGTTAGGTGGTGATTGGAATGGCTGCTCCGTCGTCAAACCCCAACAGTTTCGCTGCAGGTTTGAATTTGTGGCGTGTGCATCGTATGCACATACTGGTGGCTCGAATTATGGCAGTGCATATCCTTGTTCTAAGCCAACCCAGTATCGTACTCAGAGATTTATTCCAACGGTCTGAGAGGGCTTCGCCAATGTTTTTCAAATTCAGAACACACATATGTTTTATTTAAAACAGTCATCATCAGTTTGGGAATAGAAATATAAAGATTGTCACCTCTAACCCCATTCTAATCAGTATGTCAAGAAAGTAAAAGTAAAAAGTAAAAGTAGTTTATTCTTCAAATTAGGCATATTACATGCACCTATGAACGTCAATAAACTACCACTGGTTCGGAAAAATATACCTCTGCCACGAGAAGAACCGGCGTAAGAAACTCGGCGAGGTGTCATTTTTTCAAAACAATATACATTATATAGTTAAATATAAAATTACATTACTACAAAATAACTTAAATAACAATGCTATAGTAGAAAATATATTTTCGCGATAGATTACCCGTGCAGGACGCTATCACTGCCAAACATCCCTATCCATGATGTAATCGTTTATCTTATAATATGCTCTTGATATAAGTGTTTGTTTTACTGCAGATTTGAATTTAGAATTGCTAAGTTCAGTAATGTGTTTAGGAATTTTATTGTAGAATTTGATACAATTTCCCAAGAACGACTTTTTCGCCTTTACTAGTCTATAGAAGGTTATTTTGAGTTTCCCAGTATTTCTCGTGGCTATTGGTTTATCAGCGTTCGTTGGAAAATTGCCCAAATTCTTCCTAACATACATTATTATTTCAAATATGTATAGGGACGGCAGGGTTAGAATATCTATTTCTTTGAAAAATTCTCTTAATGAATCACGCGACCCCAAGTTATAAATTGCTCGGATAGCCCTTTTTTGCAAAATAAAAACAGTTTCAATATCTGCAGCTGATCCCCATAAGATAAGACCATAAGTAATTAAACTATTAAAATAAGCAAAGTAAACTAACCGTGCCGTTGCCACATTGGTAAGCTGCCTTATTCTCCTGACTGCAAATGCAGCAGAGCTCAACCTACTTCCTATCGCTGTTATATGGGAACCCCACTGCAATTTTGAGTCCAATGTAATACCTAAGAATACAGTAGAAGTAACAAATTCTAATGTTTGACCATTAAGTTTAATATTTGTATCTAAGTTTCTGTTTGATGAGTTCGCTAGAGAGAATTTCATACATTTCGTTTTTTTCGGGTTCAATACTAAGTTATTGGCAGCAAACCAGTCAGATATCATGGAGAGGGTATTATTTGGTTCAATGAGTTCAGTATCTCTCCTATTTACCTTGAACAGTAATGAGGTGTCGTCTGCGAACATTACAATGCCTGATCGTCGGCTTACCATATATGGCAGATCATTTACATAAACAAGGAACAGGAACGGACCTAGAATAGACCCTTGAGGTACTCCCATCTCTACCACTGTCTCTGACGAAATGGCTTTATTTATCGCTACCTTTTGATTTCTCTGTGTTAAATATGACTTCATGAGATCTAATGCATGCCCTCTGATGCCATAAAACTTAAGTTTACAAATTAAAGTACCATGATCTACACAATCAAAAGCCTTGGAAAGGTCACAGAACACTCCGATGGCGTCGTGCGACTCTTCCCAAGACAGCAAAATAAATTTTAATAAACTTGCGCCTGCATCAGTAGTTGACCTACCCTTCGTGAAGCCGAACTGTGCGTGCAAAATATTGTGAGAATTAAAGTGAGAAACCAATTGCATAAGCATTATTTTTTCGAATATTTTGCTAAACGCAGGTAGGATAGAAACTGGACGATAATCAGAAGGACTATCTCTATGACCTGATTTGAAAATTAGAACTACTTTACTACATTTCATTAAGTCTGGAAAAATGCCATAGTCTATACAGTTATTAAAAATGAGAGCTAGAGTTGGTGCAACGACCTCCAGAATAGATTCCAGTACCTTGACTGACACGCCCCGTAAGTCCTCAGTGCTCTTTATTTTTAACATTTCAAAAGACTTCAGTACATCTAGAGGAGAAACATGATGAAATTTGAAATTAGTTAGTGATTCTAATTTTACGTTGTCATTCAGAAGGGATTCAGCTTTTATGGCAGACGATGCTAAACTTTGAGTAGTGACTATAGGAATTTTAGAAAAGAAATTATTAAATTCATCAGCTACTTTTACTGCATCAGTTATTAAATTATCCTTTACTTTCAAAGAAATTGTGGACTCTTTATTATTTCTCTTCCCAGTCTCTGTGTTTATTATTTTCCAGACTGTCTTGGCTTTATTATCTGAGGACTTAATTTTATTATTCAAGTGCATTGCTTTTGCTTTCGTGCACACTGTTTTAAACAATTTGGAATAATCCCTAACATACTGATGGAAACATTCGTCAGTGGTGCAAGATCTCCTTTCATAAAGTTGATATAAGTTATCTCTACTTTTCCGAATTCCGGTAGTTGCCCACTCATTAAATCTCATTTTATTGTTTATCTTAATACGCTTTTTACTACAAGTCTTATTAAATTCGTTACACACTGTATTCAGAAGCATTTTGAATTGATCATTCGGATCATTTGATTGTACCTGGGTGTTCGGCATGGCGACTAGTAGATTAGACTTTAGTAATTCTAGTCTACTTCGACTCAGCGGTCTTATTTCTATAACGCGATCTGGATGTTTTACTTCACAAGGTAGCCTGACCATCTGAGCTTTATGATCCGAACGAACTCCATTCACTATGCTACTGTCTATATGAGAACTGTTTAACCAAATATTATCTATACAAGTGGCCGAGGTCGGAGTAACTCTGGTAGGTACTTCAAACAAGTAGTCAAAATTGAAAGATTTCAAAAGAGTGATGTACTTATCTTTTTCAATTGATTGTGATAAAATATCGATATTAAAGTCGCCACAGACCACTACTGACTTTTTACCACTGGTTGCTTTACTGAGTACATCCTCCATAATTTCTATAAAAGATGTTAAATCACCTGATGGTGGTCTATAAATGCAAATTATCAGATACTGATCCATCTCTGCACAAGCAATCTCGCAAACACGATCAACAGAACAGCCTGAGACGTCTCTACGTTCCTTAAAAGTCAAACCATTTTTCACTAAAATAATAGATCCACCACCCTCTGCTGTAGTTCTGTTGAACGCGCTGGCCAATACGTAATTATTTACATTGAATTTCATCATGTGATTCTTTAACCAAGTTTCTGTTAAGCAGACTACATCTACATTAAACTCTTCTGTAAATAATTCTAAATCTAGTATTTTGCCAGTGAAGCGATTAATATTTTGGTGTAATAAAGTTACACTATTGTGCTTCTCTGTTGTCCTAACAGTCAGTTTAAAGACAAATCCGCAGTTGGAGATGTCGTCCTATCCAAGGGGGAGGGGGAGCTTTGATTTCCGAAAACGGAATTAATAAAAGATGCTAAAGATTTAGCAAGTCTGTCAGTTACGGTAATCACTAATAGCATTATTAGTGTCAAAAAATATAACGTCACTATGACGGCACGTCAGCTTATATATAAGCTTATTAAGATTACACGCATGACTGTTAGCACAGCATGGAGAAGCAGAATAGGGTAATGCGCCTATAATAACATTTTTAGCACCTAGCTTAGACAGGCAGTCAAACTCAGCCTTCATCTCAGAGTACCTAATATTTGAACCATCACCCAACATTAATACAATTGTTGTTTGTTCATTTATATGGGTATGTTTGATGTTATCTATAATTTTTAGAAATGAGGCATCGGGCATACAATGATTTATAACACAGCTGTTGAGAATATTATTACATAGAATTTTGCCCAATCCTCGCCCTTTCCTATCTGAGAAAACAAGGGTTCTACTTACATTATTAGAGGCTGGAATTATATTTTCCGGTGACACCGACAAGCTGCTGTCCGGCACCGATGAGTATACTGCATGTCCGGGCATAGGATGAGCCTGCCGGAGCCCACACTCACATTCATACGCAGACTGCTTGGTAAGCAGTGCTTCCAAACATTCCTCGTTGTGGTGGCACAGCTCCAGAAGTTCATCCGCTGCCAGAATATGTTCACTGATTTGCTTCTGGGATATTACATATTTATTAGTTAAATCTCTCAAAGAATTTTCTAATATGTTCAGTTCGGCTTGCAGCTTCTCAGTGTCAGTTTCATAAATGGTTCTACTGTAGCATAATTGCTCATTACAAGAATTTAATTCTTTCAGAACACTGACATGATTTTTTCTCAATGTAGTAATTTTATGAATATTAATATGCTGTCTGTACAGTCGTTTTGATTTTCTTATAAATTTATTTAGCTTAATATACTTTTTATATTTCCTTTGACTTAGAAAGTTAACTTGTTTACTACAAAAGGAGTCCTCTGTCAAATCAATCACACTAGAAGGTCCAAAATTGCTATGACACTCTGCATAAGTGTTTGGTGTCACAAGTTCATCAAAGAGCCGCCGGGTGGTGTTGAGTTGCTGGCACTGTGCTTCCTCTTGCAATCTACGGACCACCTTGTGGGCATCGGAAAGCTCATATTCCAGGTCATCCACACGTTGCAGTGTCCGCTCATGGATGTCACAGCACTCCTGAACACTGTTCAATTTGACCAGCAGATGGTCACGCTGTGTCACACTATCCCTATGCAAAGCATCCAGGTTGGCTAGATCACGTTTGAGTTCTGTATTTTTTTGAATAATCTTGTTAACCTCCTCTTCACTTTCATCGCGTTCCCGCAGTAGCTGGTCACATAGAGTTTTAGACTGCTTTAGTTCTTTGAGTGTTGCATTGAGTTTATGTTCCAGTTCACGTACTGTGGCCTTGCGTGTCATAAATGAGCTAGACATGGTGAACTAGCTTGACACACAGCTCTCCACAGCACCTGAAATGAGACGGCAACGCGACTAAACAGCAAGCAGAGAAAGACCAGTAGAGAGAGAGAGAGATAGCAGGAGTGAACAGACGTTAAGTGTGTTGGTAGAATGTAAGTATGAATATGGAATGGAGAAATGAGTTGTTAAAGGATTTATAAAATGACTATTAGACAGAGTGAAACACAACAAGTACAAAAGTTATGAATCAGCTGACCGGGAGCAATTTCATTTCCGAGTGAGGTTATTCTTGTAAATGTTTATTTACTTGGGAAGTATTCAAGTAGATGATATTTAAATGTAACAAAAGTTCAACTAATGACTTATATATAATTATATTGAACACAATTACTCCCCAGGTTTATCGTTGAAGCTTCAAACGATGATCCGTTACGATGACGTTCGGCAATTCTAGAGATCTTCTTTCTTCTCTTTTGCACTGTCTCTTTCGATGAATTTTTATAACAAACACTATACTTGCTACTAATAAACACTTTTTAACTTAACTAGAATACTAGTTATTCATTATTAACATTTATTTTATTTAATTAATCAGCTGTGTGAATTTTTTTTTTTTAGAAAAGATTAGTCAGCTAAATGTAGAACAAATGTTGTAGAAAAAAACCGTATCGCTGTGCTGTTGCTGATACGTTGTGCGAGGTAGTCCAGCTCTTCGATCACCAGTTACGTCAACCTCGCTTCGCAATTTCAGCAAATAACTTATGCGCGCTGGGACCCCATGAACCTAGAGTAGACCTAGAGGAATGTTGACTTTGCAATTTATACAATGTACCTCATTGATCAATATGATCCTAGTTACTTAAACTGCCATTTAGTTAAAACGATCCTTCATGTGAGTTCCCGAACAATATTCATTACGCCAGCAAACATGCAAATTGAGTGAAATTGAATTAGTTAGTGACAGGTAATTTGAATTTCCTGGCCCGGTTACTAAAGTTGATATTAATGACCAGTCCGTTTGTATAAGGTTATGTCTTGGTTGCGCAGAGCGACTTCAGACAACTATCAGTTTTTTTTTATGGAAAGGGTCTGTAGAAGATCGTTTTAGACTCTCTGAAATTGATCTATTACTGCCCCTTGGCATTCGTATGGGATAGCGATAATTAAGCTGTCAGTGTCAACTCTCAGTCGAATCAGATTCTCTGTTTTACCGCGCCTCTACATTTAAATGGGTGTTTTTTTAATACTGACAGTATCTCGTCGAGTGAGGAAATCTCAGCAACATCAGTAAGCTCACGTCAAAGAACAAACCACATATCGTTCCCGCTCCGCCAAGTCATGAAGTCGCCTTTCCCCATATTGAAGCGGTTACCTGATATATAGCAGCAACACCGAAGCTTCGTCGATTAGCCAATTGATCGCATAGCCGCGGGCTATCTGCGTGTCAGCACACGATTTATCAAAGCTTTGGATTAGCCGGATTACGCAATTTAGCCAGAATTTGCGCTAACGTTTCGCATGCTAAGGTTCAACCCAGTTAAGTTAGGATTTACTGAACACAGAAGTTCTAGAGGTTATATTCACGCACACCGAACTAACGTGTAAGAGCTGATACGTAAAACACATTTATGGTACTTATTTATTCCTCCTTGGTGGCGAACAAGCGTACGGCCCGCCTGACGGTAGGCGGTCACCGGACTTTTTAACAACTTATACACATCTGTCTTTATTTAAAGAACTTGAATCTGCCGTCAAGGCTAGTGTATCTTAACCAAACTAGGTCTGAGCCGCTACCGCGAAACAAACACGAACGATGTTTATGTATGGGAGATACACAAACATCGTTCGTTTTCATTTCGCGGTAGCAGGGCACCAGCCCTCCTTAAAAAAAAGTGGTAATAGGTGGTCCTATTGCCACTTTTTGCGCCCAAACACCCAACTATAGGTTGGTAGTATTATAGGTTTTTAACGTTTGTACAAGTTACTAGGTGACAGCGTTGACGCGAAAGCGAGACTACTTGAGGTAGTACTTTTAGTACCGTTGACGTAAAATTGACGTCACACAGGAGTGAATGACTTATAAATCTATACTAATATTATATAGCTGAAGAGTTTGTTTGTTTGAACGCGCTAATCTCAGGAACTACTGGTTCGAATTGAAACATTCTTATTGTGTTGGATAGTCCATTTATCGAGGAAGGCTTATTAGGCTATATAACATCACGCTGCGACCAATAGGAGCGAAGACGCGGGAAACAGTCTTTAGTAATCATGCCTTTGTAGTGGTATTTTTTCAAATGTGGCTTATTACATCGAAATTTTATAAAGGTTTATTTTCTATTTAGATTTTGTTAAACAGGTGAGCAACTCAGATTTTTTTCGAAGAATCTATTACGATATGATTTTACAATTATTAATATCTAATCTGTAAGTGACGTAGTTTGCGGGCTTACCAAAATATTGGTGAACACAATTTAGCAATTTTGTAAATGAGCGGTATTAACCTAGGTACACTAAACGGGCTCAACCATCCCGTTGTTAGTTAAACTAATTAGCTACTAACCGGCAAAATCCAGATTGGAACAATGACTAAGGCCACTTCCGCATTCCGAGGGGCGGGCGTGCGGCGGAATCTTTATGCGGTATTTGGTAGTAGCAGTACTGCATTCGTGCCGCCCTGATTCCGCGCATCTCACGCAAATCAGAAAGCATTTATAGTAGTCGGCGGTTAAGAAATCAATCCTGAAACCAGTCATTTGCGTACAGTTTATAACCTAAAAGTCACTTTGAGGTTATAAACTGTATGGATATGACAGGTGTCAGGATTGACTTCTTAACCGCCGACCACTATGTTCATATGAACGTGGCTCTGAGATTTAAGTACTAATCAGTATTTTACGAGAACCATACCAAAATTATCGATTTACCAAGGTGTGCGACTTTTAAATAAATGAGGTTTGATTGCGGGTTCTAAAGGGTCATACTATTGTTTTTATGGAATAGTACGGGTTCAATTTGGCAAAGATAACAAGCTGCTTCATGAATGTACAATTATGAAAATTTAATATAAAATCAATCATTCAATTTCACTGTTGTATTTCAGCATTTAACAACTTTTGACATTGCATTGGAATCCCTTAACATTTTAATTCTGACTTCTTAATTGAAGATTATCAATTTATTTTAAATTTTTTAAATGTAACCTGTGACATTCCTACTTCTATTAATTATACATATTTTACATATAAAATTTTATATTTTTTAAATAAAATGAATATGAGTGTGAGTATGATTATCGATGAGGTAGGTCAACTGTTGACACTGCAAGTGCAGTCCTCCAGCAATACCAATACCAAAAAACACGTCATAGCAGTCTTTTGTGACTTGTCACGAGCGTTTGACAATGTTGATCAACTAGCTTACGAAAGACTTAGGGATACGGAACATATGGTATGGAAGCTTTTTATACATCATCGAGTCTTTTCTAAAAAGTAAGGAGCAGGTAGTGTTAGTCGGTAGTGATGTAAAGAGGTCAGGATTTTTGATGACTGTGCGCTTGTGTGGTCCCTCAGGGCTCTGCATTTGGTCTCATCTTCCTTATCATGGTAAATTATCTCATCAACGTTGTCCACGTGGTGATTTTATAATTTATGCTGATGATGTTTGCGCTTTGTCTCGGGTGATACTTTCATCGATTTAAAATTAAGTTGACGAATTGATTTAGAGTGAATGGTTTCTTGACAGACCTTTTGTTTATTTTTTACCTGGAGAAGTGCATTTACGCATTTCGTCTAGCCCGGGAACTAGGACGGGAATGGGACGGGAATTCCGGGAACCACCTGGACTACCGCCTAAAACCACTAGGATATGACCATCACGCAGCATAAGTGGCGGCGATATGGGATCGCCAAGGCACACAACCGCAAACACCGCCTGCTGCAACAGCCTTCTGCTCTCTCTCTGCCCCTCTACTGAGGCAAAAGCGTCCCCACCCGTCGGCAAGCACGTAAAATGATACCCCATATTTACAAAAGGACTTCCATAACAGGAAAGGGTTAAAAGCTCCGGATTTATCCCCTTAGATCCCCTTGTAACTTGTTATAGAGGTTTTCTCCCTCGCAGCTACCTGCACCCGGCCGTGGTGATAGCCCCCATACCCGACTATAGTGGCCCGCTGTCGCTGTCAGGGTTACGGGTTCGTAGTTACATACGGCATGGCTCCTTCTCCTCCTCCTTCTCGCCGCACCTTGGGTGTCTTACGATTCCCTGATGTGGAACCCGCCACTCCTTCCGTTAGTTGCATCTGGAGTGTCTTCTGCTAAGGTAGATGAACAGACAGAGCGACCCCGCCTCAGGGTTATTAGTAGCAGATGTAAGCGATCCCTTCGAAGATGAATCACTTACCGTTGCCTCCATGGCGCACCGGCCAGAACCCTTCTCGTTCCTCCAGACCCGCGAGAGTCCACTGGAACTGAAAGAACCCAGGCAGTCGTTAAGGCTACCCGACTAGTTGTTGCCTACCTGCTGTTGCTGCTGTGTTGTTGTTTACCTTTGTTGGACAAATAAAAATCTTTGTGTTTGTGTGTGATTAATCTTAACAAAACACTTTTGGTTACAAGTGAAATATCCGACCCCTCTTGTCGTTGTTGTTATAAAAACTTCTTTAGTTTATGTCACGGGTTTCTTGGGTTTTCAAATTTGATGCGGGTTTAAAATGGGTCAAACACATTATTTCTTTTACATGTACACCTGAGCTGGTAAAATTAATCTTAAAAAGACAAAACGTCACATGGGAGTAATAATACAAGGAAGTACAGCCTTGGCCAGAAGTATTAAGCACCCCTTATTTTTCTTTGTAACTTATAAATAAACTGTGTTTTTTTTTATTACAAAACTACACATTGACGCAAAATATAATAATGTATATAAACATCTAGAAAACTTTAGCAGATATAATTTCGAAGTAGCTATTTATCCTAGAAAACTGAACCCTAAAAATAATCGGGTTCGCAATAAAAGGACCAAATGCCTTTTTTTAAGTGCATATATTTTTAACGTCAATGAATAGTGTGTAGTGTTATTGAAAATTATTAGAATTTTCTATAATAAAAGATACAAAATGCTTTATTCAAAGTTTTACTTTTATATGAAAAACGCGGGAGTGCTTAATACTTCTGGCCAAGGCTGTAATTATCGTTTTACAGCTCGAATGAAGTAGTCAGCATGATAAGAAATGTATTAATTAAATTAAAGCGCAAAAAGCCGATTTCTCGTACTACGTCCGTGGCTGTTAAGACTTTTAAAACATTGATATCTACAAGTTATTTACTATGAATGCCCAAGTATGATAACACTTAACGGAGAGAGACGTCACAAGAGCAATTTATATACTAGGCACAGTCAGGAGATTGTATACAGTAACGCATTCATTTCAAAACAATATTTGTTATATTGGACGGCTTAAATTGGTAATGGGTCACTTTTTTTTTAAATGTGACGATGTAAGTGGCGATTTTTTTATTTATTTATTAAAAATGGGATTGCTCTTGGCCAGCATCTAGCCAGGAGGCAAAGATGAGGCCGACGATGAAGCGAGCTCACCCAGAAGATGCCTATTCACTCGTGCCTTAAAAAGGTTCAGGTTATATGAACTCGGAAATACAGACGCCGGCAGAGAATTCCAAACCTTAGGAGTGCGCATTATAAAAGAAGATGCAAAGCGCTTGGTTCGAATTAGAGGAATTTCGACCAGGTAAGGATGGTAGCCAGCCGTACGTCTGGATGTCCGATGGAAGAAGGGGGAAGGCGGTATGAGCTCATGGAGCTCCTGAGCACACTCACCGAATGCGATGCGATTTGGCAAATGTTGTTATCAGATGTTTAGTCATAGATGGATGAAATCGACTTTTTCATAACACTAACCGTATTGGATTTTTTAAAAGCCCAGATACTGCCGGAAATCATCATTAAGATGATTAGTGAATTCCGGTACCTACAACTTCTGGAAACTGAACAATTAAATTTGTGTTCTTATAAATTTTAATAAAAGCTGCTATATTGTAAGGATTCAAGTTTGTTGAGTGATGGATTTTGAGTGTTTTATTTAGTAATTAATATTTTAATACAAAATGCGACGCATGTCATAACATAAAATTATCATCATCCTCCTAGCGTTAATCCCAGTACAGTTGCATCCTGAAGGATGCCTGGGGTCCGCTACCTAATCCCAAGAGTTGGCGCAGGCACTAATTTTTACGGAAGCGACTGCCATCTGACCTTCCAACCCGAGGGGGAAACTAGACCTTATTGGGATTAGGCTTGTCAAGAGAGTGGGCAACTTGACTGTTAGAAAGTTATCAAGCCGCCCGGAGGCCTCTAACTTGGCTTAACGACTGCTATCATAGACAGTAACCGGGATCAGCGACTTAACGTGCCTTCCAAAGCACGGGAGACCTCAGTTAGTAACCACTCAAAGTGGTCACCCATCCATGGACTGACCTCGCCCGACATTGCTTAACCTCGCATACCGCACGCGGTACGCGGGCGCCGCTGGGCCACGAACGCTCCTCCTCCTCACGAATGTCATAACATAAAATATTTGTCCTATTAATGTAAAAAACATAGGATTAGGTTAAATTTCGACTATCCGTACACCTATGTTTACAATGACTTTGAAATTGGTGCCACTAATCAACTTTTCACTGGCTTGGCCACCTCGAGCAAATGAGAGAGGATTGACAGTAGGGATCATACTTGGGCCACCACCATATCAGCCGGAGGACGTCCACAGCTGGACATAGGGGCAGGCCTCCCAATTTCATGGGGGGTAAATGCCATAATCACCACGCGTGGCATGCGGATTGACGATCGCAGTATCTCCACCGCATTCCAGGGATGCTGCTACCCATCCCCCGGTGGTCGATCCACTGGACGACTTGGTGGAAGCAGATTTGCGTGAGCTCAAAGACGGTGCAAGCTCACGATAAATTGTGTCGGACTGAGGAAAGTGGCGTGTTCTTGAATCGGAAGCCAAGACTCATTTAGCGTTCTCGTTCCAACCTAGTAAGTATAGTTTTTATAAACCTTTTTCTATTATTACGTTTGAATTAAGACATCGTAGACGAAACTACTCAACTACTACAGAACTTTAATGAAATTAACCAATGACGTGTCGCCGTAGAACGCACGCGCGCAAGTTAAATCAACGAAACGCTGCCTGTCGGGCCCGCACTTTGTTTCCGCAGAGCTTGTTCAATTGTTTCGTTTGTTTAAAAAGTGTTGTATACAATAGTCATATAACTAGCTTACAAATATAAATACAAAAATACACGTATTATGTGATCTAAGGGATGGAGCCACCCTGTAAGCAAAAAATTGCCTGTGTTGGGAGGCACCGCTCTTCCTCAGAGAAAAGCTTTTGACGTGATAACGTCTTTAAAATCGTTTTAGTCGGGTGACATGTTCAGAAACTTGTGTCACACCAAAACCTCACGAGCGCGATCGCAGGTATAAGTGAAGTGCCAGTGAAGTAAGACGTTATCACGTAAACATCTCGATCGTAAACCTACTTTACAAACAACCAATTTTTTTTTAAGTCTCATACCTTACTCAGAGCATTTTCCAAAATAAGCATACATTACGAGTATATAACGAGTGCCTAAACTACTACAGTAGAAGTATGCTGTTGCCTACTAATATACTGTGCCACACTATCAGCATCTCAGCTAACTGACCAATTCTGAACCTTGTTGCAATGAAATAGTCTACAGATAACTATGATGCTTATAGTACGTCCCCCTTATTAACACTGATGTATCGCCCCAGTATCAACCGGGCATTTGTCTAGGTTGTGCATGACACTAGTGTCAATTGTCTATCTACCTAATACTAATAAATCGAGTGTTTTTTGATATTGAAGATTTAAGAGTTTTATCAGCAGTCTAGGCCAGTCAAAAAGGAGGAGATAATTCATAAAAAGTAAGTAAGTAAAATCTCGTGCAGCAAAAATATAATAGAATACTTTATTGTTCACTGTGTACAAGGTAGATGGTACACAGGGAAAAAGTATCAACAACTGTCATGTGGAGGCACACAATATTATTATTAAACCTACATAATATTCAGCAAGATATTTTTTTTTCTTTTTTTTTTATTCATTCATTTATTCAACATAAATATTTTACATGATTATTAAATTTATTATTTCTACCACATGCATTATTTCTACAACCTGTCCCGACCTGTCCTGTCCTGAGTGACGACCTGTTTGGCCTAGTTGCTAGTGACACTGCCTCCAAAGCTAGAGGTCCCGACGTCGAATCCCGGCCAGGGCATTATTTGTGCATTTCGCACGGTTATTTGTTCTTGAGTCTTGGATGTTCTCTATGTATTTTTCTATATAAGTATTTATATCGTCGTCTAGACCCGTAGTACAAGCTTTGCTTAGTTTGGGACTGGGTCGATTTGTGTAAGATTGTCCCTCAATATAATTATTACTATTTATCAAAAATTTTGTTAATGTCATAGAAGACCATTTTAATTAGCTAATTATTTAACCTACATTTAAACAGGTTCCCTTCCAACAAGTAGTACATTAATATAGGTACGTAAGATAATTTAAGAGTGAGAACTTAATGTCACAGTCTCAATCAATGGTCTCAATGAATTTATTTAATTGATAGATGATAACGTGGCAAGCGAAATTTTGTAAAAGCGCCGCGAAATTAAGATTTCGACTACATGAAAATAATTGGGTTGTCACACTTAAATTATCTTACCTATACAGGGTGTGGCCTGTAATAGGAGCAATAAATTTAAAGGACACTTCTTTAGAGCACCTGCAGTAACCTCTGGAGTCAAAAAAATTTTTTCTTTTTTCAATTGGGAAAAATTTCGATCTAAAGTTATGACCTCCAAGTAATGGATCTTGGCACCCAGAGATTATAGCGCGGCAGTCAATGCTGATTTTGAGGTTGCTTCAAGTTATGACTCATAATCGTTGTCGCATTTTTGGTTAAAAAGGATATACTTTGGGATTTTTTTATTTTTTTTTATAAATTTTTAGTTTTTTTGAATAATTAGTTATTAATATCACTCCAGTAGAGTAATAAAGTACATATATGATATTTTTGCGAAAAAAAAACAAAAATACTTTTTTTGTTTCAATTAAAACCATTTGGAAATAATTGCTGGAGAGCTCAATAGTGTACCGTTTAATTTTTTGCTCCTATTACAGGCCACACCCTGTATATTAATGTACATACTAATGTATAGTAATATATACTTAAATTATCTTACTTATATATTACTGTACATTAGTATGTACATTAATATATAGGTAAGATAATTTAAGTGTGACAGCCCTATGCCAACGTTTCAATGAATTTACTTAATTGATAACGGGACGAACATATAGACAAATTAACAACGACATTATCAATTACAACGTTACATGCCACTGACACGACGAACACGAGTAAAATTGATAATTGGGCACCTCGTTACGCAAATGGTAATCTAATTTGCGATTAATGGGCCGAAGTATTCCTTTACTTCGTAATAGCTTTAACATTATTCTCAGAATAGCTGTGCGAGAGTAGATACTCAGGTCCTGGGGATTTGGAAATCAAAAAGAAAGAAAATGCGATAATACTAAAAAAAATATCTAAAAAATCCGGATGTTTCATATTAATTTTATTAGTATTATATTATTTGTAACCTAACACGAGAACTTTTTTCAACCTGTCATTATGTAATTATTTACGCTCCTTTATAAAATTTAGTTTGATTCAGAAACAAGGTTTTGGTTTGGGGCAGCTGTTCATGCACTTGTCGTCGGGTGCCAAGCAAAAGTCACTAAAATATTGTCACTGCTCCTCAAAACCTCGTATCTCAGTACTACATCGATATTGAGACACGAGCTTTATCTAAGTATTTGTTAGAGGCGCACCGATGGCTTCCATGCTATAGTGCGCAAGCGCGTGGCGTCCCTGGTGAGGCGCCCGCGCGGCAGCCCGAACAGCCTCCTACAAACGGTGGCTGCGCGCCTAGATGGACCCTTCCAGCTGCATTGGGACAAAATGCATAGGGCCTCTAACTGTTTTTAAATGTTATTTGTGTAAGTATTGTCGAAATGTAAGTATATGTGTTATTATTGTATAGTGTGTGTCTTTGTAACAGTGTTACATGTAATCTTTAATTTTAATCTGATTTTTTGGACCCGGGTATGTCCTAAAACTACGACCAAGACCACCGGAGGATGGTCAGCAGCATCCCTGGAGTGCGGTGGAGACACTGCGATCGCCAACCCGCATGCCAAGCGTGGCGATTATGGCATTTACCCCCTATGACGCATCAGGAATGAGGCCATCCGCAGCAGAACCAAAGTAACAGATATAGCCCTCCGAATCGCTAAACTTAAGTGGCAGTGGGCGGGGCACATAGCACGTAGAACCGATGGCCGTTGGGGCGGAAAGGTTCTCGAGTGGCGGCCACGTACCGGAAGGCGTAGCGTGGGCTGGTGACCTGGTGAAGGTCGCGGGTGTCCGCTGGATGTTGGTGGGGCAGGATCGGTCATTCTGGAAGTCTTTAGGGGAGGCCTATGTCCAGCAGTGGACGTCTTTCGGCTGACATGATGATGATGATGAATCTGATTTTTGATCCGACATAAAGTATTATTATTATTTGTTAGTTAGTGACTTTTGCTTGTGACCCGACGTTGTGTTAATGCGACATTAATCTTGTAGTGGTAACAAGCTGCAGTTACTTATATACCTTTTTGTACAAAACAGTCTCATTAAACGCTTAATGTTTGTTAATTACTGTGTTCATAACTGAATGCTTCTTTCATTTAAAGCATAGAGTTATCCACTCTCGGAAGCACTGACAGCTCTATTAACGACTGTGAATGTTTTGAACGATAATTAAACTTAATGGAAACAATTGCAATCAATCTTCATACCTAATCATGTTGTTTATTCAAAGTTATTTGAAGAGAGAACGATAAATGATGCCATTAAGGGCAGCGGTACAATAAACATTTCTATAGTAATATAATAAGTAATAATGTTAGTCATTTTGTATATTAAGGATTACCTTTGGTATTACTCATCATATATGGTAGGTATTTTCTTTATAGTCAAATTAGCAATTTAGTATGAAGTTTGAAGCGAAAAATGACTAAAGACGTCAAAATTTTCTGTGGTCAAATTGAGCCGTCTTCATCTTTAACATTTAAAAATCTTTACAATTGCATTTATACGAGTTCGTCGAAGAGTAAAGTAGCATGTCTGTGCGTCTTCTACAAACTGTACTTCGGTGAGTGTGCTCAGGAGCTCCATGAGCTCATACCGCCTTCCCCCTTCTTCCATCGGACATCCAGACGTACGGCTGGCTACCATCCTTACCTGGTCGAAATTCCTCTAGTTCGAACCAAGCGCTTTGCATCTTCTTTTATAATGCGCACTTCTAAGGTTTGGAATTCTCTGCCGGCGTCTGTATTTCCGAGTTCATATAACCTGGACCTTTTTAAGGCACGAGTGAATAGGCATCTTCTGGGTGAGCTCGCTTCATCGTCGGCCTCATCTTTGCCCCCTGGCTAGATGCTGGCCAAGAGCAATCCCATTTTTAATAAAAAAAAAGTTTGATGCTTTCCAAATATTTTAAGTACCTACCGTTAACTATTAAAAAGCGTATGAAAAAAAATACTAGTGAAACATATAAAACCTTTTTTTGTGTATTCAATGGTTTTACATTTAAGATCGGAACCTCCTTTGAGCATAATTGTTGCTTGTGTTAGAAGACCCCGCTCTTCCATTAATATAAGAGGTTTGACTTAAAAAATAAAATATTTTATTTTAGTTTTACTTGTCTTGTAGCACACAGATGTCATAAAATTTAACACCCGTTATCATACATCAATAATCCTTATCTTTAAATGTGACATTATTCAACTCATATATAGGTAGAGCTAATTGACCGAGCGAGTGAAGCGTCTCCGTTTCAGCTTTCGACAACAATTCTTTCATATGTCTGTCTGTCCGGTAGTTCTCCTCTACAGGTCGCATTTTTAAACGGATTCTCGTGATATTTTGTGAGCAGGTTCGATAATTATATAGATTTTTTTAGTCAGTTTTATTTTTATTCGTCTAAAGTACCATTATAGAATGACCCCAGTACATTAATTATAGTTAATTATCCATTACGTACATAGACTCACGCCGTAAATTTCATTTCCACTTTTAACATTCTAGTTTTAACACTTTGATGGACACTATTCCAGACACAATAGAAATAACAATAGAATGACGCCTATAGGCGTCTACTGTCCATCAATGCATTAAAGATGTAGATTGAGTGATGGTTCTTTCTAGATGTCTCACGCAGTGGTGAGAGGCAGTCCCACGCAGTCTCAGGTTTATCTCGACGGAGTCCTGGACTCCATTATCCAAGATGGCGGCTTTCGAGCCTCGACCAGAGAGGGGGTCAGTCTCGTGGAGGTCCTATGGTACTGCTTGAGAACCTACCCAGAAGGAATCCATACGGTAAACAGCTTTATCTACTTCTTACAATATTTTGAAAAATAAAACTGGCCAAGTGCGAGTCGGACTCGCGCATGAAGGGTTCCGTACCAGTATCTATAAAAACGGCAAAGAGTTCGACTCGCACTTGGCTGGTTTTTAATATTTGTTGTTAAGCGGCAACAAAAATACATCGTCTGTAAAAATGTTAACAGACGGACGGACGGACGGACAGCGAGGTCTTGGTAATAGGGTCCCGTTTTTACCCTTTGGGTACGGAACCCTAAAAACGGAACTTATTACTAAGACTTCGCTGTCTGTCCGTCCGTCTTGTCTGTCACCAGGCTGTATCTCAAGAACCGCAATAATTAGACAGTTGGAATTTTCACAGATTGTGTATTTCTGTTGCCGCTATAACAACAAATACTAAAAACAAAATAATAGTAATAATTAAGGGGGCTCCCATACAAAAAAACGTGATATTTTAGGCCTTTTTCATGGCTACCACTTGCCGAGCTAGATCTCAAGTACCGTAATAGCTAGACAGTTGAAATTTGTACTTTATGTATTTTTATTGTGGCTACTACAACAAATACTAAAATCAAAATAATAATAATAATTAAGGGAGCTCCCTTACAACAGAGTAGTTGTTGGCGTTTTTTTGCTGTATCTCATGAACCGTAATAGCAAGGAGCTTAAAATTTTCACAGATGTTGTATTTTTGTTGCAACAATAATAACAAATACTAAAAATAAAATATTAATAATAATTAAGGGGCTACCATACAACAAAAGTATTTTTTTTACCGTTTTTCTGGTACGGAACCCGTCGTGCGCGAGTCCGACTCGCACTTGGCCGGTTTTTAGCCTTTGGGTACGAAACCCTAAGAAGTACGTACAGAACCGGCAAAATCGTGAGAATTCACCGTAATGTAATAACCGTTTTGTGCGACTAGATCAGGTCTTACAAGAAATTTAAATAATTCGCACCAAATATTAGTATGTTGTGTGTTTGTTTCAAGAAGTGTTAAAAAGTTTCTCAAATACAACATGTACAGCCCTGGCCAGGTGATTTTGGGTAAAGCACACACATTCATATTACACATATTGGGGCATATTAATATAATAATAATAATATATAATATAGTGACACTACCTCCGAAGCTAGAGGTCCCGGGTTCGAGTCCCGGCCAGGGCATTATTTGTGCATTTAGCACGGATTTTGTTCTTGGGTCTTGGATGTTCTCTATGTATTTAAATATGTATTGATCTATATAAATATGTATACCGTCGTCTAGTACCCATAGTACAAGCTTTGCTTAGTTTGGAACTAGGTCGATTTGTGTAAGATTGTCCGCCAATATTTATTTATTATTATTTATTTATTTTTAATTGTAAATGGGATTGCGTTTGACCCTAGTCTAAGCTGATGGAAAGTTAAGACAAGGTCTAAGATGGAACACCCTCACCCAGGAGATGCCTGTTTAAGGATGATTCACAGTAGAACGTTCCGTGTCCGGGCCGGCCCGTTTTCTATGACAGCAAACGTAACGGCCGGCGTATTTCTCTAGAAGAAAACGGGCCGGCCCGGACACGGAACGGTCTACTGTGAATCATCCTTTACTCTTACCTTGAAGGCATCGAGGTTATACTTACTTACTTTATCGGCGCAACGACCCAAAGAGTATCTTGGCCTCCGAAACGAGAGCACGCCACTTTTCCCGATCCTGCGCAGCCTCCTGCCAGTCTTCGACCCGAAGCTGCCGCAGATCCGCCTCCACGCTGTCTTCCCAGGTTATATGTTTCCAGAAATACAGAAGCCGGAAGAATATTCCAGATTTACTTTTTTTTATGACATAGGAGGCAAACGAGCAGACAAATCGCCTGATGGTAAGCGATTAGCGCCACCCATGGACACTCGCAACACCCGAGGGGTTGTAAGTGCGTTGCCGGCCTTTAAGATGGGAGTACGCTCTTTTCTTGAAGGTTTGAAGGTATTTGTGATTCATCATCTCCCTGCCCTTATCCCGCTTATGCAGGGTCGGCGCAACATGTTTTCTTCTTCCATTCCTCTCTATTATTCGTCACTTCAGCGCTTACTCCTTTCTTTCTCATATCCTCTCTCACACAATCCATCCATCGCTTTTTAGGCCTTCCAATCGCTCTTCGTCCTTTTACATCCAACCCTAATATTCTTTTATCAATATGACATTCATCCCTCCTCATTACATGCCCATACCATGCTAACCTACTGCTCCTCATTTTCTCTGTCACGGGTGCCACTTTCAAACTTCCCCTTATATACTCATTTCTAATTCGATCTTTCCTCGTCACTCCACACATCCATCTCAGCATTCTCATCTCAGCTGCGTGCACTCTTCTTTCATCCGTCACTTTCGTTGCCCAACATTCTGATCCATACATTACGACAGGTCTTGAAGGTATTTGTGATTACATTCATAAAAAAAACCCAATCCTCAACGGATTTCAGATCAATGCTGAAACTGGCGAAAATTTTAGTAACCAGCAAATACTGAAGCGCGCCGTTTCTATCGCTCACGCGTTAACGGCCACGTGTGCGAGAGGGAGAGTGATCATAATGCTACGGAACCATGAACACATGTCGGCGGTGTTTCACGCTGTGTTGTTCTCCGGTGTGGTTCCGTTCATGATGGAGCCGGGATCCACTGAATGTGAGTGATGGAAAATGAACTTTAAAGTTATAGTGTTTGAGGGTGTTTTTGGAGAGAAACCTTCCGGGAGTTCGTTGAAGGTGAGCATCATCTCATCTGAACAAGACTTAATTGTCAAAGCGTTAGAGTACATCTTCAGAACACCTTGAAGGTATTCAAGAGCGGCCCAAGCTAATTTATAGATTATTAATCACTAGGCATCGGAGTTTTTGTCGCAGGGTAAGACTAATAGCAAGCTATGGAGTCAACATTTGCCATAAATCTAAACTCTTATTCATACTCATTTATTGTATTTATCTTAAAATGTCTTTAATAGCGGTCGGTCGTGTATAATCTTAGTCAAATTATATAGAAAAATATTTTTGTATTAGATTATAAATTCATAACTTGAACTACTTTAGGATACAACTATACAAACTACATCGCTGCGAAAGACATAATACACACACACAATGTATTTATTTTCCAAAGACAACATTAAATAATCGTTTCTAAACTTGTCAACGTTGTTGTCCTTGATTATAAAAAAAATATCTAACTAATTAAATAAATCAATGAGTATGAATATGAATAAGAGTTTAGATTTATGCCAAATGTCGACTCCATAGCTTGCTATTAGTCTTACCATGCGACAAAAACTCCGATGCCTATTAATCACGCTCCTGTGTGGTAATAGGTTAGAATAGCAGAGATCTTTCGGCCGCTCTCCCTTTTCCCTTTTTCTCTTTACCCTATTTCTGAAAGGGGCAGTAAGCCACCCGGCTTTCTTCCCGTGGGTGTCGTAAGAGTCAACTATGGGAACCAGGTTGAGCTTGGTTGGCTGGCTAGCAACCTGTCAATGATCCTGCAATAGTAAAAAGCGGCACTGAAATTAATTTTCGTCTGCTCTGCCTACCCCGTTTGGGAATAATGGCGTGAGTTTATATATGCATATATAAACAAAATATGGACTACACGTAAGACTGCCGTTTGGTTATGGCGGATTTAAGCGAAGTCCCGTATTTTTTTGTGTGAAATTGTCCTTCTTTCTTACTTCACTTTGTATCGGTACGGTCCATTTTCGTAAAATATTTCATTGTTTCTTAAAGCTCAAGACTACTCGAACACTTAAGGATTATTCAGAGTAGACCGTTCCGCGTCCGCGGCGACCCGTTTTCTATGACAGCAAACGCAACGGCCGGCGTATTTCTCTAGAAGATAACGGGCCGGCCCGGACACGGAACGGCCTACTGTGAATCATCCTTACACTAACATTTGAATTGGTAAATATGAAAATATGTAATAACTTACCTTATCGGCCCGCCTTCCTCAAATTAGTAGAATCAATATGCTCTATCTGTTTTGAAGTTCTATTTTTATTTAAACTTCATTGCACTGATATACAAAAGTACAATTGGCGGACTTAATGCCTTAAGGCATTCTCTACCAGTCTATTAATCTATAAGTCCATTTATTTCTAATATTGAATAGCTATGACTGATAACAAAATAATTACACATATAATGAATATAATGCATATAGAGGTACGTACATACACATACTTATACACATACATTATATGTACCCATACAGATGTTGTCCCATTTGATAATAACCCCATCTTATTCCACCTATAAGTTTACTTAGTTTTAAAAACCCACATTGAATTTATTTTGTAACACCCGTGGTGGGCAGGCATGAACTTGAGTTGTTGCTGCGTTAAGCGCGTTAAGCTTGAGCTTAACTACCGATAAGATACGATTACTATGGTGGTTGTGATTTTTCAGATGAGATCCAGCAGCTTCTCCCCCTGATTTCGCCCCGCCTTATCTTCTGCGAGTCTGACCGTCGTGATGACGTCAGCAATGCGGTACGACGCTCTGACAACAGACCTAACGTGGTAGTTGCTGACGGCCTGTCTTTGGACAAGTTTGTAAAAGGATACAGTGATGACATTGACGGTTTCCAGTAAGTACCTAATTGATAACATTTCATTTTTCAAGCGGGCTTTTTCCTAATGAAATCAAATAGAGGCTGGAAAATTATACAACCACATTTTTATATTCTCAAAAATATTGCAATTTCATATAAAAAACCGGCTAAGCGCGAGTCGGACTCGCGCACGAAGGGTTCCGTGCCGCATGATCTATAAAAAGAGTCCGACACGCACTTGGCAGGTTTTTAATATTTGTTATTATAGTGGCAACAGAAATACATCATCTGTGCAAATTTCAACTGTCTAGCTATGTTTATACCATTATCTTTTTCATATTTAGATTACCAGATGTGACAGCAGATTCACCCGCCATTATCCTGCCCACAAGTGGATCCACCGGCCTGCCCAAAGCCGCCTTGTTAAGCCATCGAGGGCTGGTTATGCAAATACCATGTCCTTGGTGAGATATAAAAATATAATTATGATCCTTGAGATATGAATACAAATGAAGTGATGTTAGAAGTAGGGCAGAGCTACTACGACGGTAGGAAACAAGCTTACAGCTTGCCTGATGGTAAACAGACACAGTACCCTATGGACCCTAGTGACTCCATAATAACCACAAGCGCCTTGCCATTCTTTTATTGAGGACTCGTTGGGCGCTCGTGCCCCAGCGGCGCCCGCGTGCCGCATGCGGTATGCGAAGTTAAGCAACGACGTGGGCCCAGGTCAGTTCTTGGATGGGTGACGCTTTGAGTGGTTACTAACTGAGCGCTCTGGAAGACACGTTAAGCCGTTGATCCCGGCTGTTGTCTATGACAGCAGTCGTTAAGCCAAGTTAGAGGCCTTCGGGCGGCTTGAGAACTTCTAACAGTCAAGTTGCCCACTAGTTTCACGAGAGGGGTAGAAGTTGCACTGCGTCCGTAGGGAGTACCCACAGTGGTGCTAAAAGTGCACCAAAACTGGCAACCGTACTGTCTTCCTGAAGATCTCACGATTCGAAAATAAATGCCATACGATTATTAGTATTATTTATAGACCCTAGCGACTCCATCCACATGCGCCATCCTTTTATTGGCTTGAGGATTCGTTGTGCTGACAGCTGGAGACATATGCAGCTCCTTTGCTCTCAACACAAGAAGACAACACCACATAACTGTTTTCCCCAGGCTGTATCACAGTCAGTTTCCGCAGCCAACGCGGCTGGCGCTCCTCACGTCCACCGGGCAATGGATGACGCACACTATCCTCATGGCCACGTGCCCCGTGTACCGAGTGCCGCTCCTGATGACGCCAGTGAAGTTTACAGCGGAATACTTTGTGGAAGTGGCTGGCAAATATCGGGTGCGTACGTTAAAGCCGGATTCATATTTGTGAGTCATTTTAAAATAAAATTTAACGGGTCACTCACGTCTTTAAGGTCGAATATTGCTCGAGATGTTTCAGACCGGTTCGCGGTTAAGGACCACGAACCGGTCTGAAACATGTCGAGCGATATTCGACCTCAAAGTCGTAAGTGACCCATTTCATTATATTTTAATATGTCTCAAACCCGCTTAAGCCTTGTCATCGCTTTCCATCAGAGGGCCTATGATGCTTGCCATTTTATTACTCATCGTCGTGGATAAGACATTCGTCACGTTCTAACAAGTATGCGAGTGCGAGAGTGACGGGCGTCTTATCCACGACGATAAGTGATAAAATGGCAACCATACGCCCACAAGTGAGACTAAGGCCAATCGCTGGTCAGTCTACCATAAAAAAAAAACTCACGGAAGTTTTCTATGTAAAATTTCGTGAGTCATGTTCAAAACTATATCACTAAAACGGTTAAATCCCACGTATACATTGTCAATCCGAGTGACATGTTTTGAACTCTTTGGGAGTTCTTTCTCAGGATGAGTGCATTCGAGGCGAGGTTAAACCGTACACTGCCGATCTCCCCGCCGCCCGCCGCAAAGCTTATGACGCACGAGCCGACGGCTGGGGTAGGGGGGCAGTTCTGCGCTGAAGGTGTTGGCGAGGTCTCGGTACGCACTCATTCTAAGGAAGAACGCACGAGAGTTCGAAACATGTCGCCCGGAGTTACAATGTAGGACGTCCACTGCTGGACAATGGACATAGGCATTTGGCATAAATTTGTATGTGGGCAGATTGCACAATGTAACTTGACAATAATTTATTATTTTCTCAGTCAAAGCTTAAATAAAGAGTGCTGTAAAGGAGCTTGAGACATCTTGAATCGTTTAATTTTAATTACATTTATGTTTTAAAGCTACAAATAATTAAATTAAAATCCTTCATTATAAATGATAATGAGTCTATTTCGAACATGCAATCTCGTTGTATTCATCAAACTTGATTGCATAACTTTAATTATATTTTTCCAATGACAAACAAATGAATTTGCTTAAAACTTATTTAGCAGTTAACTCCAAAGTTAGTCTCTCAGATTTTCTTAAAAATTCAAATAACACACTTGGTAATTTAAATGAAGGTTCTGGATGAATATTTATGAGCATCGTTGCTGCAACTGACCTCAAAGGTCAGTCATCCTCATCTAAGCGTTAACTCGTTTACGTTAACGGTTCTCATCATAAACTCACCCCAGTATTACCAAAGGGGGTAAGAAGGCACGTGGAATTTAGTTTTATCACCACTTTCACTAATTGTTTTTTTATCTTGCACAAATCTCCCTAGTTCCAAGCTACGAGTAAGCAAAGCTTCATCATCACTACATAGTATAAAACAAAGTCACTTCCCGCTGTCTGTCCCTATGTATGCTTAAATCTTTCAAACTACGCAACAGATTATGCGGTTTTTTTTAAATAGATGGGGGAATTCAAGAGGAAGGTTTTTATGTATAATACATGCATAATTTAGTAGAGAAACACTGATGTTTTAGAGGTTTCTAATGTGATGTCGTAAATTACAGATAAATATTACAGATTTAAAATGCAGGGACTTAGCGGTTGCGGCGGTTCCGGCCGGGTTGTATATAAAGACATTCTGTAGTATATTTAGTATCAGCATTGCACCCGTACGAAGCCGGGGCGGGTTGCTAGTGTAATATAAATACTAGGCGACTATATGAATAAATACTTAGAGAACATTTAAGACTCAGGAGAAGTTATTCGTGCACATCGACTAGCCTAAAGTCTAGGTCATCAATAGATGCGATTCGGAGCTTAAATGTATTCATATTTCTCATTTAAGACTATAAAGATCCATTTAAGGACATTCATTAGCACAGTACCCGCGCTGCATGATGCCGAAACCTATCATTATGAACCTTATATGTATAGCGCGAGGGCTTATTTTGTTTTCAGCCGACTTGGGCGTTCCTCGGGCCGGCACTGGCGGCAGCGGTGGGGCACTTGGCGACCAAGGAACAACTGTCCTCGTTCGATAGACTATTCGTTGGGGGTTCATCGTTCTCGCCTGAGACCCTCGCTCCTTTAATGGTACTATTAATGGTACTAAAATAGCATTTATATAGAGACGAGAAGGTTTACTGTTCAACTAATTATTTATTTATTTATTTAATCTCTAAAAATCTCATCCAATCTTTTTCTGCTATGGTAGTGCGACGAGTGCGGCTGTCAATCGGCGAATTTTGAATGAAATTTATATAAATTTTTCGGAATGTTCGGAATTTAATATTTTACATTGTCCTTTCGGTAAATGTTAACACCTCGAGGAAACATGCCAAACCTATGATATGAAGACGTTAACTTAGTAACTTGGACATATACCGCGGATAATTTTATTTTCTTTCTTTAATTCAGTTGACAAAGTAGTTAATGAATTGAAGTACATCGTGTTTTTGCAGGATAAGTTGCCCGAGCCGTCTCGTCTACTCAACGGATACGGATTGACGGAGATACAAGGGTTTGCGGCCATGGGCCCCTGTGGGACTCCGTTGACGTCTGTGGGAAACGTCATAAACATCCTTGACTATAAGGTGAATACTTTAACTCCTGGAAATGTGGGGCGAGTCTGGTCAGAGGGGCGAAAACAACACTCCCAAGGGACGCCATATGTTTGTGTTGAACTTCGACTTCGCTTTTGATAATTCTCTTTCCTTTTGGATTTTCTCTAGTGCTTATTTCTCTTTATATTTTCACTGTTGTATATACCATAGAATAATCGATAAGTCGGTCAGTAAAACCAGCTTCTAATGATTTATGTGTTTATTAATATTCCAGATAATCAATGAAAATGGTCATAAAGTGTCAGAACCTCATGAAAGGGGGGAGATGTATTTAAAGGGCAAATGTGTTTTTAAGGTAATTAGAAATATTAATTTCTCCTGGCAATATGCTAAACACTCCAATATTTTCTATGAAAATAATTTACAAAATCCGGCACTGTGTCACCACTGCTCGGATGACTGTTAATAACAGCAATAAATTACAATTCAAGACTACGAATAGCAGCACGAAAATTTAACCGCAGCTGGCCGGTCAGGTCAAGTGCATCAATCTGGTCTTACCGCTCGCGTAGGCTTACCTATAAGGTATTATCAATGAGAATTTAAATATTTATTTTATTTAATAGGCCTAAAATTACAGGGATACCTCAACAACCAGGCAGCTTACAAAGAATGCGTGGCACCAGACGGGTGGTTGAAGACTGGAGACATTTTCTACAAGAATGAGGATGGACAGATCTTCTTCACCAACAGAACTAAGCTGAGCTTCAAGTATTTGAACCATCACGTTGGTAGCCCTTGATAAATAACTTAAGGGAGAAAAGCGTTAAAAACACACTGGGCTTTTGTATCATGCTGTTAATATCTTAATACCACATTATCGTGCAATTGGCCCTTTCAGCTGCCATCGCAATTACTGTTTCACAACCGGTTGTCTACGAGAAGTCTTTTGTGGCAACCAGTTGTGATAGAAAAACATTTATTCTTGATACACAACTAGTTGCCAACAAGGAAAAACTGCCACATTCGCAACTGATTTCACAACCAAATTAGCCGAGTCACATGGTTTGGTCTGTTTACATTAAGGCGACTTCCTGATTTGTCGGAGCGGCGGCGATACAATATGAGGAAACTGTCAGCTATCGACGTCAACTGTCAGTTCATCACCACTTTTTACTGTACACCTACATTTATATGAGTGCTTTCTGAGTAGTGCGGCACGCGCAGAAGCGGGACGATACAAATTTAGTACTGCGCATGATTTTACTTTTACGTAATATTGATTGTATCTCGTCAAGGGAAGAAACCTGTGCTATATTTGTGAGTTCACGTCAAAGAAAAAATACCACCTCGATCGCGCACCGCCAAGTCAGATCACCTTAGCTAAATATATATCCAAATAGACTATACATAGATAAAATTTGGCTGACGAGCTCAGAGGATTTAAATTTAGTGACCCCGAAACGTTACCCTGATGATGATGACTATTCCCAGATATATCCAGAAGAAATCGAACGCGTGATAGAATCGCTACCAGGAGTTCAGCAATCCGTTGTATGTGGCGTGGAAGGTGGACCGGCCGCCGCCGTGATCCTACAGCCAGGATGTGACGTCAGTAGAGAGAGCATACACCAGGCTGTCAACTGTAAGTACTGTGGGAGATTATTTTCAACTGTTTAGTTAATCTGATCAGTCCGGTAACGTGTCTTGTTCGATACGATTTCGATATATATGTTCCATTAAAAGCACAAAATAACCAGTGTTGATATCGAATAATAATACCACTACCGAGCGAGATAAACAATATTGAATAAAAGGCTAGAGAGACACAAGGCATTTGTTATCCTTGTCATAGTGCCACTGATTTGCCTCAAACAAACGATTATCTGCCCAAGTAAAATATATAGCCGTTTAACACAGGAAAATTTTATAGTGCTTACGTCAGCAGATTAATAAACCAGAGGGTGTTTAGTGATGAGAACGTTTTGAGCATGTGTCATGTCAATCTTTAGTCACTTTACATACTAAAAATGACAGTTAGACCTGTATAACGTAAGTGTGACAATGTTTGTGAATTCCAAACCTAATTTTACATTCTCGAAAGTATCCACCACCATCCACCATATCAGCCCTAGGACGTCCACTGCTGGACATAGGCCTCCCTCAATTTCATGGGGGGTAAATGCCATAATCGCCACGCTTGGCATGCGGGTTGGCGATCGCAGTATCTCCACCGCACTCTATGAATGCTGCTGCCCATTCCCCAGTGGTCTTGGTCGTAGTTTTAGGACATACCCGGGTCCAGTTTAATTAACAAGGAAGTTCCTTTGTAGGTATATTCAATTCAATTGGATTCAATTCTATTTATGGACAATGAGAAGTATCTGATTGAATATCCCATCTGCCTTAAAACTTTCTTCCAAAGAGTGTGTACATTCAGTTAAAGAAAACGCTTCCAAAATTTTTTTGATTCAATAATACATACACCTGTAGAAAATGGATTTTGATTCTTAAAACTTTCAGCTTTAATGTGTGCCTTCGATTGCAGCGACTCTAAGCGATTACAAGCGCCTGCGCAGCGGCGTCGCGTTCGTGTCGACGCTCCCGCGCACGCATACCGGGAAGTTGCAC
Source organism: Notocelia uddmanniana (assembly GCA_905163555.1). Classification (NCBI taxonomy): domain Eukaryota; kingdom Metazoa; phylum Arthropoda; class Insecta; order Lepidoptera; family Tortricidae; genus Notocelia; species Notocelia uddmanniana. The sequence continues at coordinate 20,739,691 of LR991071.1, forward strand.
CGCGCGCACTGCCTCCAGCTCATCCAGGAACTGATCAGCAAAGGAGAATGCTTCTAGAATATTCTTAAGGAGACCGATGAAAAATAAACTCCATTTAGAACAATAGGTCAGACCGTACCTAGTGCTAATTTTTCTTAGTTGTGATGTAATAAAAAAAGCTGAAATTATTATATACTTTATAATTTATTATTCATCATCGCCATCCATATCATCCGAATCATTTCTCTCAATGCCCATTATCTCTTTCCGATACCTATTTTTCCATTATCATCAGCAACATATACCTAACATTTATTATCTTCTTCACTATCTCTTTTAAAAAGAGAAATAACAATAAATTTCATCTCGCAGCATACCTTTGACAATTTTTTTGAAAAGTCTATTCTTATAATATTGTTAATACTTCACTTTAATTGTTTTTAAAAGCGTTACAACGCTTTTAAGTATAGGTGCTATGTCAACCGGTGTTTCATACTTATGACTCATCATCGTCTGTGCTGCAAGTCTTCACTTCATAGTCCTCTCAGTGCCTGCTGTCGCTTTGACTATCATCATCAGCTGCAGCTTCCTTGACATCATTATTGTTTTTAAAACCTTGACTGTCATCTTTAAAGGTTATTTCAGGTAGAGGAACAATATTTACTACGTTATCTGTCTCGACACCTCTTGGACTATCATTTGTGTTTATATGGAAGACGTTTACATTTTGATTCTTTCCATAAGTATGATTCATTCGTCGCCTCTCTGCTGTGGTCAATATTATCATTGTATCTTTGGAAGGAAGCTTGCTTCTACAAAGAAAAATAAATAACTGAAAAAGAAAAGTAAATACTCTAAAACTATTTATAGAAATTATGACCGCTGCCAATCAATTGTTTCGGAAATTATCAAATCATTCAGCAATGTAAGTAATAACAAGAATTAAATTATTGAAATTAAGGCTTGGCTAACGAGTAATTATTAATATCAATACTCATCATATAGCCGTGTATAGCCATAGAAACCACTTAGCACATTTAGTTTTAAAAAATTCAAGTTTTTTTTTCATTTTCATAAAAAATAATTAATTATTTCACCAAGGGTGAATGAAAACCGGCCTTAAGAGTTAACGTGGAGTTAAGCAAAAGTTAATGTCCAGTATGACAATTCGAAATTCGAATGACACGCACGTTAACATTGTTTAATTGTTAAGGATGTTTTATACTATACTAGGGGTGTTAATTAACGAAAACGAATCCTTGAATATCTTCGAAATGGTATGAATTGGGATACTAGTATCTTACAGAAGATTACTTTATTTCATCTCAGGATTGTGCCCTCGCAATTAACGGAATTTAATAAAAACCCTGTATAATGGATATATGTTAAACTAAATCGTGTAAAGAAAATGAAACATTGTAACGTAGATGTAATGTAAGAATCAAGAGTGATAGAATGACAGAGATAGAGAGAGAAAGAGAGAGAGCGTGTGGAAGGAAGGATGGACGAAATAGATATATAATTATTAAAGTGAAAACAAAGAACACGACGAGCGTTATCGACGACAATTCAAGACGCAATAGACCTGTTTAATTCTGTTTTAATAGACAAAGAAAGACATATCAAAATTGTAATAAAAATAAATAATCACTGAACTTAAAACCAGTAGCTTTTAGCCGGTAGGAGTCGGGCACTGTCTGGGCCTCCCTTCTCAGTCGTGCATAATGCATTTTTCCCCGGCCCGCACTCTATATATGAAAAATTATTAAAAAAAATAGACATCACAGGACACGTGCTATGGAGATTGGAGTAGAGCGGTATTTCATGATTTGGTGTCTTCTAGCTGTTAAACATAGTTGTTCGAGACATCTAACCTACCTATTGGCTATGTGCGAAGTAGGTGGCGGGGGTAAGCTAGGCGATCGTAGCGCACACCATGGCAGAAATGTGTACTTACCGGGGACCACTGTCAAATTTACTTTCACGTTTTCTATTGGTTTCTTAACGGTTTCCTACGATTCGTTTCGTTTGTATGTATTTATTTACGTGTATTCTCTTATTTATTTCAGTAAAATTTCCAATACGGGGTCTTTCTCGTTTACTAAAGTAAATAAAATATTCATGTGTCATTATTTGACATCTCTGAGTTTTGACATTGTCTCGGGACCTTTGACGTTTGACGTTTCAGACGTGCACATAGCCAATATTACCTACTATTAGGTTTTTGTACCGATACTGTAATATTTCATTCCACAACAGTGAGCACAGACAACAGTGTTTCTAAATCATTTAATTTGTATAAGGAAAAACGTACTTACATACAATAATGCCGCGACAAAAACAAAGGCTATCAGAAGTAACATCCACTCCATGATTCGTATTGATTGCAACTACAACTAGGCGCTAAATAATCTTATCATGACTTTTTATAATTTGGATAATTTGATAAGGTTAATCTAGCGTTTGAAGTTTGACTCAGGACGGATGCATATAGGAATTTCCTGATATCAGAAGATAGTAATATTGTTCTTTTTTAGGGTTCCGTAGTCAACTAGGAACCCTTATAGTTTCGCCATGTCTGTCCGTCCGTCTGTCCGTCCGTCCGCGGATAATCTCAGTGACCGTTAGCACTAGAAAGCTGAAATTTGGTACTAATATATATATCAATTACGCCGACAAAGAGGTAAAATAAAAAGTGGAAAAAAATATTTTATTAGGGTACCTCCCCTATACGTAAAGTGGGGAGTGATTTTTTTTTCATTTTAACCCTAACGTGTGATATATTGTTAGATAGGTATTTAAAAATAAATAGGGGTTTACTAAAATCATTTTTTGATAATGTTAATATTTTCGGAAATAATCGCTCCAGAAGTAAAAAAAAATGTGTCCCCCCCCTCTAACTTTTGAACCATAAGTTTTAAAAATATGAAAAAAATCTCAAAAGTAGAACTTTATAAAAACTTTGTAGGAAAATTATTTTTAACTTGATAGGTTGAATAGTTTTTGAAAAAATTACAAAAATAATTTCTGAACTAAGTTTGTAATTTAACCGTATAAACAGGTGTTTATTGTACCTGTCATTTCTACAAAATCACAATGAAATGACGTGCTTTTTAGGGTTTTGTGTTTCTGTACTTAATATGTCAACTTAATGTGACGGACGGAAAACTACGGAACCCTACACTGAGCGTGGCCCGACACGCTCTTGGCCGGTTTTTTTAATTTTGTACCTAAGAAGTAACGCTGCTAAATAAAATTTCAAATTAAAGGGAAAAATTGAAAAATTTAATGCTCCGAGCAGGATTCGAACCTGCGACATCTGGCATAAGCGGCCAATCGCTCTAGCCTCTGAGCTATCGGAACAACCAAGCTCGTCCAGGAAATCCCTCAATAGTTCCCTCTTACAAAGCCTTAGGGAGGAGCATTAAATTTTTCAATTTTTCCCTTTAATTTGGAATTTTCGTTAGCAGCGTTACTGTTTAATGCAAAATTAATTTAGTATGGGATGGCGCATCGTTACTGACGATTACTCAATGTAATTTGAGACGTTGGTCCCGTTCATAGAAGCCTAAGTCTTCTACGGTAGATGTCGCTGTACGCCTCCCTAAGGCGTTGTAAGAGGGAACTATTGAGGGACTTCGTGGATGAGCTTGGTTGTTCCAATAGCTCAGAGGCTAGCCATTGGCCGCGTATGCCAGATGTCGCAGGTTCGATTCCTGCTCGGAGCATTAAATTTTTCAATTTTTCCCTTTAATTTGAAATTTTTTAACTAAGAAAACTAGTTATGTGTGTGTCGAACAAATCACAACGTTTTTTAAGGAGCCTCATTTTATGGTTCTTCTTTTTGTCATTCTTATCTTCTTAAGATTTAATTGATTGTTTAGAGAAGTCAATAAAATTAATAATAAAAAAAAAACACGCCTGCAGTTAAAAATGGACTAAAAGGAGAAAAATAATTTTAAATATAACGTACAGTTACGGTAATGAAAAGGTATACACAATTTCACTTTATTTCGATGGCGTAAGATAATTATAAATACATACATATCAGGGTTACGATATGTCTGGACACACTCGTGTTTTACTTTGGTTTGGTTGCAGTCGCGCATGCAGTATAAATTATAAGGTCCCCCGACTGCAACCAAACCAACAAAGTATAGTTTATAAAACACGAGTGTGTCCAGGCATGTCACGACCCTAATATGTATTTATTTTTAATTGTCTTATGCGTATTTGTTAGGAATATAGCGTTATTTTGGGCGAAAATCAACCGGAATCAATGAAACTCGGTAAAAATTATTTTTTCCTTGACAATTTTCTAACAAAATCAAAATTAGTACATCAAAAAATGACCCAGTCCTTCGAGAATCCCTTTACCACCATACTACCAAAATTAACTCGCGCCTCATTTTAAATGCCGCCAACGTTTATTATGAAAACATCAAAAGCGCGGCAAACATTGCGAGAAAGAGATGCCAATAAAACATACTCTTTTGAATGGCAGATGCGTTTGTTTACGATTTGATTTTTTGTAATTTGTAAGAACCGTGAAATAGTTTTTTATTTCAACAGTTATAAGGGTGTTGTATTTGTAACACCGACAATCAACGCAAATTTTATAATTTTTTATTATTAATTTTATTTCAATATTTTTAGGGCTAAGGTTTGTCAACGGAAATTAAAAAAATCTGTGTCGTCGCCATCATTTACCAAAATAAGTCTCAGGATATTGTGGAATATTAGACGTAAAGATGAAGATATTGCGTAGTCTTTCGAATGACGCTCAACCATTATTATTTATTCAATTAATGAATTCGGTTGAATTTAATTTAAGCGTTATAAAGATTCCTTAGACGATTTAGCTCTTCCAGAGATCTTTTGTCGTGAGGATCTCTGAGAATCTTTCTCTGATCCAAAATGCTAATGGCCAGACCTTCTAGTTGTTTAACGCGGCTTGTCGCGACGTAGTAAGCCTGGCCTTTGGCAAGAATCTTGGTCTCGTGATCAACTACTGCTCTGTTCAAGGTTGTGCCTTGTATGTAAGTTATGCACTTCACTGTTACTACCCAGCACAATATCAGTAGCAGCATAAACCACTACACTCTGACTTGGCCTATTAATGCATCGAACTTAGCACATCGACGCAAAGTAGCATGTCTGTGCGTCTTCTACAAACTGTACTTCGGTGAGTGTGCTCAGGAGCTCCATGTGCTCATACCGCCTTCCCCCTTCTTCCATCGGACATCCAGACGTACGGCTGGCTACCATCCTTACCTGGTCGAAATTCCTCTAATTCGAACCAAGCGCTTTGCATCTTCTTTTATAATGCGCACTTCTAAGGTTTGGAATTCTCTGCCGGCGTCTGTATTTCCGAGTTCATATAACCTGGATTTAAGGCACGAGTGAATAGGCATCTTCTGGGTGAGCTCGCTTCATCGTCGGCCTCATCTTTGCCCCCTGACTAGATGCTGGCCAAGAGCAATCCCATTTTTAATAATAAAAAAAAAAAAAACTCCGTGATGCAGGCCTCAATCTTGATACCATGGCATTGTTTGGTATACTTCTGTCTTCGGATATTACAAATACTACGCGGTACTCGCACAACAAACGAGCTGAAGAGCACAAAGTGGCGCGAACGTAGCTGGAACAACCTCAGCGAATACTCGAATAGCCATATCTGGCGAACATACTCCACCATGTCATCAACCATGGCGCTGTAATGCATGCGCGACACACACGGCGCCCTGCTCGGTGTGGTCGGTTGGTCGGCCTTTCGTGGCTTGCGTTTTCGAGACACCGATATAAAATCACATCGGTGCGAGAAGGCTTCTCGTTTGGAGAAAGCCGATCTTCACGCACTCTTGAGGACACCGCTCTCCGTATAGCTGCGACGGGATGACCTGCAACGACGTCAGCGTAGCGATGATGTCGTGACTTTGATTGGGCGGCGGGGGGAGGCCGCGGTCGCGGTTTGGGGGGGGGGGACTCGAGCGGCGAAATGGCATGTGCAGCATCTGACACTTGATGCCGACTCGCTGACGCAAGACTACTACTATCTTTTAGCAAGTAGCTCACGTCGACACGATCTGGTATATAAGACGGTAATCTGGAGACCTCCATCGCCACGAACTAAGGCATGACGTCTTCTTTCTCCCTCAGAACATCAATGAGGGACTGGTATACATTTGTCTTGCTAGCGTCTGTCGACAGTGAAGCTTGACAAACAAATTTGAACAGCAGAAATAGTGTCCATCCAACCTTCCGGCAGCAGCTTCTATTGCAGAAAAGCGAGGATCTCGTTCACGATGGGTTAAATTTGACGGCACTCATCGTGACAAACGGTTAGCTGCGGGCGAGCCGCGCTAATTTCTCAATTGAAACGAGCCACTCGAGTGCTTTTTTATTTTTCCATGTCACATAATATCTACGGGCACAAGAAACATTATCTATTATAGTAACTCGACAATTATCAAGCTACTTAGATAACTCATCCACCTGTTGTGCGAAAAGTGTAGCCTGTCCCTTGGATGAAACCTTGCTGACCAAACCTACCGCCTAAGTGCACCACTTTCATGAAAGGCCGTACACGAGAAACTAGTCTCACTTCCATTTCATTTAAAACACTGCAGCTCGAGCGGAGGAGGCAATATAGCCACATAACTGACGGCCTGTTTAGCCTAGTTGGTAGTAAGTTACTTAGTAAGTTAAGCTTCGGAGGTAGCGTTACTAGCCTAGTAACGCTACCTCCGAAGCTAGAGGTCCCGGGTTCGAATCCCGGCCAGGGCATTATTTGTGCATTTAGCACGGATATTTGTTCCTGGGTCTCGGATGTTTTCTATATATTTAAGTATGTATTTATCTATATAAGTATGTATATCATCGTCTAGTACCCATAGTACAAGCTTTGCTTAGTTTAGGACTAGGTCGATTTGTGTCAGATTGTCCGCCAATATATATTATTTATTTATTTATTAATCCTCAACTTATTTCAGATCAATGCTGAAACTGGCGAAAAAATGTTCATGGAATACATCTTCCTACCAAATTTCATAAATCGTAGTGCTCATAGTATCCGACTAAATCGGCTGTGACATACGGGCGGACGGACGGACAGACATGACGAATCTATAAGGGTTCCGGTTTCGCCATTTTGGCTACGGAACCCTAAAAAGACAACATAATATATTATTATTTTTATACCACGTCGCTGTCAAATAAGCGTACGGCCGGCCTTATGGTAAGCGGTCACCGCAGCCTATGGACGCCTGCTACTTCCAGGGGTGTCACATGCTCGTTGCCGACCCTTTAAATATTTGTACACTCCTAATAATGGTAATAATATTAAATGTAGAAATGAGTCTCTAGGGCCGAAAAAAATTTGCGATATGCGTAAGTAAAGAATCTATATTAATGTTATAAAGCTGAAGAATTTGTTTCTTTGCTTGAACGCGTTAATCGCAGGAACTACGGGTTCGAACTGAAAAAATATTTATGTGTTGGATAGTCCATTTATCGTCGTCGTCCAATAGGAGCGAAGATGCAGACGAAGTCACGGGGAACAGCTAGTATGTCATATGTGTGTAGTATGGTTATTAAGGCCACACACGAAGACACAGCTGATAGTTAATAAATAAATAATTTTCTATATTCTATTTCCAATAACATGTAATAGGATACCTGAACCTGAGAAGAAAAAAAAATGGCGCTGCCGTCTCGTTAACATCGAGATAGTTTATTATTTATCATTTAAAATTAATACAATAGTTAAATGTGTTCAAAGACCATATTAAAATGAAGATCGGTGTTCGATTTCATAGTGACATTGTGGGTGACGCTTAATAAAAAGTGAAGTGCGATAATTAGTGCATAAAGATAACAACAGCCGTTGCGGCTTGCAATATGTTCTGAAGACAATTTTTATAACTAATTTCGAAACAACTTGTGCTATATAAACATTTTATAATCCCTTATTCAGTGCACGAAGTGAATAAAGCAAAATAGTTGTGATAAATGTTGGATAACGTAACGAACTGAACAAGTTAACGGTATTCGATGACTCATCGCTGAACTTTATATTGCCGTATTTCGCACGCGTCTGACGTAGACACCGTGGTCGAGTGGCACAAGCGCTTGCTTTACAGAGGCAGGAGGAGGCTATAGTTCGTATCCCAGCACGACGTTTTTGTTTTTTTCTTTTCTTTTCTTCTTTTTTTTCTTCGCTCTATTAACATTTTAAACAGACCTGCGTTTAGAGACTAGGAAGACAGATCGATCAAAGGACAAGATAAAACTTTTTTATTTATTTTATTTTGTGTGCAACTTCAAGTAAGATTACCTAGTCGTGAAAAATCGGAATCGCTCGGAGACTAATTAGCCTAACCTATTGGCTAAACCTTCAATTCGGAGATTCTCGGCTATATTCGGTAGCCAATCAGCATAGAGGGTTTCTTGTAACACTATTTGAAAATACCTAACTAGCAAAATGAATTGTTTCGCTTGTCGTGTTGAAATTAATAACTATGAACGGCTCATATGTTGCACGTGCAAGAATAATTGTCATTATCAGGATCTTGGTATGACAATAGAACAATACAAAAACATGAGCGAGGAGCTTAAACGTGCGTGGCGGTGTCCATCGTGCACAAATATTACGCTAAGGCGAAAGAACGATAACACACCGGTTCGCAAACCACTCGAGTCATTGTTTGATGCCACAAATATGTCCATCGATGACTTACTTCAAGAAGATACGGAAAGGAGTATGCTTGGGGACACATTGAGGCCACAACAGTACCAAGCTAAGAGTGCAGAACGGGAAACAATTACAATTGATCAAATGAGCACCCTTCTTGATTCCAAACTGAAAGCGAATTATAGCAAAATTGTTGACAATCTGAGTGCAATAATACAAGCCGAAATTAAGTTAGCGGTTGGAAAAATTAACGACGACTTCACACAAATTAATAATTCAATTATATCGAAACAACAATGTTTCGAAAAACAATTACAACATACAGAAGAAAAAATTAAATTATTAGAAACTGAAAATAATGCATTAAAAAGAGAACTGGAAGATATAAAAACCCTTCTGAACTCCAAAACTAGTGCGTCGTTGCCAACACCCAATAGTGACTGCAGCAGGAATAAGTTAGTATTGTACGGCCTAGGCGAGTATTATAGAGAATCAGAAGAGGACATCATTACACGAATTAATTACCTGTTTAGAGACGTACTGAACATTGACATGAACGGCTATATCGAGACAGTCAAACGAACCGGGAGGAAAGGGAACCGCCGCCCCCTTATTATTGAATTAATAAGCAACAGAATGAAAAAATATATACTTAGAAATTCACACTGTTTTAGACATTCGGGATGTTCTGTGTCGGAAATTTTAGACAAGGAAGGACTTGAGCGACGTTATTATTTACGTGAATAAATAAATAAATAAATAAATAAATATTGGGGGACAATCTTACACAAAAAAACGCTAAAAGCGAGGGAAAGCATGCAATAATGCGAAATAACAAGCTGTACATCAATGGAAGTGAACACTGTCCGATGTCTTATGAACCGCTTATACCGGTTGCAGATAATACTACGGTGAATTCGCAAAGTTGGAACAATACGCATATTTCAGCACAGGCTCAAAGCTCAGCGATCGCACGGAACTTGATGAGCGGACATAACTTGTCGAGCGAGCAAAATTCAACGAGTGCACCAAATTCAACGAGCATGCGAACGTCGGCGAGCGTGTGCACATCCAAAAATACTAGTAATGTAATTTCCAGTGACTCGTCTATTTTGAATAAAAACACTTATATTAACTCTGTAAAGGACAATTTCTCAAGTGATTTATTTCGTAATAAATAGCATATTCGTATTACACCAAAATATCAATGGACTTGTAAATAAGGCTGATATGTTAAGTGTACATTTACAGGAACTTATGATGTCTGAGAGTCCAATAGATATAATTTGTATAACGGAGCATAATATGAAATTGGGCGATGAAAGTCAGCTATCAATTCCGAACTTTAATCTAGCTGCCTTTTTCTCAAGAGAAAATAGAAACTGTGGCTCTTGTATATTAGTGAAAAATACGCATAAATTTGTAATATTGAACAACATCTGTAATAAGTCTATTTCGAATGTTTTGGAATGTTCGGCAATAGAGCTCATAGAACATAACATTATAATTGTTTGTATTTATAGGATACCGAACAATAATGCCTCAGAATTTAAAATATTTTTTGACACAATGTATAGCATTTTAAGGAAAATTTGTTACAGTCCCAAAAAAATTGTCATTTGTGGTGATTTTAATATAGACACCTTAAAAAGAACAAAACAATCAATAGACTTTAAGAATTTAGTAACCAGTTTCAATCTCAAGCTAGGAATAACGGAACCAACACGATTACAAAGCAATACCTGCATTGATAACATTATTCATAACGTGCGAAATGCTAAAGCAAAGGTATTGGAAATGGCTCTATCAGATCATTCTGGACAAATATTTAAATGCCCTATTAAGAAAACCTCATTGTTATCACATTGGTACATCACTAGAAGGGACTTGAGCACGCAAAACATTAATAAATTCGTAGAATGCTTAAACAGCATTAATTACAACAATGTTTATATGGCAAATACTGTAAATGAAGCGTTCAGTAACTTTTTAGAGCTTTTTATGTTATTTTATGACCTGTGTTTCCCTTATAAACAAATAAAACTTAATTCAGTTAGTAAGCCAAAATGGATAAGCAAAGGAATTAGGAAATGCTGTAAAAGAAAGCGGGAATTACTATGGAAGTGTCGACTAAATGCAAACCCATCTGACAATAATTATTTTAAAGAATACTCCAAACGGCTTAAGAAAATAATACAACTAACCCAGAAATCTCAAAATAACTATTTTATTCAAAAATCTGCTAATAAATCAAAAGCCACCTGGAAAATTATTAATAAGCAGAAACTAAAATACCCGAAAAGTTGTATAACTCAAATAAAAAACGGAAATAATAAAAGATCCAAATGAAATCGCGCAATTTTTTAATAATAATTTTATTGATCAAATTAATTCCAAATCATTTCAATCGAGTAATTATAATTGTAGTCCGACATTAACATATAATTCAATCAATTCTTTATTTATGACACCAACTAACCCTCATGACATCCAATTAATTATTACCTCATTAAAAAATTCGAACAGTACGGGTTACGACGGAATAGCTACAAAAGTCGTTAAAAAAGCTGTACTTGCTATTGCTCCACCTTTAAGCTACATTATCAACTTATGTATTGAACAGGGCACTTTTCCCGAAAAGTTAAAATTGGCCGTTGTTCGACCACTCTTCAAAAAGGGCGCAAAAGAAAACATGTCTAATTACAGGCCAGTGGCATTGTTACCAATTTTTTCCAAAATTATAGAAAAAGTCATATACAATAGTTTGTACCAATTTTTTGAAAAACATGATTTATTTACCCCGGAACAAAAACGATTTAGGAAAAATAAATCCATAAATATGGCCATATACGAACTACTGAAACCAGTAATGACTCAAGTCGATAAAAGGATACCCGTTTGTGCTCTGTACATGGATATGTCGAAAGCTTTCGACTTTGTCGACCACCACATACTTTTATCGAAATTATACCAATACGGAGTTCGGGGCAATGTTCATAACCTTATAAAATCATATTTGATTGGACGCAAACAATGCACTCAGGTCGATCGAATATGTATGAAGACCAAAAAAGAAGTCACATATTCGTCTGATTTTAAACATATAAGTTACGGTGTACCACAGGGTAGTGTATTGGGTCCCCTTCTCTTTCTTGTGTACATCAACGATCTACCTAGCGCTGTAAAGCACCCAATGGTATTATTTGCTGATGATAGCACTGTTATATTTACAGAGACAGACATGCATGTACATCAGGACAATATTAATAAGACTTTACGTATTATAATTGAATGGCTCAACAAGAATAACTTACATGTAAATCTTGAAAAAACGAACTATATGAACTTTACATTACGGACCAAAACTACACCTAATTTAATGATTGCTTACCGAGATAAAATAATTAATGAAACTGACAATACCAAATTTCTAGGATTAAGTTTAGATAGTAGTCTGACATGGAAAAATCAAATTGACAATATATGTATGAAACTTAATCAATTTAGTTACGCATTGTATAATTTAAGGAAAATTGTAAACCGATCAACCGTGCTTACTGCATACCACGCACATGTAACTGCTACTTTAAGATACGGAATAATGTTTTGGGGTAATGCTACGGACCGTGAGATGGTGTTTAAGAGTCAGAAGAAATGTTTACGATCTGTATGTGGTATTAAACCCGTCGATTCATGCAAGCCACATTTCATAGAACATAAAATCTTAACTCTACCTTGCCTGTATGTGTACGAAATATCAATGTATGTAAAAAATAACATGAACCAATTTACTACATTTAACAGCTTGCGGCATCAGGGGAAAATTAATTATAAGTCTTCAAAAACCGCTTTTCTATCCAAAAGTGTATTTGGTATGGCACCGCGAATTTTCAATAAGCTACCAGCGCAGATTTTAAAACTAGAAAGTGCTAAAGAATTTAAAACTGCATTATATAATTATTTAGCATCTAAGGCCTACTATTCCATTCAAGAATATTTCAATGACATTAATTCTTAGGATTCTATAGTATAAGCTAATTATGCATGCGATACACATGACTAAATATTTGCATGTCCTTGTGACCAAACATGTAGTTCTATTATATTTTTAGAAAACACCTATTTGTACCATGTTTTAGCAAATAAATGACTGATTACTGATTACTGATTACTGAGTGAATACAGTCAATGATTTATTATTCCATATATGGGAGAAGTATCAACTATCAATTGTGCCGACACATTCCAATGATGCATATGGAAATTATTAACTCTCCATTGAATCCGCTATTTACACAGTATACAGGTGTAGCCTGTTATAGGAGCAAAAAATTAAACGGTACACTATTGAGCTCTCCAGCAATTATTTCCAAATGATTTTAATTGAAAAAAAAAAGTTTTAGTTTTGGGATTTTTTTTTCGCAATTGTAGCTTATATGTACTTTTTTACTCTACTGGAGTGATATTAATAACAATTTATTCAAAAAACGCTAAAAAAATTATATATTTTTTTTTAAATCCCAAAAATATTCTTTTAAACCAAAAATGCGACAACGATTATAAGTCATAACTTGAAGCAACCTCAAGATCAGCATTGACTGCCGCGCTATAATCTCTGGGTGCCAAGATCAATTACTTGGAGGTCATAACTTTAGATCAAAATTTCTCCCAATAAAAAAAAATATTTTTTTTGGACACAAGAGGTTACTGCAGATGCTCTAAGGAAGCTTCCTTTAAATTTATTGCTCCTATTACAGGCCACACCCTGTATAAGACGTGCGTTTTACGGAATAAAGAACATTATGCACTCGACGCTTGACGTATCATTTCAACCCTCGAACACTGTACACTTCATGTGTGTTGAAAAATAAACCATGACGTATAAGGACTGTATAAGGCTGGGTTGCACCAAACCATCTGTAATCGTAAGCGGTGTTCGTTAAAATCTGAGCGTATGAAAAGTTTGACAAGTTTCTATGAGATGACAGATGTAATCGTAAGTCGGAGCAACCCAGCCTTAGTCACTTAAATGTTATTATAATTTTTTTTATGAAATAGGAGGCAAACGAGTATTCGAATCGCTTGATGGTAAGCCATTAGCGCCTCCCATGGACACCCGCAACACCAGAGAGGTTGTAAGTGCGTTGCCGGCCTTTAAGATGGGAGTACGCTCGTCTCTAATTAATTTACAAACATCGTTATCGCGGGAGCAAAAACGATTTGACAGTACTGAAAGATTATGACAAATAATCAATAACAGAAGTGACCCTTATATCGAGCAACATTTATGCCTACGAGCTTAAAATTTATCTACTTTATTTCTAATATACTTCACTTGACCTCCATACTTGACTTGATTACAATACAATACAATACAATACAATTATTCTTTATTGTTCACCAAAAACAAAAACAGTTAAACAGTAATTAAATAATTAAATAACGGTAGACAATTGGCGGTCTTATTGCTAAAGAGCAATCTCTTCCAGACAACCTTTGGGAAGTGGAATTGACGCAAAAAATATTGGGTAGGCAAACAAATAATAATAATCATCGTAATATGTTATAAGTCTTTAGGTATAAATAAAGATAAAAGAGTCATACACATACATATATACATAGATATGTAAACATACATAAAAATACGCAAAAATAAATAGAAATTTATGCTAACAACACAGTCAAACTAGATAGAAGCTCTAAAATTGTTCAAACAACACACACTAAGAGGGAGAAATGCGAAACTACCGCAGTGACAAGTAGTATAGTTTTAACTTATTTTTGAAGATTAAAAGGGATTTAGCACATCTTATATCTACAGGCAGAGAATTCCACAGACGAGCCGCCTGAAATGTAAAGGAAAGATAGAAGAAAATTTTTAGCGCACCTTATAGAAGAAAGATAGTTGAAACGCTCCTTTAGATAGCGGGGAGTTGCAGGATTAAAAAGTATTCCATAAAGAAGACATAGTATATGAAAGTTACGTTTTAGTCGAATTGGAAGCCACTTGAGTTCAGAACGAAAATGAGATACGTGGTCATATTTACGTAACCCGAATATGAACCTGATGCAAACGTTTTGGATTCTCTCAAGCTTGTTCAGTTGCTCCTGTGAAAGATCGATATAGGACACGTCAGCGTAGTCTAAGATTGGGAGCAGTAACGTTTGAGCGAGCGCAGTTTTTGTGGCGATGGGTAGAAAATTACGAAGCCTTCTTAAAGAGCCTACGGCAGCAAACATTTTCCTGCTAACTTCATTCAACTGCGGAACCCAAGAGAGAGTGCGATCCAGGATAATCCCAAGGTTTTTTACTTGCGTAGAATATGGAATAAGTACGCCATTAAATTGAATAGGTGGAAGACTACTGAAGTCGACTCTAGAGACCATCTTAGTACTACCAATAATGATAGCCTGAGTCTTATCAGGGTTAACAGTCAGCCCATAATTTTCACTCCAGTTTGAGATGCGCACTAGGTCACTATTCGTAGAGGAGATAACTGAAGGGAGATCACTAAGTACACCTTGAGAGTAAATTTGAAGGTCGTCGGCATAAAGGTGATAAGATGAAAATAATTTATGTGTTATGGAGTTGATAAAAATAGAAAATAATAGAGGAGACAACACGCCGCCCTGCGGAACACCGGCCAACATGTTGCACCAAGAAGAACGGGAAGCATCCACCTTTATACGCTGCCGACGGCCGGTCAGATAACTACGAAACCAATCAATAACCGCAGGAGATATGTTAAGGGAACACAGTATCGCTAGTAAGATGTCAAAATCAACGGTGCCAAAAGCATTGGTAAAATCTAGCAACGTTAACACCGTCAACTTCTGGACATTCATACCTGACCGTATATCATCCGTAATTTTTACGAGAGCAGTTGCCGTGCTATGACCCGAACGGAAACCGGATTGATAAGGATTCAGGAGATCATTACTATTAAGGAAAGACGTAAATTGTTGAAAAACTAATCGTTCAAGTACTTTGGATAGGAAAGGAAGAATGGAAATAGGACGGTACTCGGAGAACGCTGAGGGATTGGGCTTCTTAGGAAGAGGTATTACATCAGCATCCTTCCAAATTGAAGGAAACACACTAGAGGAAACTGAAAAATTAAGGATGCTGGTAATAATAGGAACTAGGAGATCGAGTAGGGGGAGGATCATATTACGGCTTACGCAGTCGACACCTACGGCATTAGAAGTAATGGATAGTATATTCCTCTTAACATCACTGTCGGAAAATTGAGAAAGACAAAATGGAGTACAGTCCGGAGTTGGAAGAGATGAAAGATAATCGAGGGTCCTGGATTTAGCAGGACCACTGAAGGTGGGGGAAAAGGAAAAATGATGATTTAATAAATCGATGTCGACGTTATTGGAACAGGAGTTTTGCTGAGACTTTCCAACTCCGAGTGACTTTAGAAACTTCCATACTCTAGCGGGGTCGCCATTCTCAACAGACTGGTGAATATGGCGCCTTTGTGCATCGCGGCAGATGGTGCTGCATCGGCTGCGCAATCTGTGATACCGGGTTTTATTTTTGTCAGAAGGATCGCCTTTGTATCGAGTTCTAGCGAAATTCTTTTTTTCGATTAGTAACCTAATTTCTTTTGTAAGCCAAGGAGCAGGAAGATGTTTGACCTTCACTGGATGGACTGGGGCATGCACGTCGTATAACTGGGTCAGAAAACAGTTGAAAAGAGTGATCTACAGTGCCTGCATTGGAGATAGCATTCCAATCAACCTTCAAGGCATCATTACGAAGCTTTTCCACATCCATGCGACCAAAACTGCGCTGAAGTAATATTTTGGGTTTTAACTTAGGAGGCCGGATTTTGTAGGACAGATAGAGTAAATCATGATATGAGAAAGCGTCCGCAGAGCATTGGCCATATTTGGCGACATGAGAAACGGAGGAAATCAGGGTAAGATCTAAAAGTGACGGAGAACAATTTGGAAAATGATGTGTGGTCTGTGAAGGAAGGATGTTCAAGTTACATGCGGCTACAATTGATTGTAAAGATCTAGACCGACGATCATTTTTGAGGAGACATGTATTAAAATCACCCATGATGATATGATGACTGAAAGATGGCATAAGGTCTTCTAGGAGTTTCTCAAAAGAGGCGAAATAGTTGACATTGAGAGAAGGCGAGTAAAATACACCAAGAAGCAATCGGGTGTGAGAAATAGTTATATCTAGAAATAAAAACTCTGCGGCGTCAGAGGAAGGGGTTTGTGCGGACATGCTGACAACAGAATAGGGGATATGCGACCGAAGATAGATTGCAACTCCACCGCCACCTCTAGGAGAACGATCGTTACGAATTAGAGTAAACCCTGGCAGAGAGTATGAAGTTGATGGTAAACAAGGCTTAAGCCAGGATTCTGAAACGAGAATTGCGTGGACACTCTGCAAATCAAAAGATATAGAGAAGTCATTGAAATGAGCCGGGATGCTTTGAGCATTTATATGAACAATGTTGAAATTTTTTGAAACGTCTCTAAATTGCGCATTTAAGGTATCATGGAGGGATGGCGGTAAGCTGTGAAAACTATCGTCATTTGACTCACTACAGGAAAAAGAAGTAAAATGATCACTATCAGAAATATCAGTGTTGTTATTGTGCTGTGACATTATATATAAATAAAATGCATATAATTACTACAAATATAAAATAAAATATATAAATAAAGTATTAAATACTTATAAACTTGAATTAATATCAAAACACCACCCGCCAGCAGTATGAACAGAAAAAAAAGAAAACAAATCAAAAGGACAGCTTATGTAAACATTGATTGTGTAGAAACAAAACGCAATTAACATAATGGCAACACTGACTTGCCTGTCACTTAATAGAGTGCCAATTTTGATTTGAGTGACATTGACAATGGCATACGTCAGTAAAATTTGCTTTGCACATGCACGAAATAAAAACAAAACAATAATTATAGAACCAGTTCACTGAATAAGAAAGAGGGTATACACAAAACGATACTATGCACCTAAATTAAGAGGGTGCAGTAGCAATTTATCGGACCAAACCAAGAAGCCTGCATTTATGTTAACAAGATCAGGTTCATTGCTTTTGACCGCGCTTCGGCCTCGCAGTGAGCTGCTTCACCGGCTGTGCGGCCTGCGCCGGCGCCGTGGGTACTTGCACATTCGAAGCAATCGTAATTTCCATTAACTGAGCCGCGCCGGTAACTCGATGCCGCTTTCCATCTGCGTCCAGAACAAATACATCTCCGTTCCACGACCAACAGCTGCGAACGCCAAACCGTTCCCGAGCGGCCACAAACAGATCATGTCGAGGCTTCGTCAAGAATTCACCCAACGTGACACTGGAACCCTTCAGAGCCGCCTTACCAAACCACAACTCGTCGCGTATTGTTAGATCACGAAACTTGATTAGAATGGGTTGTGGTTTGCTGCCTCGAGCCTTGCCCAGTCTATGACACCGTCGGATATCTGCGGCACATATGTCACTCTTAATGGGCTGCAACTTCTCTATCACTAAACTAGTAACATCTTCTGGATTATTGCCGGAACCGTGTCTATTGACTCCATGAAGCACTAACATTTTCCGTCGAGAGCGCATCTCCATGTCGTCCAATTGTCGTGAGATTAGCTCCACTTGTTTCTGTAGGTTATCCAGAGATTTAAAGATGAAAGCTCTGAAGGCATTAAAATCTGTCGCCACATCCGAAGCTGCAGGACTGCCTGAGCCTGCCGACCCTGCCCGGTCCAAGTTTTGCTGCAGCTCTGCCATCCGGTTGTGGAAAATTTCTGCCAACTCCGCAATGGATTCCTTGATAGCGCCCACTTGTGCCATAGTTTTGCAAAGAATAAATTTGAGTGAACAATGCAAGTGAAAACTGTCCAGTAAAAGTAGGAAACTGCTTGAGGTAGGTAAAATACTAAATGAACATCAAATAATTGATGTCAAATATTGTAAATAAACAATATTATTAATTTTAATATAAAAGAGCTTTAACAGTGATGTTGTGTTTTGTTCACCTACCCACATTGATTACTTGTATGTACATACTTAAAAAGATTAATTAAACAATCGCAACGTCAAACTCTTCAATGACTTTTCCTGGCATTGTCATTTATTAATTATTCGTAATAATAACTGTGTTCACATCATAACTATCGAGTGTTTTAAAAATGCCACGAAGGAAAAAAACGTGCGCTGAATTTGTGAAGTTGTGGATAAAAGACTATCCCGAATTACAGGCTCGCCATACAAAATTAATTTGCTTTAAGTGCAACGTTAGTTTCCATCAAAAAAATCTTCTGTGGAACGAAATTTTAAGCCAGAAAAGCATATTTCTGTCAAGAAAGATTTTAGGTTAGAATTGTCAAAATTTGTGTTAAGCTGTAATATGCCATGGTCTCAACTAGAGAATCCTATATTCAAAAAAAATATTGAACACTGCGTCTCTGGAAAGTCTGAAAAAACTGTAAAAAACTTTTTATAAATCACCAAAAAGAGTAAGAATATTCAAGGAAATGTTTGATGGAATCCCTTTGCCTCAACACAGTTATTCGTTGGGGAACGTGGATTGAGGCTGCATCTTACTATAACACGTATTTTGACGAAACGCGTACTAGACACATTTCGTAATTTTGACGCAGCGAATATCGCAAAAGAAAAAAAGTTTTTCGCAGTGCGAAAATTCTAACCGACTTAAAGTACATAGAAAACTATCTTCAGGTACTTCCAGACGCTATAAATAATTTGCAGTGCCCGAATCTATCTCTAAGCGAAAGTTTAGCCATCGTACAAAAAACATACAAATATATATCGAAATTAAATTTGAGTGCTAATGGAAAACGAATATTTAAACAGCTAAAACTACTTTTGGAGTAAAATACTGGATTTGACATATTAAAAAAAATATATTAATGAATGATACTGGGGAAGGAAATAATACTTGAATCATCGGTTCGAGTATGTCGCTCTACTTTTGATTACTTCTACCGTTTCAAGTATGCACCCACAACAACAGTCGATGTTAAAAGATCATTTAGTCAATTGCATTGGATATATATTTTTTTATGATAGACTGACCAGCTATTGGCCTTAGTCACACCTGATGGAAAGCGACACACAACGCCGCAAATTAACTGTAGAAATTTCGATAAAATTTTGGTCATCTATTACGAAAACCAAATAAAATAAAAGCAAATATACGTTAATAAAAATACACACATTGCTGGCTTAATATTCAAGTAGACACATTAGACATCTACCTTTTCTAGCGATAACTTGTTAGATATAATGAACTTCTTAGAGGTTTAGAATGTATAGGCATAATATTTCGTTTTTTACTAAACAGACATTCTGTTATATGTATTCTTGAACTGATTTGTTTTTGCTCCCGCGATAATGATGTAAGTAATTATATAAATGCAGCTGACATATAGGAAATTGATATTTATTTGATTATATCGGCCCATTAACTTATAAACCAAGTATCACAATCTGTATACATTTTTAAAGGGTCGGCAACGCGCATGTACACCCCTGGGGTTTCAGGCATCCATAGGCTACGGTGACCGCTTAACATCAGGCGGCTTAAAGTGCCTTCCAAAGCACGGGAGCGTTCAGTTAGTAAACACTCAAAGCGGTCACCCTGAAAAATAATGAGTTACATTTAAAATGTTACCCCCTTATTCATAAACGTCCATCAAGCCTCTATTAGTTAACTAAAAGTTGTTTTGTCCCTTTCTCACAAACATAAATGTCGAAGTGACAGATAAGGACAAACCAACTTTAGCGGCTTGTTAACTAATAGAGGCTTGATGGACGTTTATGAATAAGGGGGTTAGTATACATTTATACTTGTACAAAACTTTAAAATAGTCATATTTAGTGATTCCATACAAAATTTAAAGCGCAGAATGCTCAAACAAACTTAATAAACAGGGAGCGAAACTTTGGTGCCGGTGACATCATTATGACGCAAATTCACATGTAGGATGATTTTATATAAACAACATTGCGACACTCCAAAGATTATTAATAATGCAATAATGGTAATGTAAATTTTATTATTTATTAATAAAGAAATTACTATTCACATTGAAAATAATAAAAATATTAAAATAATTACAAAGACAATAAGAAACAATATTTTACTAAGTAAGTAATGGTAAAAAGCATATTCGGATAAATGAAAAACAACAAATTATATTTCGTGGGTTGTCGAAAAATAAGCAGAACGCTTAGAATTCAAACACAACATCGCATCTTTTAATTTAAATACATACCTACATACATATACTGTAATCGCAACTAGTACAAAATTATTGTTGTATATTTTATGTATTAGCGTAATTAAGATATCCTAAAAGAAACGTCCGTATATCTACATTACATGTATAATTTTTTTTTGGACCCGGGTATGTCCTAAAACTACGACCAAGACCACCGGGGAATGGGCAGCAGCATTCCTTAAATGCAGTGGAGATACTGCGATCGCCAACCCGCATGCCAAGCGTGGCGATTATGGCATTTACCCCCCATGAAATTGGGGGAGGCCTATGTCCAGCAGTGGACGTCCTAGGGCTGATAAGGTGGTGGTGGATGTATAATTTTAATCGATGAAAATTAATTTCACTATACTGGAAAATTACCGCCTGCCCCCACTATTAGTTAAAGTGGGGCGTGCCGTCTCGACTTTTGCTCAAACAATTTCGCATAACTTTTACGCAGGCCACTTATGTGTTACAGTTTTTATTTCAAGTTTTAATTACTCAATTCATTCAAACAAATCTATTAATGTATAATTTATAGTTTATAACGAAGTGTAAGAGCCTCGAACTGTTTGAATGTTGTTCCACACCTGTTATTGGTGCATAAATATTATATGTGTCTACTATCTTATCTTATCTTATCTTACTTATATGAGGGCCCTTGCGGATGCACTTCGACCCAATGGGATCTTTTGTGCAATTGCCCCCTCCTTTATACTTACTCCAAGCTGCTCTCCAACATTTCAACAAACCGGATGATGGAGCTCAGCGGGAGTACTCTGAATTCCTTTGGTTCTGGATAGCCATTACCAAAGTCATTCATTCTTTGTCTGGCAAGGGCGTGACATTCACACAATATGTGTCTACTATACTTATGTAACTTTACTTGCTTTGTTTATGAGCTGTTGGTGTGTTTTATAAAACGAGTAACTTTTTAACAAAAAAAAAAACACCGACACCAAACTTTGCCAGACCCCATCCTCCTTCTATATAATTTGAGTTCCTTCGATGTAGCCTTACTGACCCCATCCTCTTGGTATATAATTTGAGGAGTTCCCTCGATTTTTCCAAGATCCCGTCATCAGATCCAGACATGGTGACAATCGGACCAACTGGAAAACACACCGCTTTCAAACAAAAAAAGAATTTTTGAAATCGGTCCACTAGTCTCCGAGTAAAAAACATACAAAAAAAAATATTCCGACCAATTGAGAACCTCCTCCTTTTTTGAAGTCGGTTAATAAATAAATAAATACGGCATAAGTACAACCTTCTGCCTAGCTTTGACGCGTAATTCAAAATTCAACTCTACCGTGTACAGCATAAAGTCTTTAAAACCGCGTCGATAAACTAGAACCGATGCCACGTACGAGTTGGTAATGAATTCAATATAAAACAATATTAGACGACCTGTTTAGCCTAGTTGGTAGTGACTCTGCCTCCGAAGCTAGAGGTCCCGGGTTCGAATCCCGGCCAGGGCATTTATTTGCTAATTTTTCACGGATATTTGTTCTTGGGTCATGGATGTTTTCTATGTATTAAAGTATGTATTTATTTATATAAGTATGTATATCGTCGTCTAGTACCCATAGTACAAGCTTTGCTTAGTTTGGGACTAGGTCTATGTGTGCAAGACAGTAACTCATTTAAAAAAAAAAAAAAAAATTGGTCAGCCCCGAAACATTGTACTAATTGTCATAACACTCATAATACTGAGAGCCTACTGAGAATTGGGAACGGCTGATTATTTTATTGGTCACAGATTGTGACAGATGAAGCACAGAGACCGGTTCACACCGGTATTTTTTGAAGTGGAGTCTTCCTTTTAACCGACTTCAAAAAAAGGAGGAGGTTCTCAATTCGTCAGAATATTTTTTTTTATGTATGTTAACCGATTACTCGGAGACTAATGGACCCATTTCAAAAAATCTCTTTTTGTTTGAAAGGGTGTGTTTTCTAGTTGGTCCCATTGTCACCAAGTCTGGATCTGATGACGGGATCTTGGAAAAATCGAAGGAACTCCTCAAATTATAAACCGAGAGGATAGGGTAAGGCAAAAAAATAAGGTACTCAAATTACCAAGAGGATGGGGTCTGGCAAAGTTTGGAGTAGGTGTTTGTTTGTTAAAAATTTACTTGTGGTAGTGGATACTTCTTAGTTGTCGATATTAATTTACACTAGAAGATGTAGAAGACTATTATACTCGTATATCTATAGGACAGACTAACTAGACAGTTCTCTGGTAGGTCCAACTTCGAGGTAGACGTTAATCGTTGAATCCGACTCGGCTGGGCAGCGTTGGGGAAGCTACGGCACACCTTTTCGTCCAATATTCCGCAGTGTCTCAAGACGAGTCTTCGACCGGTGTGTTGCCAGTTGCCAGTGGTGATGAGATATGGCACTGAAACGTGGTCGCTTACTATGGGCCTCATAAGAAGGCTCAAAGTCGTCCAAAGAGCAATGGAGAGGGCTACGTCGAGTTTCTCTGCGTGATCGCATCAGAAATGAGGCCATCCGCAGTAGAGCCAAAGTAACCGACATGCTGGTGACAGTCGAGTGGCAACCACTTACCGGAAGGCCACGAGGTGACCTGGTAAAGTAACCGACATGCTGGTGACAGTCGAGTGGCAACCACTTACCGGAAGGCCACGAGGTGACCTGGTAAAGTAACCGACATGCTGGTGACAGTCGAGTGGCAACCACTTACCGGAAGGCCACGAGGTGACCTGGTAAAGTAACCGACATGCTGGTGACAGTCGAGTGGCAACCACTTACCGGAAGGCCACGAGGTGACCTGGTAAAGTAACCGACATGCTGGTGACAGTCGAGTGGCAACCACTTACCGGAAGGCCACGAGGTGACCTGGTAAAGTAACCGACATGCTGGTGACAGTCGAGTGGCAACCACTTACCGGAAGGCCACGAGGTGACCTGGTAAAGGTCGCAGGAGTCTGCTGGATGCGGGTGACGCAGTATCGGTCATTGTGGCACTCTTTGCGGGAAGCCTGTGTCCAGCAGTGAACGTCCTTCGGCTGATAGGATGATAATGATGACTTCTTTGTTGTCAGCTTGTATGAGTTAGCTGCCTTGCACTCAACGTTTTCAATTTTAGTTCCGTTACTAAAGCTAGATGGTGCTAGAATAAAAGTGATGGTATGTTCAGGGAATATAATTGGTAACATGTTTTTAGAGTAAGATATATACAAAATATATATGGACACTTTGAACAATAATAAAAAGTAAATTCAATCGATGTGTGGCAGGGCAGCACCGTCATCGACACCCAGCCATTATGCCACGGGTTTAAATTTGGGGCGAGTTCCACGTATGCACATACTGGTGTCACGTATGATGGCAACGCTTATTCCAGCTCTGAACCATCCCAGTACGGTACTCAAGGATCGATTCTAACGGTCTGCTACGGCTTCTCCCATATGTTTGATGAAAGATGACATTTGGGGTGCAAATACGCCATCCACTGACGTTACTAATGGGGTGAAGGTAGCGTGTCGAATTTCACAGGCCTTTGCATATTTTCTATGCTTTTCATCTTCGGCAGAATTTATTTAATTGGTAACATGTTATCTAATTTGTGATCCTTCGTTTGGCGTAAACACTTACCAGTCAATGAGTAGCCTAGCACGCATCTCTATTTTTAATAACAACACTTATCCTTACCTGAGAGCCGGAGTGACTCAAGTTAATTTTGTTATACGCAATTATACTGCTTATTACGAAGGACGTATAGCCTTGATTGGTGTAAACATATGCCAACTTATGAGTCACTTTGACATTCGGGTGCAGAAATGGGTACTACTCAAAGATTGAAGAACATTGATACATTTTGATTTTTTTTCTTCACTTGGATGTACAGAACAGAACGCATTTTATTTTTCTGTGGAATTCACCCTCGATTAATAATCGAGGTAGGGCAAGAAAATGAAGATGTCTCCACAAAATCCAAGTACTAGTGAATCGGATGAAATATCCATTGTAATTCATTGTAACTAAGTAACTGACAAAATATGGATTGAGAAGATCTGAAAGAAAAAACCTTATTTATTATTGTTATTTCCTAATAAATTTATTTACTAATTGATTACCTAGTAGTTATTTTAATATTTCCTCATATTATTTGAGAAAAATCATCATTTAATCCTCGACCGGAACAGGGATTGCCGGACGAGTTTGGGGTAGGAGGCCGAGTCGCTGACGAGGACTTCACGGCGTCTGCAGTAATTTACTATTATGTAATGGCTCTGTGATATGTGTTTATACTCAATTCATGAATATTTCAACTGTGAAATTTAATAATAGGAGCCTGACTCATGTATTGATATAGTACATTACGATACAAGTGCAGAAAACAGGAAATTCGTAACGAGTGGTGATAAATTGAAACAAGACCGAAGGGAGTGATTTAAATCGACACGAGTTGCGAATTACTTGTTCGCACGTGTATCGTACAACGTTTTACAGTACATATGGCTCTTTAAAGTTTCGACATATGCACGTAATCTGCTGATTACCGCACGAGTCGCTCTTTAAAGTTTCGACATATGCTACGTGCATATGTCGAAACTTTAAAGAGCCATCTGTACTGTAAAACGTTGTACGATACACGTGCGAACAGGTAATTCGCAACTCGTGTCGATTTAAAACACTCCCTTCGGTCGTGTTTCAATTTATCACCACTCATTGCGAATTTCCTGTTCTCTGCACTTGTATCGTAATGTACTATAACAGGTAAATCTGAGTACGTATACAAAATGATGAAAAATATTCACAATGCGTAGATCAACAAGACAACATGGAGATAAACAGTAATGGAAATAAGAAATACAACCATGGAAATTACTTCCACTATACAATACATTAAATCGTTTGATATGCTGAGTATGATATGTGAAGTATTATACTTTCTTGATTTTGTCAATTGACCGTAATCGTAATCATTCTTTTTTAATAACATGTCGGTGGCAAACAAGCTTATGACTCGCCTAATGGTAAGCGATCATTGCAGCTTACGGATGCCTGAAACTCCAGGGGTGCCAATGCGCGTTCCTGACCTTTCAACCCTCATCATCCTCCTAGCGTTATTCCCAGTACAGTTGCATCCTGAAGAATGCCTGGGGTCCGCTACCTAATCCCAAGAATTGGCGTAGGCACTAGTTTTTACGGAAGCGACTAACATCTGACCTTCCAACCCGAGGGGGAAACCGACCTTATTGGGAATAGGCTTGTCAAGTGAGTGGGCAACTTGACTGTTAGAAGTTCTCAAGCCGCCCGGAGGCCTCTAACTTGGCTTAACGACTGCTATCAAAGACAGCAACCGGGATCAACGGCTTAACGTGCCTTCCAAAGCACGGGAGCGCTCAGTCCCATCCAAGGACTGACCTCGCCCGACATTGCTTAACCTCGCATACCGCACGCAGTACGCGGGTGCCACTGGGCCACGAGCGCTCCTGACCTTTCAACCCTCTACATCATAAAAACAAATTGTTTGAATTTGAACCTTGGCACTGTCGAATAAGGCTTAAAATGATACATGCCATAAAGGGCTACGTGTGCAGTAACGGTTTAAAAATGTATATTCAGCTCACACCCGGCCTAAGAAAAAAACATTCATGCTTCACACCGAAATTTTAAACAAAGCCCGCTTTTACTGTCAAGTTCACTTTTGAAGTTCACATTATACCTACTTAACAACTCTGTATCTTACAGCCTACCTGACTTAGTTCCGCCTTCCCCGTTCCATCACCGGACGTCCAGACGTGGTGAGCGGTTGCATCCTTACGTTGTAAGCGATTTGCTTCTTCTTTCCTAATGCGAACTGCTAAGGATTGGAATTTGCTGCCGCCGTCTGTATTTCCTGATACATACAATCTGGGTCTCTTCAAGACAAGAGTGAATAGGCTATTACTGAACCAGCGAGCAACATCTTAGGCCTTGTCATCGCTTTCCATCAGGTGAGACTAAGGCCAATCGATGGTCAGTCTATCATATAAAAACCTATGTACTACAATTAACATTTTTTCTGATTCTGATTCCATTAGGCTTAACCATTGCCCAGTGACGATGACGAGTGTGTCCAGTCCTCGGCTGTGGGCAAACAGCCAATTATCTAAACGCTAGGCTATCTGTTAACGACCTAGCTCTGGGGATGAATGCTAAGTTACTATAATATCGCTTCTTGTTCAATTGGCTTTTGAAATTGTATTCCTGTAGGTAAATTGATTTATCAGACGACCTCAAAATCTTTAAAATAATTGACAACGCATGACTCCGATCAGCTTCAGGATGGCTTAACCCTAAGTCTGCTGTTTCGGATTTATTCAAAATAAAAATATTATTGTAATTATGATTTTATTTATTTCTCTCGTAAAATAAGTGCAAAGAAGAGTGTATTACGCGGTAGCAAAATTATTTACATCTCGAGCGACGTGGCTTGAATCCCTAACTACGCTCAGGATTCGCTTCGTTTGAATTGATTGATTAATCACCCTTGCTACAGTATACTATTTTGCTACCTAGTAATACAATCTACTAATGATTGGTCCCTAAAGAATCTATATTGAGAAGACCCAATGTCAAATTTATTTTCTTAGGCACATCTATGTGATGTTTTTATAAATGGGGAACCATGGCGAATAATAATAAGTAGGGCAATAATAGAAGAATAATAAGTACTCTTGGAAAGGCTTTTTAATTATAAACTGAAATTTACGACAAAATATAAGATATTTTTTGCTGTTTCATCGATACGAAAACACTGAAAGATTTTCGATGTGAAAGGTCACTATTAGCGTTTATTGTGTCATGTTTTCATATTTCTCAAACATAATAACAGTAATTTCAAACAAATTTTTGTTTGCTTATATTGTTTTTTTTTTGTAATTGTGACATTTGTGTGGTCGTGATGCAGGAAAACAACGTATCAATTTGATAAAAATTTATTTATTTAGAAAATGTATAATAATCGTTGATTGTTCGAGTCAATGAGCATACCAATATAATCACTACGTTTATCATCTAGTCATTTTTCACATACTTCGTCCTCCGTTAACTCGTTTTTTTTATTTTTTTTTATTAAAAATGAAGATGAGGCCGACGAATAATAATGTTAATAGTTCGTCATTCCAAAGCAATTCAAACCACATTAAAACATTCCTCCATTTTCTAACAGCCAGCAACATACGCGACCATCAGATACTACCAAAGATTTATAAACATTCAGGTAACGCATAAAATTTAAAATGATGTAAATATATCACGTCACATGCCATATAAATAACGTATTTTTTGCAACCGGAACGAAAAAACAAGACCTCTAGAATCCGCCCATCGCTCTTTCCAACTCAACCATCGCTCGTGGCAACGAATCTTTCAATCAGTTCACTCACTCTTCTAATTAAGCCTTAGGGAGGCTTTTAGCGACATTTACCGCGAAATTGGTACAACTTCTGTAACCGGCACCAACGTCTCAAATCTACCTCATTCTAATCATATATTAAACGTTATTTAAAGTTTGGATTTATGGTCATTTTTGACATGATAAACGAAATCGGGAAGAAGATTATCATTCCGCATGGTGCGCAGAAATGTGACCTAGCATAAGCTTAAGTAAATTTTATGGTTTCATAGAAATAAAAACTAATTCGTAAAAATCTAATCTTAGCTTAAATAGATCCCTTCTCTTCCTTACAAACACAAGTTTATAAGTTGAAATCGAGAGATTTGTCACATTAATAGTAGACTGTAATGATAGACTTAAGTTATTAAATAAATAAATTAATTATTGTATAGCATATAAGAACATAACACTATATATTATAATATAGTATAAAAAACTCAGTTAAGATTTTGTTCACTAAAATTGGAAGGCACTGAGGTATACTAAGTAAAGTTCACATAAAACTTATCTACAAATGCTCAAAGTGGTATCAAAATCACTTAAATTACGCCTCCTGCACATACATATTGTAAATTTTATCAAAATGATACAAAACTTGATAAACATGTCAAAAACATCACAATTTCTAATGCTTTCTTAGCTTCTTTCCTAGCATCTCAGAAGACTAGATCTCTCTTTAATCTCAGAATCACATATTACAATTTATCAATTCAAAATTGTATTTCAATACAATTTGCGTCACTACATATTACACACCCATTTCGAATATTACCGCCATCGCAGTCACATTGGCCGATTTTCCACACTATAACCTCTATTACATTCGCCCAGTTCCATTTCCACAAATTTTACCACTGCTGCATCTTCCAGTATCACCTCTCTACTGCGATGCGGCATTTGTATCACCGCTTCTTCCATCAGTATGTGCTACTTCTACCACTTCCACCACCGCTGTATGCTCCATAGTTGTCTCTGATACTGCTACATCCTGATTCCTGTGGCATTTCTATCATTACCTCTCCCATTACTATGCTCTGAGCGATTTTCACCACTTCTGCCACCGCTGAATCCTGATACATTCCTACCATCTCCCCTGCCACCACCTCGTTTATGACTGTATCCAGAAGGACCTTTGGTGCTCTCACAAGTACAATGAACTGTCAGTTGATGATTGGAACTGTGATTGTGTCCTACTAGGGCTTCGGAATGGCTGAGTGAGCCAGTTCTATCACCACTGCCAATACTACTTGCCCCACCGCTGTATCTTGAATCATTTCCATCTGCACCTTTCATTCTTCCACAAGTAATACGATTTTGTTGATGAATGTAATCACTGGGATTGCAACCCATTATTGCTTCATAATAGCTGGGTGGAGGAGTTTCGATATTTTTCATTGGCGCATGGTATGTGGATTGATTGCAATCATGATATTGGCTAGCCTCGTGTATGTTGGAAAGAGGATCGTTGATGGCGTCAGCGATTCGGTTGAGACCGTTATTGGTGGGGTAAATGAAACCATAGTCAATGTTAAAAGAATGGTTGAACCCGTAATCCCTACTTGTAGCAGGATAGACAAAACCATAATCAGACTGGTTAGAGCCGTTATAACTGTTGTTAGAAGGAGTCCTTTGTTCATTGTTTGAGTTGATATGATCACGATCAACGGAATTGACATGGTCAGTGGCAAACAGGTGATGAAATTCTTGGGTAGTGTACGTCACGGGATACTGGCTACAATCTTCCTCAGGTGCAGAGGGTGCAGAAATGATGGTAGGAATACGGTTCGTCCGCTTAGGGGGAAAACTTCTGGCATGCTCTATCGGATGTAACCGTAGCCAGAAATAAACAGCGCAGAGGAAAATTCCCATTAACACCTGGAATAAAAAAGAAAATATATCAATAAGTAAAACATGGTTATCATATCAATGAACAAAAAAGAATAAATGCATAACTAAAATTTCTTCAAAAATATTTTCTCAAACATGCAATGAAATATTGATGTTATGTTCCTTATAATAGGCTGCGAAGTATGACGTTTCAGGTGCGGCTAGGACAAGAGGTCGTTAATGGAATTTCATACAAATCTTACAGGCCTAGGCCGGCAAAGTCTTCTTTTTTAATTTCCATTCCACATGAATTGTGGCACAGGCACCATGACATTCTGCCACTAAAAATAAAACTTTGATTTTTTTGTTGTTTATTTCATTGCATGTTTGAGAAAAGCACTATACATACCTCGGCGGGAAATATGGGGTTGCCCACCTCGGACCTATCCGACCTCGCTTCGCTCGGCCGTCTAACCCCTTTCGTCCCGGCCTCTGTAGTAATGTACTATTATTTATCGGGGTGTTCTTTTCTTTCGCAGACAAAAATTTCACAGAATTTTGTTTTGCAGAAAATGTTTCTAATAATATTTGATCCTTGTATTTTTATTTTGAATATTATTGTTTCAAATCAAATCAAATCAAATCAAATCAAAATATTTTATTTGTGATACATAGGTATACAGGATGTTGAAAATACATTGATAATGTTCAGCTATGTTCTACCTTACGGCGTACAAAGGGTTTCTTTTTTATACAGTAAATTTAGCCGTCAAATATAAGTAGTAAAGTCATGTTAAATTCGAAATTAAATTGCGCGTATTACATACTCATAATTATTTTTAAAATCTATTCATATTTTTATGTCAATAAATCATGCATATATATAATACAATTACTTACAACCTAATATAAAGTGTCACCAAGAAACTCTGTCAACGAATAATAACATTTAGAAATTAATAATTTATTCAAATCAATTTTAAACCAGGACAATGGCTTCTTTCTTAGAGCAATTGGAATTTTTTTTTAAATCTTGCTAGCCAGACAGAGTACACTTTTCCGCATTAGTGCAGTACGAGAAAATACTGTACAAAGGTTGTCGGCACGGTACGTATCTCTGTTAAATAGTTGTGACACTTGTTTAAATAAATTCAAGGTTATTTTTACAAATGCAGCAGTTTCTAATATGAAGAGACAAGGTAGAGTAAACAGTTTTTTTTTTTTAAATATGGAATACAGCTATCCAATTGATGCAGACCACACATTGATCTTATGCACCGTTTTTGTGCTTTGAAAACGATCTCCCTCTTGGTCGAATTCCCCCAATATATGTTTCAACGACTATTTACTTGAATGAAACATATTTCGCAGAAAAAATCTTCAATGAGTTTTAAACTTCATTTTTTTTTATTTTACAAACTTATCAATTAGTAGAATTTCATTTGATGCTTGCTTGTTTCGCCGTCAAAAATTTCATATAATTATGTTTCGCAGAAACTAGTTCCATATACCATTTGGTCTGTGTATTTTTATTTCGAATATTATTGTACCAACGCCTAGTTACTTCAATGAAACATATTTCAGAGAAACACAATTCAATGAATTTTAAAATTATAACATAAATTGTTTGTTCGTTATTTTAAGGGTTACATAGCCAAAATTGCAAAAACGGAACCCTTATAATTTTGTCATGTCCGTCTGTCTGTCCGTAACAGTATGTCACAGGCATTTAAGGCTAGGTGAAAATTCGGGATAATGACATTGGGGTTAAAATAGTTTAGGCAAAATTAAGATTCGGGTTTTGTGATTTCAGGGTTTACAACATTAAGTATGATTCACAGTAGGCCGCTCCGTGTCCGGGCCGGCCCGTTTTCTTCTAGAGAAATACGCCGGCCGTTGCGTTTGCTGTCATAGAAAACGGGCCGGCCCGGACACGGAACGGTCTACTGTGAATCATCCTTTAGGGGTAGTAAAATTAGGTATGGAATTATTAGGGCTAACGGAGGAAAACCACAAAACCTACCTGCCAAAAAATCCGACTTTTACCCAGGTACAGGTAGATTCGTTAGTTACCTTGTAAGCCTCAGAGCGAAAATAGGAGCCTCGCGAAGCGGGGCTCCATCGACTTGCTTGCGGGTCACAGATAGAATTCAAATTATAATAAACGATCCTTTACTTCAATAAATAAAGCATACCTGCTAAAACGTCCGACTTTTACCTAGGTACAGGTAGGTTCGTTAGTTACCTTGTGACCCTCAGAGCGAAAATAGGAGCCCCGCGAAGCGGGGTTCCGTCGACTTCTTTGCAGCTTGTAGGTAGAATTTAAATTATGATAAACGATCCTTTACTGCAATAAATAAAACATAAACTAAATAATATATGATTTGTAATTCTATGACATGATTAATGACATATTAAACTTACTTTGTAACAAAATGTCTAAAATTTATATTTCTACACACTAAATATTCTGCGAATCGATTATTCTATGAAATGATTATATGAGAATAATTTTCCTTAGAAACAAAATTCTATGAACCTGTTGTCACAGAAATAAATTTGGCATGAACTAAATAATATGAGGATAAAGAATATATTATTTGAAATTCTATGACATGAAAATCGAAACATAAAGTTGTACTTTTAACAAAAATCTATGATTTAAATTTGTATTATCTGAACATTCTGAGAAATGAGACCCAAAAGTTACAACATACGAGTATATGCAAATATAAGAGAACAACAACATGTAAGAGCAACATGCAACATGTAATAGCTTTTTTATTCTAAAAAATAAGGTAAATTAAAAACAATTGGTAACATACCAAACTCAGTATTAACGCGCCGGTCATTAATTCCATTTCTGTATGGTATAACTCACTAGCATCACTATTCACAACACATTAGTTTTAGAACACGGTTTTCGTTGTAAGAATTAACTTTATCAGTGAAAAATCCCAGTTGTACTAACCAAAACATTTCGAATGTTCGCTAAGAGACAAAACAAAACACAAATCAGCAAAATTACCTACAATACAATATCAAACGTATCTCTACCAACACACGGTGTATTTTTAATTGACAGCTACACGAAACTGACGGTGGAAATTAATAAAATACAGCAGTGTGTTGACTGCAGCAAACTGTTTTCCAACTACATTATATAAATGCGTATGGTTTTCAAAAGGAGGAGTCCGCACTGTGTTTCATTGTGCCGAAAGATTTTTCTAGATACGGCGGCGTGTAAGTGACGTCGTTGTTATTTGTATGCGCTTCCCGAGGTCGTGGTAAGTCAAATTAGCGTACGAAACGTGCAGATAAGTGCGAAATGCTTTCTTGTGTCTTCTTTACGTCTTTGGTACAGGGTTGAAAATCGCTTGGAGTGTGTGATTTTTTTCTCTTTTCTACACATTTTTTTCGAGCAAACGTGGGCGTGGGGAACGTGAGTTCGGGCTTTCCTCAGTGCACCACCAGTTCTACAAAAAACCGAATTAACATAACGAGTCATTTGTGATCTAGAATAGGTCTAAAAAGCGGCCACGTGCGTATCGGGCCACGCGCAATATATAATATATACATAGATAGATAGATGAAAACTTTATTTGCGTATATGACTTGACAATATTTGCGATCAAAAAAAAGTGTTTTATCATAGATAAATCTTACAAACTAAAACTATACTAACCACCATATCAGCCAAAAGACGTCCACTGCTGGACATGGGCCTCCCCCAAATTCACGGAGGGTATATGCCATAATCGCCACGCTTGGCATGCGGGTTGGCGATCGCAGTATCTCCACCGCACTCCAGGGATGCTGCTGCCCATCCCCCGGTGGTCTTGGTCGTAGTTTTAGGATATACCCGGGTCCAAGGAAAACTATACTAATGTTACAA
Source organism: Notocelia uddmanniana (assembly GCA_905163555.1). NCBI lineage: Eukaryota > Metazoa > Arthropoda > Insecta > Lepidoptera > Tortricidae > Notocelia > Notocelia uddmanniana. The sequence continues at coordinate 20,773,774 of LR991071.1, forward strand.
CAAATTAATTTATTGTCACGACATAGCCGCGAAAAGGCGCCGACTCAGCATGTGCTGTGACATTACTGTCGCAGCGCTGATATTCTGCCGAAACCAGGCAGAGTGTGCGAACGGGGTTTTTCAGCTTGACCGTTACATTTTCAATATAGGGTTGGGTTGGGACACTTGATACTTACAAAAATTAGCACTTTAAAATTAATATCACGGTACCCTACATTGCCCCAAACGCACTTTGCCGCTTTTCAAGAGTAATATAGAGTAGACCTGGCTTGAGATTTTATGTTTTGTAATCTAGACGCTAGAATATAAATGTTTACTTTAAACCCTGGTGGCATCAATAATGGGCCTCGGTTCCGTTCGTCTCTTATATGTCTCATTGCATTGTATATGTATCTCAAAATTAATAAATAAATATTATAGGTCAATTTGTTACACAAATCAAACTAGTCCCATAGTATTTTCAATAAGGCTTGTGTTATTGGTTGTAGGCGACGATATATTTTAAATACATGGAAAACATCCAAGTCTCAGAAACTAATGTTTCTGTGCACTACAGAAACAAATGCCCTCACAGGGATACGAACCCGGGATTTCTAGCTTCGGAGGCGGTGTCACACCAACCAGGCTAGAAAGACGAAAAACATATTGAAATTGGTTTTGGTTTGGATGCGATGTACAAATATAGGCCTATAGCCTATATTTGTATTTCGCATATATTTCTAGCTTCGGAGGCGGTGTCACACCAACCAGGCTAGAAAGACGAAAAACATATTGAAATTGGTTTTGGTTTGGATGCGATGTACAAATATAGACCTGTGTAGACACACTGGCACCGTCTCACCTCCAACGGACTACAGTAAAAGCGGGTGCAGAGGCGGAAAACGCCGAAATTCTAAAGCGTAATAAATACAAGGGCCTCGGCAGAGAGTACATGTTTGTACCTTTTGGCGTCGAAACTCTAGGTCCATGGGGTCCCAGCGCGCATAAGTTATTTGCAGAAATTGCGAAGCGTCTGGTTGACGTAACTGGTGACCGAAGAGCTGGCGGTTTCCTCGCTCAACGTATCAGCATTGCGATACAGCGAGGAAATGCCGCCAGCATCCTCGGTACAATGCCTCAAGGGCCCGTTTTAGATTTAAGTTAGTTTTAATTTTCTTTATATTATTTTGGTTAAGTATTCTTGTATATGTTTTCGTTGTACATAAATAAATGATTATCTAATATAGGCCTCATAATAGCAGTCTGGATTTCAAGTTGTTTCTCGACCGCTCATTTGTAATTTCCCCAATCTATTTCAGGAAGGTTGAGTCAGACTTAGATACACAATAATATTTTTATTTCTAAGTCTTAGCGTCTTGTCTTTCTGGGTATTTTAATGTAAATAAACTCACATTCTTGACATATATCTCTGCCAGATTACGCCAGATACACATAACAAATATACAAATAAGTACTTGAGAGCAATATTACCCAAGCCGGCCGTATAGATGACGATAACTTTACTTATATAAGTAGATCCAGCCAGACACACGGCAGTGGTTCAGCCAAGTTCGCAAAGCTAAAATGGAGGCACACCGGCCGTTATATTACACGAACCATTTCGGGTCACTTTTGAACCCTTTTGACTACATGAGGTTTTGATGTCAAATTTACTATCTTTATACTGAACGACTCGCTCGCTCATCAAAATATTTGATTACTACCAGGTGACCTAGAATGTTGTATGTTGATTTGACACCGATGAGGCGTCAAAGTGCTGAAGAACCTGACTGAGCTCCAAGCCGTCGTCGACTGGAAGGAAACAGCCGTGGACAAGGGAGCCTGCCGGTCTTTGGTGTCGGAAGCCAAGATCCACTTCGGGTCGTTGCGCCACAGCAGTAAGTAAGTTAACTATAGTTATAAGTTAAAAATTCATTGTAATTAAAAGTAACGGCAAGGCTCCTTAACTCAAATAATCTTTTATAATTAAGATTAGTATTTAAGTTTGTTCTAATTTTGAACAAATCTAATTATGAAATAAACAGTAAAAAAAAATTTAAGTGTTTTTTTTCTTTGCACCTTTTATAAGTTTTTGTTAGTTAAAAAAAACATTGTCTTAGAAGTTAAATAGAAAGTGTAATTTATTACAACATCAAAAATGACTTATTTCATTGCTTGTAAGCTAATTTATGTATTTATTTTATCAAACACATGTTGCAGTGCCCTGCAGGGTTTCATGGCTAATCATTTATATTTTTTACCAACTACTGTACCCATGAAAAGCAATAAAGATTACTGATCAGTCCAATGGTTGGCTGGTAGAAAATGCCAATTGACATTAAGCCATTTATGTTTATTGCAATAAAGTTTAAATAACATTTCAAAAATATCCCATCCGAATATCAGTTATCTGATTATGTATTTTTGGCAGAGTGGCGAAGGAAGTTCTTTGTTTAAATTTGTCCTTAATAAATGTACGATAATATTTTAAAGAGCGTCTTTGAATAAGTAATCCATTTATCTCTTCTCTAACCTAACGAACTTCGCGAAAAGAATAAAAACTCCCACAATAGTCTCAACTAAATCACATCAACAGAAATCTATAACATTATCAGACGTTGGATCCATATACATTAAGTTTCTGAACTCGCAATTCAATTGAGAGCTTTCAACTTCTACAAATTATTCAAAAGTCTGCTGAAATTCAACATGGATTTAAGATATGACTTCATTTGACTTTGCTGGTCTAACCAGGGGTCGCAAACCTTTTCAGTCCCATTTGTCTCTTCGGTAAATATCGACGCTCTCTTGCCACAAAAGCATTAATTTTTTTTATGGAAATCTGTTTTTAGAGGGGTAAAGTTTTTTTTTAATACCACATCGGTGGCAAACCGATTACCTTCGCCAATGGACGATTGCAACACCAGAGGCGTCACTCGCGTGTTACCGACCCGTAAGAAACCTTTGTATGTGTTGTTGTGTTTCTGATGCTAAATCAGAACCTACATTTTATTTTTATATGACGTCACCACGAATCATTATTCATCGAATGAATAAAGTGCCGGAAACGCACAGGTGACTTAGTGTTTTCGTCGGACGTCCATTGGCTACGGTATCCTTAATGTAAATATTTTACAAGTGGAAACGTCCACCTAGCGGAATTATAATTTCCAACCGAAAATGAAAAATTTATCACCCCGGGCGGAATTTGAGCCCGCGACCTCTGGAATCCATCCATAGCTCTTTCCAACTGAGCTACCGCGGGTTATCCCGAGCTACAAGTCTCCCTAAGGCTTAATTAAAGAGTGAACTGATTGAAAGATTCGTCGCCTCGAGATAACTCGCGGTAGCTCAGTTGGAAAGAGCGATGGACGGCTTCCAGAGGTCGCGGGTTACGGTATCCTTACCATCAGGTGGGCCGTATGTTTGTTAGCCAACGTCGTGGTTTAAAATATGATGTAAACTCATCCCGCTGGTTGACAACCCTAGATCCAGACTGTATTCATAAAGTTTTATTCAGGGCACTGATCAGGATTGTAAAGTCATAAACCAAGTATTAAGTTTCCTAAAGTTGGAAAGCTGGAATTGGACATTTATTGCCTAGTCTACTTCGTCATGACAATATAACAATGCCAAACTTGGTACTGATTCTACTACAATAACTTTTTCATCACACTTGCTCGTAAAGGGTCTTATTGCACGCAGGCGTATAGAGAAATTATAGCCGATTTACCTTCCGTGGGAGTTATGATTTTCATAACGCCCGAGGGAGATTATGAGTGTGTGTGTGATCTGATTGGTTTAAAAATCTAGTTGACCACGCTCCACAAGAATACTGCTTTGTGATTGCTTGAAATATTGAAGCTGTGCGCTCCTCCCGCAAGGACGTCCCTGCGTTCATGTACTGATACTGGAGGTGAAGTTGACGATTTCATCAATTTGGATTGGTTATTTATTTCCCCGCAAATCACAAACCCTCTGGTGTTGCGAGTGTCCATGGGTGGCGCTAATCGCTTACCATCCGGCAATTAGTCTGCTCGTTTGTCTTGTCTCATATGTTATAAAATTTTTTTAATGAAAAACATTGTGATTAACTCGGACGCTGCGTTGGCTCCGCCTTGGGCGAGTTCGGCGTTGGGATTCTGATAGAGTTCTTGTTCGCATTTTACCGCTTACGCCCCTTGTTAAACAATGTATTCGTTTCTTCAGTAGAAATCTGGTCTCCTGGAATTTCTGTACCACGAGTACAATTCTCATTTCTCGACAATGTATAGTGCCACAATAAGTCTGTATTTATTCAGACAAATCTTTATTAATATAAAGTTTAGGACATTAGGATGCTATTTTACGCATATACAAAAAAAAAGCTTAGATAATAATAGGGCTCTCGATATGATAAGTTTATTTAACTTTATAGTTTTATATTTATGACATCGAAGTGTTTAAAATCGTTAACATGTATTGTTTTATTGATAATGCGTGTTTCGTTAAATTACCGGCGTAACTTTTAGTTAATTTACCGGTAAATCGGTAAACCGGTTTGTACAGAGCGCTCGTGGCCCAGCGGCACCCGCCTACCGCGTGCGGTATGCAAGGTCACAGCAAGGTTAAGCAATGTGGGCGCAGGTCAGTTCTTGGATGGGTGACCGCTTTGAGTGGTTACTAACTGAGCACTCTCGTGCTTTGGAAGGCACGTTAAGCCGTTAATCCCGGCTGCTGTCTACGACAGCAGTCGTTAAGCCATTTTAGAGGCCTTCGGGCGGCTTGAGAACTTCTAACAGTCAAGTTGCCCACTCACATGACAAAGGGGGGTCGAAGTTGCACGACTTCCGTAGAGAGTACCCACCGTTACCCTACACGTGACCCCTGGGTGGTGCTAAAAGTGCAACAAAAACTAGCAACCGTACTTGTCTTCTCGAAGATCTCACGTTTCGTAAATAGATGCCATACGATTAAATAAAATACAAACCAGGAACCCGCTAGGTAGGCGCTTGTCACGGTGTTGTCTCGGAGGCGCTTTCCGCTGCATACGGTTTTCTACCGTCCTCGCTGCATATTGATATCATACTCCTAAGCGGTATGTTGAGCTAAATCGACCGAGCTTCGTTATAATTAAAGGAAAGTAGCATCAGTAAAAGTTCTCGGAGGGTTCAACAAATCCGTAGATCCTAAGTGCAAACAACCCTTAACAGTTAAGGAGAGGACGGCTACAACTCAAACATGAAACAAAGTCATATTTATTCGTGGTTTAATAGCCCTCCTTGAATGATGGATGGTGGCTGTCTATTTTTGGGTTCGTGGCAAAATTTCTAACATCATAATTAGTACACGAAATTGTATTTTTCTTTTTGTCACTGTTTATAACTATCCTGTTTCGCATGTGGTATTTACTCATAAGTGATTTTAACACCCGTCTCTAAAATGTACTTAGTTTATAGATTTCGCATGTGCTGATGTCAGCTATCGTTGGTGAATCTTGAATACAAAAAAATATCCTAAAACAACGAGTCAATAGCAATAATAAAAACTGGTCATGTACGAGGGCTGTTCCGAAAGTTTTTAGCTGCTCTCACTCTATTCATGCGATATATGTTTTAATGATACCATTATGCGGGTAATTTCGATACATATGTGTTGGGGTGAAACTGTTGATGAAAGTCGCTTGGTTTTTTTTTTTATTGTGTTTTAAGTACGACGTGTCAACAGCCCTATCGAATATGCGATGAACGGGTCACAATACCAATTTTGTGTTGCGGGCCAATATTAATTAATACGTCACCACAACTAAACGAAATTTTATACACCACAAACTATGAATCTTCCCTGTTTCTACCCACGTAATCTGTTTCGATTGCATGAATATCAGCGACAATGACCAGGTGTGTCGAATATTAGTCTAGGTCGTGAGACTAGGGACTGGTCATCATCACAAAAAAACTTAAATTAAATTAAATCATTTATTGATTTTACATTAAAATCAGCAAAAATAAGTTAGGAAGTCATCCCGGGCATTTTCCACCACAATTGTTAGGGATTTAGATGTCAAAACTATTTTTAGGTATCAAAAATGGTACTATTTTCGCAAATTTTTAAAAGCCCATACAAAAGGCCTTTTGGTAAAAAAATACTTGCTGCTTACTAACGATTTTATCCCAGCTCATAACTATTGAAATTACCCACATAATGGTATAAATAAAAAATATATCGCATGAATAGAGTGAGAGCAGCTAAAAACTTTCGGAACAGCCCTCGTATCGAATTCGACCTTCAATTTGTCGTCACATGATATCTATTTAAGGATTTAACTGTATATTTATCGTTTGGCAATTATTTCGAACCGTGGGATCTTCGATAATACAGTACGGTTGCCAGTTTGTGGCACTTTTAGCACCACCCAGGGGTCACGTGTAGGGTAACGATGGGAGTACTCCATACGGACGTGGTGCAACTTGACTGTTAGAAGTTCTCAAGCCGCCCAAAGGCCTCTAACTTGGCCTAACGACTGCTGTCATAGCCAGCAGGCGGGATCAACGGCTTAGCGCGCCTTCCAAAGCTTAGGGACGCTCAGTTAGTAATCACTCAAAGCGGTTACCCATCCAGGAACTGACCTGGGCCGACGTTACCTTTGTTCCCTTACCTTACCTTTTGGATTGTGGAATGAGATCGATGCCGAGGTTTGCCCGAGGGACTACAGTATGGGGTTCTTCAAGAAAGGAGTGTGTAATTTTTTTAAGGGGTCGCAACGTGCATGACCCTTGGTGTTGCAGGGACCGCTTACCATACGCCGTACGCTTGTTTGCAACCGACGGAGTATGAAAAAACCTGACCGTACAGACTTACACATTTATTGTTTATATTAAACAAACGGTTGTATACATATAAGGTAACGTAAGTATATAATAATTAATTTAAACCTACAGTTTCCTTAATTAAAGATACGATAGCAGTTTTTTTTTCTTGCATTTTAACCAAAAATACCTATCTGAGCTGTTCATTTTACTTAGTTTACAGTGTTTTTATGAAATAATGTACGTCTGATAAATACGTTTACTAATAAACGCATTTATCAGACGAACCGTAACTTATTATTTATTATCAAAAGTTACTACAGTTAAATATTAGAACACATAACAATTTCAATTTAATATTACTACAATTTAATATTGTGTATTTTTTATATATACACATCTTAAAAAGAGGAATTAATGATGAGGAATTTGACAACCAATTTGGCTTAGTTGGTAGTGACACTGCCTCCGAAGCTAGAGGTCCCGGGTTCGAATCCCGGCTAGGGATTTATTTGTGAATTTAGCACAGATATTTTTAGATTAGATTAGATTAGATTATTTATTTCATGATAAAAAATTACAGTATAAATTTGCATAGAATGTCAAAATTACAACAATTGTTATCTTGATCATGATGATTGTTTTCCTGGGTCTTTGATGTTTTCTATGTATTTAAGTATGTATTTATCGACGATATAATATGTATATCGTCGTATATCATCGTCTCTATAGTATGTATATCGTCGTCTAGTACCAATAGTATAAGCTTTGCCTAGTTTGGTTCGGGACCAAGTCGATTTGTGTAAGATTGTCCTCCAATATTTTATTTATTTCACACACATACATATAATCACGCCTGTTTCCCAGAGGGGTATGCAGAGATCTCCACTTGCGGATTTCCACTTGCTACGATCCTGACATACAACTTTCGCTTCATGAACTTTCATAACATTCTTCATGGATGCGCGCCGATTTAGGGTACTCCCACTGACCACTTAACCGTTTAAGTGGTCTGTGGGTACTCCTGACCTGGCCTTTCTGCAGAATGTCTCCGATTTGGTCTTCCCCTTCCAACTTTTCCATCCACTCTTCCTTCATACACTCGTTTTGTCAATCTTCTTTCATCCATCCATTTATTTTAATGTAACCATATATGGTTTTAGTTCACCAATATTTAAAATATACTTTAATCTTAACGATACTCAAAGCATAATCATTAAATCAACAGCGGCTGATTGCAACGCGATTTCGAGTGAACGATGTCGACACATTCGTTCACGCGTTGAATTCATTCCAATTCAGTGCAATAATTATCTGTTCTGCTGCTCGCGATCATTATCGAATACTCGCTTCAGTCAAACCGACCAGCAATAAACCAGTAGAATATGGTACTTTTTCATGATGCCATTCGAACTAGTATTTAGGGAGGATCGAGTCTTTTTAAGGGACGAATAACAATTATAGATGATTAAATAGACAAAAATGAGAGTCTAAAGCGACTTCCTGACTTGGCGGAGTGGTATCGATATGAGGCACAGACTAGTCATGGTTCAAACTGCCAACTCACGAACACAGATATCAGAGTTGAACCGTTCATTTAAGTTGAACGATTTTTGTACATCTGATCTGTTCTCACTAATGCACAAATCAGAAGGCTTGGGAATGACAGATAAGTGACATCCGACACGTCTTTACCTGTCAGTGTCGCCGTCTTCGTAACTGAAAATTGTACTGAAGTGACGTTGTGGTGTGTTAAGTTTATATGGGATTTAGCATCCTGGTGTGCTTTCAAATGGAGACAACTCGTTATCTGCCGAAAATGAATGTACTATCTGTGGCATTTTGGTGCATAATAAGGATTTAAGAGACAACTATATGAAAATTCATCTGGCTTACTGCGAGTCTGTTTTTCTCTAATGTCTGTGCTCACGAACCAAAATTATTATAGACGTACGTAGCAAGTATATTTAATCTGTACTCAGATGGTCGATTTTTGACGTTTCTTTTTTGATGGCACCGTAGCAAAGAAACGTATTGTATACATCCAACGATATATGTATAGCTCATTTGAATTAAATTTTGTGTATTAGCTCACGGCATTCTCAATTAAACATCAACTTCTGATATAAAATGAAGCTGGTGTTCAATTGAAATACCGTGAACTATGTTGTAACTTAAATGAAATTAAATTAAATTTTACTTATCGGCAGTTTTTTTATGTATCTCATATCCAGGAAAACGATATATCCTCGTCATTTCATAGAGTTTTACTAGCACAACAACACTCGTACCGTAAAATGAGGTGAGTAGGGTCAAAACTGAAATTCAAACCTCGATAACATTTTATTTTTACATATGAAAAGAGAATGGTGTATATAATAAGTGTTCCGGATGTTTGTATTTTAGTTTTTATTTTATTTCGGGTAGTTCCATTTCATTCAACTTTGACGATAAAGAGGAAAACCCAACTCACCCAGTAGTGCCTCGTATTTGGGGCGAGAGAGGTTTTCATACAAAGGTGAATTTGGAAGATTGTTGGATCGATTTTTTTATTATGCAATAGCTCCATTTTAAATCGGAATACATTATTTTTGTAGCAGTAGCCTTAAAATAAATTCTCACCCCCCTCTCAAACATTCTCTCCCCATTCATAAGCCACCTCTCCCAGCGAAACCTACTCACCCCGTTTTACGGTAGTACATTTTGCAAAATGAGAACTGGCATATCTATGGGCCACAAACTACGCACTACCCCTTCACTCTATCCTAATTGTTGCCCAAACAAGGGTTATTAAGCTTTTCTAGATGGATTTTCGATTTTCTGCACACTTTTTCTTTTGTTTACAACATAATACTATAATACTAGAAATTAAATTACAACATTTGCAAAAAAATTAAAAATGTTGAGAGACGACTAGACGAGACCCCCAGCAAAAAGTACAAAATATATACTGAGATAGAGATACCTGTGAAATACTCCACGTAGATCGTAGCGCCGTTGTGTGTTTTGTAACAACTTACCGCACGAACGCTGCATCTCTGTCACTTCAATATGCAAGTGCGATAGAGATAGCACCCAGTGACATCTGGTACAAACAAGTTTAGTTTAACTAACATTTCCATAAAAAAATTCGTACTTCGAGCTGAAAGGCCCCTGACCACGAAGAATCGCCATATTGTTTTGTCACTTTATTTAGACAAATCATAGAACTGATTGAATAGGCAGCAGGCAGTGTCACTACCAACCAGGCTATTCAGGTCGTCTTAGAATCGAAATACGAGGGTGAATCAAAAAGTTCTTAGAAACTTTAGCTGTCATTATGACAAAATATGGCGGCAAATTTTATTTGCTTAGGCGTACCAACTGCACATAATTAGTTATTTTGTGAAGCAAATCGCTCAAAATCTGTCATTATGGACAAAAATGAGTTACGTGCCGTGACCCTCGCTCCGGCCGGCCTTCCACCTCGGTCACTGATGACAATGTGGCGAGAATTGAAAAATTGGTATTGGAAGACAGAAGAATTAGCATCAAACAGTTAGCAGAGATCCTACACATCTCTTTTGGCAGCGTGCAATCAATATTGACGGACGTTTTGGGGTTTAAAAAAGTTTCCACAAGATGGGTTCCGCGAATGTTAAATGAGGTAAACAAAGAACAGCGTGTGGAGGTTTCGAAGCGGAATCTGGAAATCATCGAACGTGACCCGGATGCATTTTATCGCCGATTTGTGACCATGGACGAAACATGGCTCCACCATTTTGATCCCGAAACAAAAAAACAAAGCATGACCTGGAAACGACCATCTTCGCCACCTTTAAAAAAAATTCGGGTTTTTCCGACGGCGGGCAAAGTTATGGCCTCTGTATTCTGGGATGCGGAAGGAATCCTATTCATTGACTACCTGCCGAAAGGAAAAACCATTATAGGTCCCTATTATAAAGAATTGATCTCGAAAGTGCGGCAGGCGATCATAGGAAAACGCTGGGGAATGTAGTCTGCGGGCGTACTGTTTCACCACGACAACGCCCCAGCTCATCGCTCAGAATTGGCACTCACTGCTATCCGCCAAGCTGGCTTCACGCTGCTTGACCACCCGCCATATTCTCCGGACTTGGCTCCTAGCGATTTTCACCTATTCCCGAAATTAAAAGAGCACATCCGCGGAATTAAATTTCGAGATGATAACGCCGTAGTGGGTGCTGTAGAGGAGTTTTTCGAGTCCCAAGGAAAATCGTTTTTTATGATGGAATAAAAAAAATTGAGAAACGATACTTAAAGTGTATAGAACTACAACGAGTCTGTGTAGAAAAATAAAAAGTAAGAAAACATTCTATTTTTGTTTTTCACCCTTATTCTAAGAACTTTTTGATTTATAGAATATACTTCTGCTGTGAAAAATTTCCATATATGTTACTGTTGACATATTTTGGTAACTTTATCAGTGAACATATTTACGAACTCGACTGTAAATCTGAGTGCAAATGCATTTTTTATTGGTTTATATGCACACTGCACTCACCGCTCGCTGCAACGGGGCGCGCATTGCGGCCGTTTTTTTTTACAACGTCAATGGCAAACGTAATAAGCTGCTGCTTACGTCTTGCCTGATGGTAAGCAGCCACCGTAGCCTAGAACGCCACCAGCTAAAGAACAATCACAAGCGCGCTGCCGACCTTTTATTGACTTGAGGATTCGTTGTGTTAACAGCAAGAGACACGCGTCCACGGGAGTTCTGGCCACCTTACAGTGCGTGCCAGTAGTGACATTATCATGACCGCGATCTTCTGTAAGATGGACGCTACCAATAGGATACAACACACTCAACGTATAAAACTAATTGAGAACACAACAATTTAAAAATTCGTAAACAACAAGCGGTTTTACAACCACCAATGTTATAATACAGCGATATTACATTATACTTTTACAAATATCATCATCATGCTAATATCTATGCCCTTTTCAATCGGTCCTTCCCTTCGGAATAAGTTAAAACTTAATATTTATCCGTTCGTCAAGATAGTGTTTTAGGTTTTGATTGAAATGGGCTAGCCTCCAGTGTGATATTTAGGGTCATCATCATCATCATCATTTCAGCCGAATGACGTCCACTGCTGGACATAGGCCTCCCCCAAAGACTTCCACAATGACCGGTACTGCGCCACCCGCATCCAGCGGACACCCGCGACCCTTACCAGGTCATCAGTCCACCGTGTGGGGGGCCTGCCCACGCTACGCCTTCCAGTACGTGGTCGCCACTCAAGAACCTTCCCGCCCCAACGGCCATCGGTTCTGCGTTTAGGCTATTTATTTAGACTATATTTAGGGTATAAGTATAGTCTAAATTCATGGGAGTGTAGCCTTGCCAATTTGGGACACATGATAAGACAGCAAATGGTGCTTCGTTATTAGTTTTGATTGTAAAACGTTGGCAAGGTTCACTCACATCAGTTTAGCAAACGGGTGTGATTTATAGATAATAAAAGAAACGACAGAAAATAGATACTCACTTCGTGTAATTACCATAAACCTCACTTTTGAATTCACGCACCGATTACAATTTACTTTTCCACTTTTCACTGTTTGGCGATCAAAGATGAACTGCCTGAGTTGACGCCATCACGGTTCTTATATAGGTCATCTACTGTCAAGAATGGCGGCAACCAGAAGTTCATCTTTGATTGTGACTTCAACAAATCGAAACAAAAATGTTTAAATGACTGATTTATCATGTAAATTCAAAGGATTATTTATATCAATCAAATCAATCAATCAATCAAATAATTTATTTGCTAGAATACAGTTTAGCTTAGGTGGTAAAATACATTTTTGTTATACCGTGTATTCCGCCTACAATACAGGCGTGCAAATTTTCAAAATGTTATTGTAATATAATAATAAATAATTAATTAATAGCATTTTAGAATTAATGTAGTCAATATTTAATAAAATAGTCAAAATTCAATAATAAAACAATAAAAATAGATAAAAACATAATGTCATTAAATCCTATTGCTCTCGAGAAATTCATTAACACTATAATAGCACTTGTCCAGTAACCAGTTGGTCAAATTACGTTTAAGGATGTGGCCCCGCAGTAATCTCATCTCATCGGTTATGCGATTATATATTTGAATACACATGTTATATACATTTTTTTTGTAAATATATTTCTTACATAGTGGTTTAGATAATTTGTTCATCACCCTTACTCTTGTTTCTCGTTGCATTATTTTAGCACGATTTTTAAAATATTCTGTATTGGAGTTCACAAATATACACACTTCTCTTAAGTATAGGCAAGGTAAGGGCAAAACATGTAATTTTCTAAAAAGTGGTATACAACTGTCATCGATCAACGCGTTACAGATAACCCTGACACACTTTTTCTGTATTACAAATACTCTATGAGCATCTACTGCGTTACCCCATCAAATTAGTCCGTAGAGAAGGACGGACGATACATATCCATGATATGCTGTAAGCGCAGCTTCGGCCGATATTGTATCTCGTAATCTTTTTAGAGCGAATACAAATCTGTTTAGGTTTTTACAAACTTGCTCAATGTGCTCCCTCCAATTCAGATGCCTGTCAATCGTTATCCCCAGAAATTTAAAGGTGTCGACTTTTTCAACTATCTCATTATTATTTATTAAACTAATAGGAATGTTACTTGAATTATATGAGGAAAATTGCATAAATATAGTTTTATTTATATTTACTTGTAGACCGTTCTTGTAGGTCATTTGCTAACATCCAATTAATAATGTCCATTAATGAATTATTTATGTCTCTTTCAAAATTAATTTTATTATTGCATTTTATTGTCAAAGTAGTGTCGTCAGCGAACATTATAGTTTTGTACGGAGTAGCATTTGGTAAATCGTTAATGTAAAGAACAAATAGCAAAGGTCCAAGAATGCTACCCTGTGGGACGCCTTTATTGACAACTTTGAACTGTGATCTATATGATTGTTTAAGGACAACATGCCCTGTTTCTTTTATTTGACTGATTTCCGTACACTGCTTTCTATTTTCCAAATAACTTTTTATCCAGTCTAGTGTTATCCCTCGCACTCCATACACTTCGAGCTTATGTATAAGTTTGGAATGGTTTACAAAATCGAACGCTTTTGTCATGTCCAAAAAAATGGACATGACTGGTGTATTTTCGTTAATACTCTCGGTGATATACTTAACCAGATCAAAACAAGCAAGAGATGTCGATCTGCCTTTGCGGAATCCAAACTGCTCAGGACAAAAGATGTTATGTTTCGTGAAGAAATCATTCAATCTACAGTAAAGTGCCTTTTCTAGAATTTTTGAAATAATAGGAACGAGTGTGATGGGCCTGTAGTTATTTGGATCTTGCCTATCACCCTTTTTAAATAAAGGTTTGACGACGCATATCTTTAATTCTTCTGGAAAAGTGCCATCCATAAAAGACAGGTTTATTAGGTGAGCGAGAGGGACACACAGATATGGGGCACAAAGCTTGAGCATTTTTGTATTAAGATTATCGTAACCACTTGATTTGCAATTGTTTAAAGACATGATTATCTTATAAGTCTCCTTTTCGTCAACTGGATTCAAGTAAATTGTACGGGGATTTGGCTCAGGTAAGACAGATCTGTAAGATAGTTTGTTTGGTATTATATTGTGTGAAATTTGAGGATCTATGAAGTTATTATTAAAAATGGTACAAATGTCAATCAGATCTGAGTGAATAATATTATTGTTATTAATGTTTTCAATGGTATTTTCCGTCAAGTCGTTTGTTACAGTGGAAGAAATGAGATTCCAAGTGGCTTTGCATTTATTCTTACTGTTCTGCAAGTATTTCATATTCTTAATTTTTTGAGCCTGCAATATGCATCTTCTTAATATTTTGTTATATTTGTTGTATGTAATTCTATTAGCCAGTTTATTCAATTTATTTCTAGTAAAGTTAAAGTAAAGGGCCCTTTTTTTACACAAGACTTTTTCAAACCCTTGGTTTGCCAATTGATTTTATTCGGCCTATTGTTGACTTTAACTTTTACAGTTGGGAAATATAGTTCGTAGAAAAGACATACCAGTTCATGAAAACCTCGAAATGCATCCTGCAAATCACTTGAATTTGTGACTTCAGAAAAGGATAGAGCAGCCATGCATTCATAAAACTTTTGTATGTTGCATACGCTGTAATCTCGTTTGTATTCAAACCATGTGGTGTAAGCTTTTCGTCGTTGAACTGTTTGCAGTGTTATTGACTGGGCAGTTTCATGGTCGGAGAGTCCAAGATAGTGGACATCCACCGACACCTTCTTTATATTGCTCGCGATTTGGTCGATACATGAATTTTGCCTAGTTATGACTTCAACATGAGCTTTTAGATTGTAATTCTCTAGAACAGACAACAAATTTTTGCTAGCTACTTATATGTTGGGTTTCAAAATGTCGACATTCCAATCGCCACAAATTACTATTTTTTTTCTTTTGAAGTGGGATGTTAGGTAGTCCAGTAGCATGTCAAGTTTTCGAAGAAAGATACCCACATGTGCCTTGGTTTGATCTGGGATCCTGTAGATATTTACAACAATGAGACCAATGCCAATTATTTCTACACCGCAAGCTTCAAAATAATATGTGGTAGCTAATTTGTTCAAAAATTGTATGGATTTGAAATTTAAATGCTTCTTAATTAAAATACATGTGCCGCCCCTGTTTTTCTCACGGCAGAAAGTAGCGGTTAGTTTGATATTTTCCGGGGAACTGTTTCGTATGAAAATTTCGCTTAAACATATTATATCAAGCGTTTTGCCAGTATCACTTAAATCCTTTATTGTGAGGTTTAATAGATCGAGTTTATTGCATATTCCTCCTATATTTTGGTTTAAAATTGACAATTTGTCATTATGTGTAGGGGATGTTATAGATACAGTTTTCTTAACTTGAGTAGAACCATCTGTATCGTTAGCGACGAAAAAAGTTGTCAGAGTCATTTACAGTCCCTTCTTTTTCAGTATTTTTAATATTAACATTGAGTTGTACAATATTAATTAACAAATTAATCTCATTAATCAGTTTTAGAGTTATCCAATTCAGAAAAGATGATATTTTATAGTTTGGATTTCTATTTTTATGCAAGTCAATAACTTTACAATTTGTATAATTACTTATACATGTTAGAAATTGCAGTTCATGATACAGTATACTATGTTTAAAATTATGACTTCTACACACATTTAGTATTATTATACGATTGACTTTGAATTCCGTTGCAATAGCGCATAATATACAGTTGTTAACAATCATATCAGCCGAAGGACGTCCACTGCTATATAGGCCTAAAGAGCGCCATAATGACGGGCCTTGCGCTACAATGACGGGTCCTGCGCCACATGCGGACTCCCGGAACCTTTACCAGGTCATCACTCCACCTTGTGGAGGGTGAGACTCTTTGACCAGTGTGTGATGTGTGATGCCAGGGACGAGACATTATGGTACTGAAACGCGGTCGCTTTTACAAATAATTTAAGTTTTATTAAATTTATTATAGTCACATAAAATTATTTTTACATTTAAATAACCTAATAACTAAAATAATCCACCCATTGCCGTTCCCGGTGCAAAGGTGCCCATAACGCTAGCGGCGTTCCCACGTTGGATAGCTATGGACAACTTTTGCACCAGAAACGACTCGGAGCGGGCGTCCTCGCCCTTTTGCCTAAGCCAACGGCCTATATCGCACACAAACTTTTTTGCGTCCGCTCCGCCCGTTTCCACTGACAATGGGACGAAAAAGTAACCCTGTTCTAGGGGCATACTTCTGCCGTTCCGTCGTCACTTGTGTTTCGGCCGCAGCTCCAGCCGTTCTTTTAGTGCGATTGATATGTATTTATTAAATTTGTATTAAACAGTAAGGAACGTCTGCTACCGAAAGTTCTAAATTATAATTAAATGTTCCCATTTAAATATCAAATTTAAGAAAAATAAATCGAGTTAATGGGCATAATAATATGCCAGGATTTCGCAGGTTCGAATCCTGCTCGGAAAGCTTTTTCTTTAATTTTTTTATTGGAAATTTACGAGTTGGTATATACCTTCTTGTTGACTAGGTATGAGTGGTGTGTTTGACACGAGGCATGTTGTGAATCGCAAATCAGATTCGCTTAAGTCTTAATTGGTTTTACGACCGTTTATCAAATTGAGATAATCACTTTAAAAGGCTCGCTCGGGCACAAAGGTTACCTTTTTCAATTTGATGTCAATAGGTTATTTTTAATCGCGGATCCAGGATTTTGTTTAAAATCTTTTTCTCAAACATGCAATGAAATATTAATGTTATGTTCGTTAATGGAATTTCATACAAATCTTGCAAGCCTAGGCCGGCAAAGTCCTCTTTTTTAATTTCCAGTCCACATAAATTTGTGACACATGCATCATGACATTCTGCCACTATGCGTATTAAAAAAAACTTATTTTTTGTTGTTTATTTCATTGCATGTTTGAGAAAAGCACTATATGTCTTCGGCCGGCAACCCCTTTCGTCCCGGCCTCTGTAGTAATGTACTATAGAACAATAATCCTTTGCAATTCCTTTAAAAAACGTTTAGGTCTATTACTGATAATGCAATGCCCACTTGCGTATTTTTGCATGAGGTTAATGCTCCAAGGCTCCCGCCGCACGCGCAGTGCAAATTAATTCAACAAATCAATACCGATATAAACAAAACCTCGACACATGTTTCGCCAATCTACGAACGAGGTAACATCAGGAGGTGCTGCCTGAAAATGTCGCATGCGCCACATTCGCTGAGCAAATGAACCGTCTTGTTTTATATTTAAAAAATGTAGATGTTGTCAGACAATCTGCCAATAAATTATGTTCGTTTATGTACTTTTTGATAGGTTCAATAGGTTGTGCACCTTACAATAGATTGTTACCTACCCAACATTGTCCCCCCCCCCCCCTTCTTTACATATCCTTGGCAGCATAAACAGTTAGCTAAAAGAATAAGTTGTCAATTATCACATGTTGACTTAAAACCAAATGTTGAGCCAGTTGCAGGACAATTATCTTTGCAAAAATCTTAAAAATATAAAGATTTGAGATATTTTTTAAATATGTTTACACGTCTAATGTCAGAACCTTAGACCGTCGAAAAACCTTTTTACCATACCCCATCACACGGCGCCTTATCTCTTCAGCTTCAAGTTATAATCTTAGTCGTTAACACATTCAAACGCCTTTTACTTTTCATCAAAAGTGATTTTTTGTTCTCGCATTACCATTGAATTAGAGCAAATCGAATCACCACATAGCGCTCTCAAGCGCCTCTTGATGCAATAAAACGCTGAAGAGTTCGCCTTTGCCGCGCAATCGAGTTAGTCATGCCGACACCACGTCTTCATTTTTCAGAGATTTCGAGTGATATTTTTTGATGTCGAAGAAATTCTTTATGGTAGAAAGCATTGCAATAAAGGAAGGTTAGAGGGAGGTCATTTCTTCAATTTTTTTGAATCGTATGTTATTTTTTTGCGAACCGTGAGATCTTCGAGAAGACAAGTACGGTTGCCAGTTTTTGTTGCACTTTTAGCACCACCCATGGGTCACGTGTAGAGTAACGGTGGGTACTCCCTACGGACGTGGTGCAACTTCGACCCCCCTTTGTCATGTGAGTGGGCAACTTGACTGTTAGAAGTTCTCAAGCCGCCCGAAGGCCTCTAACCTGGCTTAATGACTGCTGTCGTAGACAGCAGCCGGGATCAACGGCTTAACGTGCCTTCCAAAGCACGAGAGCGCTCAGTTAGTAACCACTCAAAGCGGTCACCCATCCAGGAACTGACCTGCGCCCACATTGCTTAACCTCGCTTACCGCACGCGGTAGACGGGTGCCGTTGGGCCACGAGCGCTCTTGCTGGTGCCTAATTGGGGTAATAATTTATTTTGGTTCGATTACTTACATATATCGTAACCAAGTGTCAATTTATTGGAGTCACTGGAGCTGTTTCGGAGGCCGCTTCTGTGTATACGAATTGTCTCAAATATATATATATGTTTTGACGACCGTTAAATTTTTCATCACCTTTCTGTAGCGGTTCATAGAATACACCTTCCTGTCAAAGTTTATAGTTGTACTGCTTATTGTCTCCAAGTAAACGGATGTGAAATACGCAGAGATTGACGGACAGACATGACGAAACTATAAGGGTTCCGTTTTCGCCAGTTTAGCTACGGAACCCTAAAAACCAAACTACTGAGGTACCAAGCATTAGTTCGTTTACCTTACATATGTTTGTATGTAAACTGAGCTCAAACCTTTCCCCTTAATATCTTATTCCACGATCTATCGGTGTCCTATTGGTCCTATTGAAGTAAGCGAAAGTCAAGGACGGGACAATCCGGACAACCGTTCTGGATAAACAAGGGGATCAATTCCAGCACATACCCTAACCATTTTATTAGATTTGAATCGTATAATATGTACGTAGGTATCTAGACACGCGGCAGCGTGTCCAGCCAAGTTCACTCCAGGAACTGGCGGACAGCAGCCGTGTGTTATTTTTACACGAACCGTTTGGAGCCACTTTTGACCCCCCAATAACTCCAAATCTATCTAACATAAAAAAATTAAATTTGGTACATGCATTAAAATCCTCTAGGACAACTAGAACCTCAAATTTCATAAATATAGGTTTAATAATTATTGAGATATTAAGTTCGAAAAAACGGTATTTTTACCACTGACTGAGTAGTAATAAAAAACCTAACCCACTTCTAGGTGACCTTGAAAGCTGAAATTTGGCATGCAGCTTGGTAATTGTGTGTGTACAACAGAACAAATAAAAAAACAGTGATTTTTTTAAATTATTTTATTATTGAATGAATGAAAAACATTTAATTCAGATAAAATCCATATTTTTGTTAGTAAGAACACAGTATATATTATATTTGTTAGTAGAAAATTGTAAGATGACGTGTAATGATTAGCAATTTAAAAATTATTAACATCTCCAGTACAGTTTGTCCCAAAAAATCAGTATAGGGTTGTTCCATTTTTCGGCAATGACTTTCAGGAAGCCGTTGCTACTGTTCCACACTCTGTGTATCAGAGAGGCGACTCGTTTGCGAATTATTGTTGAGAAACAATCCGTTCGAGCCTATATTATTATTATTATTTATGATTTTATGCTAGTAACCTCAGAACTCCGTTATTTATTAACCGACTTGGAAAATTCTTTTTTTGTTTGAAACGGTATACTTCAAGGGTAGTCCCATAGTTATCAGGTAAGAATCTGATCATAGGGTCATGGAGAAATCAAGGGAACTCTTCAAATATTTGAGGTGCGCCTATAGCGATTTGGATATTTTGTATAGTAACTCGTGCATTAGTTCTTGAATTCTATGCAGAATGTTATAATACCATGAAAGCTGTTGGATATTTGAGAAAACTGCCAAGTTAAAGCTCAAAATCCATTAAGCTGCAATTAATTAGTTTTACTGTAAACAACCTAATGCCAGACTTGGTACCTTTTCAGATAATCTACGGAAGTTGGCACCCATTTAGATCTCCATTCTCTTGTCGGTGAAGACGACAACAACGCCTCGCATATTGAACTTGGCCGCTATTTTCACATTTATTTTTTAGATGGGATTGATTTATCAGCAAGATGCGAGCGCTGGCAGGGTTTTTATCTTAAAGGCCGGCAACGCACTTACAACCCCTCTGGTGTTGCGAATGTCCATGCGCGACGCTAATCGCTTACCATCAGGTGATTCGTCTGCTCGTTTGAAACCTGTCACAAAAAAAAAAAACTATATCAGTGGCAAACTTACGTACGGCTCATCTGATGTTAAGTGGTCACCGCAGCCTATGATCGTCTGCAACTCCAGGGTTCCAAAGTTGGGCTGTTCCAAATATGATCGAAATGATGTTCCGCCCATGCCCCAAGCTGGACTGATGTCCGGATGAAGATCGCAGGAGTCCACTGGATGCGGGTGGCGCAGGATCGGTCAATGAGGCATTCTTTGCGGCAGGCCAATGTCCAGCCAACAGGCGGTTTTCAGGGCGGGGTTCGGGAATAATTTTGTAATCAGATGAAACTGTCTCCCGAAATTGAGCCTACGGTGTCCAGGCGGCGTCAAATGGCGTCACAACGTGTAGCTTATTTGTAAGAACAGGGGGATAGACGTAAAAGGATTTGCCGTTTGTTTACACGGTCTAATTTTTTGTAAAAAAAAAACCTGTGATGTTGTTTCTATTTTCCGGGTTTTAATTTCAAAAAATATCTTGCTCTTTATATTGTAACAACACAAAACTTAAGTTATGGGGAATGAATGGCATTAGTTAAGTCTTGCTCTAATTATGTCACCTTGCAGTTTCGAATATAATTTTGTTCGTACTTAAGGATGATTCACAGTAGCCGTTCCGTGTCCGGGCTGGCCCGTTTTCCACGACAGCAAGACGCCCGGACCACGCCCGGGCCCAATGACATTATGGATTTTTTTTGGGTTCATATAACCTAGACCTTTTTAAGGCACGAGTGAATAGGCATCTTCTGGGTGAGCTCGCTCCAGCGTCGGCCATCTTTGCCTCCTGGCTAGATGCTGGCCAAGAGCGATCCCATTTTTGATTTAAAAAAATACAGTCGTCTGACGGCCGAGGCTCGGAAGCAGCCCAGAGGTGCTACCGCGAATTGAAAACGAAATACTTTCCTCTGTGTCGCACTTGCATATTCGATTGACAGAGAGGCAGATATTTTGTTCTCGGTTCGCGGTAGCACTGCAGTCTCGACCCGGTATGGAAACGGAACGGTCTAGTGGGAATGACCTCCCTTCTTCTGTAGCTGGAAGTACTGTGGTGTTGTTTGCTGATGACACTACAGTAGTAGTAACTGCTGACACGTACTCACAACTGGAGCAAAAAGTGTCAAATGCGTGCAGTCACCTTCGCGAGTGGTTCACGGCAAATGGCCTCATCCTTAATATCTTGAAATCCAATTTTATTTTGTTCACAACAGGAAACACTACACACATACCACTGGTACAGGGTCCGATACCCCGCTGTGACTCTTGCAAGTTCCTCGGATTTACTATTGACGCCAGACTGAAGTGGAAAGAACACGTAGACAATTTGTGTGAAAGGTTGGGCAGTGCTGTATTTGCACTGCGCAAACTGAAGCCAATTGTCTCCAGTGATGCACTGCTTCAGATCTATTATGCGTATTTCTTCTCGCTAATGTCGTATGGTATTGTTTTATACGGAAATTCAACGAACTCTGAAAGGGTATTTAAACTACAAAAACAAGCCATACGTATATTGGCAGGAGTAAATCCGAGGCACTCGTGTAGAGAGCTTTTCAAACAGCTAAAAATAATGACGCACTATTCACTTTATGTTTTTGAAGTATTGATGTTCACGCGTCGAAACATTGACTTATTTAAACGAGCGAATATGCTTGGCAGAATCACCCGTCAGACGGGCCGATTACTGCCTGTGCCGCGGCGACTCGCGCTGCTCGACATGAATCCACGTGTAATAGGCCCGTCAATGTACGAGCATCTACCCGCAACAATAAAAAATGAAACCTCAAATAACATATTTGAGCGCCGACTAAAAGATTTTTTATTGCTTAAAACACTGTATTCCGTAAAGGAATACAATGAACAGCCGGTCAATAATAACTATTGATTATTTTTAAATTGTTATTATGTTTTATACTATGACATTGAAATTTACAAAATATTACTTACTATGACATTTAATTGATATTGTTATTTTTGACTTTTGATAATCACCTAGGATATCCTAGACGTGTATTGTATACAACATTAACATTTTTATTTTTTATTTTACATGTGTCATTTTTGATTTCTAATATTGTTACATATGTTCTCAAATTATTGTAATTAATGACGATCTATTACTGAATTAATTTTATTTTACAAATGTAAAATACTATGTAATTTCTTGAAAGAAATAAAAATATCTATCTATCTATCTATCTAATCATCCTTTATTCTGTACTTTTTATTCTATGAGAAAAAGCCCATTTTTTAATGGTTTACAAATGTTTGTTGGTTTATATTTATAACTGATTGGCGACTACTTTGGCTTAGTTGGTAGTGACGCTGCCTACGAAGCCGTAGGTCTCGGGTTTGAATCCCAGTCAAGATTCATAGGAATCATCCAAGACTCAGCAACGGGTGATTTTGGGGTCGTGATCCGAAATAATAGTACATGGTCAAAAATTAAAAGTAGAGAACATCACAGTCGGTATGAAGGTTTATAACTCAAATAATTTTCTTTTTTTTACAAATTTTAATGGGAAATATTACTTTTTCATACAACTTGGTCACCCTACCCCACTGTCAACTCTCCATACCATCCGTCAAAGAGAGTAGGGTAACCATGTTTTATTTGTGATTTTGTATTTTTTTCATCAAAATAAATTTAAAATTAAAAATGCGTTTGTTTCGTGTCACTAAATTTTTTTTGAAATGGCTATCACATACCAAGTCTATACTCGTAAACTGGTTCTTGATCCACGACCCCGAAATCACCCTGTATTCGTGGTAAATGCACAAAGAATGCCGTCAGGGATATGACTATAAGAATGTATTTATCTACTATATAAGTATGTATTATCGTTGACTAGCACCCATGGTAAATGTTTTGCTTAGTTTGGGGCTATGTCGATTTGTGTAAGATTGTCCCCGAATATTATTTCTTTATTTTTTTCAACTAAATTAAAACATTGTTTACAAAGTAGTTCCGTAATTTCGTTGTGCTTATAATTTTATTTAAAAGATCAAATTCAACCCGTCGGTATACAAATAATAAACAATGTCAAGCAAGCAGTATCACAATAACCAAATAAATAACTTCAAAACAGCGCGATTAAGCCAGACCCTAAAGCAAGCTTTGGACAAAAAATGAATGAACAACAAACGATTCATCTTATTCAAACGTCTATATAAGCTAAGCGCTGGAAGGGATTCGCGACACGGATAATTTTGACAAACACACGCCGTGAATCATCGGGAAATATACAGCTGACTGTACATTTGTCATACGAGCTGGGACACGCATTTGTAGACATTTGTGTGACGTAAAATTTTGTGTAGGCTAAAAATTTTGCCTGTCAAGCTTCATTGCTTTAGGTGGTTGATAAGACACTCGCGTATCGCATTAAATTTTAATACATTCGTAGTTCTTAAGAGTCCCCAGCTATGTTATTCACAAAACAAGCCAGAGGTGGGGTGCACGTCCAAGACCGATGACGGCACAGCCCACCCCTAATATATATTGACGCCGGGGCTCATAATAACAATACGTAATCGGGGGTTTAACGCATTGGTCCGCTCGAGTCATCACCAGACGTCCGTCTATTTGACATTGCACCTAATTCACATGCTTCTGACATTGACAGTCTGCGACGGGTGCAAGAAGAGACGAACGACCGAGACATTGGCGTGGTAGGGATTGACTCATCCGCATTGGTATTATTTTATCGATAATATTGTCTAGGTATACCATATCATGTTTTAGGTAGTACATACGTAAGGTCTGCGGCATACTTTAGCTTCACGGTTTGTCGGAGTCAATTTTTACCCGACTTTGACGATAAAGCGTGATCATAAAATCTGCCATTGTGCTATCATGCTAGCTGGATAGGCGGTCTCACGTAGTTCTGCAGTCATCCTATAAGATAGACTAAGATCTATAGCAGTAAAGTAAAAAGTATTGTCTCGGTCTATTTTAAAGCTTGAAGAATGTTGCGCATATTGTTAACAGCTTGAGATTTTTCAAATTAGTCGCATTTTGCAGCTGGATACTTCTTTGATTGTAAACTTGTATGAAAAAGCAGTTCAAAAATATGTGCGCTTCATGGTTCTTTTATGGCTTCATAGTTTAATATGTATTCCAATCGTTCTGAAGATATGACTTATTCATGGTCGTTTATGATCGTCATTATAAGGCCATTACATATTACACATCTTGCAGTTTGTCATAAAAACCGATAGAGTTGTAGGTTTAGTTAAAATGAGACAGCAATTCATTTCAGCCATTTCAGGCTGTCATGACAAATTGCATCGTTTGTATTGTGCTATGAGTAAGTATACTCAAATGACGCCCTTGATTTCCCATGTTATTTATTTATAAACAATTCCCCAAACTTAAATGAATGAAAATGATCACAGTCAATTCCGACTATACACAAAGAAGGGTTCCGTGCCGACACCTCCTAATCTACATTTAAAAGCACAATACAATATATTGAATCAAAAAAGGTTGTATTTTCATAGGAAATTCTTGGGTAAGACAGGTTTTCAGCTAATAACTCAAAAACCGTTAAATCTATCTTCTGCAGACGCAAAATAGTTGAAAGTATTTATTATTCATCTTGATTTTTTTCATTTTAAACTATTAAAATAGTTTGGAAATTAGAGAAGGGGGGGAGGGTACACTTCTTACGACTTTGACAGCTAATATCTCACCAAACAACGGTTGACATAAATGGATTTTTTTAGTATCCTCTGTAATTTTTGAAGGCCTATCTATACGTAAAGCATAACAAACACGCATATGTGTATTGAAAATAAAAAATTGTAACCCTCCTGTTAAATGTATGGGGTGCCCACCCCGACAAGTTTAATATTTTTTTCGTAGTTTCACATCACATTTCTATAGCGGTTTATAGACTACACCTTCCTACCAAATTTCATACTAAATTATAGTGCTCATAATATAGTCTCTGAGTAAATCGACTGTGACATACAGACGGACGGACAGACATGACGGATCTATAAGGGTTCCGTTTTCTCCATTTTGTCTACGGAACCCTAAAAATCAGACGTGTATATGTTATTAAATTTTCTGCAATGGATACGGAATGATTCGTGCCTACGCCAATTCTTGGGATTAGGTAGCGGACCCCGGGCATCCTTCAGGATGCCACTGTACTGGGAATAACGCTAGGAGGATGATGGATACGGAATGATTAGAACTGAAAATTAAGACCTTTTTTTTAACTTGAGTAATATTTTTAGTAATATTTTACTCTTACATAATTCACGGTTGGATCTCCGATACAATCTGCTGCTTTTTCTGACTCGACTTGCTACTTACTAAACCTCTTTACAAGAAAATCAACTCACCGAATGTCAATTTTGACAGCAAATGCCTAAACCGGTACCATAGATGTAGAAAATACTAAAAAAAAGGAGAGACTACTGTAGTAGCGGGCCCACGGAAATTTATTTTCTATTTTGATCCAAATTTACGTATATAACTTGACAGATATATTACAAATAAAATTGAATTATGTATTAAATCACAATATTATTTTAGGGTTAGTGACCACGAGCAATGTAGATTACGTGTTTAAGGTAAAATATCACTCGACAAGTTTTACGTAAGTGTACCCTTTTTTTTTTCCCCGGGGGGAAAATCCTTAATGGATACCACCGCACCACGGGGACAGTGCGATGGTTATGTCGGACTTGCACCGACTAAAAACCCCCCGATCGTCCTCCTCAACTCATTTCGGGCGGCTCTGGGATCTCCTTCGGAACGCACCAGTGCCGCCCTAGAGTCTGTGGGTCCAACCATCTGCTTTTATAGGCGATCACAGCCCCCAACTGTGACCGTCTTCGACCCCAAGGACCCCCTTTTAGTCGCCTTCTACGACAGGCAGAGGATACCGTAGCCGTATTCTATACCCGGGCTACAGGGCGCAACGGCGACTTATTATCGTCGCCGCCTCCTCCTCCGAGCAGGGTCATTACGCTCCCGTTCACGCTCTGCAGTCTCCTTGTGGACCATGACAGTCTCACAAAAGGTGACAGCTGCATCCCATGCGGAGCTTCTGCTCAACATTGCCGCTATAAGAGCGGGTGGGGAGAGATCTTGCCCCACTTTTTGTATTAGGATCTGCCGCTCAGTCCGCCACGCTGGGAATTCCTCGAGCGTGTGCTGCGCAGAGTCCAGGTCAGAACAGCAGTGGTGACATCGTGCTGTCTGCTCTTTGCCTATTCTGTGCAGGTACTCACCGAAGCAGCCATGTCCGGTGAGTACCTGCGTCAGCCTGTAGGTCACTCGACCCTTCCGCTTCAGCCACTGGTCAAAGTGCGGCAGGATCGCGGCGACTACCCGCTGCCGTGTGCTACGGGGTTCCTCCAGTCGCTCACGCCAGCATGTGATGGCTTGCCTGTGGGCCCTCTCTCGCAATGCCTTAATTTCTATTTCTGCAGCGCTTTCATCCTCTACGTGCAAGGCATTGTAGATTTTTGCATCCATTTCTGCCAGGATGTCTAGCGGCGGAAACCGTGCTAGGAGGGCCGCCGCCTCGTAGGATATCGTACGGTATCCGCGGGCGACCCTGATGGCTATCCGGCGCTGAACTGTGAGTACCTTCGCTCTGCTGCGTCGGTTGCGCGTCAGCCGCTCTGACCACACGGGTGCCCCGTATAGTGCGATAGACCGCACCACACCTGCGTATAGTCGGCGTACTCCCTCCTCCGGCCCTCCGAGATTTGGCAGCAGTCTGTGCAATGCACCCGCCGTTCTTTGAATCCGGGGAACGAGCCGGTTGAAATGCTCGTCAAAGGTCCATCGGCTATCTAATGTTAGGCCCAAGTATTTCATAAACTGACCGACCCGGACTTCTACCTCTCCAACCCGCACGGAATTAGCTGGACGCTCCCGACCTCGCCGCAGTCCATGTATCCAAAGCGCCTCGGTCTTATGTGGCGCAATTGTAAGACCGATGCTGCGGATCTTGTTTACCAGGACTGTAACGCCTAGCTCTGCCAGTCTTGTGGTCCTAATAAAATCTTCCCCTTCGGCAAGAACTAGAGTGTCGTCCGCATAGCAGACTACACTGACGCCATTGGGAAGCACTGCTCGCAGAACTGAATCGTATGCGAGATTCCTCAGGAGAGGGCCCAAAACCGACCCCTGTGGTACCCCGCACTCGACTTCTCTCTGCATATCGGCACCATATCGGCCGGGGTAGCGGATGCTCCTGTCGGATAAGTACCCCCCGATCACAGTCCTCAAGTAAGAAGGCAGTCGATGGTACACCAAAGCCCTTCGAATTGCACTCCAAAGAAGGGAATTGAAAGCGTTGACGATGTCAAGGCTAATCGCCAATACCACTCTTCCTTGAGAAATTGCATGCTCCGACAATTCTCGAAAGCGAAGGATCGCGTCCACTGTTGATCGACCTCGACGAAAGCCAAATTGACTATCCGACAGGTTCGGACCATCGCTACTTAGATGCCGATTGATACGCAGGGAGACAATACGCTCAAAAAGCTTTCCAACCTCGTCCAGCAGGCATATTGGCCGATACGCAGAGGGTGAGTCTGCAGGCCTTTCTTGTTTTCGTAGGAGAACCAGCCTTGCCTCCTTCCAGATTGCGGGGAAGCAGCTATAGCGGAGGCAGGTGCTATATAGGCTCATCAGCCTGTGGCCAAGTACTTCCATGGCAATTTCCCAAGCTCGGCCGGGAATGCCGTCAGGTCCTGGTGTAGTGTTTCGAGCTGCAAGGCGCTTCACAGCCCATTTCATTTCAGCCTCTCTTACCGACATCTCGTCAGACCATGCCTCCATTTGAGGTTGGGCGATAACATCTGCCGCATTGTCAACCGGATCCCGTGGAAACAAAGTGTCCACTACTCGTCTCGTCAAGCTTGGATCTAGTGTCTCCGTCAGTGGGGGTGTCCATGGCCGCAACTTTCCCAGGACTATTTTGTATGGGCGTCCCCACGGGTCTCGGTTCAGATCCTGCAACAGCTCATCCCAGGAACGAGATTTGGCGTCAGCGATTGCCTTTTGCAATGTCATAGTCGCCTCCCGGTAAACACCGTAGGTCTCCGCTTTCTCCTCCGGTGTAGCCCGTCTGCGCCTTCTAGTCCTCGTATACTGGCGTCGCGCTGTAAGGCAAATCAGCCGCAGCTGGGCGATATGTTCCGACCACCAATAAACAGGTTGCCTCGATGGTTTCTTCACTCGGGGCATGGCGGCATCGCAGACAGCAGTCATAGTAGAGCGAAACCAGACTGCTGCGCGTTCTGGTGAGGACCATTCTTCATTTTCCAATTGTGCCCCCCAGTCAGCCACGTGGGCTGCGGCCACCAGTTTGTCTCGATCAACTGAATTTTACTGATAGTCAAATCAGCAACTTATTACGAAGCGTCTAAAACGCTCGCTTAGTATTGTTTATAAGGAAATATACCTAATGACGTCACAATTTTCTATGGTCAAACTGCGCCCTAATTTGAAATATTATTAAAATTTTATATGGATAGCTCCTGTGAGTTTCAGACATATTAAAATATGATGAAACGGGCCATTCACGTCGTTAAGGTCACCCACGCTCGACATGTTTCAGACCGGTTCGCAGACCTTAATCATGAGATTCATGAGTACTTATCGCAGCGGCAACTGCCGCAACTGCTGCTAAAAGAACTCTTTTAGCACCTATTTTACCCTTTTAATGCTAAATGAAACGCCGCCGCGATAAGTACTCATGATTAGGGACTGCAAACCGGTCTGAAACATGTCGAGCGATAGTTGAATATGTGAATGACCCGATGACCTCGGTGACAGAATTAGTGATCAAAAATGTAAACACATAACTCTCAAAACAGAAATGGCTTTCAAGATCCATGCAGGTTTCCTCTCGATGTTTTTCTTCACCCGATGGTAAATATGAAATTAAACTCCGTACATAAGTTCCAAAAAAATAATTAATACGAGGCAGATTTCGAACCCACGACCGCCAATTGACAGCAGTGGGGCTAGTATGATCGCTTATATGTCGGACATATAGCATTCGTCCCTCTCGCACTTACATACTTGACAGTACAGGACGAATGCTATATGTCCGACATATAAGCGATCATACTAGCCCCACAGCAGCATTGATAACTTCAACCACTAGCACTATATCTGTGAATAATTAAAAAACAGTCTTGTGACTTTAGACATGAAGTTTAATTTTAACTGTGAAGGTTTTAAAAGCTAGCGGTCTAGTATAGTTCTATAGAATATCTTTGATGAGAATACCTTCTCGGCTTACACAGCGCTCGGTTGCATAGCAACCACAAAAGTACAATATAACGAAATCACAAGCGATGAAAAGGCCGGTTATGTTTGTGTAATGTTATATAATTCTAATTCTAATTTTGTACATGATATTATGGTAATCATATACAGCCACAAGTGCACAGCATACGCACCAACAAACACGACCTGCAAAGGAAGATACGAAGCATAGGTCCAGGTACTGTTATGGCTGTTATGCTGCAGCTGTCATGATGGAGTAACGGCTTCCGATCACCGAGAAACCGAGAACTGAATGAAAAGTTAAAACAACTGGCAGCATAATAAGATGTCGTATATGACTGATCGAGAACGCATAACGCAAAATAACAAATATAAAAGTTATCGTTATGCTGCATTGTCATACTTGTTCATTATATTTAAGAGATATTGGTCACCTGTACCATAATTAAAGAGGTTACATAATTACTTGTATTTTATTTACATTTATTCTCTTACTTATAAGCTAAAGGAGATCTAGTACCCAGGGCCCACACAAGGGCCACAAGTGTTGGAGCCATCACGATCAGGGGATGATATATGTGTATATAAGTGCGTATGTCTAAAATTGTTTATATAACAATTATATAATGGGAACAAAAAGAACAAGAAATAACATACTAGCCTGTTTTTATTCAAAAAATCTAAAAGCGAGACAAATATTCAGCCCTTCTGAATAATTACTACTTTGTACCGCTTGCGTTCGAGACGACAGGGTGCTAGGAGTCTTGAGGCTTTAGCCTTCATAAATGGAGGGCGACGAAACTAGGAGAGGGTTCGATGCTCTGATTCTTGTCTGGTGCAAAGGTTGTCCATCGCCATCCAACTGATCCAGCGTGGTAAAGCAGCAATTGTGATGGGTACCGTTTCGCCCAGTACAACTCGGGGGAGAGCTTGTTTGACTAGGCTCTCTTTTTTGTGTTGGTGTTTTTATAATATATGAATGAAAAATATAATAAAATATTCTTAATTTTGTTCTAAAATATAATACCAATAATAACATTCATTTGTAACAAATGCTATGCTATGAAGAAAGAGTAAATAATGAATAAGCATTGAAAGGGTCCTTATACTGTCATTAACTTCTGGTTCTTCATTTTACTAATTTACTAAGCCGGAATATATTTATCATTATGAATGGTTGAAATATTTTTCCTTGTACTGCTTACAGCTGTATTTGTTTCATTTTGCAGCTTACATTGCATGATCACCAAGTAGAATTTCTCCATAATCCTGCAATAAAAAAACACTTAACATGCTTTCGGCAACTAGTACTTGGTACTTAAATCATCGGCAAACCTCTCCCAGCTAACATGAAATAAATATTTAGGTAGGTGGACATTAGATTCATCAAAGTGTTAGGCACATTTTCTTTCCAATTTACATGTTAATTTTCATAAACACTCGGCAAAACAAATTTACATAATAGGTTACCTGTCCGTCACATCACTGGAAGACATCTATTCTATGTGGAGAACCAAAGGCATGGTTAAATAATGATCCCCAACAAAAGGAAATTAATTTTTCAGGCTGAAATACTGATTTCTTGTTACATTATAGATGTCTATTTTAAACATCTTAGCACATGAAATATATTACTGACACCAAATGTCAATTGCCTTAGCAACTACGCCCGCGACGGCTACCCACCATAGCAACTACACCTACATTGCTAGAGGTGTAAGGTGGGGACAACGTTTTTGACATTAACGTGTCGTGGCGTGCGTCCCCACCTTTTCAAAAATACTTTGCGAATACGTGTAACTGTCAAACCATCTCACCTCTAGTGATGTTCTAGTTATCGACGTACTAATCGATGGATTTATGCATTAAAACTATCCTGATTCAAGTAATATAAACCGCTTATTGATAAAAAAAAACACTACGAATGAAAGAGAAAATGATTTTTACAAAATTTGTGTATGAAATATCAAGTGCAAAGCCTACATTTTATCAAATTAAGACCATGTTACGTATATAGGAGTTAGACTGTACTGGCTGACATATGACAGATGGAGCGAGCGTTTAAGGTGGGGCGAGCGTTGAGGTGATAACTAGAGGTGGAGACGTACGTCTTTACGCCACAAGCCAATACTTTTACAAGAATACCACTGCAGTACGCTCGACCGAACTCGATTCTCCATACAAACGTAGTTTCGTTCTCATTTTAAAACGCCATATTGAAATAACATGAAACTTTGTATACACAATGCGATCCGCCATATCTAGGTCGGAAACTAGTTTCTGTTGCTAAAAATTTAATGAATAAAAACTACAACGAATTTTTATTTTGTTTAGGTCTTGTATCAAAAGCTTAATAATAGCTGTTTTTTTTTATTATAATAATAAGCAACAGAAACTAATTTCCGGCGACAGCAGAAAAAAATGTTATTTCAGCATGGCGTTTTAAAGTGAGAACGAAACTACGTTTGTATGGAGAACCGAGCTTACTGTGGACTCTTAACCCCCGACACGCAAAGGAGGGATTTTACAATACAATACAACAATACGAATACTACACCCCTAAAAAATACAAATAGAGAGATACAAGCAGAGGTAAACAACAGGTGGTCTTATCGCTAAAGAGTGATCTCTTCCGGACAACCATTGTGTAACGGAGAAAATAATAATCAAATATAACTAGTTTTATTTTGATTTTATTTAGTTTTATGTGAGTACTAGCATTTGCCCGCGGCTTCGCCCGCGTACTAAGCGTAATTTTTAACCGTCTACAAAAAAGAGGTTCACTGTTTATACGTGTATATATGTATGTAGGTATATATGTATGTTTGTCCAAGATTATCTCGCGTTTGGCTGAACCGATTTAGATGCGGTTTCCAGAATAGTAGTTGTTACATTCTGGGAGTTTCGGTATACGAAGTTTGGTGATTGTGATTTATTAAAAGGAGCATCCAAAAAGAAAATTTGGCTTCTCTTTCATTCGCACTCCTTACTGTTAGTCCGTCTGTTACAACCGAGTTGCTTTTACTGGACCGATTGAATTGAAATTTGGCACAAACTATCAAGAATTCAGAGCGCTCGTGGCCCATTGACACCCGCCTACCGCGTGCGGTATGCGAGGTTAAGCAATGTGGGTACAGGTCAGGTCTTGGATGAGTGACCGCTTTGAGTAATTACTAACTGAGCGCTCTCGTGCTTTGGAAGGCTCGTTAAGCCGTTGATCCCGGCTGCTGTTTACGACAGCAGTCGTTAAGCCAAGTTAGAGGCCTTCGGGCGGCTTCTAACAGTCAAGTTGCCCACTCACTTGACAAAGGGGGATCGAAGTTGCACTACGTCCGTAGGGAGTACCCACCGTTACCCTACACGTGACCCCTGGATGGTGCTAAAAGTGCAACAAAAACTGGCAACCGTACTTGTCTTCCCGAAGATTTCACGGTTCGTAAATAAATGCCATACGATAAAAAAAAATTAAAGGTTGATTTAAATGGAAAAAATATCGAAACCTCTATGTCGTTTTTAAAAGCCAATCCTTTTTTTACAATCCCTGGCATGAATGGAGTGCCAAAATTTACCTCAGATTCGAATTAAGAGACCTCTCGGACGCTCAGATCTACACTAATTTTACCTGAGATTCGTATTAAGAGACCTCACGGACAATCAGATATCGATTTTGAACGAAATCAGGACGGAAATAAAGAAAATCAATATGGCTGCCACTTTTTCCAAATTTTACCTCAGATTTGTATTAAGAATTCTCTCGGACGCTCCGATATCGATTTTGAACGATCTCGTGACGGAAATGATAAAAATCAATATAGCTGCGACTTTTTCAAAATTTTACCTCGAAGTCGTATTAAGAAACCTCTCGGATGCTCAGATATCGATTTTTAACGAAATTGTTAAAGAACAGAAGAAAATCAATATGTCCGCCACTTTTTCCAAATTTTACCTCGGAGTCATATTAGGGGACCTCTCGGACGCTCAAATATCGATTTTGAACGAAATCGGGGCGGAAATAAAGAAAATCAATATGGCTGCCACTTTTTCCAAATTTTACCTCGGATTTGTATTAAGAATTCTCTCGAACGCTCCGATATCGATTTTGAACGAAATCGTGACGGAAATGATAAAAATCAATATAGCTGCGACTTTTTCAAAATTTTACCTCGAAGTCGTATTAAGAAACCTCTCGGATGCTCAGATATCGATTTTTAACGAAATTGTTAAAGAACAGAAGAAAATCAATATGTCCGCCACTTTTTCCAAATTTTACCTCGGAGTCATATTAGGGGACCTCTCGGACGCTCAAATATCGATTTTGAACGAAATCGGGGCGGAAATGAAGAAAAGCAATATGGCCGCCACTTTTTCCAAATTTTACTTCAGAGTCGTATTAGGGGACCTCTCGGACGCTCAGATATCGATTGTGAACGAAATCGGGACGGAAATGAAGAAAATTAATATAGCCGTTACTTTATCCAAAGTTTACCTCGGATTCCTATTAAGAGTCCTCTCGGACGCTCAAATATCGATTTTTATCGAAATCGTATCGGACGGCACTGATTAATAAAACCACTTACTCACAATACATTGAATCAAAAATGATATGCTGTGCAATGATATGCCACTCGCTCAGTCAGTCAGTTTCTTCTTGCAATTTGGCAAAAACTTTTAAAAGTTTTCATGTCCGCAATACAAAATTTCGAAATCAATGCCATTTTCAAAATTAACGACCCAAAAAACCATAAAAACAACGCCCATATTAATATTTAGACATTCCAACCCCCTTGGAACCCAACAGAGGGAATGGTATTTCACGTCCTCCACGTGGGATTTTAAAATCATTGTTGTTTTCGTAATCAGCGACCCGGTATATCATAAAAACAATACCCATGTCGATTTTCAGAATTTGTCACCACCTTTCCCCCTTTTAGGGGTTGATTTCTCAAAAACCTGCAACACGTGTTTACTCATTTATTGTTAGAAATATTCCTGTGAAGTTTCGAATAAAATAGTCCAACTAATCTTGATTCCCCACACACACTTCGGATCCCCATTTAACTCCCTTAGGGGTTGAATTTTGAAAAGTACTTTCTTGATGCACCTCTAGACCTTATATGGAACCTACATACTAAATTTAGAATCTCTAGAACCAGTAGTTTGGGCTATGCGATGATATGTCACTCGCTCAGTCAGTCAGTTATTTCTTGCAATTTGGCACAAACTTTCAAAAGTTTTCATGTCCACTACATTAAATTTCAAAATCGATGCCATTTTCGTAATGAACGTTCCAAAAAACCATAAAAACGACACCCATATTAATATTCAGACATTTCATCCCCCTCGCACCCCAACAGGGGGGATGGTATTTCACGTTCTCCCCGTGGGATTTCAAAATCATTGTTGTTTTCGTAATCAGCGACCCGATAAACCTTAGAAACAATACCTACCCATATCGATTTTCAGAATTTGTCACCACCTTTCCCCCTTTTAGGAGTTTATTTCTCAAAAAACCTGCAAGACGTGTTTACTCATTTATCTTTAGAAATACTTTTGTGAAGTTTCGAATAAAATAGTCCAACTAATCTTGATTCCCCACACACACTTCGGACCACCATTTAACCCCCTTAGGGGTTGAATTTTGAAAAGTACGTTCTTAATGCACCTCTAGACCTTATATGGAACCTACATACTAAATTTAGAATCTCTAGAACCAGCAGTTTGGGCTGTGCGATGATATGTCACTCGCTCAGTCAGTCAGTTATTTCTTGCAATTTGGCACAAACTTTCAACAGTTTTCATGTACACTACATTAAATTTCAAAATCGATGCCATTTTCGTAATGAACGTTCCAAAAAACCATAAAAATGACACCCATATTAATATTTAGACATTTCATCCCCCTCGCACCCCAACAGAGGGGATGGTATTTCACGTCCTCCACGTGGGATTTTAAAATCATTGTTGTTTTCGTTATCAGCGACCCGGTATATCATAAAAACAATACCCATTTCGATTTTCAGAATTTGTCACCACCTTTCCCCCTTTTAGGGGTTGATTTCTCAAAAACCTGCAACACGTGTTTACTCATTTATCGTTAGAAATATTCCTGTGAAGTTTCGAATAAAATAGTCCAACTAATCTTGATTCCCCACACACACTTCGGACCCCCATTTAACCCCCTTAGGGGTTGAATTTTGAAAAGTACTTTCTTAATGCACCTCTAGACCTTATATGGAACCTACATACTAAATTTAGAATCTCTAGAACCAGTAGTTTGGGCTGTGCGATGATATGTCACTCGCTCAGTCAGTCGGTTATTTCTTGCAATTTGGCACAAACTTTCAAAAGTTTTCATGTCCACTACATTAAATTTCAAAATCGATGCCATTTTCGTAATGAACGTTCCAAAAAACCATAAAAACGACACCCATATTAATATTTAGACATTTCCTCCCTCTCGCACCCCAACAGGGGGGATGGTATTTCACGTCCTCCACGTGGGATTTCAAAATCATTGTTGTTTTCGTTATCAGCGACCCGATAAACCATAAAAACAATACCCATGTCGATTTGCAGAATTTGTCACCTTATTTCCCCCTTTTAGGGGTTGATTTTTCAGAAAACCTGAAACACGTGTTTACTCATTTATCGTTAGAAATACTTTTGTGAAGTTTCGAATAAAATAGTCCAGCCAATCTTGTTTCCCCATACAAACTTCGGAGCCCCATTTCACCCCCTTAGGGGTTGAATTTTGAAAAATCCTTTCTTAGTGCACCCCTAGACCTTATAAGGAACCTACGTGCCAAATTTGGAATCTCTAGGACCAGCGGTTTGGGCTGTGCGTTGATATGTCAGTCAGTCAGTCAGTCAGTCAGTCAGTCAGTCAGTCAGTCAGTCAGTCAGTCAGTCAGTCAGTCAGTCAGTCAGTCAGTCAGTTTCTTCTTTTATATATTTAGATATGTATTGTGACATTGTTATTCCCAAGTGGATGAAGCGATTTGCGAGTGCTTTTTTATTAGGGTTCCGTAGTAAGAAGGGGACATGTCCGTCCGTCCGTCTTTCCGGGCGTTAACTCAGTAACCGCTACTAATAGAAAGCTGTTAATAAGGATTCGAGAATGCAGCCGCCCCGCCCGTACACTTCGCGGGGACTGGATTTAATTGAACACCGAATACCGAACAAACTTCATATTTGTATAAATAAATACATCTCCATCTTACCCCTACCCGTTATCTCCGTGATTTACTCTCGAAATGCGGAGATAAATGGAAAACCTCAGCCTACGGAGCAAATCGCGAATTTGCCTGCCGGCCCGGAACGAGATTAAACATAATAGATGGTGCCGTAACAAATAGTTTGACACGAACATTTGGGCTAGGGTATCTATTTCATGACATATGGTACTGAAACGTGGTCGCTTACTATGGGCCTCATAAGAAGGCTCAAAGTCACCCAAAGAGCAATGGAGAGAGCTATGTTAGGAGTTTCTCTGCGTGATCGCATCAGGAATGAGGCCATCCGCAGCAGAACCAAAGTGACCGATATAGCCCTCCGAATTGCTAAACTTAAGTGGCAGTGGGCGGGGCACATAGCACGTAGAACCGATGGCCGTTGGGGCGGAAAGGTTCTCGAGTGGCGACCACGTACCGGAAGGCGTAGCGTGGGCAGGCCCCCCACACGGTGGACCGATGACCTGATGAAGGTCGCGGGTGTCCGCTGGATGCGGGTGGCGCAGGACCGGTCATTGTGGAAGTCTTTGGGGGAGGCCTATGTCCAGCAGTGGACGTCTTTCGGCTGACATGATGATTATGATGATGATCTATTTCATGTCATGTAATAAATAAAATAATATGACTCGCTGGAAAACAAGTGTGACTAAAGTAACCTGTAAAAACATGGAGTGATGACCAGAATAAATATTAATTTATCTTCATACCAACCGAAGGACGTCCACTGCTTGACATAGGCCCCACCGCGATCTCCAGGTCTTGGACCTCCAAGACCTGGAGTCCACTGAATGCGGGTGGCACAGGACCGGTCATTATGGCTTTGGTGGAGGCCTATGTCGAGCATTGGACGTCCTTCAGTTGACATGACGATTATGATGACAAATTAATATTTATAGTATAATGTTAAAAAAAATATTCCCTTCCCGACCAAAAGCTTTTTTCTATGATTGACTGACCAGCGATTGGTCCTAATCTCTTTTGATGGAAAGCGATGACAAGGCCTAAGACGTTGCTCATTGGTTCAGTAATAGCCTATTCAATCGTGTCTTGAAGAGACCCACATGTAGTATGTAAGTACTACATGCTCGGGCTAGTGATGTGCCAGCGATGGTTCCAATAGTACAGAATTTCAATTAATTATCTATTCGTGCGTCTGTTATGGTAATGACAATTTTAATTAGTTATTTATGGCCATATAATTTATTATTTATACTACGTTGGTGGAAAACTAGCGAACGGCCCACCTGATGGTATGGTGTGGGGTGTCACATGCCCATTGTCAACACTTAAAAAATGTATTTGTATTCACCTCTTCCTTGAAGAACCCCGCACTGTTCGGGAAAATCTCGGCAGGGTAGCTCATTGCACAACCGGAGCGTCCGAGGGAGTCAATTTCTCTGAAACCGTAACGTACGTGACCATTTAGGTTCTAAGGTGCGATGAGCAGCACTGCACGTCGAAGCCCAATAATTTACTAATTGTCATATCAAACATTTTGTAAAATAATATTACTAGTGTCTCTAAAAGCTAACCGCATGATTATTTAAGGCCCGTTTTGATTACCTTCTTCTTTTGAGGGATCGTTTGTCATTTGCAGTTAATAATAATAATAATTTTTAATTCAGGTAATTGACCCATATTACAGTTACAGTAAAGGAAATACAAATACAAGATATAAAGTGATCTATCCATGTTGAGTTGACTTCATAACGGCAGCGGTACCAGCTGCACGCTCTCGGTAACGGCGGTATACCAAACCTTTAGACCAGAAATCGGTACTTAAGAACGTATCTATTTTACTAGATAGCATCGTCACTCTAAACGAATTGAGCGTTGTTGCGTTGTATTGCTTAAGTATTCGCACGTTCACACATTGCTCGCCCATATCTTGTATGTGTTCAAGAATATCGGTTTCTGTTATATGTTTCTTAGCACGGGACACGTATATAGAACATTGCGGCTCAGCAACTTGTATTTTCCCGCTAGTAGTTAATGTACCTCGCAGGTTAACCTGTTTCTTTCACGCGGTCCGAGCCATCGATAGCCAGTCAGAAGGTTGCGTCTGCGAAACACATTGATCAAAATGAAATGTGAAACTTAAGCATTTGATCGACTCGCTAACCTGCGATGGGTTCCCGAATCACCTGCAGATTAAGTCACGTACTCCATCCCGTAGGATGGACCATTTCTATTCACACTGCCATTCTTTTAATGGATTCGGTAATGCTTTGATCAAATTATTAGTAACTTATATGCTACGACGGTGGCAAAAAGGTATATGAGATGCCTGTTGGTATTATAAATACCGAGGCCTATGGACCATTGTAATTCCAGAATAATCACTGCCGACTCTTTATCCCACTCACTCACTCACTCACTCACTCACTCACTCATTCACTCACTCACTTCACCACTCTGCCCGCGCGTCACTTTATCGTCTAGTACCCATAGTACAAGCTTCGCTTAGTTTGGGACTAGGTCGATTGTGTAGGATTGTCCCCGAATATTTATTTATTTATTTGTTTATTGACTTGAGGATTCAACTATCCCCTATCCCTATCATCACCGCAGCGGAACAAATCTTGGGACTCATGCGCCTATAACTCGCTTGTCTCGCCTGTACAACAAACTCGCTAGTAGACTACCGACGTTAGATGTGTTTCACGACAGTGAGTCAGAATTTAAAAAGAAGTTACTTTCTGTTGACGATTTCAGTTAGGTAGTAAGTTTAATTTATTTAGTCACTTGATTACTTGGTTTTCGTTTTATTTTTTTTTATTTTTTTCCTGTCTTTATATGTAGCATGCATATTATGGAAAGCTGTAATTGAAAATAGTGCATGCTGTGATTGCCTGTAAGTGGGGGATCAGTTATGAATGTTGTTAATGTATAGTTTATTATGAATGTGTATTGTATCGACCGTTGGCAATCCTAATAAATTAATAAATAAATAAATAAATCACAGCGCTTCCTTGGAAGCTCTGGCGACCTTACTCACCACCAGGAACACAGCATTTAATACCGAATGGGCCATCCCGTGAAGTAGACCAGTCTATATGAAGACATGAATCAAATATATAATCTCACCCAAAATATTCCTATAGTAAATGGGCCAAGTTTTTTTGGTAGAAAGTTAGAGTTTATTTACAGTACCGATATTTAAATATACGCTTTATTCAAATTTAAAGAAAAGAATCGGTTCTAGGTTATTTTATAAATAATTAAGACAAATTTGTGGCTCGAGTTTATAATATTTTTTTCCTAGAAATGTTCGGAGATGTGGACGTTACTACCTGTTGGAGGGTGAAACACAAGGTCAGAGATAAATTAAAAAATAATCAAACATGGCAGGCTCGCTTCACAAGCCTGAAATGTAAAATATATATTA
Organism: Notocelia uddmanniana; assembly: GCA_905163555.1. Lineage (NCBI taxonomy): Eukaryota > Metazoa > Arthropoda > Insecta > Lepidoptera > Tortricidae > Notocelia > Notocelia uddmanniana. Next base: position 20,814,224 of record LR991071.1, read on the forward strand.
CATAATTTTGTAGTCCCAAACTTTTTAGAAAGATAAAACTGGCCATACAAAAAGATAACACAAGTTGTCTACAGCCTATTCAAATATAACTGTTGGTACTGTTGCTTCTTGTTAGTGCCTAAAACAGCTCGTGGTTTTGGGTGAAAAATTCTGTTATTCGGGTGAAAATAAAAAAAATGTATTTTTTTCTCCAGGATATTGTATTCCTGACTTATCATACTAAACGTATGAACGAGTGTTCATACATTCGAAATTCATACAAGAAAAAAAAGTGTCTAAAATCTTCATCTCAGTTTCGTCACACTTTAGTTTGAATATTTATTTTTTATTTCTACGAACGTAACGATAACGCAACAGACAAATATTTTTACATACACAATTTCTGACACTGTTTTCTTGTATGAGGATGGAATGTTTTAAACTATTCTAAGTAATATTAAGCCCAAACAAAATTGTGGACAAAAATATTTTTATTGTGTACACAGTTTTAGATTTTCATCCATTCTGTTTATGAAATAAACAGCGGGGCGCATTAACATTTCACCTTGTAGGATTTAGTAAGGCCATTTCCTCACATTTTTAAGAAAACATTATGCAAAATGAAATCTAATTCGTGATTCAAAATAAAGCAAGGAAAATTGACCCATGATTCTTAACAACTTTAACTTTGGGACCACCTTTCTTCATGTCAAAAAAACAATACTTTCATACAGTTTGGTCAGTCTATTGAAGACCTATCTGAATCAGCAGATCTTTATGAAGCAGCCCAGAAAATAAACGACTAGTTATCGATTCTATTATTTGCATATTAAGGTTTAAAAATGTTTGACAACTTACTTGGCTTACTATCTAGATAGCCTTTGATATGATCGAGAAGCTGAAACTATCGCAAACTGCAAGTTGCGAATAGCCCGGGGGACTGCAAGTATTGCACCGTTCGTATAGGGCAATCATAGTCGGAACAACTCTATTTGCCAGGCAAAGATGTAGTGGAATAGGATAGGCATAATTTGTGACAAAAATTATAAAACATGTACAAAAATATGGACCCGAGTATATCCTAAAACTACGACCAAGACCACCGTGGGATGGGCAGCAGCATCTTTGGAGTGTGGTGAAGATACAGCGATCGCTAACCCGCAAGCCAAGCGTGGCGATTATGGCATATACCCCTCGTGAATTTGGGGGAGGCCTATGTCTAGCAGGCAGCAGTGGACGTTCTTTGGCTGATATGGTAGTGGTGTTGGCTTTGAGACAGTTTTACCTTTCGGAAACTTATGTGAGACGGGACTGCGCACACTGCGCCATGCTCGATATTTATGTAACGGGTTATGTAATAATTGCCATGCTTGCTTAGAAGCAAGCGTGGCAATTATTAAAATTAAGGTAGCAGATTTTGGTACGATTACCTAATCGACTTTGCCATTAATCACTAAATTCTACCGAACAATGTCTTCCGTGACATGTTTTCTCAGTTTCGTACAATTTCTTGAAGTTTGCACGGGCAGCGACGGCGAGCATGAAAAGTGAAAAATATCACAGTAGTTTCCGCGTCTGTAACACGCAGTAAAGCACACAGTGAAAACAGAAGAGGCAACCACTAAGTATATACATATGACTTCATGAATGATAAAACACCGTGGGATTAATTGTGACTGAAATATTAATGAATTAATCATTATGGCATTAGATATTAATACGATCTTTTTTTTGTGATATTTTGATTTTATTCTAGAAACTGTCTAGATTTCCATTTTCTATATGTTATTTATGTTTTGATGATCCTATTGTGAATTTTACTACAAAGTAATTTCTTACTTTGACATGTCTACAATAATACAATATTTATTTTAAAGAATAATAATAGCATCAATAAATTGCTCTAAATAATTAATTAATATATATGTTAATACATGTTATAACTGACGATTTGAAAGTGCTTGTTGCTAGGCCTATTTGAATAAAGAATATTTTGACTTGACTATAGTGCAGAAAAACCTGACCCCTGCATAAAAACTTCTAACGCAGGGGGTAACGTTTCTCTGCAGCTGACTGTACATTTGAAGATCGAAAAAGTGTTTTTATTAAGTGATATTATAATATAAACTAATTTTGTATTGTGCAGTAACGCTGCTAACGAAAAATAAATTTCAAATTGAAGGCAAATCAAGGTAGGTAATTTAGTCATTTCAAATTAATCTTTGTGATTTGAGATGTTGATGTTGGTGCCGTTAAAAGAAGCATTAGTCTTCTTAAGTAGAGGTGGCTGTTCCTCCCTAAGCTGATATTTTTTTAACGAGCTATCTAATGATACCCTATATGGTGATTTTTGCAGGAAAAAAGTTGCATTACGCATAGGGGAGGTCGCCTAAATACATTGTTTTTAATTTTTTTTATCGGCATGTTTGATTTTTATACTCATACTAAATGACAGCTTTCTAGTAGTAACGGCTACTGAGCTAAGCCGCGAACAAACGAAACAGTAAGGGTTCTTTATTTACTACTGAACCCCAAAGAGGTGTAGGGCACAGCAGAATATCATCTCGCGGATATTTGCAGCTGAACTTGGGAAGTAGCTTACAGAAAACAACACTAGGATGTCTGCTTACCATCAGACAGGCCGTGGATTTTTGAGTGTTGATTTTTTATATACATGCTGGTAATATTATGTTTCTGGTTGTGTCTGTTGCCTGAGCTCCCTAGAACACTTGTTCGATTCCACCCTTATGTGAGGGAATCAAGCATTGCTTCGCGATTCGCGAGTCATATAAGTTTATTTCTGACCACTGAATTCTAGAATCATACCTACATTTTTAATCAATCAATCAAACAAATTGTTTATTTGCTGGAATACAGTAGTTACAAACAGGTGTTATACATTAAATGTAAAAAAATACAGTTCCATGTATTCAGCCTGCAAGCAGGCATGCAAACATTTCAGAGTGCTACGTTACGATACAATCATTTATAATATAATAATATGTCAACATTAACAAATAAGTGAATAATACAATAACAGAATATGAGAAATCACAAAATTAGTAGGTAATAATTATAAAATAAATGTCAATATAAAAATCACGGAGTAAAAATTCAAATTTCTATGTCAACTTTGGTCTAAATAACTTTTTACGCTATAGAAACACTTGTCCAGAAGCCAAGTGGACAATTTGTGTTTAAAAATATTACCCCGTAGTAATTTTATTTCGTCAGGTAAGATATTAAATAGTTTTATACACATGTTGAACACATTTCTACCGTACATCGCCTTACGAGCACGAGGTTTATGCAACAGATTCATAACCCTTGGTCTGGTTTGCCTGTGCATGATTTCAGAACGTTTTCTGAAGTATGACCGGTTGTTGCAGACAAAAATACACACATCTCTTATATATAAACAGGGTAATGGGAGTTTGTTTAGCTTTTTAAATAAGGTTACGCAGCTATCATCTATCCACGCATTGCAAATGGCCCTGACACACTTCTTCTGAATTATGAAAACTCTATCCACATCTACAGAATTACCCCACAGTATTAGCCCGTACCGGAGAACAGACGATTCGTAGCCGTTATAACCATAAGGTCTCTGCAAACTCACGTGTGGTGTAGTTCCTGGATCACTCCGGCGCAAGCTTGAGCATCGACGAGGTCCGGAGTCTTCAAGCCAGAGCATAAAGGGTTATCCTACCAACCTCGCTCCATGCACACATACGTTTAGTTCAATGTCCATCTGGAGACCGATTCTCCGACAAGTTTTACAAGTTATCCAAAACGAGTTCAATTATCCATTATCACGTGGGGCTCTTTTTAGCTCACCAATTCGCTGCGTGCTCGCTAACTTCTACTACACAATGTACAATATATATACCAGTAAAATACTCCATATAGATCTTAGCGCCGTTCTTTCTAAATACACAAGGAAAGAACTAACCGCACGAACGCTGCATCTCTGTCACTTCAATATGCAAGTGCGATAGAGATAGCACCCAGTGACATCTGGTGCCAACAAGTTAAACTAACATTTCCATAGAAAAAATCGTACTTCGAGCTGAAAGGCCCCTGTTCTACTAGACTGCATCAAAGTTGACAACTATCTATTGGTATGACGTGACAGGCAGGTGCGTTCGGAAACGCGCATTGCAATTCAAAACACTTGCATTTCTTATTAGCTAACAACATGGTGAAACCAAAGCGCTTCTTCTTCGCTGGCTTGGCCACCTCGACAGGATGGGAGAAGATCCACAGGTGAAGCGAGAATATTTGGGCCGACTGACCGGACGCCGTCCTGTGGGTCGCCCCGAGTATCGCTGTAAGGATTTGGGTGGTGCGAACCTGCGTGAGCTTGGAGCTAGTGCAAGCTGGCGAGAAATAGCGTAGGACCGAGAAAAGTGGCGTGCTCTTGTATCGGAGGTAAAGACTCAATTTGGGTCGTCGTGCTTAATTAGTTAGTTAACAACACAATATTGGCCGGGCTGTTCGCTTGTTTATCACTGATGCATATTAAAGAAACCGGCCTAGTGCGCGTCGGACCACGCACAAAGAAGGGTTCCATACCGACACCTCCTAATCTACATTTAAAACCACTGTTCAATACATTTAATCAAAAAAGGTGACTTCATAGGAAACTTACGGCACTTGCGCCCCTTTGTTTTGGCAAGGCGGTTTTTTAGCAATAACTCAATGACCGTTGAACCTATCTTGTTCAAACTAAAAATCGTTGAAAGGATTTATAAATGTACATCACTTTGATTTTACCCCACACGGGGGTTATCTATGGATAGGCCTTCAATGCAAATGCCTCCCCAATTAAATATATTTTTATTTGTAATTTCACATCATATGTCTATAGCGGTTCATAACATACACCTTAACACCAAATTTCATAATTGTAGTGGTCATAGTCTCCGAATAAATCGGCTGTGACATACCGACGGACAGACCGACATGACGAATCCATAAGGGTTCCGTTTTTTGCCATTTAGCTACTGAACCCTTAAAAGTTGATAAGACGTGACCTACTTTCCTTGATACACTGTTGTCTTATGCAAAGTAGCTTGGACATCAAGTACGGACTAGTTTTGTGAATAACAAACAGCAAAGTCTTTTTATTTGTGGAAACAAGAAGTCCCGGAAGCGGTGCGGTTTCAAATTTATTCTCGTTCTCGGCGAGAAAATGCCGAGAAAATTGAGAGACATAATTTTGCTTTCAGGTTCTCGTTTTGTTGGAATTATTATGAATTACCGGGGAATGGCTTGGCAAGGAAGTTGCGCTGGTTTAGTGCGGGTCCGGTTTGTGGTTTACGTGATTTCAGCATCTTGGGTATTCAGAGTGCGTTAGAAGCTCAGTTCTCCATACAAACGTAGTTTTGCTCTCATTTTAGAACGGCGTGCTGGAATAATATGAAACTTTATATACATAATAGGATCCGGCATATGTAGCCTTGAAATTAGTTTCTGTTGCTTGAAATTATAATGGAGAAAAAATACAGCGAAGGTATTCATACAAGACCAAAAAAATTCAAAAACTCACCGTATTTTTTTCTATTATAATTTCTAGCAACAGAAACTAATATCCCATTGTGTATACAAAGTTTCATGTTATTTCAGCATATATTTATTATGTTATTTCGGCATGGCGTTTTAAAATGAGAACGACACTACGTTTGTATGGAGAATCGAGTTCTGTCGAGCGTGCGGGGGACCCTTAAGGGTGCCTTTCCACCCCAGATGTGCTATTGAAGCTATGCTGCGAGGATGTGAAAGCTACGGCTATGAAAACCCTTTTTTTATGACATAGGTGGCAAACGAGCAGACGAATCGCCTGATGGTAAGCGATTAGCGTCGCCCATGGACACTCGCAACACCAGAGGGGTTGTAAGTGCGTTGCCGGCCTTTAAGATGGGAGTACGCTCTTTTCTAAGTTTCCACCAGCGCTATGCTATGTGGACCAATGAATATGATTGGTGTATTCAAACACATCCATAGCAATTTAGCCTAGCTCATCTCTGGTGGGAAGTCACCCTAAATGTTAGTTTAGACTTTCTAACTTAGACGCCTCCCTGATTTATCGATACGGAGGCGGTACGTTATGAGAAAACTGTCAGCTCTCAGTGTCAACCGATATCAATGCAGTACTGCCCCACTTCTGCGCATCGTATTAGTACTGCGCAAACGTAATACTGACAGTAATTCGTCAAGTAAGGAAATTTCACATCAGTAAGCTTACGTCAAATAACAAAATACTTATGACATATCGATTCCGCTCCGCCAAGTCAGGAAGACGCCTTAGCTGGAGGTATATTTAATTGTCAATTTATGTAGCCTGTAGTGTATATATTTGACATGTTTATTGTGTATGACGACGTATGATCAATGCAAATAAATGATATGATATGATATAGGTAAAAAACTAAAAAAGATGACCTGACGTATGTAAAAAATGAAAGCAACAAATTAATTGATTACTTGATTACTTGTAGCGTGTTCGAATAGGTGTTTTTTTTTGTTTGTGTTGCACATTTTAAATATGTAATGTCTATTCGAAAACGTCACAACTACATACATAAGGTTATCTTCTTAAGACGGCGCAGTACGATCGGTGTGGATCGGTTCTCCATACAAACGTATTTAGGCTCTCATTTTAAAACGCCATGCTAGAATAACATGAAACTTTGTATACACAATGGGATCCGGCATACCTAGGTCGAAAATTAGTTTCTGTTGCTATAAATTGAAAAAGAAAAAAAATACAGCGGTTTTTTGAATTTTTTTACGGCTTGTATGAAAACTTTATTAATCGCTGTATTTTTTCGCCATTATAATTTCAAGCAACAGAAACTAATTTCCGCCCTAGACAAGCTGGATCCCATTGTGTATACAAAGTTTCATGTTATTCTAGCATGGCGTTTTAAAATGAGAGCATAAATACGTTTGTATGGAGAACAAAACGTACTGCGCCCTCTTAAGTTTTTTACCTATCGCTATATGGTATTTTGGTCTTTGACGTGAGCTTACTACAGGGGCCTTTCAACTCGAAGTACGATTTTTTCTATGGAAATGTTAGTTTAACTTGTTTGTACCAGATGTCACTGGGTGTTATCTCTATCGCACTCGCATATTCAAGTGACAGGGATGCAGCGGTCGTGCGGTTAGTTCTTACTAAATACACAACGGCGCTACGATCTATGTGGAGTATTTAACTGGTATCTCTATCTCAGTATATATATTGTACTTTGTAACTTCTTAATGTCGTACCACAGACATCAGAAAAAAGCAGACTCGCAGTATTAAGCCAGATGATTTTCCATATAGTTGTCTCTTTAATCCTTATGGTACACCAAAATGAGTTAGAATGCGACAGATAATACAATCATTTCCGGCTGTTAACAAGTTGTCTCGATTTGCGAGCACACCAGGATGTTAAATCCCATATAAACTTAACACACCATAACGTCAGTTCAGTACAATTTTCAGTTATGAAGACGGAGACACTGACAGGTGAAGACGTGTCAGATGTCACTTGTCTGTCTCTCTCAAACTTTCTGATTTGTACATTAGTGAGAATAGATCAGACGTACAAAAATCGTTCAACTTAAATGAGCGGATCTGCTTTACTCTGATGTCTGTGTGTCGTACAGATTTTCTCAGTTGACGGGATACTGTCAAGGGTTTCCGGTTTATGTTACTTTTCCTTTCCGCCCGCGCACCGAGAAACCAGGAAGACGCCTAAATATAGAGAAACTAAATCATGTGATAGTTGACACTGACAGCTGAGAGCTTACAAATATCTTGCCGCCTCCGCTACAATAATCTGGCTATTGGCTATGTGCACGTCTGAAACGTCAAACGTCAAAGGTCCCGAGACAATGTCAAAACTCAGAGATGTCAAATAATGACACATGAATATTTTATTTACTTTAGTAAACGAGAAAGACCCCGTATTGGAAATTTTACTGAAATAAATAAGAGAATAAATAAATACATACAAACGAAACGAATCGTAGGAAACCGTTAAGAAACCAATAGAAAACGTGAAAGTAAATTTGACAGTGGTCCCCGGTAAGTACACATTTCTGCCATAGTGTGCGCTACGATCGCCTAGCTTACCCCCACCACCTACTTCGCACATAGCCAATATTTAGGGTTTGGCATCAAAATGGTAATAATTTTAACAAAAAAAAAACGACTTCAACGGAGTTATTCGTAAATTTATCGTGCGCATACTTAATGCAAATTTAAGAGTTATATGGTTTTCTCATGGATACCATTGTAATAACTGGACCAAATTTATATGAAACCACACAGGAAGTAGTAGCTTTGAAATAAAAAACGAATCATTCAAATCGGTTCACCCAGTCGAAAGTTCTGAGGTAACAAAAAAAAAACAAAATACAGTCGAATCGAGAACCTCCTCCTTTTTTCAAATCGGTTAAAAAAAGGAATCCTTGTGACGCCGCTGTGTCTGTCTGTCACATTGCCAACTATCTCTAAAACTACGTATGCTATTAATTTTAAATTTGGAATTGTTATAAAGAAAGTAGGCTAACCCAGATGCATACAAATTAATTTTGAATACACATAACATAAAATACGATTAAATACTCTATTACTTACAGCTTAAGATATAATTGTGTGTGTGAGAAAAAAATGTTTATATAAACGATAAATAGGTCCATAAACGGGTGTTAAAAAATATAAATATAGTCAGGAGTCGGGCAGCCATAATCTTTTCAATGTAGCCTTGAAGGAAGCTACAAATTGGATTGCCTAACGGACACCGGTAACTATAAGTAATTCCATAACTTGATGGCCCGAACAGCAGCAGCAGCGGCTTTACAATACAATACAATATGCTTTACTGCACACCTCAAAGAAGAATTACAGATAGAAACAGCATCAAGATACAAGCAGAGGTAAACAGCACGCGGTCTTATCGCTAAAATAGCGATTTCTTCCAGACAACCTTTAGGTAGCGGAGAAAAAAAAGTAAACAAACATGGGTGGTGATAACTACTAGAAATAAAATGAAATATAATAATAAAAAAACACATAAAGCACTATATATATATATATATGCAATAAACATAAATAAATAAGTAAAAAAAAACATACATATATACCCCAAACTTAAGTGAGGCCCAAAAGTAAATAACAGACCAGTATCGACAAGAAAAAAATATATGGAAGAGACAAATAGTGCTCTTTCAGACTAGATTTAAAAGACGCACTAGATTTAGCCCGTCGAACATCAAGGGGCAGAGAGTTCCATAGTCGGACAGCTTGAAAAGTAAACGAACAGTTTTAAAATTTAGAGGAGGACGAAGGCACAGCAAGAAGACATTTTTAGAGGATCTAATTAAACGCAGATAGTTACTTACTTTCCTTAAAAATGCTTAGAAAAATGACAAAAGAGTCTTCCAGTAACGGAAAGCTGTATGTATCCTTGTATATTTATTAGCATAACCAGCCTAAAGTATAGTCGTTCAAGGCTCGTTCAAATAAAAATCTCTGTACAAATTACAAAAAAGTCAATAAAAGTGAATAATGGATCCCCGCTTCGTCGGCGGTTATTAACAATGTGTTATCATGGTTTACAGCCTCGTAAAGCAGCTGATAACATTATGAACTGGCTATTATGGGGCCCAAGTTAGCCCGCATTTGATAAGGTAAAGGTTGCTTTTAAGGTTTTATAAAAGTTTAATATAAGATATGCCCGTGTGGTGCCGGGTTAGGGAAACAAATACAAACACCAAGTTATATTTCAGGGTTATGTACCTACAAATACGTTTGTATATAAAACACACACACACACACACACACACGCACACATCGCGGGTGTCCGCTGGTTGCGGGTGGCGCAGGACCGATCATTGTGGAAGTCTTTGGGGGAGGCCTATGTCCAGCAGTGGACGTCTTTCGGCTGACATGATGATGATGATGACATGCACACATCTCACATTTGCTCACATATTATATAGCCGGGATCAACGTCTTAACGTTCGTTCCAAAGAACGGGAGTGCTGACTTAATCACCACTCAAAGCGGCCGCCCATTCAAGAGTTGACCGCTGTCGATGCTGCTTAACCTCGCTTATTACACTCGGTACGTAGGCACCACTGGGCTACAAGCGCTATCCAGTCTAAAAATGCCATTAAAACGACTCGGTACCAAACCGAGGTGTTTTTAAGCCAGCCGAACTTTATAAATCGCAGATTTTATTTATAGGTACGATTGAAGCGTGATTGTATACCTTCCTTATTTTGAAAAATCGAAGGAAAATATGGGAAGCTGACACCTTATGATGCAACAGCAGAAATATGGGCCCGATAAGGAAGGGAGAAAGTTTAATTATTTCTTTCCTTCGTCTCCCCTGCGCCTGACAGGCGTCACGCCATATTAAAGCAAAGGATAACTTTCCAGGGTTCCATAGAAGACAACTAAGAGTTGATTTGAAAAGATACAGTTTAGAGATTTATCTAAATGCCAGTGTGGTGTTGGAATGGTCTCCCTTGACTATAAGAAAGTTTTTGCCACGGAAGTCGCAACAGTCGACTTTGGGGAATATCATTGAAGTATGTTGTGAAGGACGAGCTAGAATTATACATATACATAAACAGTTAAAATCTCGTGGCCCTGCATTCGCTCAAATTATATTTACTGCGCACATAATCTTCTCTCTTCTTCTTAGCGCATTATTTCTTTAGGTGGGGTCGGCTCTCCTAGTTAGTTTCATTCTGTCCTGAGTTTTCGGGTCGGATGAATTCTCCGCTTTCAGCAGCTTCGTTATAGTATTACACCAGGTAGCAAGCCCTCGACCAAACTGCGCACATAATACCGAATGTATAGAAGTGACAATTGAACCTGGACAACATCAGGGTTTCGGAACGGCTTGACTCCTTGGCGCTGCGTAGAAATGTAGCCCCGCTCTGCATTTTTTACCGCATGTATTACGGGGAGTGCTCCGAGGAATTGTTCGGATTAATCCCTGCCGCTTCCTTCCGCCATCGCCCAACGCGACAAAATTTCCATCCTCACCACTTAGATGGTTGGCAGTCCTCAACTGTGCGTTTCTCCAGAAATTTCTTGCCTCACACAGCTAAACTGTGGAATGAACTGTCGCCTGCGGTATTTCCGGACCGATTCGACCTTCAAACCTTCAAGAAAAGAACGTACTCCCATCCTAAATAATAATCAGTTTCAACAAAGGCATATCAGAAGCACGAAGAACGCACGGAGCGGGCGGACGGTGCGGGCCGGAGGCGGCTTTGAATTTTTGATCTTTCCGAAACAGTCTACTGTCGATAGTAACGATTACTGCTTCATATGTCACACACGCTTCCATCGCTCCGCTATCACGCGCGGTTATTTGGTGCGACGTCCTCCGGACCGCGTTCGCTTTACCGAAAACCGCCTCCGCCACGCAACGACGCTGCACCGCGCTCTGTGCGTTTCTAACTAAGGCGCCTTCCTGACTTGTCGATGCGGAGGCGGTACGATATGAGAAAACTGTCAGCTGTCAGTGTCAACCGATATCAATGCAGTACTGCCCCACTTCTGCGCATCGTATTAGTACTGCGCAAACGTAATACTGACAGTATTACATCAAGTGAGGTTTTTTTTAATACCACGTCGGTGGCAAACAAGCGTACCCGCCTGATGGTAAGCGGTCACCGCAGCCTATGGACGCCTGCAACTCCAGGGGTGTCACACAAATAGCACATCAGCAAGCTTACTTCAAACAACAAAATACCTATGCTATGATATATCCTTCATCGGCTGTGACTTTAAAGCAGGGCTCGGAAACCGGAAAAATAGCGGTATTTTTTTAGTTCTTATCGTTCTTTCGTCTACTATTTCATGTTTAATCAGGCAATCTAACAATATGAAGTAATAACCCAAATACATTATTGAGTCCTTCATAAAGAGCATAAACTAATTAAAAATATTTGGCTATTTCAGGATTTTGAGATTAACCGGTTCCGAGCCCTGCTTTAAAGTATATTTAGTTCGTAAAAACCTGATTCGCGCTTGCCATCTCGTTTCTTATAAAACCCGCACGGGTTTGGTTGAAACAAAATATGCCGACTGACTGTGATTGATAGAAGAGTAAATGTTCCCTGACGTGCCTTACGATATTAAACTCAGTTGTCAATATGCCTTTGATGTTTTCCCATTTCGCAAATCCAAACCGTCCGTCTAAAACCAAATAAAAAATAATAGTCTAAAACCGTCCGTTTTTCACGGGTGCCATGAAAAAAGAACCGGCCTAGTGCGTGTCGGGCCACGCACAATGAAGTGTTCCGTAATTACTACTACTACTACACATTTGAAACCACTATCCTATAGGTACTTTGAACTAAAAATATAATCTATTTGTAAAGCACCATTATCTGTTTTTCTTTTTTGCAAAAAAAATTTAGTTTCGGAGATTAGGGGGTAATGATATTTCGTCTATTTTCTTAAATAACTTCAAATATATTTATCACGTAATTATAATAAAAATATATTTTAACTGCTCACAACAAGCCCTTTTATTTAATATAGCCCACGATACAGTTCGGATACTTTTTTATTTACAAAGTTACACGTTCGTCTTAGGGTCACTGACTTATGTGTACCGAATTTCAACTCAATCGGACTTCGTAGAAAATTGGAAGTTAACGGTTTTAAAAAGCTTTAATCCTTGTAGTGATTTCCGGGTTGTATTCTAAAGAAACGGGAGTCTTATCTATGCTACTACGCTGAACGAAGCATGGCAGTAACGAACACATATTGACTTACGCCCAGCTAATGCAGCAACTAAACCCAATTTATATTCTTCGCTTTGTATAACTCTTAAAAAACGTAAATAATCGAGTCATACAACTCCTCTGGTGTTGCGAGTGTTCATGGGCGGCGCTAATCGCTTACCATCAGGCGATTCGTCTGCTCGTTTGCCACCTATGTCATAAAAAAAAGTCTACATGTACTTATTACCTGTAGAGTTTTAGTCGGTTAATTTATCATTATTAGGTAAACGACCAAGTAGTTGACAATAGAGATGCGCCAAATATGTATTTCACCGAATACGAACATTCGTACGAATATTCGCTCTATCTCTTGCCATAGAAAAATAAGTAAGATAGAATGCTCACTCCATACATCAGTTTTTACTAGTTATTTCGTAGTCGACATCTAGCGTCAAATAGCGGAATTATCAGTACTGATATAAAGATACTAGATGTAACGTATGTCGCTACTGACGAAAAGTGTATTTCTCAACAATTTACTACTAATATTTAAAGCAGAATGAGTTAAAAACAGAGTTCCGGTTAATCCGGTTAAAATATTAGCTAAAAATTGTTGAGCATTTGATTGTTCGTTCGTCACGGCATCTACTGTCGTATAGCAGTACTGATAATTCCGCTATTTGACGCTAGATGCCGACTACAAAATAATAAGTAGTTTTGATAATAGAACTGATTTATGGAGTGAGAACTCTATCTTATTTATTTTCTCTATGCTCTTGCCAAACCAAATATTCGGCCAAATTATTTGGTTCAAGAAAATCCCTTTATCAGCTTTCTAAAACAGACTAATTCGATTTTGTTCATTTCAATGTAAGACAATGAACAATAAAGTACGTTAAAGCTGAATAATAATCCGTTACGAATGATATTTTGACAAGGCAGTGTATTACATTTTTGCAAGTTGTAGGTAGATAAATACCTCTAAAACTGTTCGGTAAATATTTGGCAATTGAACCGAATAATTCGGCTGAATACCGAACATTAAAAAATACGCCGAATATGCCGAAAATTCGACGCATCTCTAGCTGACTTCATTTGTTCACTTTATTATTGCATACCACTCAAATTAAGTGGGTCAGTGTCGAGTATTGGCACGTTTACCTTATTCATAATCCGTTCACAATAAAATATCAGTTTAGTGAATTAATATTCAAATAAAAGCTATAAAATTTGAAGCTTCTAAATTCAGTCCAATATAATTAATAGCGGTTTATTTTGGATGTTTGTTAACAGGAAGTCAATTTGAGACAAACATTTGTGTTGACAAAAATGAACTGAAAAACATTGTAAAATCGTTAAACAATAAAAAAAGTGTTGGTCACGATTCTATTCCAGTTCAACTAATTAAAGCTAGCATTGATTTTATTGCTGATCCTTTGATACATATTTTAAACCTAACTCTTGAGACGGGAATATTTCCTGAAGATTTAAAAAAAACCTTAATAAAACCTTTATATAAAAAAGGTGAGAGGGATCAAATTAGTAATTATAGACCGATTGCCTTGCTTCCAACTTTTTCAAAAATCTTCGAGAAAGTTATTTACAATAGATTACTTAGCTTCATACAAGCAAACAAAATACTTAACCCAAATCAGTTCGGATTTCAGAAAGGAAAATCTACATCATTGGCGATATTTAAGATTTTTATGCACATATGGAATGAGATTAATAATAAGAGACCATGTTTTGCTCTTCTGTTGGACCTATCTAAAGCCTTTGATTGCGTAGTTCATAATACTGTTTTACGTCAATTAGAAAATTTAGGAATACGAGGAAATGCTCTAAAACTCTTCAAAACTTATTTATGTGATAGGAAGCAGGCGACAGTTATAGAATCATTTAATAGTGTAACAAAATCCATAGAGCTGGAGCAATCAGACTTTCAAACTGTCAACGTAGGAGTTCCGCAAGGAAGTGTATTAGGTCCACTTATTTTTCTCATTTATATTAACGAATTACCAAAAACTGTAAACGAATTGTGCGTTCTGTTTGCTGATGACGCTACGCTTTTATTTTCAGGATCACTAACAGATGAACAATTTGAAAACAGTATAAATAACACACTAGGCACTGTAGTTGAATGGCTTAAAACATTAAACCTTAACGTAAATTTAAACAAAACAAAACTCGTTCAATATAGGAATTATAGAACTTCACCTATGTCTATTACCGTTACACAAGGAGCGGTGAGAATAGAACAAGTGGACAGCGCTAAATTCCTAGGAATTACAATAGACTCTCATTTAAGTTGGAAGTCTCACATTGCAGATTTAAACTGTAAAATAGCAAAAGCGGCCTATGCCTTATCTAAACTATCTGAAACATGTTCAGAGAATGTCGTTAAGAACGCATACTATGGAAATGTATATTCACAACTCACATATGGCATCATCTATTGGGGTGATTCTGTTGATGTTCTTACCACATTCAGATTACAAAAAAGATGCTTACGAAACATGTTTCACTTGCACCAGCGTCACTCAGTTAGAAATATTTTCAAGGAGAAGCAGATTTTGACATTAACTGGAATTTACATACTCGAGCTTTGCCTCTTTGTAAAGCGCAATGGAGAGTATTTCACAAAACTGTCCTCAATTAACGATAACTTGCGCATGCAATATAAATTTAACTATCGTATTCCAAAGGTTAATAATAAACTTATGGAGAAAAGTGCCTACATTGCAGCAATAAAAGTTTTTAACAAGTTGCCTGTTGAAATAAAATCTGTCGAAGGTAAACAATTTAAAATCATTTTAAAAAAATGGCTTCTTAGTAAAGTCTTTTACACCATAAAGGAGTTTGCCGATTATAATAATACTTAGTGCATGTATTAATTTTGTTATTTAGTTATAGGTTACTTATACATATTATATTGTACGTCCGTGATGGATAAACTGTTGATTCTGAATTGTATTATCAACATCTCTGTACACAGTTATTCAATAAATAAATCTTATCTTATCTTATCTTATCTTTCGCATAATCTCGTTTTGATGTCTTTTTCACCCCCGACGTGGAACGCAAAAGAGGGATGTTTTAAGTTTATATGTGTTCATTAAACGCGAAAATCGATTTAAATACCATATTTTTATTAGAAAGCAGGTTTTTCAGCGATGGTTATTAGACATGTTATATCTTAATCAGTTCAGCCGTTTTTGAGATATTGATTTTTTAAAATATAATTTTAAGGGTTCGTCAACTTTTCTTACTTCTAAGTTATTACTCCTTAGCACGCTTCGCGTGGAAATGAGCGTCACTAACCAGAAAAAAATATTAGTACGTGCAGAAGGTTCTCTATTGAACAAACCCGATGTTAGATAGTTAAAAAACACCGAATCATGCTATCGCGTTCTACCGCTTAGCACGCGTTATGTTGTTTAGTTAGGGTTGCCTCGTTTCACAGATATCAGAGTAATTTAAGTCGAACAATTTCTATACATCTGATCTATTTTCACTAATGCACAAATCAGTAAGTTTGAGATACAGACAAGTGACATCTGACAGCACACCTGTCAACTTTCAGTCCCATATAAGCTTAACAGTTTATACAGGAATTAACATCCTGGTGTGCTTTCAAATGGAGACAATTCGTTAACAGCCGAAAATGATCGTACTTTCTGTCGCATTCTAACTCATTATGGTGCACTATAAGGATTCAACGAGACAACTATATGAAAAATCATCTGGCTTAATACTGCGAGTCTGCTTTTCTCTGATGTCTGTGATTTGCTGTTTGAAATTAATTCTATCAGTAAACAAATGACATGGCTATTACGTCACTGTGCCGTTTTGTTTGCGCGTCAATGCCGTCATCTAGTAAGGTATTTACACAACTTAGTTTAACGATGATGTCACCGCGTTCGGTTGGATGAACACCCCGGAGGCGCGAGCCGAGTTTAGATGAAGTGGCAAGAGAAACGGACCCGGGTATGTCCTAGAACTACGACCAAGACCATCGAGGGATAGGCAGCAGCATCCCTGCAGTGCGGCTGAGATACTGCGATCGCCAACCCGCATGCCAAGCGTTACAATTATGGCATTTAGCCCCCGTAAAATTGGAGGAGGCCTATGTCCAGCAGTGGACGTCCTTCGGCTGACATGGTGGTGACGCAAGAGAAACCTGTCTTGACGCATAATGAAATGAACAAGGTTTGCTCAATGCGAAATGCATGTTTCAAATTGTTCCGCTGAATTAATGTCTATTAATTCCTTAAGTACCAACTACAAGTGTTCGCTTCGTGATGGGTTTGAATTAATATTTAAATTTTGTGTTCCTTCTTAAGCCCTTCTTGTTCAATAGTTTGTAGAATCTTCCTTAAGAATGTTTATAATGGTGTCACAATCTCTTAACTCTTTTTTTGCTGAGTCGCTTTGTTCAACTTAGTGTCACTGTCATTTACGCTCGGCTGACCACGCAGGACTGATGGTGATGGTGAAGAGTTATTGACCTGTTCATATGCGTACCGACTTTGCTTGTTGACTGTACTTAAGGGTCCCCAGTATACTCGACTGAACTTGATTTTCCATACAAACGTAGTTTCGTTCTCATTTTAAAATGCCTAGCTGAAATAACACGAAACTTTGTATACAGAATCGGAGCCGCCATATCTAGGTCGGAAATTAGTTTCTGTTTCTAGAAATTGTAATAAAAAAAAATACTTACAGCGAGTTTTTTACGTCTTGTATGAAAACCTTAATAATCGCTGTATTTTTTCTCCATTATAAATTGACGCAACAGAAACTAATTTCCGACCTAGATCCCACTGTGTATACAAAGTGTCATGTTATTCTAGAATGGTGTTTGAAAATGAGAGCCTAACTACGTTTGTATGGAGAACCGAGCTTACTGCGGACTCTTAATGAGCAACGTTACGTTTTTAGCCGTCTCGCAATCTAAAAAAGTTCCTTAATATTCTAACGATAATATTACATTAAAGATTATCGAGATGTTCGCAGGCCAAGTGTCGCAATTAATTATAACTTAGTACCTTACGGTAAAAGAATAAAAAAGAATAGGTTTTGGATATTAACTCTGCTAATCTGACAGTTGTTTCCAATTTGAGCGCATGGACCCTCGTCAAGTCAAGGAACAATAAATGAATAATGACATTTATTTACACGAAGTTTGAGTCAAAGTTTTAGGTATATTCTTCAATTTAGGCATATTAACGAACCTCTGTATGACGAAGATAGGTGTGAAACTCTTTCGGGGAGACCTATGTCCAGCAGTGGACGTCCTACGGCTGACATGATGATGATGATGATGTATGACAATAGACTACCACCGGTTAGGAAAAATATAGCTGGAGGCGTTAGAAAAACCTGCTTAAGAAATGTAACACTTTATACTCTCGCACTTTATAGAGGTACACATTTTCCAATCTAAAATGAAAAATTGATCACCTCGGGCGGGATTTGAACCCGCGACCTCTGGAATTCGTCCATCGCTCTTTCCGACTGAGCTACCGCGGGTTATCCCGAGGCGACGAATCTTTCAATCAGTTCACTCTTTTTAATTAAGCCTTAGGGAGACTAGGATGAACGGATACCAGAGGTCGCGGGTTCAAATCCCGCCCGAGGTGATAATTTTTTCATTTTCGATTGGAAATTATAATCGGTCTTTGTCGGCCTGTTTAGCCTAGTTGGTAGTGTCACTGCCTCCGAAGCTAGAGGTCCCGGGTTCGATTCCCGGTAAGGGCATTTGTTTCTGTGGTGAGCAGAGACATTTGTTCCTGAGACTTGGATGTTTTCTATGTATTTATGTATATATCTATTAAATATATCGTCGTCTGGTACCCATAACACAAGCCTTATTGAGCTTACTGTATGACTAGTTCGATTTGTATAAAAAATGTCCCCCCCCTAATTAAAAAAAAAAAAAGCCGCTAAGTGGACGTTTCCGCTTGTAAAAATATTTACATTTATACACATTCTTTAAAATATTCTTATAAGGCGCCTTCCTGATTTGTCGATGCGGAGGCGGTGAGATATGAGAAAACTGTCAGCTGTCAGTGTCAACCGATATCAATACAGTAGTGCCCCACTTCTCGTATCTATCTCGTATTACTACCGCGCAATCGTAATCCTGACAGTATTTCGTCAAGTGAGGAAATCTCATCAGTGAACTCACGTCAAAGAACAATATACATATCGCACCCGCCTCTCCAAGTCAAAAAGTCGTCTACGGGTCTAACGCGAAACTTATTTATTTACCTTGATTATCAACCCCTGCCCTACCGCCCCCATCCCCTGCAACCTAAAGGATGATTCACGGTAGACCGTTCCGTGTCCGGGCCGGCCCGTTTTCTATGACAGCCAACGCAACGGCCGGCGTATTTCTCTAGAAGAAAACGGGCCGGCCCGGACATGGAACGGTCTACTGTGAATCATCCTTAAGGCACTTTCCTGACTTGTCGATGCGGAGGCGGTACGATTTGAGAAAACTGTCAGCTGTCAGTGTCAACCGATATCAATGCAGTACTGCCCCACTTCTGCGCATCGTGTTAGTACTGCGCAAACGTAATACTGACAGTAATTCGTCAAGTGGGGAATTTTCACATCAGTAATCTTACGTCAAATAACAAAATACTTATGACATATCGATTCCGCCCCGCCAAGTCAGGAAGTCATTTTTTTTTCCGGGGGGTAAATCCTTTATGGATACCACCGCACCACGAGGACAGTGCGGTGGTTATGTTGGACTTGCACCGACTAAAAACCCCCCGATCGTCCTCCTCAATTCATTTCGGGCGGCTCTGGGATCTCCTTCTTATTTTATTTTTTATTGTAGGTATAGTAATTATTTTTGGTCACGAATAAATGTTTTTCTTCTTCTTCCTTCGGAACGCACCAGTGCCGCCCTGGTTTGATAGGCGATCACAGCCCCCAACTGTGACCGTCTTCGACCCCAAGGACCCCCTTTTAGTCGCCTTCTACGACAGGCAGAGGATGCCATAGTCGTATTATCGTCACCGCCTCCTCCTCCGAGCAGGGTCATTACGCTCCCGCTCCTTGTGGACCATGAAGTATGAAAGTCGGCAAGGTATCATGGTCAGCGTAAAGCAGGGCCACTGCATACCTGTAGAGAAGTTTGCGTATGGATTTTCTTTTTATCATTAATGTATGAGTCAAATATTTTGGACTTGGGTAGATAACCGATATCTGGTACATTTTACAGTTATGACTGTTA
Organism: Notocelia uddmanniana; assembly: GCA_905163555.1. Taxonomy (NCBI): domain Eukaryota; kingdom Metazoa; phylum Arthropoda; class Insecta; order Lepidoptera; family Tortricidae; genus Notocelia; species Notocelia uddmanniana. Next base: position 20,834,201 of record LR991071.1, read on the forward strand.
AGAGGCCATCAATTTTTATGTTTGAAAAAAAGGGATTAATCTGATACATGCTTTTAGTTTCCCATGTGATTTTAATCTACTTTATTTCTTCACTTGCACAAGCGTCGAAATGTGTTGAGTGAAATAGAAATCGTCCCTACCACTGTTCTAGTTTAGCATAGAATAGGTCCTCTTGAATAGGTACTCCTAAAGCTTTTTGTCGCAAGACACCTAAAGATAAACGAGCGGATACAGAAGACATGACGCGAATATATGATTCTCATGAGATATGAATACGACAACGCCTGAGGGGCTATTACACTGACATTGAATTGGAATTACTTTGAAATTTATTATATGGAATCCGAAAGGTTTTCTTGGCCCACAACCTCGTTGGCGAATGATAATAATATACATAATATACGTGTCCAGGCCTGTCGCATTAAGAGTCCGCAGTAAGCTCGGTTCTCCGTTTTAAAGTGAGAGCGAAACTTCTCATTTTAAAATGGCATGCTGAAATCATTTGAAACTTGTATACACAAGGGGATCTGGTATATCTAGGTTAGAAATTAGTTTCTGTTGCTTGAAATATAATGGAGAAAAATAAAGCGATAATTAAGGTTTTCATACAAGACCTAAAAAATTTAAAACTAGTTGTATTTTTTTTCCTTTCCAATTTCTAGCAACATATAAATACTGCGGATCCCATTATGTATACAAAGTTTCATATTATTTGAGCATGGCGTTCTAAAATTAGAACCAAACTACGTTTGTATGGAGAATCGAGTTTGGTCGAACGTACGGGGGACTCTTAAATCTCAGCAGCATGATATTGTGTTAACTTGACAAATTAAAATTGGGTAAAGCGCTATTCACGTTATACAGAGTGTGTAATAGGAGCAAAATATTAAAAGAATTTGGAGAAAATTTGATCTAAAATTATTAAACTCCAAGGAATGTCAAAATTCCATATTGTAATAATTGCTGTATTATTTGTTAAAGAGCTCTTAAGGCCTTCTTACAGAATAAACATTTGATTTTAATGGATCCTGACACAACGAGATAATACGATACGATACGAATACTTTTTATTGCACACCTCACACAAATGAAACGTTACAAACAGAAAAAAGAAAAAACAGTAATAATACGAGATAATAGTGCGGTAGTCAATGCTGATGTTGAGGTAGCATCTAGTTATGACTCGCAGTAGTGGTTGCATGGTAGGTTTTAAATGATATATTTAGTTACTTACTTACTTACTGCTGTGGCGCAACGACCCGAAGTGGGTCTTGGCCTCCGACACCAAAGACCGCCAGGCCTCCCTGTCCATGGCTGTTTCCTTCCATTCGAAGGCTTGAAGCTCAGTCAGGTCCCTCTGCACTTTGTCACCCCATCGGTACCTAGGACCCCCAACTGGTCTTCGACCAGCTGGACGGCCCGAGTACATTCTCCGGACTGCACGATCGTCACCCATCCGGACTACATACCCGAGCCATCGGAGTCTTGCGGATTTCGTTTCGTAATGATATATTTGGTTTCTTTTAATTACATTTATAAATTTTTAAGAGTTTTTGAAATAAAGAAGTTATGTATATTAACTACCCCAGGAGAGTAAAAAATACACGTTAGCTATATTTGTATACGAAAAATTCAACGAAAAATCAATTGAAACCACTTGGAAATAATTGGCGGGGAGCTCAATAGTGTACCGATATTTTTTTTGCTCCTATTACTGGCCACATCCTGTAGATTTCAAAGCAAAATTGTAACGTCGCTAGTTCATAATTTGATCATAATTCATTCTTAGTCCTTTTTTTGGCAGTGCGCATTATTGGATGGTGTTTTTGTTTTTTTTCTAGACCATTTTTTTTTTGCTCTACGAGGCTTGAATTCACTTGACTTGAATTCAAATGAGGCTTGAATTCACGATTATTTTTATTTGCCGAGATAAGAGTTAAGGATGGGTAAAAAAAGTATGATGTTTAAATCGATACTCTTACTTTTTCTTTACATTTAGTTTTGTGTGAAAAGCATGAATATTTTTAGTTTCGGAGTATTGGATGTTATCAATGATTTTAAGTTTTTATATGTTCATCTAGTACCCATAACATAAACCTTACAAAGCTAACTATGGGGCTAGCTCAATGTGTGTAAAACTGTCCCATAACAGATTATATTTAATATTGTTGTACACTTAGAAAATACCTACCTCGAAAACCGATTGGTGTGATTGAAAGGGCGAACGGCACACTCGCACTTAGGGAACTTCCGGAGAGGGTACGTATATAAATGTGACCCAATTCTGCTGATCAGTCCATCAATAATAATCTCATTACGGGGGTTTCCACCCAGCGCCGCCCCTACAAATACTTTATACTATTACATAATACTATTAGGAGTATGTAAGTTATAGATTCACTATATATATTTTCATTCTGTTAGGCAACAGCTGACATCAAATTACATTATGGAGGAGAAAAACCTTATAATTACTAGTGGCTCTGTGAGCTGTACTTTTTTCAAATTTCAACGTTTCCTAAAACTGACTTGACAAAAAAAATCTATATAATTATCGAACCTGCTCACAAAAATTCACGAGAATCGGTTGAGAAATGCGATCTGTAGCGAAGAACATCCGGACAGACATACGAAGGAATTTTTGTCGTAAGCTGAAACGGAGACGCTTCGCTCGCTAGGTTAATAAAATAACATACGTAGGTATTCAAATTAATTTTAAGACCTAGTCTAAAGTTAGGCGAGCTCCTTCAACAGAGTACTTGTGACACCCCTGGAGTTGCAGGCGTCCAAAGGCTACGGTGTCTGCTTACGATGGTAAGCTTGTTTGCCACCGTCTTTGTATAAAAAAATGCGTTTCGCGAACGCGGAATAGCCTCGCGACTCTGTTTATGTTTAGGTAATCGTAATGGACATTATGTCAAGATTTAGTATCAGAAAAGCGTCTCAAATGCGAATTAAATTGCTTTGTCGTTGCTTATCTTTGCGTCGCTGTTTGCGAGATATTTTAAATCGTTTTCCACTTTAACGCGTTGTACATAGCAACATTCAATCTTGTAAAGTTGATTTAGCTATCAATTTTGCTTGGCAGCGCTGAGATTTGCTGGCTTTGAACGGAGATGTATTTATTAGGAGTTAAAATGATTTTTATTTTATGTTGAAAATGATTATCAGTTGAAATCCTTTCAGCGAAGACTAATATCACAAAAGTTTATTTTAATCTAAAGTAAACAGCGCAGCACAAAATCTTTTTTTTCATTCTTGCTATTCGGAATAGACTCATTGTACACAAACAGGGACCAAGTTGTAATTTTCTTCCCTCGTTTGAAAGCATAAATGTCTCTCTTTTATACAACGTCGGTAGCAAACAAGCGAACGGCCCGCCTGATGGTATAAATAAAAATAATAATAATAAGTAGACGTCAGTTGTCTCATTCAATAGCCCAGCCATTAGTCCATCATATTCACCCAATAGTCCGGTTCATTTAGATTCCATCAACCAGCAATAGTTCCTGTACACCCTGGCGGGTGCTGTCTCTGTGTGCGTCCCATGACACGGGCAGGGACAGCATCCGCTCGGTGTACCCCATGCATTTCATTAAATTGTCAAAAGGGCCTCTACGTGTTGGCTATGTGGTACTCGGTTGGTACTTCGGTACCTCGGTACTTCGGCTCCGCGCACGCCTTCCAAAGGTCCGGGACACCATTGTCCCGTGAGCGGAAAAGACATACAATAAGAATAACAGCAGCCTATGGACGCCTAAAACTTCATATGCGTTGCCGACCCTTTAAAAATACACTCCAGCAGCCCAGATAGAACGGTAAGTTTAACGGTAACATTAAAAAATATGGCAGTATAAACTATTGACAGGGTACACCCTATTGACGTGCCACTCCGTAGCAAGATTATTTCCGTCTTGCAAATACTTGAATCCCTCGTTACGCTCAAGATTCTACTTTATGTTGAATCCCTTGCTCGAGATACTGTGAATTCCTGACCTTCACTCAGGATGACATTTCCTTCCTGGGATTTAAACCCGAAATATACAGTTTCGTAGGCAGGGTCATAAGGCTAAGACGGTCGTCTTTTCGTCCATTTTGAAAGTTAAATATTTAAAAAAAAAACAGAGTAAAGTGGAGAACTGTGTGCACTTGTGTGCACAGGTGCCTCGCAGCCAGTTCAGACGCTTTCTGGAAGCCTCAACAAAAGTTGAATCCCCTATTTGCTTTCCGCAACGCTCGCCGTCAGTGAAACGGATAGGGATTCCAAACATCGAACGTTCAAAGGCATTTTGTTTCATATAACGACGATGGCAAACAACGTCTGTCTAAAGGTAAGCAAACACCGTACCCTATGGATGCTTGCGACTCCAGAAGAATCACAGATGCTTTGACTTCATAATTCATTGTGTTATAGCTAGCTAACTCTAGAGACATAAACAGGTCATTTATTCATAACAGCACATTCTTGGGAGCTCTGGCAACCTTACTCACCAAGTCACCACAGGAGTAGTGGTGTTTTTATAGTTGCGGCTTTCTGTAAGGTGGATGTACTTCCCCAGTTGGGCTGCTCCAAATATTTATCGTTCCACTGTACCGTACATCTCTTCAAGTGTAGTTTCTTCTTTTGTTTTTTTAATATCCTGTGAAGAAAAATTTCGGTGAAAATAAAGTGCTGAATGTTTTATGCCTTTGTCCCTTCTTCATCACGAAAGAATACGGTTTATATCAACTGTTACAAAAAATAATCACTAACAAACTCCTACACAATTTCAATGCAAAACGTGTCCTTTTTTCTTTTTTGCTCTGTATACCCGACACGCGACAATCACAAATAAAGTTTTTTCATAATAGAATTGAATCCACTCGGCTTGTCGCAATGTCCCAACCGCACCCGGCCCTAGGGACAGGGGCAGACGGGAATACCAATATACATAGGTCCAATTGCGGTGGACGTTTTTGACATATCTACGTAAAAGATTTTTTATGGCACTGTTCGGAAAAATGGCGAAAAATGATCGGAAATGGGGGTACAAAACAAAATTATAGCACAAAATAGATAGGAATATAATACAGAAGTCAATCTACATACAAAGCGCGCTCGAGCAACGCACACATAGACACTGCTCACGGACACGATATCTCGGACCAGTTCCACTCAAAAGAATAGTTTTTTGTGCATAAGCCATAGTTCAACCCTAGAGCGACCGCCGAGTGTACGAGTAGGTATGAAAAGTGAAGTACATGTGGTTGATTTCTGTACCTATCTATTTTGTGATTATAGTCTAATTTATGACAAAGTTGTTGGAAATACGCTTCCATATTATGCATACATAAAAAAAATAGTTTCAAAGAATTTAGTTTATCTCCTCCGAGCAGGGTCATTACGCTCCCGCTCCTTGTGGACCATGAAGTATGAAAGTCGGCAAGGTATCATGGTCAGCGTAAAGCAGGGCCACTGCATACCTGTAGAGAAGTTTGCGTATGGATTTTCTTTTTATCATTAATGTATGAGTCAAATATTTTGGACTTGGGTAGATAACCGATATCTGGTACATTTTACAGTTATGACTGTTAAGAGGCCATCAATTTTTATGTTTGAAAAAAAGGGATTAATCTGATACATGCTTTTAGTTTCCCATGTGATTTTAATCTACTTTATTTCTTCACTTGCACAAGCGTCGAAATGTGTTGAGTGAAATAGAAATCGTCCCTACCACTGTTCTAGTTTAGCATAGAATAGGTCCTCTTGAATAGGTACTCCTAAAGCTTTTTGTCGCAAGACACCTAAAGATAAACGAGCGGATACAGAAGACATGACGCGAATATATGATTCTCATGAGATATGAATACGACAACGCCTGAGGGGCTATTACACTGACATTGAATTGGAATTACTTTGAAATTTATTATATGGAATCCGAAAGGTTTTCTTGGCCCACAACCTCGTTGGCGAATGATAATAATATACATAATATACGTGTCCAGGCCTGTCGCATTAAGAGTCCGCAGTAAGCTCGGTTCTCCGTTTTAAAGTGAGAGCGAAACTTCTCATTTTAAAATGGCATGCTGAAATCATTTGAAACTTGTATACACAAGGGGATCTGGTATATCTAGGTTAGAAATTAGTTTCTGTTGCTTGAAATATAATGGAGAAAAATAAAGCGATAATTAAGGTTTTCATACAAGACCTAAAAAATTTAAAACTAGTTGTATTTTTTTTCCTTTCCAATTTCTAGCAACATATAAATACTGCGGATCCCATTATGTATACAAAGTTTCATATTATTTGAGCATGGCGTTCTAAAATTAGAACCAAACTACGTTTGTATGGAGAATCGAGTTTGGTCGAACGTACGGGGGACTCTTAAATCTCAGCAGCATGATATTGTGTTAACTTGACAAATTAAAATTGGGTAAAGCGCTATTCACGTTATACAGAGTGTGTAATAGGAGCAAAATATTAAAAGAATTTGGAGAAAATTTGATCTAAAATTATTAAACTCCAAGGAATGTCAAAATTCCATATTGTAATAATTGCTGTATTATTTGTTAAAGAGCTCTTAAGGCCTTCTTACAGAATAAACATTTGATTTTAATGGATCCTGACACAACGAGATAATACGATACGATACGAATACTTTTTATTGCACACCTCACACAAATGAAACGTTACAAACAGAAAAAAGAAAAAACAGTAATAATACGAGATAATAGTGCGGTAGTCAATGCTGATGTTGAGGTAGCATCTAGTTATGACTCGCAGTAGTGGTTGCATGGTAGGTTTTAAATGATATATTTAGTTACTTACTTACTTACTGCTGTGGCGCAACGACCCGAAGTGGGTCTTGGCCTCCGACACCAAAGACCGCCAGGCCTCCCTGTCCATGGCTGTTTCCTTCCATTCGAAGGCTTGAAGCTCAGTCAGGTCCCTCTGCACTTTGTCACCCCATCGGTACCTAGGACCCCCAACTGGTCTTCGACCAGCTGGACGGCCCGAGTACATTCTCCGGACTGCACGATCGTCACCCATCCGGACTACATACCCGAGCCATCGGAGTCTTGCGGATTTCGTTTCGTAATGATATATTTGGTTTCTTTTAATTACATTTATAAATTTTTAAGAGTTTTTGAAATAAAGAAGTTATGTATATTAACTACCCCAGGAGAGTAAAAAATACACGTTAGCTATATTTGTATACGAAAAATTCAACGAAAAATCAATTGAAACCACTTGGAAATAATTGGCGGGGAGCTCAATAGTGTACCGATATTTTTTTTGCTCCTATTACTGGCCACATCCTGTAGATTTCAAAGCAAAATTGTAACGTCGCTAGTTCATAATTTGATCATAATTCATTCTTAGTCCTTTTTTTGGCAGTGCGCATTATTGGATGGTGTTTTTGTTTTTTTTCTAGACCATTTTTTTTTTGCTCTACGAGGCTTGAATTCACTTGACTTGAATTCAAATGAGGCTTGAATTCACGATTATTTTTATTTGCCGAGATAAGAGTTAAGGATGGGTAAAAAAAGTATGATGTTTAAATCGATACTCTTACTTTTTCTTTACATTTAGTTTTGTGTGAAAAGCATGAATATTTTTAGTTTCGGAGTATTGGATGTTATCAATGATTTTAAGTTTTTATATGTTCATCTAGTACCCATAACATAAACCTTACAAAGCTAACTATGGGGCTAGCTCAATGTGTGTAAAACTGTCCCATAACAGATTATATTTAATATTGTTGTACACTTAGAAAATACCTACCTCGAAAACCGATTGGTGTGATTGAAAGGGCGAACGGCACACTCGCACTTAGGGAACTTCCGGAGAGGGTACGTATATAAATGTGACCCAATTCTGCTGATCAGTCCATCAATAATAATCTCATTACGGGGGTTTCCACCCAGCGCCGCCCCTACAAATACTTTATACTATTACATAATACTATTAGGAGTATGTAAGTTATAGATTCACTATATATATTTTCATTCTGTTAGGCAACAGCTGACATCAAATTACATTATGGAGGAGAAAAACCTTATAATTACTAGTGGCTCTGTGAGCTGTACTTTTTTCAAATTTCAACGTTTCCTAAAACTGACTTGACAAAAAAAATCTATATAATTATCGAACCTGCTCACAAAAATTCACGAGAATCGGTTGAGAAATGCGATCTGTAGCGAAGAACATCCGGACAGACATACGAAGGAATTTTTGTCGTAAGCTGAAACGGAGACGCTTCGCTCGCTAGGTTAATAAAATAACATACGTAGGTATTCAAATTAATTTTAAGACCTAGTCTAAAGTTAGGCGAGCTCCTTCAACAGAGTACTTGTGACACCCCTGGAGTTGCAGGCGTCCAAAGGCTACGGTGTCTGCTTACGATGGTAAGCTTGTTTGCCACCGTCTTTGTATAAAAAAATGCGTTTCGCGAACGCGGAATAGCCTCGCGACTCTGTTTATGTTTAGGTAATCGTAATGGACATTATGTCAAGATTTAGTATCAGAAAAGCGTCTCAAATGCGAATTAAATTGCTTTGTCGTTGCTTATCTTTGCGTCGCTGTTTGCGAGATATTTTAAATCGTTTTCCACTTTAACGCGTTGTACATAGCAACATTCAATCTTGTAAAGTTGATTTAGCTATCAATTTTGCTTGGCAGCGCTGAGATTTGCTGGCTTTGAACGGAGATGTATTTATTAGGAGTTAAAATGATTTTTATTTTATGTTGAAAATGATTATCAGTTGAAATCCTTTCAGCGAAGACTAATATCACAAAAGTTTATTTTAATCTAAAGTAAACAGCGCAGCACAAAATCTTTTTTTTCATTCTTGCTATTCGGAATAGACTCATTGTACACAAACAGGGACCAAGTTGTAATTTTCTTCCCTCGTTTGAAAGCATAAATGTCTCTCTTTTATACAACGTCGGTAGCAAACAAGCGAACGGCCCGCCTGATGGTATAAATAAAAATAATAATAATAAGTAGACGTCAGTTGTCTCATTCAATAGCCCAGCCATTAGTCCATCATATTCACCCAATAGTCCGGTTCATTTAGATTCCATCAACCAGCAATAGTTCCTGTACACCCTGGCGGGTGCTGTCTCTGTGTGCGTCCCATGACACGGGCAGGGACAGCATCCGCTCGGTGTACCCCATGCATTTCATTAAATTGTCAAAAGGGCCTCTACGTGTTGGCTATGTGGTACTCGGTTGGTACTTCGGTACCTCGGTACTTCGGCTCCGCGCACGCCTTCCAAAGGTCCGGGACACCATTGTCCCGTGAGCGGAAAAGACATACAATAAGAATAACAGCAGCCTATGGACGCCTAAAACTTCATATGCGTTGCCGACCCTTTAAAAATACACTCCAGCAGCCCAGATAGAACGGTAAGTTTAACGGTAACATTAAAAAATATGGCAGTATAAACTATTGACAGGGTACACCCTATTGACGTGCCACTCCGTAGCAAGATTATTTCCGTCTTGCAAATACTTGAATCCCTCGTTACGCTCAAGATTCTACTTTATGTTGAATCCCTTGCTCGAGATACTGTGAATTCCTGACCTTCACTCAGGATGACATTTCCTTCCTGGGATTTAAACCCGAAATATACAGTTTCGTAGGCAGGGTCATAAGGCTAAGACGGTCGTCTTTTCGTCCATTTTGAAAGTTAAATATTTAAAAAAAAAACAGAGTAAAGTGGAGAACTGTGTGCACTTGTGTGCACAGGTGCCTCGCAGCCAGTTCAGACGCTTTCTGGAAGCCTCAACAAAAGTTGAATCCCCTATTTGCTTTCCGCAACGCTCGCCGTCAGTGAAACGGATAGGGATTCCAAACATCGAACGTTCAAAGGCATTTTGTTTCATATAACGACGATGGCAAACAACGTCTGTCTAAAGGTAAGCAAACACCGTACCCTATGGATGCTTGCGACTCCAGAAGAATCACAGATGCTTTGACTTCATAATTCATTGTGTTATAGCTAGCTAACTCTAGAGACATAAACAGGTCATTTATTCATAACAGCACATTCTTGGGAGCTCTGGCAACCTTACTCACCAAGTCACCACAGGAGTAGTGGTGTTTTTATAGTTGCGGCTTTCTGTAAGGTGGATGTACTTCCCCAGTTGGGCTGCTCCAAATATTTATCGTTCCACTGTACCGTACATCTCTTCAAGTGTAGTTTCTTCTTTTGTTTTTTTAATATCCTGTGAAGAAAAATTTCGGTGAAAATAAAGTGCTGAATGTTTTATGCCTTTGTCCCTTCTTCATCACGAAAGAATACGGTTTATATCAACTGTTACAAAAAATAATCACTAACAAACTCCTACACAATTTCAATGCAAAACGTGTCCTTTTTTCTTTTTTGCTCTGTATACCCGACACGCGACAATCACAAATAAAGTTTTTTCATAATAGAATTGAATCCACTCGGCTTGTCGCAATGTCCCAACCGCACCCGGCCCTAGGGACAGGGGCAGACGGGAATACCAATATACATAGGTCCAATTGCGGTGGACGTTTTTGACATATCTACGTAAAAGATTTTTTATGGCACTGTTCGGAAAAATGGCGAAAAATGATCGGAAATGGGGGTACAAAACAAAATTATAGCACAAAATAGATAGGAATATAATACAGAAGTCAATCTACATACAAAGCGCGCTCGAGCAACGCACACATAGACACTGCTCACGGACACGATATCTCGGACCAGTTCCACTCAAAAGAATAGTTTTTTGTGCATAAGCCATAGTTCAACCCTAGAGCGACCGCCGAGTGTACGAGTAGGTATGAAAAGTGAAGTACATGTGGTTGATTTCTGTACCTATCTATTTTGTGATTATAGTCTAATTTATGACAAAGTTGTTGGAAATACGCTTCCATATTATGCATACATAAAAAAAATAGTTTCAAAGAATTTAGTTTATCATTTTATTTCACAACGTCTTACGGCAGAACTACGTTGCGCAGCATGCAAACTGACCGAGTCGACATTTGACACCCGGTCATTACTCTTGAAATTTGACGTCGCTGGTGACCGAGTTCCCGGGGCACTATTACGCAAACTGATAATTTCTTTGCGTAACACGGCGAAGCGGCGATAGTAGCCTGCGAGTCGTCAAACTTTTTCAAAATTTCAGCCTAGCCTGCCTTAAGAGCCACGATTTCCTTCAGCAGGCCGCTCACGTCCACATGTTCTGGAATGCAGGATGGGGATCCGGAGACCTCCGTCGCCACGAACTCAGGCAAGTCGCTTTCACGCTCCCTCAGAACATCAATGATGTCCTTAAGGGACCGTGGACCTCCCGTGAGGTATAAATGTGCCGGTGATCCCGAGGGACTGGAACATCACCTTCTCCGCTGCGCTGATTTCGGCGGCACTGAAGCTCGCCAAACAAACCTGCTCCGCGTCCAACTCATCCTCCCGCAGTATCCGCAGCAGAAAGGCGAGGAGCTTATTCACGACAGGTTCACTCATCGTTTCAACACTATTAGCAGCGGCCGAGCCGCGCTAATTTCGCAATTAATTAATTAACTAGTCATCAATGCGTCTACGTCGCTGCATGCATTGGACACGACTCCTGTACCTGACTATGTAAACATGAGGGCCGAAGCAGGGCGGGAAGTCACGCGAGGCCGAAGGCTGAGCGTTCAATACAGCGGGCTTTTTATGTAAGGCTAGGGCCGAAGGCCCGTAACTGTACGGCAAGGCAGGCGAGGCCGAAGGCAGAGCGTTCCAACAGACCAGCCCTTTTTTGTAAGGCTGAGAGTCGAAGGCCGCAAGCAGAACGTTAAGGCACGTTCGAACAGAGCTCATTATATAAGTCTGAGGGCCAAAGGCCCGAAAGGCGAGTCAACGTGGACACTAGCTATCCTTGAGTGCATTTCAAGTGAACCTGAGGGCCTAAGGCCCGAAGGAGCGCAGGTTAAAGGACCTGAATGGCTTCGACAAAAGATGGTACGGCCATCTCCTTGTTTGTTTGTTTTGCTTGACTTGGCGGGGACACTGCCGTGCCCCCAGATGAGCAGGCCTTGTATTAACTTAAACACGACAGTTTATATATTGTTGTCGTGTTCAAACGGCTCTTTTGAATGACTGCCCGCTAAGAACAGTCATTGGATCTCAGTTGTCGGATAACTCTTAAACATTATTACAGGAGTGCGCCAAAATAATTTCAATCCAGTTCCAAACCATAAACACACGTTCCGGAATAGACGCCCCAGCCGGACAATGCAAATAAACAGGACTCCAGAATATATTAAAAGATTTGAAATTGAACCCGTCATTAAGGGCCAAAAAATTATGCATTGGTCCGTAATCGTATCAGGAATATTAAAGACGTATAAAGTAAAACCAAAAGTTCAGAGTCTGTCCAGTTTCAAATCTGTGCACATCACTCTGTGGTGCACATGATAATCTGGCTTTTGCGAATATGTCCACTTGAGAATCTGTCCACTTGTGAATCTATCCGTTTACGAATCTGTCCATTTGCTAATCTGTCAATTTAAAAATCGCTTGTCGTCGCTCGCCGTCGGCAGGGCATTCATCCTTACACCTTAGAACCTAAATCGTCGCTCGCGGTACAGTTTCAGACGGATTTCCTCCCCGATACGCTCTGGTTGTGGAATGAGATCCCTGCCTAGGTTTTCCTGAGAGACTGCGGTATGAGGTTTTTTTAATGGTTGGCAATGCGGATGTGACGCCCCTCGAGTTTGCAGGCGTCTATAGGCTTTGAAGACTACTTACCATAAGGCTGGCCGTACGATTGTTTGCCACTAAAGTGGTTTAAAAAATGTAATCCTATTATGTGCTTCCACGCACGCCGCGCAAATAAATGAGAGCGAACGATTGAAATATACTTAAATGTGATAAAGATATGAAAGAGATGAACTGAATAAAGCAGCCACCATTTCAAAGAGAGGTTTGGTAGTATTCAAAAGAGGATGATAACGCAAATAAAACCAATAACTCTGAAAATACTAATCTTTGCCAAAAAAAAATCTAGTCCAGAGACATATTTTTCCCAATATCAGGGTAATATATTATACTTATTCGAATATCCTTTATATTATTGCTGTAATCCCTCGATATTCCCCATAAAAGAAGGCCGTACGAATAAATAACATTTATCGCAGCGTAATACAAATAAATCTTCCCATTGCACGTTTTCTATGGATCCCTTCTCTTAATAATCCTTACTAGTAATATTTATAAAGACAAATATAATGCGTCTGTGTTCATTACTTGTTACAGCTACTTAATAATATATATTATCTAGTGCGCTGAACATTTCTAAGTCCTTAAATAAGGATAGATGCTCTGTACCACGATTATCATTACCACCATCACCATCATCATCAGCCTAAATACTATAAGATACATAAATATACGTCCCACCGCTGGGCACAGGCCTTCTCTCCATCTCATAGGGTTGGGGACTTCACATACATACACATTTGAATTTCTTCGCAGATGTATTCAGGTTTCCTTATGATATATACCCTGACAAAAAGAAAACGGTAAATATCAAATGATATCTCGTACACAAATTCGGAAATCTCATTGGTATAGTCAAGAGTTAAAAAAATAGTAGATGATCATTTTAGTAACCTGTCACTTTTACTACTTTGAAGCATCCCAACTGTCGCAGTATTATTACGTTAGTGCGATAAAGTACTAAAATGATCATCTACGTTTGCTGTTGACTGTACGAGCCGAGATTCGAAACCTCGAACGCCACTTGACTGACTCTGCCGCATGCTTGTACCACTAGCCTACCGTTGCTGTCATTATTATTCTACAGATCCAGAAATATACACTGAATTGCCATTATCATTATTTTATGCAGACGTCGTTGTGCTCCCAATTGACGCAAACACAGAATATATTTTTTCCCAACGCGATATTTTGCTTACAATAGCATAGGCATTATTATGTATTCCTTATAAGGTACTTTCATATAATAGGATTGTCGATGTAATTATAATAACCAGCATTCAATACATGACGTTACTGCCAGTAAAGTATCTAGGTACCTATAGTAACTAATAAATCACGGAATAATGGGCATTATGCTGATGAGAATTGGGTCCGTATTTCTTTATAGCGATAGCTGGGCGCTTGCCAAAGCAGAACTAATATTCTTTCCAAATAACTAACCGATATGATATGAGGAAGTGAATCACACTAATCATAATCTATTCAGCAATCTCCATATTGTCTATTAAAAAGCTGCAATTTGGCATAGGTACATATCAGCCACGCCAGCTAAATAGTTCAATAAGTTTCGGGCATACGTTGCCACCGCCCCGTCTCAAGATCCGTCAGAGTTTCATGAGGTTTACTACCGCCGCGAAGGTTCCCCATAGAGGAACAGGCTCACGCAATGTCAAAACATGCGCACTCCTCCTGATAACTTTGTCCGTCCTCCTGAAGAGCTTCCCGCTGGGCATAAACAACCGTGGCCTACCTACCTCGATAGACTACGCTCCCAGGTTTGCCACAGTAAGGAGAACTTTATAAAATGGGGCATCCTAAGAGGGTCGGACGGTCGGTGTGTGTGCGTCCCGCAAACTATGAGGCACAAGTTGACTTGCCCGGGGTGCCGTACCCCTGCTCCGAGCAAAACCTTCGTGATGCCACAGACAGTGCTTTAGCTATCGCCAGATTCTGGTCCCATTCGATCTCGACCAGAAGTAGAAACCGTCAACACAAGAAGAAGAGAATAGTTCAATAATATATTGCCTTTGTTTTTTTATGATAGACTGACCAGCGATTGGCCTTAGTCTCACCTGATGGAAAGCGATGACAAGGCCTCCCCCAGGCCTGATAAAAGTTTGTTACTGGGTACCTATGTGAAAAAATAAATATAATTAATTTAAATGGATTAAGGTAACAAGTAACACGGATGCGGACGCGGTAGCGGATGGATACCTACGGGGCCCTATACAAAAAAATACTGCCCGACACGCACTTGGCCAGTTTTTTTTTTAATTTGATTTACGGACCGCTTAAGATAAATCTAGGTCCCAAACTCTCAACACAGCGACTCTGGCGACCTTACTTCTTAAGTTTATTTGTAGACTTAACCTACTTAAGTTTTGAATAATACTGCTACATTAGGAAGACTTTGTTTGGTCCCGTATGCGCCATAATGGAAACTCTAAGGGACTTATTTACTTTTACCCTTCAGAACAAAGCAGCAGGAAAACTGTTGTAATACTTGAAGACAAGGGTCCAATGAGATCGACGCTCAAAGCAGAGTCAACAAGCGCTCAAACTTCTGGAGATCTATTTATGCTCATCGCTTCCGATTCCGATCGTATATTAAAATGTTCTGCTCACTCACTTCAACACGTGCCAAGCTAACGTGTCACATCGTGAGCGAAACGTATTGAAATGTTGATGGGATGTGAAATAGATGAGGCAAATTTAGGTGAAAGTATTCACAACGGTTACAGATACGCCTTAATCGAACCACTGTAATAAGAAACAGTGATTCTAACATGGCCCATAATTGCCATTGTGGTCCTACAGTGGCAGGTCCGAAAGCTCGCACGAAGCGATTCCTTTCCACTTTTATTCATCATCATCATCATCATCATGTCAGCCGAAAGACGTCCACTGCTGCACATAGGCCTCCCCCAAAGACTTCCACAATGACCGGTCCTGCGCCACCCGCATCCAGCGGACACCCGCGACCTTCACCAGGTCAACCACTTTTATTATGAGAACAAAAAAGCTATGGAATCCTTGCTGTAATCCTTGTTTTTTTTTATTATTATTGAAAATGGGATTGCTCTTGGCCAGCATCTAGCCAGGGGACAAAGATGAGGCCGACGATGAAGCGAGCTCACCCAGAAGATGCCTATTCACTCGTGCCTTAAAAAGGTCCAGGTTATATGAACTCGGAAATACAGACGCCGGCAGAGAATTCCAAACCTTAGAAGTGCGCATTATAAAAGAAGATGCAACCCGAAGATGTTCCCCGTAAAACACCCGTTGTAGAACCTTACTGTCTTTAAGACGAGAGTGAACCGGTTTTTACTAGGTAAGGGCGCACCTGCCTAGACTACAACATCGCTTACCATCAGGTGATTTGTAGTCAAGCTCAAGCGCCAATAAAAAGAAGTTAGTTCAGTTAAACCAGAGTTAAAAAGAGGTTATTTCATACAGTCTTCAGTGTGTCAGAATCAATCTTACAATAGTACATTACGATACAAGTGCAGAGAACAGAAAATTCGCAACGAGTGGTGATAAATTGAAACACGACCGAAGGGAGTGTTTTAAATCGACACGAGTTGCGAATTACCTGTTCGCACGTGTATCGTACAACGTTTTACAGTACATATGGTTCTTTAAAATTTCGACATATGCACGTAATCTGCTGATTCACGCACTTCTGCGGTAAAGTAGCAGCATATGTGCTGTAAATGTTTTTTTTTATTAGTAGGTAAATATTGTGCATAAAATGCGTGGGATATTCAACTGGTCATGGCAAAGGGCTACTAAATACAACAGCATAACATGCATATTTGCATGGCAAGATAATGGTGAATTGTTCTGAGTTGTATTGTCAAATACCCGGGGACCCGGGGACCCGGGTATGTCCTAAAACTACGACCAAGACCACCGTGGTCTGAAGTGGGGGGCAGGGGGCCCTACTGAGTAATAGAAACAACCGTGTTACGGGACGATCTGTTTAATACTCCTCACTCTTACCTCTAATACACGTTTAGCTTATACCTATACTTATAGCTATCTATACCACCATACCACAGGGCAATGGGCAGCAGCATTCCTAGAGTGCGGTGGAGATACTGCGATCGCCAACCCGCATGCCAAGCGTGGCGATTATGGCATTTACCCCCCATGAAATTGGGGGAGGCCTATGTCCAGCATTGGACGTCCTAGGGCTGATATGGTGGTGGTGGTATTGTCAAATTATACCCGTCATCTACAATGTGATTACCATGATTCCGGCAAATAAAAAAATATGAATATGACTTACCTTCAAATGCTGTAAATGGCCACTGTACACTTATCTGATTGTATGATGGGTGGCGCAAGAATCAAATACAGCTCCATTATGGCTCTCAATTATAGTGCATCCTCAAATATTGAGGTGAATCGAGATGAATTGTGAATAGCTAGAACTTTAATAAACAATAAGCTCTCTTTCTGTAGTGAGCCCAGTCACTATTTAAACAGTAGTATATTTGTACTCCTCATAAATTCAAGTCATTTGTTATTGTGAGTAACTTAAATAATGATGATGATGGCGATGATGATGTCCTCCCAGACGTATCCGTCGACGGCGACACCCTTAGCTCGTCTTCGCCTAACTTAAATAATAATCAGGGAACAATCTTACACGAATTAACTTAGTCGTTAAGTAAGTTAAACCACGTTAAATATGATTATAATAATGTATTGCTAATAGATGACTTTATACCCCGTTAACCCGTTATTCATGTCCCGTTAGCTAAAATCAGTTTTACCCCTTTCTTTTAAAAGCAAATGTCAATTTAAGAGATAAAGACAATTTTATATGGAAAAATCAAGTGAGTTTGAGACATATTATAGTACAGGGTGTGGCCTGTAATAGGAGCAATAAATTTAAAGGACGCTTCCTTAGAGCATCTGCAGTAACCTCTAATGTCCAAAAAAAAATTTTTTTCAATTAGGACAAATTTTGATCTAAAATTATGACCTCCAAGTAATAGATCTTGGCACCCAGAGATTATAGCACGGCATTCAATGCTGATTTTGAGGTTGCTTCAATTTATGACTCATAATCGTTGGCACATTTTTGGTTTACAAGGATATTTTAGGGAATTTATTTTTTTTGTGTTTTTTGTATAAATAGTTATTAATATCACTCCAGTGAATAATAAAAGCATAAATAGGCTACTTTTGAGAAAAAAAATCTAAAAAAACTTTTTTTTTCAATTAAAACCATTTGGAAATAATTGCTGGAGAGCTCAATAGTGTATCGTTTAATTTTTTGCTCCTATAACAGGCCACACCCTGTATAATGAAACGGGTCACTCACTTCATTAAGGTCGAATATGATTCGACATGTTTCAGACCGGTTCGTGGTCCTTAATCATGAGTACCTATCGCAGCGGCGGTTCTTTAAGCACTGCGTGCCCGTGCCCTGCCCGCTCGGCTGCTCGGTGCGGGCGGTGGCGGTGGAGGCGAGAATCTACCCTCGTTTTCTTCACAATTTGAATGAACGATGTTGAATGTCTAGCCGGTCTCGACCATGTCGAGCGATATTCAACCTTAAAGACGTGATTGACCCGTTTGATAACATTTTAATAGACTAATTTTAACGACATTTTAGTTTGGTCGAACGAATAAGGCCAATAATATCAGGCAAGTAAAATTTGTTCTGGGTTTACGATTATTGCTGAAAGATGATGAATAAGGAAATATCAAATGAAGATCAAAGGAAAAAAATCCCTTGTTACGAATATTTAATATACCGCTCTAGCGGTAATTATGTAATTTTGATCCATTGAGACACAATCTACTATTGAGACCTTCTCTCCACTCCAGGCCTCACACTCCACATCATTATAATAGTCTCATGTGCTGCACATGCGTAGAACTGAGGGCCTACCCCGAACTTCGTATCGTGCCGTCCCTTTCCATCATATAATGTATAACACGAGAGTGAAAGGGACGGCACGACACGAAATTCAATTTTCGATGTTCGGAGTAGGCCCTCAGTTCTACGCATGTGCAGCACACGAGACTATTATAATGATGTGTAATCACATGTTTGTATGACTTTGTTGTACTACTTGATGACAGTACGGTCATGGAGAGATATTTGTCCAGCACGGGGGCTGGTCGTGATGAAATTCAGTCTGAGAGAGAGACAATGGTAGAGCGAATTAACTCAACCTTAAGTCTTGTCTCCCCAATGGGGTGATAACAATCTGGTTAGTTTCAACGCCACCAAAACGCAAGCGTGTCTGTTTACCGCAAAAAGGAGATCCTTCAATCTGGCTCCTACTTTCCGAGGTACAACCGTGTCTGTAGCCAACGATCTCGAGCTGCTTGGCATGACGTTAAGCTCAATCCTTAACTTCGACACTACCATCGAGTCCAAAGCCGGAACAGCGGCCAAAAAGCTGAGCATCCTAAATAAGGTCAAGCGATACTTCACCCCTGGGCAGCTTCTATCTTTATATAAAGCCCAAGTCCGGTCTTGCATGGAGTATTGTAGTCACCTTTGGGATGGCTCGGCTAAGTACCAACTTGCCGCACTCGACTCGGTGGACCGCAGAGCCAGGAGGCTCATTGGCGGCAGTACGGTAGTGAGAAATAAGCTGCAGAGCTTAGCACATCGACGCAAAGTAGCATGTCTGTGCGTCTTCTACAAACTGTACTTCGGTGAGTGTGCTCAGGAGCTCCATGAGCTCATACCGCCTTCCCCCTTCTTCCATCGGACATCCAGACGTACGGCTGGCTACCATCCTTACCTGGTCGAAATTCCTCTAATTCGAACCAAGCGCTTTGCATCTTCTTTTATAATGCGCACTTCTAAGGTTTGGAATTCTCTGCCGGCATCTGTATTTCCGAGTTCATATAACCTGGACCTTTTTAAGGCACGAGTGAATAGGCATCTTTTGAGTGAGCTCGCTTCATCGTCGGCCTCATCTTTGCCCCCTGGCTAGATGCTGGCCAAGAGCAATCCCATTTTTAATAAAAAAAAAAAAAAACTTTTAGCTATAGGTATATCTAATGTAGCACCGCTCGCTTAATGGCTAGCTGTTACCAAGCCTCTGGACGCCCGCAGCTCCAGGAAACTCGCATGCGCATCCCGTCCTTCCCGCCTTTAAAAACCTGCACACTATTTTTTTGAAAAACACGTGCCGGGAAAGTAGTGGCGGGTAGTTCATGCCACAGCTGGAGAGTTCGTGGGAGTGTAACAGCTCGGTGATGCCAGCCTTACAGCCAGCCACAGCCTTATCAACCACCCACTACCAGCCAGGCCTGCCACTGCCAGTTGAGCCTCAGGTGGGATGGTTACTAAACAGCCTATACTTATAATATACGCCTGTCTCCATTGCAGCGCTACTTTTGTTGGACATTAGATTTATAGGTGGAAACTCTAGCTGATTTAAAATGATGGTTATAAATCAAACAAATTGATTATTGTGCATTATATCTGCCTCTCGTAGGACCCTTTTATAGGAGGAATTTCCTCTGGAATCGTTCTGCGAAAGACAGTTCAGGTTCCAAGCTGCGAGGCTGAACGCGCTGCCGACGGCAAGCGGTGCGATGGTTTCAATACTCGTACGCTTAGATCAATAGTCCCCACCCTGATCGCTCACCGCTCACCGTTTGCCAACTGTTTGCCGCGTGTCAACAAGCCGCTAGCGTTCCAAATTTCCCCTCAGAGTAATTAGGGTAGGAAGTCGATTTGGATCGCTATTTCACACAACAATACGGTGTTATAATCTTGCTCTCTCGCTTCCATGTGCGCCGAGTCTGACGTGTCAGAGCGAACGTGCGCAAAATATTGGTAACATATTGTTGAGAGAAGTGTAATGCCGAATTTATCTTCGGCTATCTTAATTGTTATCATAAATACACAATTTTGGGCAACGACTTTGCGTTACGAGGCCAACTAATTGAATTTGGCCATCGTAGTGGAAGTTTGTCTAAAAATCTATCATTATATTTTTGTCTAATAAAAGTAAACACGTGAGATTTTTGCTATATGAGTGGGCAGGGCATAAGTGAAACAACCTCGATTTATAACCATACTAAATTATTATACGATTACGTCGATTACTTTCGTAGCTAACACGAGTGCTATGCTAGCACAAATAAATAAAGGAAAATTATACATAGAAAATATCCAAGTCTCAGGAACAAATTTTGACTGCTCACTGCAGAAACAAATGCCATTAGGCTAACTCATAACAGAGATCATTTAATTTAAGTAATTCATAATCATAACACAACATTACTATTTAGTTGTTGTAATAATATTAAGGGTTTCAGATTTGAATATATCTCTGAATAAATTATGGAATTTTGAGATAACAACATAAAAATATGTAGAATTAACTTTAATAATTAGACTTCAGGGACCCAATCCGAAGGGAGATCACAAGCAGATGTCTGTTTACAAAATTTAAATTTCATATACATATCCGCTGAAGGAAATATCCCTCGGATATCGCTTTTGTTTTAGAAAGCGATATCCAAGGGATATTTCCTTCTGTCAATTTGTGACAGAAACGCTTAATGCAGTACGTCAGCATCAAAGTATCGTGGTACATGAAATTCTCTTCCGACGTCTGTATTTCCGGATACATTCAACCGCGTTATCTTCAAGGTATGAGTGAACCAGCATCTTGTGGGTGAGCGTATTCCATCTTAAACCTTGTTTTAATTTTCCATCGGGTTAGTGGGTCAAACACAATCCCATTTGAAATAAAAAAAAACATTATTCAAATTTCAAATTCAAAATATTCTTTATTCAAATAGGCCTAGCAACAAGCACTTTCGAATCGTCAGTTATAACATGTATTAACATATATATTAATTAATTATTTAGAGCAATTTATTGATGCTATTATTATTCTTTACAATAAATATTGTATTGTTGTAGACATGTCAAAATAAGAAATAATTATGTAGTAAAATTCACAATAGGATCGTCAAAACATAAATAATAATAATAAAAATTTTAATTTTTTTTTATAAAAAATAGAAATCTATTTATAAACAGTTTCTAGAATAAAATCAATATGTCAAAAGAAAATAATAAGATAATATTAATATCTAATGCCACAATGATTAATTCATTAATATTTCAGTCACAATTAATTAATCCCACGGTGTTTTATCATTCATGTAGTCGTGTGTGCTATAATATGCTTTCGATATAAGTTAACGCTATACATAATTTTTGAATTTATTTATAGATAATCCAGTTAGGTTTCTTGGAAGCTTATTATAAAACTTCACACCATTACCCATGAATGATTTTCTAATTTTAGGAGGCGAGTGGTGGGCACCGCGAGCTTGTGTTTATTTCGAGTATTAATATTATGTATGTCACAGTCGTTTACACTATGGGAGATTGGATTATTGGGTATGACCGTGATTAATTTCAAAATAAACTAAAGAGTTCCAAAAGTAAAACGTTTTATTAACTGTCATAATTATTGAACACAATTGACGACCTGATTAGCCTAGTGATAGGACCCTGTTGAGCTAGTTACAAACCGGGAATTATGTTTCCCATTCTGTAGCTAGTTGCGAAATTTAGTTACCAAAAGATACCACATAGATTCAATACCGTAACCAATAATAGTTAGTAATGGCATCATAAATATTATGAGCATCAAAATAACATAATATTGAAAGACAAAAAATTATAATTCTTATGAAAAAAACAAAAAAAAATAACAATATGTATCTTAACGCAACGCGAACTTTGTTCCAAATTTGTGGCCTTTGTTGTGCTCTAATTGTAGCAGGTCCCTTATTGAATTTTTATCTTCTCTAAAAACTGGTTTGAATGGCACCATAAGAATTTCAAGTAGCCAATTTCAATGTATAACACATCAGCAACAAATTTATAAATTATGCCGCTAAAAATCTAGAATGAACACACAAATTTAAATTCCAGTCAAGGAGAGAATCTTTTAAAACGACTTATTTCTCCTCCAACCGCACCTCAAATTTCAACTTTAAATCGCACCCAGCAAGATATAAATTTCAAAAAGACGAGATTGTATATAAGTCGTTTTGAAAAGCCTGCTCAGTTGTCACAGTGCACACAGGTACAGTAGATTTGCAGCGATATTACAGCAGTTAATCTTCGCAATGGCGTTCTTGATTGATTTACGGGCCACGCCGTGATTTAGGTTCTAGTCTGTTTTCAGTATTATTTATGACTGTGAAAAACATTTGTTACAATACACCGGGCGGCTAAATGAAAATTTGTTTAGATCATATCAATGACATGCTGACTATAGGTACTTTTTAACCAATTACATATACAAATGGAAAGGTACAGTCTGCATTTATAGACATTCTAGCATTTCATTGATTAGAGATCAAGTGAAAGGTAATAATTTTATGATGCGGACTATAATATTATAGTAGTAAATTCAGGATTAGCTCTCAATTTTTGCCACAATAATATGACAAGTCGCGGAAACTTCAAACAAAATGAAACTCAACTACGGAAGAGTTTAAAGTGTTTAATAAAAGTTATACCTAAACGTTTATTATAACAATATTTTCAATAAGAGTTAATAATGACGAAAAAAATGTTAAAAAAGCGCTGAATATATAAGTAAGTATTAAGAATTTAAATGTATAAAGTTTAGAATCAGTTTCATTACCATTTAACTGTACGTCTGAAATTGACAAATTGTTGATACCTACTAATTATTTTATAACACGGTAAAAGAATTGACGTAATTATACTTATTATTTACAATAAAAGATTTTCTTATCTTGTCTCATCTGAAACAAATAAAAGTGTTCTTCACCTTCCACTTTTGACTGCAATTTATATAAAACTCCAAACTCGTTTCGTTCGTTCGTTTTGCATGAAAATCTGGTTTTCTGGTTCCTTGTTAGAACCAGAAGGTCCGGTTAAATTGTCTAGTCTGGTTCATGGTCACTTTGAATTGTATAATTAGTAGAGACACGATGAATAGTGATTTTCCTGAATCAATGACACTTAGTACATACATTTCACGGGTGACGTGCATCATTGAAGCAGTTGCACTGTCATGGGCGTATTTGTTCCGTTCGCTGATGGATCGTGTCACACTATTTTGGTATTCGGTATGTGACCTAATGGTTCACAATATTAGACCAAATATAGAAAAGTAACCAAATATTCGTGTCATCTACAATATTTAGGCACAGCGTTAGTTTTAGATTTCCCCAGTCTAGGTTGTGATTGATTATTTGGATCGTAATTATAATTAAGGTGAATGTGTCTTAGAATTTGTAAATGAATTTATTCATTAATTAATTTATTTAATCTTTATTGCACAAAAGTAAAACTTATGGTACAAAAGGCGGACTTAATGCCATAAAGCATTCTCTACCAGTCATCCAAGTCAGTACAAGTATTTATTTCAGTGTCAACGAATATATAGACTAACATTAGCCGATTTTTCTGGGTTTTATTTGCAGAATATGGGTCACATTAAGTTGGTACAGATTCAGAATTAAATAACAGAATTCAATTTGTTTTTGTGGAATTAACGTAAGTTTACACCGTCATTCGGAACTAAGCTGACTGCATTAAAACCCGGTACAGTAGGGTTTATCTGCACTGGGTTAACGCCATGGTAAATCGAGTTACCTACGGGATGATCCTGAACAGGGTTTACTACAGGGTAAGAATTAGTGGCAGAGCTTAATGGAGTTGGATTTTGTTCAGAATTTGACTGAGTTGAGTTAATAACAGGAGTTGTTGGATTTGTGCCATTATCTTTCTGAATAGGATTTACTACAGGATTAATAGTGTTAACTTCAGCGTTCGCAAGAGTTGTATTGCTAGCTGGGTAATAAGGGGTTACAACAGGGTTTGCTTGAATTGGATAAACTGAGGGTAAGGATATACGGCCTGAGGGTTACCCTGAAAAGAATTGAATGCAAGGTAACTTGAAGTTTCATTTGGACAAGTCGTTGTGTTAGCACCTAAGTAAGTAGAATTTGAATTAAAGTTGGTTTCAGCAGTTTTGGAAGCTTCATATGGGGTTGGTCTACTGAGAACTACTCCGTTCATCCTGTCGTTGTTTCGTTTCTTGTAGCAAAGTCGA
Source organism: Notocelia uddmanniana (assembly GCA_905163555.1). Taxonomy (NCBI): domain Eukaryota; kingdom Metazoa; phylum Arthropoda; class Insecta; order Lepidoptera; family Tortricidae; genus Notocelia; species Notocelia uddmanniana. Next base: position 20,859,038 of record LR991071.1, read on the forward strand.
AAGTAGCAGCAGCAGCCAATCAGTGCGATCTTGATCAGTACGAGCTGAAAAGAATAACAGTTCCCGAGTCATATTTTGAAAATTGATGCTTTTTAAAGTATCAAGTATTTATTTATTTATAATAGCATCTAGCATTCTCAGTTTGGGCAAAATTTGAATAAATTAAAAAAGGTCATATCTTCGTAGTAAACTTCGCACTTGCGTCCTTTTATTTCGACGAGGCAGCTTTTCAGGGATAATTTAAAACCTGTTGAACCAAAGGTACCTAAGGGTGGGGGGAACAATTATTGTCTTCAGAGCGATTTTGTTTGCTTATTAAATTTCTTTCAGACAAATCTTATATTCGTTTTTAAAGACCTATTGATAGATGTGGCACATGTTGAATGAGGTATGTAATGTAGCGGAAAATATAAGTAAGGCAGTCTGACAAACAGACAGATAGACAAACGGACGGACATAATTAATATAACCCTACAAAATCTGTACGAACTAGGCTAGATTGTAATAAATGTGAAAGTCTGGGAGAGACGTTGAAGGCTCCTAGCGGAGAATAGAGATACATAATCTGGGAACCAGAATTGCTGGTTTGTTGATTCCTAATGATTTTTTACTTAACATAGTTAAAAGTCAAGTGAGGATTAACACTTGTAAAATGAGTATCTTCAATGCCAAAAGAACCTGAGCTGAAGCATGACTGCTACTCGTACGCCCACGATTCCATTATAATAATAATAGAGAGGGTGGAGTCATTTTTAGGCCAAAATACAAAGTGCCGCCAACCGGTAAAAAACTTCCGAACTACTAATTGTGTGAACCATTTACTGATCCTATAAGAAAAACAGGTAGAGTTACTTTCTGTTGATGAAATATATGGGGAAATCCGACAACTATTCGCTAGTAGCATCAAAAATTTTGACTTCGGAGTTTTAGTGTGTTATTATGAAATGTTCAAACCAATGTGGCCTGTCGTTTGATTTTTGTTTATTGGCCGGCACTTTTACTTCTGACTTAACTTGAATGAAACGTGACTGGTCTTCTTTAAGTTTACTCACCATTCCAATGATTACTGGTAGTGGAATCCCAGTCGCTGCAGACAGCTTCGCTGCCCTTGACATCTTATCAATTTGTATTTATTTATAACATAAAAATATTATAGAAACTGAATTCGGCACTTTCACAACGTTCACCCACGAATACTTTATACTGAATGTGATAATGAATCCGGAAAACTGGCGTATTTTAAAAATAATCTTTATAGTATTTTCGCTCCTATATGTAATATGATTGAAACCACTCTTCAAGATAATATGATTTTATTGTATTCACTTCTTCGCCGCAATATTCATTTCTTCACAATAACATTCACTTGTTCACAATAATAAAACTTATTAGCTACTCTCCGCTAACACGACCTCCGATCAACTGCCGTCCGCAGAGTGTTCCCCCCTTTTATACCCTGATAGTTGGGTAGACAAACGACCTTTTAGAAATAAAAACTACCTTACATTCAAAATGTTATAAACTAGTACTATTAATCAGTGTTAATTATCAAAAACCCTACACTCGTCCGTCCTGACGCCGTGTATGCCCTCATACATGTGCTAGGTGGCAACCCTACACTTGGCCGACCGACTGTACAAATACATAAAGTAACAAAATAACATTTTATAGACAGTAAAAATCTTTTAAAAATTCAAAAATAAGTGAATATGTAGATCGATACATTTTATTATATACTGCTTATTTACATCAAATCTTTAAAGTAACAAAACAACATTTTATAGACCCTATAAAATCTTTTTATAATTCAAAAATAAGTGAATATGTAGATCGATACATTTTATTTTAAACTGCTTATTTACATCGTCTTTTGACCTATGTTTTTAATTGTGCCGGACGTCGATGGCTGAGATGAAATACCAGTTTTTAATAGAATTCACAATATCCATCACAACTTTGATAGTAAAAGGGGGTGTACATGACCTTTTGTCCGGTGACGCGCAGTCCTCGCGTGGGCTGGTGAAGTGGAGCCGCTCCTGCCGCCCCACAGCTTCGCTTCGCTCTCGATCCTCTTCACTGCCATTGCGTTCCCGTCGTCGTGATGCGCTGATGCTCCGGCTATGCCGACGACTCGATGCCTCAGCTGTGGTCTCCTGATTCTATCGCGGTACTCTTGCAGCTTATAAAACGGTATTCTTCTGGTGTCTGCAGGCGCCGTTGATCGCCAATCTGACTATGACGGACATCGTCCGCCAGTTTAGAATCCCCAGCATGAAAAGAAAGTGTCTAGTGTTATACGTATATTCAACATACTTTATAACTAACAGAAATTAAAAGGAAATATCCAATACATAAGAATTGAATTTCACCCAGAAAAGAAACCCTCTAGTAACGATAAGTAGCTAATATTGCTCACGTAATGACACATATTGCCAATTTAGTGCAAATCACAGTTATCATGCAACCAAGGAGTAAATTGACTATTAAAGCATGTAACCAATAAATCCTCACGCAATCTAGAACAGAATATGTAGGCCCAACTTATGGGTGCATGCATAGACAGTGAGCAACTTAGGCTGGCTATACAAATACCTTCAGCCGTCGCCACAGTTATAATTACATTTTGTAAGAATTAAATCTATTGACAAGTTCTGTGTGTATTCAGATTAGTAACAGTATACTAATACGTATTATGATCATGGAACATTCAACTCATTGAATGTATGGACTAAAAATAAAATTTAAAATTAAATTAAGGAAAGAGTAACCAACCCGTATAAATTCCAGACTTACATCATTAATGGCACGTGGCCTGCTACTGAAATGTTGAGTATACCTTACGAGTGCTTGCATGAGAAAAGCAGGTATACCGGATCATTTTTATTTCTTATACATATTCTAATCCAACGAAATAACGGTTTTCATCAATCATATAACGAAATAGTAGTAGTAGTAGGCGTGTACTTACGTTCATCCCACTTCTGATGTGTAATATGATTAAAACCACTCTTCAAGATAATATGATTTTATTGTATTCACTTCTTCGCCGCAATATTCATTTCTTCACAATAACATTCACTTGTTCACAATAATAAAACTTATTAGCTACTCTCCGCTAACACGACCTCCGATCAACTGCCGTCCGCAGAGTGTTCCCCCCTTTTATACCCTGATAGTTGGGTAGACAAACGACCTTTTAGAAATAAAAACTACCTTACATTCAAAATGTTATAAACTAGTACTATTAATCAGTGTTAATTATCAAAAACCCTACACTTATCTAATCGGATAGAGTATATAGAAATAATGCTGTGAAACGAGAATACGTCGCGATTTAAAAATGTCTGAAAAGTGGCGATACACCTGACGCGAATGAATGAATGAATGAATTTAACGTTCTTTTCTCGTATACAAGATGATCTAATAAGTCGCGAACAAAGTATATTAAGTTAAAACATTGTGAAGAAAGGGAAGAAAAGGTAGACCTTATTAAATTTAATAACTGCCAAAAATATATTTTCACGGCATTACAGAAATCCAATTTGCCAAGAAACGAAATACTACCTATAGTACATACTCGTACAATACACAGGACATTTTTAGGTACAAGATTGCGTCCTCTCACAAAACCAATAATTCCCCGTATACAGTCACCCATTTCCATCCAAACAATCATATTCAGGTGTTAAAACCAGAAGAGAATTTAGACAGCGCGACGCGATTATCGCGCGAATTTCAACTAAAACATATGGTTGCGTGATCGCGTCGCGCGATTGCCAATTAAGACACCTATGGTTATGGACTCCTTTTTCCGCACTTAGTCCGTGAAAGTTGGACCATTGTGCGTGACGTAAAAACGCCGGCTAGGGATCTAGCCAGCCTAACTCCGACCAGAAGCGCAGGATCCTCCTGGTGTCACCACAGGCTTCGCGGAGTGACCTCGGTGCGTTGAGGATTTGAGTCCGTTGTGTAGCTACACCTTCGCATTCCAGGATGACGTGGGTGGCTGTTTCATCGGCCGACAGGCATCCCCTGCATAGGGGGCTGTCGGTCGTACCTAGAACATATAAATGTTTGTTGAGTGAGCAGTGTCCAGTAATGGTGCCTACGATTATACGTAGTGACGCTCTGTTAAGAGAGAGTAGACGCCTAGTAAATCGTGCATCCGGGTGTGGCATTGTTTCCCGGGATTGTCTGCATGTACTGGTATTTGTCCATTGATCAGCGTGTTGTTCAGATGTTCTGTGACGTAGCCATGATCTTATCTGGTTGAAAGGTAGCGGGAGCGTTGGACTAGGGCCAAACGCAGGCCGGCTAGATCCTCTCCTGGCCAGCTCGTCAGCTACGTCGTTACCTAGAGAGTCACTGTGCCCTTTTATCCATTGCAAGGTGACAGTGTTTTTTGTTCCTATCACCTCCAAAGCTCGGTGGCACTCTAGGATGAGCCCAGACTGGATGAGGTTACTGTCTAGGGCTTGTAATACTGCAGCGCTGTCGGACACAATGCGTATCTTTTGGTCTCTGATATGCCGCTTAGCTACTGCCTTGGCAGCCTGTGTGATGGCGATGCATTCGCATTGGTAAATGGAACTATGTTCGCCTAAGGCTATTGATATATTAATGTTTATCTCGGGTGAGTACACTCCTGCGCCCGAAGATAAGACACCTATTCGAGCTCAATATATTAGACCGCGCGTTCGTGCGAACTGGCGCTACAACTATACAACTGCCCGGCTAGTATGATAGCTTATACCGTCACGTTTTATGTCACATTTCAGTACATGAGAAATATCTAACCCAATCGATTCGCGAAAAAACTCTCTCTCATAAAAATGCTGTCGTGACGTCATCATTACCCAAAATACCAGACCGTTTCTATCTTTGCCATCCCATAATAGTAGCTGTTTGATTTTGTACCTTGTTACGCATGGATAGAATTGTAATTTGAGTGAGCCGCTGTGATATTTTCTGCCTACTATTTTTATTTGCAAATGTTATGTTATTGATTTTCAAGGCCAATTACGCATGTTTGTCTTGGGTTTCCACGGAGAGTGTACAGCTGTTGATGTAGAAGTCGGTTAAAAATATGTGAACGACTCTATTGTTACAGACATAAAGTCGCTCAGATAGTTTAGAAATATGAGATGTACATATTTTTGTAAACTTTACTGGATATATAGAAAAGTCTATGCCCTTTTTAATGAGAAAACGAATAAATATCTCAATTATTCTTTAAGATATTTTTAACCCCCAACGAAACGCAAAGGAGGGGCGTTATTAATTTAACGTGTGCATCTGTGTGTCTGTCTGTGGCATCGTTGCTCCCTAACGGATGAACCGAGTTTTTGTTTGAAGCGGGTTTTCTAGTGATGGTTCTAAGACATAGCTTAACAAAATCCGTTCAGCCGTTTTTTGAGATATCGAACTTAGAAAGGAAAATGTCGGGGGTTTTTCAACTCTTCTCAAGTTGGTTACTTATTTATTCATAAACTGTTCGCTGCAGCCCGCAAATTCGAACATTATAGCCATAATTGTCCTATTCTGATGGCTAAGCTATATTTTTTTTATTATTAAAAATGGGTTTGCTCTTGGCCAGCATCTAGCCAGGGGGCAAAAACGAGGCCGATGATGTAGCGAGCTCACCCAGAAGATGCTATCGCATCAAAAACATAAATGTGAAAATGGGAGCCAAGTTCAATACGCGATGCTTGGTTGTCGTCTTCACCGACAAAAGAATTGAGATCTAAATGGGTGCCAAGTTCCGTAGATTCACTGAAATGGTGCCAAGTCTGGCACTACATTGTTTATAGTAAAACTATTTTACTGCGGCTTAATGCATATTGACCTTTAAGTTGGCAGTTTTCTTAAATATCCAAAAGCTTTTATGGTATTATAACATACTGGATAGAAAACTGCTAAGCCATATTTGTCCTTTTCTGATGGCTAAGCTATATTTTTTTATTTTTAAAAATGCATTTGCTCTTAGCCAGCATCTAGCCAGAGGGCAAAGATGAGGCCGACGATGAAGCGAGCTCACCCAAAAGTAGCTTTATTATTGGAACGTTTCATAAGTTCAGTAGTTTTTGAGATTCAGAGGAACAAACACTAGCAAAAACTTCAACGCTTTAAAGACAAGTATACCTATTAAATTAAGGTAAGTATCAAAACAGGAAATTTTATATCATCATATCTGTTACCCCCGACTTGCTCTCTGATAGCCATTTAAAAAAAATGTGGCGACACGAATCAAACGCCATTCATTTTTTATTGACGACCTGTTTAGCCTAGTTGGTAGTGACTCTGCCTCCGAAGCTAGAGGTCCCGGGATCGAATCCCGGCCAGGGCATTTATTTGTGCATTTTTCACGGATATTTGTTCTTGGGTCTTGGATGTTTTCTATGTATTTAAGTATGTATTTATCTATATAAGTATGTATATCGTCGTTTAGTACCCATAGTACAAGCTTTGCTTAGTTTGGGACTAGTCGATTTGTGTAAGATTGTCCCCCAATATTATTATTATTATTCACCTTATTTATTTCTTTTTCTTGGGTTAGATTTTTTACAATAAATTTATCAAATGTAAAATATAAAAATACACGTACAAAGTATAAAAGCATTATTATTATATGTCTTTTCCACTCACGGGACAATAGTGTCCAGGACCTTTGGAAGGCGTACGCGGAGCCGAAGTACCTACCGATGTACCAAAGTACCAACCGAGTACCACATAGCCAACACGTAGAGGCCCTTTTGACAATTTAATGAAATGCGAGGGGTACACCGAGCGGATGCTGTCCCTGCCCGTGTCATGGGACGCACACAGAGACAGCACCCGCCAGGGTGTACAGGAACTATTGCTGATTGATGGAATCTAAATGAACCGGACTATTGGGTGAATATGATGGACTAATGGCTGGGCTATTGAATGAGACAACTGACGTCTACCTAATAAAACAGTCTCACATTTTTATCTCAGGCAGACGGTGACTCGCCCTCTGCTAGATGGGCCCCTATAAATAGCGACATTAAAAATGGCCTAAGGGCAACACCGGTGCAGAGGGCTGGGGGTAGAGAGGTGGCACTGGACTTTAAACATATAGCCAACTCGCCACTTAGGTGACCACATCCACCCCCGAGCAACAGCTCCAGCGACTCCACTCTGGACAGCCGGTTAAGGCAAGCCAGAGGCGGGGGGCCTGTTCATACAACCAACCTACAGGACACCCCCAGGAGCACTCGGGTACATAGGGTCGCTGCTCCCTAACAGCTCGCCACAAGCTGCCCTACGTTGACTGACTGCACTGGAAATCCAGTGGGCGATGGGGTCGTCACATCCCTACGCCAATATATTATTATTATTTGTTTTGAAGACAAAATTGCAAAATCTCAAAAAAATGGTTTAAAAGACAAGGAATTATTTGAGTTATAAACGTTTATAGTAACTGTGATGTTGTCTCATTTGAATTCTTGACCATACGCAATCATTTCGGATCGCGACCCCAAAAGCACTAAGTATAATGCCCTATTTGGTTTTTCAAAGCTTTGGCGATGAAGTATTTGTTTAGTTTTGAAGTACGTAACTTATTTTATATTTACCGGACGGTATTAATAGAAACTATCATTTTATTTAATAGTACATTACTACAGAGGCCGGGACGAAAGACCTTAGACCTATATGTCTTCGGCCGGCAACCCCAAATTTCCCGCCGAGGTATGTATAGTGCTTTTCTCAAACATGAAATGAAATAAACAACAAAAAAAAAACAAAATTTTATTTTTAATACGCATAGTGGCAGAATGTCATGATGCCTGTGCCACAAATTTATGTGGAATGGAATTAAAAAAGAGGACTTTGCCGGCCTAGGCCTGCAAGATTTGTATGAAATTCCATTAACGACCTCTTGTCCTAGCCGCGCCTGAAACGTCATACTTCGCAGCCTAATATAGGGAACATAACATCAATATTTCATTGCATGTTTGAGAAAATACAATTATTATTACAGCAAGGCAAGGCGTGCGAAGGGCGTTAGTTTCCGCTAACATCCCGTGTGTACTTGAACCACCAGGCCTTTGTCGCACCGACGGCAAGAGGCCGGATGGGCTGACCTTGGTGCCATGGCAGAAGGGGAAGTGCCTCCTCTGGGACGCCACGTGCGTCAGCACTTTCGCTGCATCGCACCTCGGCCGAACGGTGCAGACAGCGAGTGCTGCAGCGGAATTTGCGGCGGTTAAGAAGCGGGACAAATATTCGGCCCTCCTTCTTAACTACCATTTTGTACCACTGGCGTTTGAGACGACAGGGTGCTGGGGGTCTGAGCCTGTCGCCTTTGTAAAAGAAGTGGGGCGAAGAATCAGGGAGAGAGGGTCCGATGCTCGCGCGGGTTCTTACCTGATGTAAAGGTTGTCTATCGCCATTCAACGTGGTAACGCGGCAAGTGTGATGGGTACCTTTGCGCCAGGTACAACTCGCGGGGGCTTATTTGACTAGGCTTAAATTGTTTTAAGTCTAATTTTTCAATTCGTGTTTGTGTGTATGTTTTAAGCGGTATTAATCGTGAAAACAATAATCCTAACTAATAGTACATTACGATACAAGTGCAGAAAGCAGGAAATTCGCAACGAGTGGTGATAAATTGAAACGCGACCGAAGGGAGTGTTTTAAATCGACACGAGTTGCGAATTACCTGTTCGCACGTGTATCGTACAACGTTTTACAGCACATATGGCTCTTTAAAGTTTCGACATTTGCACGTAATCTGCTGATTACCGCACTCGTGCGGTAATATACCACCATATGTACTGTAAATATAACTTTTTAAAACTTTCGGAAATATTAGGAAAGTTTGTCTCAATATTAAACTGCAACATAGATTTCTTTTTCTTTTTTTAAGTCTTTGTTTGTAATTTTATCAAGGAAATGACTCAACATCATCATCCTCCTAGCGTTATTCCCAGTACAATTGCATCCTGAAGGATGCCTGGGTTCGGCTACCTAATCCCTAGAATTGGCGTAGGCACTAGTTTTTACGGAAGCGACTGCCATCTGACCCTCCAACCCGGGGGGGAAACTAGACTTTATTGGGATTAGGCTTGTCAAGTGAGTGGGAAACTTGACTGTTAGAGGTTCTCAAGCCGCCCGGAGGCCTCTAACTTGGCTTAACGACTGCTATCATAGACAGCAACCGGGATCAACGACTTAACGTGCCTTCCAAAGCACGGGAGCGCTCAGTTAGTAACCACTAAAAGCGGTCTCCCATCCAAGGACCGACGTCGTCCGTCATTGCTTAATCTCGCATACCGCACGCGGTACGCGGGCGCCGCTGGGCCATGAACGCGAAAGGAAATGACTCACGAACACTAAAAATTTAAGGGTTTTAGACGTTTTTTAGTATCCACTCAAGGACCTCATCTAAGCCCGCAGTGTGATGGCTCGTAACTCGTAAAATCCGTGCGGCTTACGGCCACTTTCCGTGTGTGCTGTTAGTTTATGGGAGGCAGCCATAGACAGGAATATATGAACCAATTTTGTATTAAAGTAGTAGCGCTGCTAACGAAAATTCTAAATTTCAAATTGACGACCTGTTTAGCCTAGTTGGTAGTGACACTGCCTCCGAAGCTAGAGGTCCCGGGTTCGAATCCCGGCCAGGGCATTTATTTGTGCATTGTTCACGGATATTTGTTCTTGGGTCTTGGATGTTCTCTATTTATTTAAGTATGTATTTATGTATATCGTCACCTAGTACCCATAGTACAAGCTTTGCTTAGTTTGGGACTAGGTCGATTTTTGTAAGATTGTCCCCCAATATAAAAAAAAAACTAAGGCGCCTTCCTGACTTGTCGATGCGGAGGCGGTACGTTATGAGAAAACTGTCAGCTGTCAGTGTCAACCGATATCAATGCAGTACTGCCCCAATTCTGCGCATAGTATTACCTACTGCGCAAACGTATTACTGACAGTATTTCGTCAAGTGAGGAAATCTCACATCAGCAAGCTTTCGTCAAAGAGCAAAATACCTATGACATATATCGATCAGTCAGGAAGTCGCCTAAAGGAAACATTGAAAAACATTGAAACGTTGAATTGAAATTGATTAATTGATTGAGCATTAAATTTGAATTTGAAATTTAGAATTTATGAACCATTCACTTATATTAAAGACTGGCCCAACGACAGGCCTATTCGTATTGTCACTTCGGGTACCCTCGGTTTTTACATACCACCGGGGTATGTTCATCTCATCTCAACGCGGCTGACAACGCCGGATAGTGATATAATCGTACAGCTTAGTTGTGTTAATACGTTACCTAGGTGACGGCTTGACGCACAAAAGGGACCACCCTAAGTTTCTAGGACAATATTCATTTGCTATTCCGCTAAATAACTTGTAGGTCTTGTAGGTCTGTTAGGCGACTTCCTGACTTGGCGAGGCGGGTGCGATATGTCATAGGTATTTTGCTCTTTGACCTGCGTTTGCCGATGTGAGATTTCCTCTCTTGACAAAATACTGTCAGTATTATGATTGCGCAGTAGCAATACCATGCGCGGAAGTGGGGTAGTACTACATACGTATCGGTTGACACTGACACCACCACCACCACCATATCAGCCCTAGGACGTCCACTGCTGGACAAGGCCTCCCCCAATTTCATGGGGGGTAAATGCCATAATCGCCGCGGTTGGCATGCGGGTTGGCGATCGCAGTATCTCCACCACACTCAAGGAATGCTGCTGCCCATTCCCCGGTGGTCTTGGTCGTAGTTTTAGGACATACCCGGGTCCAACACCCGGGGTTGACACTGACAGCTGATAGTTTTACCGCCGTACGCCTCAGCATCGACAAATCAGGACGGCGCCTTAGTGTTAATGTAATGTATCCACTCGCGTATATTTGCATGCGGTTAATATTCCCACCCTCCCCCCACACGCACTAACATGCAAATGAATACAAAAAACCACCACCAATAAAGACAAAACCTCGACGCGTGTTTCGCATATCTACGAGGCATCATGAGGAGATGCTGGCAGGAGATGTTCAGTTGCTTGCGCTACGTCCACCGAGCCCCCTGGTCTGTCTGTCTAGCTAGGACAAGTGCAAGAGCCATGCGGTTGAATGGGATTGTATGATTCGGTGTTTTAGAGAGGTCACACATTGATTTTGTTCAATAAAGTAATTCGAATAAAATGAATTTAAAATCGGGCGGCACGGTAGTGTCGCCAAGTCGGCCAGGCGAAGCGCTTTGTAATTTTCTTTAAACCCTCATAACTTGGGTTGCGATTATACCAGATAAAAAATTCTCAGGATATGATGTCAATAGAAGACTTAATAAACATATAAAGTTTCAATTCCATAGCTCTTTTACTTTAGATTTTATTGAATATCTGAAAAACCCCGATTTCGTCGTCATCCCGACTTAGCCACAATTTTTACCCAACTGCGCCAGAAGGAGGATTATGTTTTTCGAGATTATGTGTATATGTATCTATGTACTTATGTAGAATTTTTGGCACGCTCTGCAGCCTGAACGGCTCTATGGATTTTAGCTTGAGAGGTGTCGTTAGATTCGTATTTACTGTGAGAGTTGTCAATCTCAAATAAAAAAACAAAATGGCGGATTTTTGGCGCCAAATTCAGAAATGCAGTCGGGTTTTTTATTTTTTTTTAATTAAATAGTCTTGTTCACTTTACGCCCATGTGACGGTATCGATATGGCCAAGCCCCATATTTTGTTTGAACTATGCCTACGGAACCCTAAGCTGCGCGTGACCCGACACTTGGCCATTTGTTATTCACCACTTATCTTTCTGATGTATAAAATTAATTACGATTCAATCTTAAGTTCATATGTCATATGTCACTGGGTTCGGTGATAGATAGAAATGCCAACAACTCCAAGGGTAAACTTTATTAGTTTGCAAGTATTCTTCATTGGGGTTTATTGCGATTAAGTACGGGATTCCTTCTTTTTAAACATGGTTTATCATTGTACAAATAATAATAACAATAAATAATATTGGGGAACAATCTTACACAAATCGACCTAGCGCCTAACTAAGCAAAGCTTGTACTATGGGTACTAGACGACGATATACACACTTATATAGATAAATACATACGAGTAAATACATAGAAAACATCTGAGACCCAGGAACAAATATCCGTTCTAAATGCACAAATAATGCCCTGGCCGGGATTCGAACCCAGGACCTCTAGCTTCGGAGGCAGTGTCACTACCGAATAGAATAGAATATAATTATTTTATTTGCTAGAATACTTATAAAATAGTACAGGGTGATTGAGGTACAGCAGTACAGTATTCAGTCGTGAACGACATGCAAAAAATTTACATACAAGTCTTAACCTATACGATTAGTGACATTAGTGTGATTGTATTTCAACAGCACAAAAATTCTTAGCCGACTAGGCTAAACAGGCCGTCAAAAACACACGCTCGTATTCGGGACTTTTTGATAAACTTTTGTGACATGACAGCCAAGTCATCGTCATCATCAGCTTATATACGTCACATTGCTGATTTAAAGCCTCCCCGTTCCATTTCGAGGCCTCTCGATCCTTAACAGCCTCTAGCCAATCCTTTAAGGCACTGTGTGGTCAGCAAATACAGGATGATTTGGGAGACGTGAGCAAGATCAACAGTACGGATTCAGTAGATCATAAGCTACTGCTTCGTGCCACCATTAGTGAAATTAACGTTCATTTATCTTTGATGTTCAAAACAAAATGTTTTAAATTATTTACGAAATTCATGGTCACTCTACAATCAGAATACTTCAGTAAAGTGATACGTGTCAAATTAAATGTCATCTGAGTCCGATTACTTTTGAAATATCGCGTCTCACTCAATGTGACAATTTACTTTCTTCGTAATCAAAGTGCTGTCATAACAGTTAGAGGTATCAACATGATCTTTATATACAGTTGTTGTAGGGTGACCATGATAATGGAGAATTAAACTTTAACTTAACAAAAATTTTAATACAGGAAAAAGGTATGGATGGGTGTTTCACTTACATACATACAATGGTGAACGATCCATTGCCATTTACTATGTATGTAGTGTTGGTCCTGTTCACGTCTCCTGAATCACCCTGTAGAATTTTCGTAAATTCATAACGCGCTTGTAAAAGATAATACTAAAATTATGCATACCAATCTTGAGACCTTTCTCTAGGGAGTATTGTGATTCAAAACATGATTCAACAATTTTCTTTTGATAGAAATAGATCGCAAACTTGGATCCAACCCGCACCTTAAAAAAATCGTAACAATTTGTTTACATAGGCTATTGTGTAAAGTGTTATCTAATTATGCATAATTGTATATTTCAGGGATTTATGTGAATACTTTTTCTAAAATAAAAACCACAAAAAATAATAATTCAATAATACTGATTTCTGCGAATCGCTCGTGCGGGGCCTCCGGAATCCACCACTGCGGGCGAGTCACGCCGTCATGTGCCATTCAAAGACGATCTTGGCCCACAGTCCCACTTTAAGTTATTCGCTTTCCGAGCCACATGAACTATTTAGGTCTTACAGCCCAGCTTGGTGTTCCGGACGATACGCTACTTTATTTTAACACCTAATATACTTTATTTAAACACCAAAATATAACACAAAAGGCTCGACTAGCGGTTCACAAAGGAGTGCTTATTCCTACACTCATGTATGGAAGCGAGACTTGGGTATGGCAGAAAAAGCATGAGAGTAGACTGAATGCGGTTAAAATGAGAGCGTTAAGAAGTATGTGTGGGGCACGTTTGTGTGATTGGATAAAAAATAGTGTGATAAGAGAAAGATGTGGAATAGAAGATGATGTAGTGACTAGGGTTGAGAAGGGTATGCTTCGGTGGTTTGGGCATGTAGAGAGAATGACGAGTGAAAGTAGAATGACTAAGAGGATTTACACTCAGGAGATGAGTGGTAGGATCGGAAGGGGACGACCAAGGCGAGGTTATCTAGATCAAACGGCGATACTGAAAAAGGGACAGGTCAGAAGTACCCGCAACCGACGAGCATGTATGAGAAGATCTTTGGATGTGATTGAAGCGAAAGAAGTATGTAAGAACCGTAGTATTTATAAATAAATATTATGGGACTATTTTTACACAAATCGAACTAGTCCCATAGTAAGCTCAATAAGGCTGGTGTTATGGGTACTAGACGACGATATATTTAATAGATATATACTTAAATACATAAAAAACATCCAAGTCTCAGGAACAAATGTCTCTGCTCACCACAGAAACAAATGCCCTTACCGGGATTCGAACCCGGGACCTCTAGCTTCGGAGGCAGTGACACTACCAACTAGGCTAAATAGGCCGACAATGACATAATAATAATAATTCCTTTGGCGTTCTTTGGTCTCTGCCTATCCCATGGGATAACGGCGTGAGTTTATGTATGTATGTATGTAATATGCTGCGCTCCATGGCCCGCTGCAAACAAATTATATTCCATCATATTTTGACGGGTCTACCATATGATGCCACTTAACCAATGTACACGCGGTGCTATCGACATCTGTCCCACGCCAGCCCCCAGATTAATGGTCTGGTCTGGTATATGATATGGTATACATATATCCTTATTTATTCAACTTTGATAATCAGAAATCCCATTACCATCTATCTGTCGGGTCTAAATAACCCGTTATAAATCAACAAAAAAGTTGGCCGATACTGAATTTTAAATTTTCAACCTAAATTGGTTTCGGAGCCGCGGGACCCGTGCACAGAGTACATAGAAACAACAAGCGCACTTGGGAAATGATAAATATGTCAAAAACAAGTTTACTTGTTTATGTATACATACTATGTTTATACAGGAGCTCCATGAGCTCATACCGCCTCCCCCTTCTTCCATCGGACATCCAGACGTACGGCTGGCTACCATCCTTATTACCTGTCGAAATTCCTCTAATTCGAACCAAGCGCTATGCATCATCCTTCATAATGCGCACTTCTAAGGTTTGGAATTCTTTGCCGGCGTCTGTATTTCCGAGTTCATATAACCTGGACCTTTTTAAGGCACGAGTGAATAGGCATCTTCTGGGTGAGCTCGCTTCATCGTCGGCCTCATCTTTGCCCCCTAGCTAGATGCTGGCTAAGATCAATCTTATTTTTAATAATTAAAAAAAACACTCCAAGCTTCTCTCCAATATATAATTCTGACTGTGAAATGTCTAAGCTAACAATTTTTTATTTGTTTAATCGTGGTATTGAGTCCACATTCTGCATATTTCTGATCTTCCATTTTTCAGCCAAGCCGTAAATTACAGCGAACATGTCGACTTAGCACAGTACTTTGTAGGTACACACACTGAACAGAAACGAGGCGGATCGCAAGTCGAAACAGGAGGCTAAACAACTGATGGTAATATTTAACGTAGTGGAACAAAAATGACGCAGCGGGATTCACGCAAAACATTTGACAATGGACCGTAATTTGTAGGATCACGATAATAATCATTCAAGCTTTAGAAATCTAAACAGGGTGGGCCTTGTGACAGGAGCAAAAAATCAAACGGTGGACCAGCAATTTTTTTTAAGTGTACTACATTGAAAAAGATTTTTTTTTTCTTTAAAGGTGGCTTACTTGTACTTTTGTTACTTTTCTGAAGTGATATTAATATCAACATAATTATTTATAAAATCAATAAAATTAAAAACAAAAAAAATAAAACTACTGAAAAAATTCTTGAATGGGAATGCTGCCTGCATGATGGGCACCCTGCTTAAGGGGCCAAATTTAGATTTTTTATAGGTTGTTTTTAATTATTTTTAAGTTAGAGTAATTTCTAATTTATTTTACACGTTTTTCTGAAAAAACTCTTTGAAAACAAAAAATGCATAAAACAATTATGATTCACACCTTGATACTACCTCAAACACTGCATTGACTGATGCGCTGTAATAATCTCGTGGTGTCAAGATATGTTACTCGGAGGTCATATTAAATTTAGGTAAAAATTTCTCCAAAACGATTTTTTTTTGAATATAAATTGTCCATCAGGTGTTACTGCAGATGCTTTAAGGAAGCGTCCTTTTAAATATTTGCTGCGGTTACAGGGCCCACCTTTTATACAGGGTGATTCAGGAGACGTGAGCAAGATCAACACTACGGATTTAGTAGATTATAAAGCTACTGCTTCGTGCCACTATTAGTGAAATTAACATTCATTTATCTTTGATGTTGAAAACAAAATGTTTTAAATTATTTACGATATTCATGGTCACTCTACAATCAGAATACTTTAGTCAAGTGATACGTGTCGAATTGAATGTCATCTCATCTGAGTCCGATTACTTTTAAAATATCGTATCTCACTCAATGTGACAATTTACTTTCTTCGTAATTAAAGTGTTGTTATAACAGTTAGAGGTTTAATCTTTATAAACCAGCGGTTGTAGGCTGACCATGATTGTAGAGAATGAAACTTTAACTTATAACAAAAATTAAAATAGAGGAAAAAGGTATGGGTGTTTCATTTATATACAATGGTGAACGATCCATTGCCATTTACTATGTTTATTGTATGTGGTGTTGGTCCTGCTCACGTCTCCTGTATCACCCTGTATTAAAAAAACCAATACAACATTTCGCAGCCCTGCAGCCGTTAATAAGACATAATAAAGCTAATACTATATTAATAATATTGACGACCTGTTTAGCCTAGTTGGTAGTGATCCTGCCTCCGAAGCTAGAGGTCCCGGGTTCGAATCCCGGCCAGGGCATTTATTTGTGCATTTTTCACGGATATTTGTTCTTGGGTCTTGGATGTTTACTATGTATTTAAGTATGTATTTATCTATATAAGTATGTATATCGTCATCTAGTACCCATAGTACAAGCTTTGCTTAGTTTGGGACTAGGTCGATTTGTGTAAGATTGTCCCCCAATATTTATTTATTTATTTATCTAAATATATAAAAGAAGAAACTGACTGACTGACTGACTGACTGACTGACTGACTGACTGACTGACATATCAACGCACAGCCCAAACCGCTGGTCCTAGAGATTCCAAATTTGGCACGTAGGTTCCTTATAAGGTCTAGAGGTGCACTAAGAAAGGATTTTTCAAAATTCAACCCCTAAGGGGGTGAAATGGGGGTCCGAAGTTTGTATGGGGAAACAAGATTAGTTGGACTATTTTATTCGAAACTTCACAGGAGTATTTCTAACGATAAATGAGTAAACAGGTGTTTGAGGTTTTTTGAAAAATCAACCCCTAGAAGGGGAAAATGGGGACAAATTCTGAAAATTGACATGGGTGTTGTTTTTATAGTTTATCGGGTCGCTGATAACGAAAACAACAATGATTTTAAAATCTCACGTGGAGGACGTGAAATACCATCCCCTCTGTTGGGGTGCGAGGGGGATGAAATGTCTAAATATTAATATGGGTGTCGTTTTTATGGTTTTTTGGGACGTTAATTACGAAAATGGCGTCGTATTTGCAATTTTATATTGTGGACATGAAAACTTCTGAAAGTTTGTGCCAAATTGCAAGAAATAACTGACTGACTGAGTGAGTGACATATCAACGCACAGCCCAAAACTGCTGGTTCTAGAGATTCCAAATTTAGTATGTAAGTTCCATATAAGGTCTTGAGGTGCATTAAGAAAGGACTTTTTAAAATTCAACCCCTAAGGGGGTGAAATGGGGGTCCGAAGTTTGTATGGGGAAATAAGATTAGTTGGACAATTTTATTCGAAACTTCACAGGAGTATTTCTAACGAAAAATAAATAAACACGTGTTTTAGGTTTTTTGAGAAATCTACCCCTAAAAGGGGGAAACGTTGTGACAAATATTGAAAATCGACGTGGGTATTGTTTTAATGATATACCGGGCCGCTGATAACAAAAACAACAATGATTTTAAAATCTCACGTGGAGGACGTGAAATACCATCCCCTCTCATTTCGAAAATGGCATTGATTTTGAAATATAATATTGCGGGCATGAAAACTTAAAAGTAGGTGGCAAATTGCAAGAAGAAACTGACTGACTGAGTGAGTGACATATCAACGCACAGCCCAAACTGCTGGTTCGAGAGATACCATTTTTGGCATGTAAGTTTCTTATAAGGTCTAAAGGTGCATGAAGTGCCGTGAGTTCCCTATGAAGATACGACCTTTTTTGATTCAATGTATTGTAAGTGGTTTTATCAATCAGTGCCGTCTGATACGATTTCGACATAAATCGATATTTGAGCGTCCGAGAGGACTCTTAATAGGAATCTGAGGTACCTAAACTTTGAATAAAGTAACGGCCATATTGATTTTCTTCATTTCCGTCCCGATTTCGTTCAAAATCGATATCTGAGCGACCGAGAGGTCCCCTAATACGACTCCGAGGTAAAATTTGGAAAAAGTGGCGGCCATATTGCTTTTATTAATTTCCGTCCCGATTTCGTTCAAAATCGATATCTGAGCATCCGACAGCTCCCCTAATACGATTCCGAGGTAAAATTTGGAAAAAAGTCGCAGTCATATTGATTTTCTTTTTTTTCGTCCCGATTTCGTTCAAAATCGATATCTGAACGTCCGAGAGGTCTCGTAATACGAATCCGAGGTAAAATTTAGAATAAGTGGCGGCCATATTCATTTCTATCATTTCCGTCCCGATTTCGTTCAAAATCGATATCTGAGCGTCCGAGAGAATCCTTTATATGAATCCGAGGTAAAATTTGGAAAAAGTGGCAGCCATATTGATTTTCTTAATTTCAACCCGATTTCGTTCAAAATCGATATCCGAGCGTCCGAGAGGTCCCCCCTAATACGAATCCGAGGTAAAATTTGGAAAAAGTGGCAGCCACATTGATTTTCTTCATTTCCAACCCGACTTCGTTCAAAATCGATATCTTAGCGTCCAAGAGGTCCCCCCCTAATACGAAATTGAGGTAAAATTTGAAAAAAGTGGCGTCCATATTGATTTTCTTCATTTTCATCCCGATTTCGTTCAAAATTGATATCTGAGTGCCCGAGAGGTCTCTTAATACGAATCCGAGGTAAAATTTGTGAAAGTGGCGGCAATATTGATTTTCTTTTTTTTCGTCCCGATTTCGTTTAAAATCGATATCTGAGCGTCCGAGAGGTCTCTTAATAGGAATCTGAGGTAAATTTGGCACTCCATGCATGCCTGTACGCAAAAAAGTTTAATGTTACTATATAGGCGTGTGGGGTATCTATGGATTTGCTTTTAAAAACGACATAGAGGTTTAGCCATTTTTTTCCATTTAAATCAACCTTTAGATTTTTTTTAATCGTATGGAATTTATTTACGAACCGTGAGATTTTCGAGAAGACAAGTACGGTTGCCAGTTTTTGTTGCACTTTTAGCACCACCCAGGGGTCACGTGTAGGGTAACGGTGGGTACTCCCTACGGATGTGGTGCAACTTCGACGCCCCTTTGTCAAGGGAGTGGGCAACTTACTGTTAGAAGTTCGCAAGCCGCTTGAAGGCCTCTAACTTGGCTTAACAATTGCAGCCGGGATCAACGGCTTAGCGTACCTTCCAAAGCACGAGAGTCAGTTACTAACCACTCAAAGCGGTCACTTATCCAAGAACTGACCTGCGCCCACATTGCTTAATCTCGCACACCGCACGCGGTAGGCGGGTGCCGCTGGGCCACGAGCGCTCTAAATTCTTGATAGTTTGTGCCAAATTGCAATTCAATCGGTCCAGTAAAAGCAACTTGGTTGTAACAGACGGACTGACAGTAAGGAGTGCGAATGGAAGTGAGGCCAAATTTTCCTTTTGGATGCTCCAATGGGAACTGGCAAAACCTACCTATTAAATTTAATTTTAGGAAAAATAAATGTTACACGTGATATTGAATTAGCCGTATTTCTGTACTTCAAAGGACCAGAGTTTATGACCGGTGCGCGCTGCTTGGTCGTTATCAGACCTATTGGTGTTACTGTAGTACACATATACTTTTACTAAGGGCCATTTAAGACATGCTTTTATTTCATCGGCCCTTTCCCCTTCGGCTTGTCAGAAATGTATAATAATAGTTTTCGATCCTTATTTTTGCCAAAATCAAATGAAATTCAACAGTTTGCCGGTTCTCAGAATGTATACTGACTTTTCATCTGTTCATCTGTTAATGAATCACAATCACCAAATTTCGTATACCGAAACCCCCAGAATGTAACAACTACTTTTCTGGAGACCGCATCTAAATCGGTTCAGCCAAACGCGAGATAATCGTGGACAAACATACGAACCTGTTTTTTGTAGACGGTTAAAAATTTCTCTTAGTACGCGGGCGAAGCCGCGGGCAAATGCTAGTTATATTAATAAAAAAGGCGATGATCTGTAAAAGGCATACAACCTGAGAGCCCACCTGATGGTAAATGGTCACCTTCGCCTATGGACGCTTACAACACCAGAGGCATCACTCGCGTAATAAACCTTTTCACGCCTTTTTTGAAGAGTCCCATGGTAGCCCATTGGGAATACCTCGGCATGTTTCATTCCACAACCTAAGTGTTCTTGGTATAAAGTACCCATTGAAACTTACTATACGAGAACCCAATAGCTCCAAGATGTGGGAATTCAGACTAGAAATATAGGTCACGCTATTTTTGATACAATCTCCTGTAATATAACGTTAATGGCTACAATATATATATATATATGTATTAAGGATTAATTCCGATTTCGCAAGACCAACTATGATCTTTTTTAAATCCCCATAACATCAGGAACGTCACAATTAGTCATCTCGAATTGAATCTCATCTCACTAATTGATATAATAGAACTTTACCAACCTGTCACATGTAACTTTCCCGAACTTGCCCGAAGACAACCGAACGTGACTAACGAACGCTCGCTCATTGAGTTAATTAATTGATTGTTTATTTCGTCCCCTCCAGCCTCTGTTAGTGAAGGCAAGATTTATAGAACAACATTCATTTGGTTCCGGTAATTACTATTTGTTCTGTGCCAAAAAAGGCTTCCGTGCATGATCACTTCGTCGTACAGTCAGGATCGAAAGTAGCTACGCATATGAAGAGGTTAAAAGTTCTTTTTCAATAAAGAAAGACTTTTGAACTTTTCAATTGAAAAGTTCAACAGTCTTTTGATGCTGACTGTACATACTTATGATTCTGATTGTAAGTCTATCGTCTGTCAAGACACGTTTCGTCTCTTGCGTACGCCAGATAATTTATTATAAGTTATTAAGTTGAAATTAAAATCAAACACTCAAGTCAAAAACTCACACCAAGAAAAAAACATAGACGGAGCAAAAATACTTTTGAAATGTAACCACTGGAAAGGGATACTCAGACGCCGGTAAACACTTCGTTAAGGGAGCTCACGTTACACTAGATGTCAACCGCCGGTCAGCTTAAACTCAGTGGGGGTGATAGAAACAGCAGGGTTCAATATGAGACATTTGTTATTCCATTTTTTTAGTTTGTCTTATACATTGCCAACGCCGCTCTTGATACCGTCGATAGCTCACTGTTTAGCTCAAATAGCTGAACTCTCGAGGGAGTCAGCCGGGGCTGATTGTCTTCCGGCGTCTGTATTTTCGGATACAAACAACCTCGATGTCTTCAAGGTAAGATTGAACGAGCACCTTCTGAGTGAGCGAGTTTCAGGTTAGACTAGGGCCCAACGCAATCGCATATTTAAAAAAACCTTGCCGGAATTATTTTGCCCTGTGAACTTAAGCATTACGATCTTCAAGGCGAGGATGAACCGCGCGTTCCATTCTAGATCACAATATTGCTACGATCAGATGATGTGTGTTAAAAAAAAACGAAATTGATCGATTGACAAACAACACGGTTGGACGAGACACTTAAATGCAAGTAGGATTAGCAATTGAATGAAGCGGTAATGCAGATAATGGTGCGACCACGTCGCCGACACGCCAGCTTTACACTCGGACCGTTTAATTGAAATGGCTCCAACTCCGACGAGAAACAAAACCTAAATAACCGCGGTGCAAGTTACAGAAGACACCAATTTAGATCATTCACTTATATACAGTAGAATTGCATGTACAGCGACATTCAAGGTGATATTACGTCGCACTAAAAGAACGTTGCACAAAACGGACGTATGAAGACGACTTCCTGACTTTTCTTTGCGAAGGGAGTACATACACTTAACATACGATATAACAATAATAATAAACATTTGCCTCAGGAATCTGAGGCCGATATTACAAATACCTTAAAATCTAACATACATATTATTTTAGTTATTAAAATGAAGTTATAAGAAAGCTGTCAGTATGAACTGACGGTCTAGTTAACGTTAATGATTTTTACTGCACGCCTACATTTACGCGACTTTCAGAATTGGCGGAGCGTAATCGGTATGTAGTATTGTGTTCTTTGCCATGATCTTACTGATTTCGCACAGATTTCCTTACTTGAAGAAATACTGACAGTATTACGTTTGCGCAGTAGTAATATCATGCGCGGAAGCGGGGCAGTACTGTGCCGATGAAGTTAAGCTGTCATTTAAATTTAGGCGCGACGAACCCGTGCAGACTCAGTTGACAGTTGACACTGACAAATGATAGTTTTCTGATATCGTCGGCAACGCGCATGTGACACCCCTAAGAGTTGCAGGCGTCCATAGGCTGCGGTGGTTTGCTACCGACGTGGTATAAAAAAAATCGCACCGGCCACGGCACCGAGAAATTAGAATCGCTTTATGCGCCTTCCTGATTTGTCGATGCGGAGGCGGTACGATATTAGAAAACTGTCAGCTGTCAGCTGTCAGTGTCAACCGATACTAATGCAGTACTGCCCCACTTTTGCGCATGGTATTACTACTGCGCAAACGTAATAATGAGAGTATTACGTCAAGTGAGTAAATTAGACATCAGTAAGCTTACGTCAAACAACAAAATACATATGACATATCGATTCCGCCCCGCCAAGTCAGGAAGTCGCCTAAGGATATCTCACATCAGTAAGCTTACGTCAAAGAGCCAAATACCTATGATATATCGCTCCCGCCCCGCCAAGTCAAGGAAGTCCCCTTATGTGGTACTCATTTAGTACTTCGGTACCTCGTTACTTGGGCTCCACGCAATGATTATGAGGCAAACGAGCAGACGAATTGCCTGATGGTAAACGATTAGCGTTGGCGCCGCCAATCGATACTCGCAACACCAGACGGATTGTAAGTGCGTGGGGAGTACGCTCTTTTATTGAAGATTTGAAAGTCGTTGCCCTTGGCGGAGTATAAGCCTCCAACAACTACTGATCATTATCATCATTTGAGGCGCCACAGCCCTGGGTGGGCTTTGGCCTGGTCGAGTAACTTCTTCTGGTCTGTTCTTGGCCACTTCTCTCCAGCGACTAACTCCGATCACTTTGAACAACTGCTGGTAACTTGAACTGAAGTACTCTTTTATGCTTACGTAGCGGGAGTGCTCGTGGCCCAGCGGCGCCCGCGTACCGGGTGCGGTATGCGAGTTTAAGCAACGTGGGGGCAGGTCAGTTTTTGGATGAGTGACCGCTTTGAGTGGTTACTAACTGAGCGCTACCGTGCTTTGGAAGGCACGTTAAGCCGTTGATCCCGGTTGCTGTCTACGACAGCAGTCGTTAAGCCTGGTTAGAGGCCTTCAGGCGGCTTGAGAACTTCTAACAGTCAAGTTGCCCACTCACTTGACAAGGGGGGTCGAAGTTGCACTACGTCCGTAGGGAATACCCACCGTTACCCTACGAGTACACGTGACCTCTGGGTGGTGCTAAAAGTGCAACAAAAAGCTGGCAACCGTTCTTGTCTTCTCGAAGACCTCACGATTTAAAAATAAATACCATAGGATTATTTGACCTTGTTAACAAATACCTTAAAAACATAAACATTACTAAGGGTGCTGGTCCTGACGGTATACCTCCCATCATAATTAAAAATTGTTCCTCCAGCTTAACATTGCCTATGACTTTACTTTGTGAGAAGTCTATCGGGGAGGGTTGTGTACCATCATTATGGAAACAGGCTTTAGTTACACCAGTACCAAAAGGTGAAGTTAGCTCGGACATAGTGAAATATCGCCCTATATCAAAGTTGTGTCAGTTTGGCAAAATTTTAGAGAAGATTGTAAGTGATCAGCTTTCTACTGCTATGCGGCGTCATATTATTTCAAACCAACATGGTTTTGTTAGTGGTCGTAGTGTCGAATCGAATCTTCTATCTTATACAGAAGCCATATTAACTGCGTTAGATAACAACTGTCAAGTAGACGCTGTGTATACTGATTTTGCCAAGGCCTTCGACAAGTTCTGTCACGAGCGCTTACTTCTGAAGCTTTGGCATTTTGGTATACACGTGGATCTTTATCGTTGGACAAAATCTTATGTAGAAAATCGTTCGCAGGCTGTAGCCGTGAAAGGGCATATTTCTCATTACAGGTCTATCAGTTCTGGTGTACCGCAGGGTTCTCATTTGGGACCTTTGTTATTTGTCCTGTATATAAATGATATCACTGAATGTATGAAAAATTCAAACATGCTTTTATACGCCGACGACACAAAAAATTTCAGAGTCTTACGAAATCCAGACGATTGTACTTTACTGCAAAACGATTTACATAATTTCCAGACTTTTTATAACGCAAATAATCTTTTCTTAAATCCAGATAAATGTTTTGTTATTAGCTTTAGTAGAAAAAGGACAACTATTAACTTCAAGTATGATCTTTGCAATAAAGAGTTAACTCGTGTGAACCAGATCCGTGATCTCGGCGTAATAATGGACTCAAAGCTTACCTTTGTGCCCCACATTGACAAAATCCATACTAATATTATAAATGCGAAAGTCACCCGTCTGTCTGTCTGTCTGTTACCTCTTCACGCTTAAACCGCTAAACCGATTTAGATGAAATTTTATATACAGATAGTTTGAGTCCTGGGAAAGGACATAGGATAGTTTTTTATCCCAGAAAGGTTCCTTAGGGGGTGAAAACGGGGTAAAAGTTTGTATGGGGGCCTACAAAAAAAATATAGCAATTATTTCCATAATATCTTTTGTTAAAGTGTAAACACTCCAAATCCATTTCTTAACATTTTCGTTTTACCCAACATTATGTAGTAAAAAAAGCATCGCCTGAGAAAAATTCACAGATCTCGTGCACTACACGACCATCAAGGTACATTGAAAATGAAGTCAACAAAATAAAAAAAATGCATTACATTTGCTAACGTTATGCCAATTTGGTTGATAAATAATATATAAACATAGCTCACATACAAAATTCCTATTAAATTGGCAAGTTTTTAAAGCGCAGCCAAGTTACTGTAACCACATAAAAAGGCATTTGCCACTTTACTAATATTCACGCAAGATAACGGTGACTTCAAATTAACTCGACCTCCTAACTCCATCTATAACTATAACAAGAATTTTCAAAGTCGATTTCAACATGACACCCTAGGCCCCAGGAGAAGGATAAATTATATAATATCATAACCTTGATTATTTGTTTAATTTTCTCGCAATCGAAGTGAAAAGCAGATGTATAACTCATGTATAAAACTCATTTTATCCGAGACAATTTATCGACCCGAGCCGCAGGCAAGGGCTTGTTTTATGCAATCTCAATCAACTATTTTATTTGCCAAGGTTTTGGAAGATATTGGTCTTCCAAAACATCATTGACTTATCCACGAATTGCTATTTCCCGGGCACTGCAATAATGTGCTATTGTTGTCTCGAACTATAATTAATAATAATTTATTATAGAAACAATACATGTTTAATTTAAATAATTTGAAATATAAAACTAAAACTAACTACAATTATACAATTGTGTTGATTTAAAAAAATATATATTACCTAGTACTAATAGTCGTTCTGACTTTTTTGACTTCTTTCAAAAAGGTTAGGCTACAGCGCAAACCCTTGACCCGATCGTCTTTGTTTTAGGCTCAAATTGTAGCCGACTAAATTGTCCAGAGGAATTTTGATCAAAATTTTGATATCATTCTTCGTTTCTAAAATATCGAGTATCAAAATGAAAAAATCGGAGGAAATTGATTTTTTTTTCTTTATTTCGGCCAAAACTTTTTTCGTTCTAGACTTTCTCAAATAATTCTCTTTGCATCTTACACATCTCGTAAATACGCGTCTTTTGAGCCTAGTTTGAATATCATACCTTCACAACTCTCTGAAATATAAGGGGATCGCACTATTTCGTGAAATGGGACCCTATACTGGAGCGAACGAAAAGACATTTTCAATGTCAAAACAGCTACTGCCAGTTATTTTAACAAATTGCTTAAATCACATGGTGAGTAAAACAGTCAACCCCAAGAGTTCAAAGTTATCGGCTAATCCCAATATACCTGCCATTTTCGTAAGAATTTTGATCGCCTTGATATGTGTTCTCGCAAAAGATAACATTGTTTCGAGTTTTTGGTGTAAACGAAGAAGTATAACATCGCAAAGATATGTACTATTATATTAATATTTCATGGCATTTGAGCTGTGTAAATCCAATACAATCACTCTTTTGGGGTTAGGTTACTCTTATCTCTCTCTGTATAAGTTATATGGTTTTATACTATATTTTAGGAAACTGTAGGTCTATAAGTCTAATACCCTATATTGTAACAATTTATCGCTATAAGAGACTGTTTGTTTCTAAATAAAGAAAATTAAATTAAAAAAAATATTATTATTATTATGCTTCCGTAGCAAAAATTGCAAAAAATTTTTTGTTTAATACAGCTGCTCAAAAAGTGCTACTTTACGTAGCTGTTTAGCGTGCGGAAAGTTGGTTTTCGCGCACTAGTGCTTTTCACTTTTCCAATTTTTTTAAATTTATGCTTGTTCCAATGCATGACTCCTTATTGCTGGGTGTTAAATATTAGTTTCCTTTAAACGTCGTAATCAACATAAAAACCTACTGTTAATATCAGAATACGAAAAATATACACATTTCATATTTTATTACTTACCTCTTCATCATTATAACACGTTTATTTTTTAATATTGAATATTGAAAAACCGTTCTTAATAAGTTGTTTGAGTGGAACGGAATAGCTGCCGAAGCGCCTGTCAAAGAAGAGGCGTTTTTACTTACTGCAAGCATGTTTTAAGTTTCTAAAGGCAACATTCGATATTGTTTTTATAAATATTACTTGTTGTTTTTCTTATTTTTTCGCAACTGTATTAAAAAACGTCGTTCAATACACGTGCGGAAATGTCATTCTTCACTCGTCCCGAGTGTTGCCACTCGCCTGCGGCTCGTGGCATCCCTCGGTACTCGTGAGGAAATGACATACTTTCCGCACTAGCATCGAAATGTACTATTCTTTATCGGACGAGTATGATAGCTACCGGCATCATATTCAACGTTTTTCGGTCTGCAATCGTAAGATGGTACAACCAGCCATACGTCTCGTACTTTACACCAATCCTTATTTAACTGCTCTCCGCTTCCTGTCCGACGAAATTCGCGTAATGAATCGGTGGGAATTTGGCCCGCGTCCTAAAACACAAGTTTTTCTGACGGCCGAATTAATTCGAACGGAAACTGAGATAAAGAGGTTTCTCGCAATTCTATTATTGAAATTTAATTGGAAAATCTTAATGGACGTGATAGAAAATTAGTTAATTGTCTCGCTCATATTTCCAGCAGCATATCCACAGAAGCACCTTGCACTCTTGTGGCAATGTGCAGTGTCTACCTACCCTCCCTTTTCCAAAATCCTAACTCGCCGCCATCGACGCTCGGGCGATTCAGTGTGCCCCGGATCTTGACACGTCGCGCGCATTCGTCACCGACTTTTCCAAAATAAACTAAAAAGGGTGAAATATAGACATCCTCCGTATCGCGAGTGACTACTGATATTGCTAGGCCCTGAAACGTGTGTGAATCGAGTGAACAGTGCACTGTAAATGGACTACCTAAAGGCTTCAGGCGTGAGTACCTTCCCTTAACTCTCCCGCACCCCTTTAGACATTGCCACAATTGGTGGAGGTGCGAAACCCCGCAATAAAGAAATTTAGTACCAATTAGTAGTCAGGGGATTGCATAATAAAGAATGTCCGACACAGACGAAAAAGAAAAATCCGTTACCCGGGTATCGGACATGTATAAGTATTTTAAATCTTTAAATTTAGAGAATTTGAATCCGGATATTCAGCAATTACAGGCAAAAATCGAGACGCAAAACAGTCAAATTGCAGAGTTAAAAAATCGTATCATCGCCGTGGAATCAGAATCAAAGGCGCATACTCAATCGACCAGCGACCAGTGTAACACTGTCGTGGAATCACTCCAAAAGATACGACGTTCCGGTTTTATTCTGTGTTCCTTAGTTATTGTTTCAGCTAATCTAGCGGCTAAGACTGCAGCAGCTAGTTCGAGGCGAGGCACCGTCGTTGTTTTCAGCGTTGCGACGCGACATTTACTAGCGATAAACGTCTGATGCACTGTGTTGTTTTGTTGCCAACGCCAATATGCCACTGCACAAATAATCTTCGTAGATGCATCACAAAATAAATGTAGTTGCAGATTTTTATAACCATTCATAGGTAAAACCGGTTTCGGCGCATGCGGAAGCGCATCATTCCCACCCGGCGTGCTGTTATCAACGTCTAGTTGCGTCCCGCTAGCGCTCGCGGTATCTGTGCATGTGTCGCTCGCACTTGCAGCGGCGTGATAATAATATCTAGGTAGACGTACTTCGCGCATTGATTGTAATTGTCTAATCCATTTTAACCATTTTTCGTAAATGATGTCCGGTACAGGTTCGCCCCAATTTATCTGAAGTTGCCAAGCTTGCTGAATAATTAGTTTGCCATTTATTGTGAAAGGCGATAAATATCCATAAACGTCAAAGATAGACATAATGACTCGTAATATGTCCCTCTTTGTGGGCCTTTCTTTCCCGTTAATTATATTTTCAGATAACTTCTTCAGCGAAACATCGAATCCGAGCGTGTCGTCATTGGGATTCCATAACAAACCAAGTGTTCGTTCGCCCTCATATTGTTGTCCGACTTTGAACCTTACTGCGCTACTACCGAGAGTCTCTTTTGGAATGCTGTTGATGACTGTTTGGCTGTTACTATTCCAATGAACAGTGCACTGTAAATGGACTACCTAAAGGCTTCAGGCGTGAGTACCTTCCCTTAACTCTCCCGCACCCCTTTAGACATTGCCACACTCTAATAGCCCCACTACTAGCTTTAATTGTAATATAATGAAACAGGTCACTCGCGTCTATCGCTGGACATTTTTCATACTGGGTCGCGGCCCTTGATCAAAGCAAAATAAGCCTGCACGCGATGAGGGATATGTGACATCGTATCTCGTTCCTACGTGTGTACTTGTCAATGCTTTCATCTCTTGTCCATACGTTTGTATGCATGTATCGCGCCCTCCAGATTTATCCTTACTTCATGGCGTCCACTCCAAATACCATATAATAACTGTCACAAACATTTTCCTAACTTAAAACCGTAGCTAGCAAACTGAATAGGTTATTAGGCAAATGGCTATTTTCAATAGCCTGAATGCAGTTTATTCAATAATATACAAGGCCTAGTGTGCAGCGTGACAGTCCCGGATTAAATATTCATGTGCGATCTATTCGAGTGCGTCCCGCTTTGCCATTGTTTTGTACACTTATGTCTGATATATAAATTATTCTGCGGGTAATTAATAATGAGGTGTTTCTTCTACCTTCATCTAACAGAGCGTGAACCTCAGGCCGATAAACTCTATGTTTCATTGATGACCAACAAAGAAAGTTATTTGAAGAATTTTCTGGACGTCAGCCGAGAAAGTCCCCCACTTTTGGATCTCCTTAGATCTTGGATCCACTCAGCACACAAGTCATCATCATCATCATCATCCTAGCCTTTTCCCAGTACAGTTGCATCGTGAAGGATGCCAGGGGTCCGTTACGTAATCCCAAAAATTGGCAGACACCAGTTTTTTTGGGAAGCGGAAATAAATTCCCTGACCGAGATTCGAACCCGGAATCACCAACTTCGTAGGTAGGGTCATTGTCACTACCAACTTGGCTAAATTAAAAGAATATATTTGTCCAAAGTTTCATCAAATTTCTATGAGAATTTGATTACAGCCAATTTCTCACCAAGCAATCACCACCATCCACCATATGAGCCGAAGGACATCGCAATCACAGTATCAGCAGATCGCGATACTTCAGGGATGCTACTGTCCATCCCCCGATGGTCTTGGTCGTAGTTTTTGGACATGCCCGGGTCCATAAAATCACATTTGACAAATATATTGGAACTTAATCTACGATGTTTTAGCTACTACTATGTATATGACGCTGACGGTACTATTATTTATTAACTTATTTATATATTAAAGTCAAAGTCAAAGTCAAAATATTCTTTATTCAAATAGGCCTAGCAACAAGCACTTTCGAATCGTCAGTTATAACATGTACATATATATATTAATTAATTATTTAGAGCAATTTATTGATGCTATTATTATTCTTTAAAATAAATATTGTATTGTTGTAGACATGTCAAAGTAAGAAATTATTTTGTAGTAAAATTCACAATAAGATCGTCAAAACATAAATAATAATAATAATAAAAAAAATATAAAAAATAGAAATCTAGACAGTTTCTAGAATAAAATCAAAATATAAAAAAAAAAACGATCATATTAATATCTAATGCCATAATGATTAATTCATTAATATTTCAGTCACAATTAATCCCACGGTGTTTTATCATTCATGATTAGATTAGATTAGATTAGATTATTTTATTTCATGATAAGGAATTACAATATAAATTTGCATACATGTCAAAATTATACGAATTGCTATCATGATCGTCATAACAAGGAACATAATGATAATAATAGCACAATGTCAACATAGGTAAAATAATATAAACGATAAAAAGTAAAAAGAAAAATGTAGTAGTCATGTGTGCTATAATATGCTTTCGAAATGAGTTGACGCTTTACATAATTTTTAAATTTATTAATAGATAATTCAGTTACGTTTTTTGGAAGCTTATTATAAAACTTCACACCATTACCCATGAATGATTTTCTAATTTTCTGTAGGCGAGTGGTGGGCACCGCGAGTTTGTGTTTATTTCGAGTATTATTTTTTTATGTATGTCACAGTTCTTCCTGAAATTTACAATGTTTTTATGTACATGCACAATATTATCATAGATGTATTGACAATGCAATGTCATTACATTAATGTTCTTGAACTTATCTCTAAGTGTGTCTCTATGGTTCATTTTATATATTGCTCGAATAGCCCTCTTCTGATTAACAGCCTTAAGTGTCCCAGTCCTGGGCAAATAAACGTATGGGGATACGTGGAAGAAAATGAGAGAGGAGGACAGGGGTCCTGGGCAGTCTCCCACCAGTCTTAATGAAAGAAGTCAAGTTCATCTCGCCATCTGACACCGTCGTCGGTTTGGTGGGAGCTACCTGCAGGCGTATGATGGTTGCCATTTTATCACTTAGCGTCGTAGATAAGACGTTCGTGACGTTCTGACAAGTATGCGAGTGCGAGAGTGACAGGCATCTTATCCACGACGATAAATGATAAAATGGCAATCATGATACGCCTCTTGGTCGTGATTTTCGCACGCGGGCCAATCCCATTTAAGTTTGGCAGCGGCTTTGCGAGCTATGTATTTGTAATGCGTCTGTCAATTTCACGCCCAAAATACTGCGTTCCATCCATGCCTGTCTGGCTAACCACGAGAGCAGATTTCTGAACTTTTGCCGAATACCAAGTTTGTGCTCCGTATTAGGTAAGGATATGAACTATCGGAAGAATGCACATGTCCGCGAGTTTTCATTTTAAACCGACAGCACTAAAGCAATCTAATGTTTTCACAACGAGCAAAAGTTGTAGCGAAACGCTTAACAACTGTCATAATCTAACGACTTCTCCCAAAACAAACGAACGTTCATCCTTATTTATAAATTTGAAAAGTTCCCGAGGTGATTTACGTTGGACGATTTGTTCTCTACAAAGGCTGTTAAGCCATCGTAACTCTGGCTGACGTTTATATTGCTTTTCGTTTCAGGGTAGCTAGGAAAGTTATTGATTTTACTTATGATCTTATCTAAAAACCTTACTGACAGAGCGAGCGAAGCGTCTCCGTTTCAGCTTTCGACAAATATTCTTTCGTATATGTGTGTCCGGATGTGCTCCTCCACAGGTCGCATTTCTCAACCGATTCTCGTGAAATTTTGTGAGCAGGTTCGATAATTATGTAGATTTTTTTTGTCGAGTCAGTTTTCGGAAATTTTGAAATTAGAAAAAAAAAGTTGTTTGCGAGGTCTGCAGCTCACAGAAACCACTAGTATTATGAGGTTTTAAGAGAAGTAGGGCACAATTGAACGTCGTCTCTTAGGAGAAGTGCCTCCACCTCACATAAAATCGCAACTATACAGTGTGGAAAGATAAGTCGGGCCCTGGAGGGAAACTACCTTAAAACGTTGAGATAGCTCAATTTGCTGAAAGGAAACATTATTTTATTTCTCCTAAGCATTAAAACTGCATTCACAGTTTTTTTTTAAATGTACAGATAGCAAAACAAAGCCATTTTTTCGACATTTTTGTCAATAAAATTTTTGATGCCAATTGATGCCAATAGAACCTTTTTTTAGGTTCAAAGATCTTTATGTCTCATAAGAATAATACATATTCACTTACATTTATCAAGGAACAAAAACTTATTAGAGACAGACCTAGTCTAGGATACAAGAGAGCCCAAAAAAAGAAAGACATATTATTGCACAATTAGTATTAAAAAAAAGGTATCTTTTTCAAAAATCTGTGAATGCAGTTTTATTGCTTAGGAGAAATAAAATAAAGTTTCCATTCAGTAAATTGAGTTATCTCAACGTTTTAAGGTAGTTTACCTCCAGGGGCCGTATTTTCTTTCCACCCTGTATATACCAAACCACCATTTACTCCGTAGGTAGGTACAAGTATATGGTTTTGTGTTCTTGGTGGTGAGTAGCTCCCGAGGATGCAATGTGTTGAGAGTTGGGACCTGCATATGTCTCTAGCTGTCAACCCAAAGAATCGTCAAATCAATAAAGGATTGGCAACGGGCTTGTGACTCTTTTGCAGCCACGTTCATTATCGTCATCGTCATCATCAGCTGATATACGTCCCACTGCCGGGCATAAGCCTCTTCTCATAGATGATGGAACTGGCGTTAAGGCGTTATTCCTCACACTACACAAGTGCGGGTTGGAGACTTCACCTACTTTTGAACTCCCTGACAGATTTATGCCGGACTCCACGCGATGTTTTCTTCGCAGAAAAGCTAACGGTAAGTATCGAATGATATTTCGTACATACTCATTGATACGTCGTACGAATCGTACGAAAAACGTCGCTGGAGAGCCGCATAGTTGTACTTTATCAAGTAATTGATAGAATCAGGCGTTAATTTGCGGAAATCCATGGCAATCTTCTTGAACAATATTTCTACCACGTCCACCGAGCAAAACAACATCAACAAGCAACATCTCCTGCCAGCATCTCCTGATGATGCCTCGTAGAGAGGCGAAACACGTGTCGAGGCTTTGTGTTTTCTGTGTGTTTGTATTTGTTTGCATGTTTGTGCGAGCGGAGGGAGGGTATGCGCATTAACCGCATGCAAAAATACGCAAGTGGATACATTAACACTAATAGACCTACACGTTTTTTAAGGTAATAGCAAAGAAATATTGTTCAAGAAGCTTGTCATGGATTTCCGCAAAGTAACGCCGGACTCTATCAATTACTTATAACAGCCAGTGTTGGAGCACCATTAGACTGCGCAAGAGCACGTTCGACATACTCGTATTAAATGTAATTATTCAAAAGTGCAAATGGCATGATAATCTCGAGCGCTCAACAAAAGGTCTACAATCACCAGGTGTTCCAGAACCCAAACAAAAACTCCGTACTAAACAAGCTTTTAGCCCTTCCGCACTTTGTTGCGGTCCGTAATTTATTCCATTAATCTAATACTTATTCAATCCATCGTTTAAAGCGCCTCTGTCCCTTGTTAATATTTATGAGGTAACTTATTTAATTTTCGGTCACGGCCCACATCCTTCGCGGAACTAACACGATAGTTCGGACGGCGTAGTACGAGAGACGAGCGTAACTCAATATTTATGAGCTAACTAGCGTTTTAACTCAGTGTATCCACGTCGGGTATTGACAGGTACTTTGTTTGAAGTAGGTAAGGTGGAAGTTGTGATATAGCTGACCCTGTATATCAATCAACCAAATGTTTATTCTGTAAGTTGGCCTCAAGGGCTATTTAGCAAGTCATACAATAAAATCAATTCCTATAATATGGCATTTAAGGACATAACAATAGTAGCTTTTCTGTTAGGAACGGGGTATTTACCATGTATATTATGTCTTTTGAGTTCCTTATACACATCACCAGTAATTTAACACACCCTAACACCCTAATATAAAAAAGAGACGTTGACCATTACCCAACGGGACAGAGAAAGGCTTGAGGCGTTCGAGATGTGGTGCTGACGAAGGATGGAGGGAATAAGCTGGACAGAAAAAGTCACCAATGAGGAAGCATTGGACAGGGTAAAGGAGGCAAGACATATACTTCATACAATGGAAACTCGGAGAGGGAAAATGATAGGTAACTTGATACGACACGACGATCTAATACAAACGATAATGGAGGGGAAAATTGAGGGAAGGAGAGGAAGAGGAAGGCCGAGGATTAGTTATTTGGACCAGATCAAGAAAAAGGCGGAAGTCGGTCGTATCGAGAAGTCAAGGAACTGGAATTAAGTGCTGGAGAGAACTTACTTAACGGACTGGAGAGAACTGCACCGACAAGAGACTCTTAAATAGAAAGAAAGAGAGAAACACCCTAACAGTCATTCTGTTAATGACCGTGTTAGCTTGAAATCTTATAACAACAGTGGTTGCGAAGGAGATAACTGAAAGATCAGGAAAATTGGTTAACTAGCGAAAATATCTAAAAAGTGACAGTTCACTTTCGTCAATTTCACTGTTTGATCAGTATCAAACAGTGAAATTGACGAATAAGGAAACTGACCAGTGATACGCTAACTCTACATCTTACACACAAATACATATTTTTTCTAATTATCCACCATTCATCCGTATGTCTCGTTCGTCTAATTGGTCTCTGTTCGTTCATTTCCCAGTTCGTCAATATTGACGAATATTCTGGTTCGTCAATTGTTCTACTTGTCCATTTCCCAGTTCGTCAATATTGACGAATATTCTGGTTCGTCAATTGTTCTACTTGTCCATTTCCCAGTTCGTCCATATCCTGGTTCGGCAATTACTATATTCATTCATTTCCCAATTGGTCAATTGCCGTTCAATTCCTTGTTCGTCTAGTCATTCACCGTTAGTCTATTCCCAGTTTATCAATAGGACAGAAACATATCCTTGGTACCATTCGGTAGCTAAAATTTCTAACCAGCTTTGAATTTGTGTTTTTTTGTCATTGACTGACCAGCGATTGACCCTAGTTTCACCTTATGGGAAGCGATGACAAGGACTGAGATGTTGCTCACTGGTTCAGTAATAGCTTATTCACTCTTGCCTAAGTACCAGATTGTATGTATCAGGAAATCTACACAGACGACGGCAGCAAATTCCTCTCCTTAGCGGTTCACATTAGGAAAGAAGAAGTAAATAGCTTCGTGCGAATAAATTTTTAATATGTGACTAAATACGATCTTTAAATTTTAATTTTCACAATTTCAAGCAGCTACAGGTTCCTTGTTTTCGGGTTAAGGAATCTTTATTTATCTCAAAAGAAATTTACATTTCACTTCACATAACATGCCTTATAATTTAATTTACA
Organism: Notocelia uddmanniana; assembly: GCA_905163555.1. Taxonomy (NCBI): domain Eukaryota; kingdom Metazoa; phylum Arthropoda; class Insecta; order Lepidoptera; family Tortricidae; genus Notocelia; species Notocelia uddmanniana. The sequence continues at coordinate 20,894,914 of LR991071.1, forward strand.
CCAGTGAGCGTTAATATACTTGCCTAAGTATGCAAAGCTCAAAACAAGAAACGGTAACTATTTGTAATACACAATAAAAAGAAAAATATTGAATTTTACTTAGAAAAAAAAAAACTGTTTGTACTTTCGTACGAAATTTGTTAACAGCCGGGACTCTTGGTTCAATTTCTGTAGCTGGTTACGAAACTTTAGTCACCAAACGGTGCCAAAGGGAAACAGAAACATTCTAACGTACACACACAGTAAACGGGGAAACAGATGAACGGGGACGCAGAAGAATGAGAGAACAGACAAATAGGGACACAGACGAACGGGGAAACCGACGAACCAGGAATCTACTCATTAGACGAACAGGGAACCCGTCGAAACAGACCTAAGCTATTTACTGCAACGGAACAAAGTACAAATACATAGTACACAAATTCTAATCCACGACGTAAGCTTCGTCAGGTGCGTAGAGGTACATATCAGCGTTAGGCTTCGTCACATACACATCAGAGATGAAATTTACAAAAGGTTTCGTTAACAATAAACTTTGATTTAACTTAGCGAAAAGGACCGGCCCGGATCGTAGACGACTCAAAAGTTCTCACGATACTGGCGCCGGCTTTTCATCTTACGTCCTTGCAACAAACTTGTTTTGAATAGTTTGTTGCTTACGCAACTTCCTGACTTATCAGTGTGGTGGTGGTACGATTAAGTCACCTGTACTGATGCTAAATAGTAGCTGCCAGTATCAAACTGTCGTCAAGTTACCAATTCTTTTGGGTAAGCCTACATTTAAAATATTTATATAACCTGGACCTTTTTAAGACACTAGTGAATAAGCATCTTCTGGGTGAGTTCGCTTCATCGTCGGCCTCATCTTTGCCCCTGCCCCATCTGGCCAAGAGCAATCCCATTTTTAATTAAAAAAGAAAAAAAGAGTGCTATAACTGACGAGAAATATGCGGAAGTGGGGCGATACGAATGCAGTACTGCTCCGTTTGAGCTTCTGCAGTACTGCTCAGCAGTAATACTGCTGTACTGCTCAGTAGTAATACTGACAGTATCTCGTCAAGTGAGTAAATTTCTGCGACATCAGTAAGCTCACGTCAAAGAACATCGGGATCGGTATGTGAATACCACATACCGATCCCGCCAGGCCAAGTCAGGAAGTCGACTTACATAATAAGTTGTCGTTATTTGCCTCGACTGACATACATTTCTCGCTGTCTTCTTTGCATTAGGCAGTATGCAGGTTCAGTTTACCTGCTTAGTTTCCCTTATCAAGTCGGTTATTCTCCACAAGAACACGTTATTGTTAGTAACAAGGAAATACACTTAGGAGTTCACTATCCACTCAAAGTTTGGAAGCAGATAAAGGAAGCAGGATAAAATGTGATGAAAATTCGATAATTTCGGTGACACGGGGAAACAATAAAGCCAATATTATTTTGAGAAGCTAAGACATCAATCTGGTTTGATATAATATTGCATACCATTGTGCCTTCAATGTTCTTATAATATTACGCATTCTTGCTTTTACGCGCTCCAAGGTTATGCGAAACAAGCATTTTGATATATATACAGGGTGTGGCCTGTAATATGAGCAATAAATTTAAAGGACACTTCCTTAGAGCTACCGCAGTAACCTCTTCTGTCCAAAAAAAAAATATCTTTTTTCAATTGGGAGAAATTTTGATCTAATTTATGACCTCCAAGTAATGGATCTTGGCACCCAGATATTATAGCGCGGCAGTCAATGCTGATTTTGAGGTTGCTTCAAGTTATGACTCATAATCGTCGTCGCATTTTTGGTTAAACAGAATATTTTTGAGATTTAAAAAAAAAAAACTTTAGTGTTTTTTGAAAAGAATTGTTATTAATATCACTCCAGTAGAGTAAAAAAGTACGTATAAGCTACATTTGCGAAAAAAAATCCAAAAAAAACCCTCATATTTTCAGTTAAAATCATTTGGAAATAATTGCTGGAGACGTCAATAGTGTACCGTTTAATTTTTTGCTCCTATTACAGGCCACACCCGGTATATACTCGTATGTACGATAGATTTTTGTGTCAATTCAGATTGACTCCAACTATGGCAAAGAAGTATAACGTCACAGACAGTAAGAAAACCTGGAAAAGCAAGCCAAATTTGAGCTTTATTCGCTAACATGGTTGCCACTTCGTGAAAGTCTATTTTTATTTGCCCCTTAGCGTTGTATTCGCGTCTCTCTCGTATTAAAAGTGCGATACACTTTGAAATCGAAATGAACTACGAAAAGTATGTCTCTATTACCGCCTGACGCCTAGTTCGTTATTGGACGCAAAACAAAAGAAGCGACATTAGATTAGGACACAGAGGCCACAAAGTCGGCAACTCGGCACCTAGAATAAATATATAAATGCTGGGTTACTAATGAAAACCATAATTCGATTAGCCGTTGTAACAATTTTCCATTAATAATCCTTTTCCCTAAATCGTTTTTCTTAGTAACTGTTAACTTTTTAGGATTTTTAAAAGCAAATCTTGCCTGACCTGGTCTCTATTCAAAGTTTATTTAAATAGAGGTGCAAATAGAGTTTATTTAAATATAATAAAATAAGTGGGTACAAAATATACATCATCATCGTGGGTATATGGACAGCTATTATCAATAATAAAAAGTAAATTCAGTCGATGTGTTCTACAAATTTTTGCCTCGCCACGAACCAGCCATTTTGCCACGGGTTTAAAGTGGCGCGGCGCGAGCCACATATGCACAATATGCACATGCTGGTGGCACGTATGATGGCAACGCTTATTCGAGTTCTGAGCCATCCCAGTACGGTACTCAAGGATCGATTCCAACGGTCTGCTATGGCTTCTCCCAGGTGTTTGATGAAAGATGTCATTTGGGGTGCAAATACGCAATCCACTGACGTTAATAATGGGGTGAAGGTAGCATGTCAAATTTCACAGGCATTTGCATATTGTCTGTGCTTTTCACCTTCGGCCGATTCAAGTTTAATTAAATTATCCTGATTCTCCTTCGGTATATCGAAGTGCTGAAGTGTTTGTACGAGAACGCCACTATGTCAGTCCGACTCCAGGACCAGAACTCAAAGCCTATTCCGTTGCAGCGGGGAGTCAGGCAAGGAGATGTTATTTCTCTTAAACTGTTCTCCGCTGCACTGGAGGATGTTTTCAAGACTCTGGAACAGGACTGGAGAAGGCTAGGCATCAACATAAACGGCGACTACCTCACTCACCTTCGGTTTGCTGACGATATAGTAGTCTTGGCTGAGACCATGGAGGATTTAAGTACAATGCTCAATGAGCTCAGTAAAGCCTCCGAACGAGTTGGTCTAAGGATGAACATGGACAAGACGAAAATCATGTCAAATGTCCATGTCGCACCAACTCCCTTAACAATCGGACACTTTACGCTTGAAGTTGTAGACGATTACATATACCTAGGACAGACTGTCCAGTTAGGTAGGTCCAACTTCGAGAAAGGTTAATCGTCGAATTCGACTCGGTTGGGCAGCGTTCGGGAAGCTAACATCTTTTCGTCCAATATTCCGCAGTGTCTCAAGACAAAAGTCTTTGACCAGTGTGTGTTGCCAGTGATGACATATGGCACTGAAACGTGGTCGCTTACTATGGGCCTCTTAAGAAGGCTCAAAGTCACCCAAAGGTCAATGGAGAGAGCTATGTTGGGAGTTTCTATGCGTGATCGCATCAGGAATGAGGCCATCCACAGCAGAACCAAAGTGACCGATATAGCCCTCCGAATCGCTAAACTTAAGTGGCAGTGGGCGGGGCACATAGCACGTAGAACCGATGGCCGTTGGGGCGGAAAGGTTCTCGAGTGGCGACCACGTACCGGAAGGCGTAGCGTGGGCAGGCCCCCCACACGGTGGACTGATGACCTGGTGAAGGTCGCGGGTGTCCGCTGGATGCGGGTGGCGCAGGACCGGTCATTGTGGAAGTCTTTGGGGGAGGCCTATGTCCAGCAGTGGACGTCTTTCGGCTGACATGATGATGATGAAATTATCCTGAAAGTTTTGTGGTTTCAGAGAAAATAACTTTAACAACAAATGACAATTCTTATGCTGCCGTCCAATTCTTAAAACCGAACTAAGCCACAAATTGTAGTTTTGAGATAAACGCAAAAAACTCCTAAAACGATATCTCTAGACAATAAGAAGGTTTTTCCTGAAAATTTTGAATAGGAAAATTCAAACTAAATTCATACTTGACATAGTAGCGTAGCATTTCGTGAAATACTCTTTTGTTTGTTTTATATTTACAATTTTATATTTTAGATGTGCATATAAATCACGAACAATGCATAATTTCAACACTAAAACATCGCTAAGTATACCGTTTTCTTGCAAAGCATTTGTACATCAATATATAAACATTTAAAACCCAATCATATTTAAAAATATATGCATAGTTAAATAACGACTAAGTAACGTTAAATAACGACTAAATAACGACTAAGTAAGTTAACTGGTCTATAGTAGTAGTGGTCTATAGACTGATCACAATAACGATCAAAAGAAACTTTGTTATAAAAAGGTTTTTGACCTGTAGCCATCTTATAGCTAAGAAATTACGGAAAACTTTAATTGCACTTCGACTGTGTACTAATCTAAAAACACGTTAGATGACGAACCACCGCAGTTAACTTGTTTTAAGTCTTGTAATCCTTCACGAGAAAGTTAATTTGGATTGTCAAAACCACGCAATCCTGCATTTGTTGAATGACAAGTATGTACAAAAGTTATTTGACATAATTCATAATTCTGTGTAAACGAAACACAGTCATGTACGCTATAGGGACGGCCATTGAGATTGAGACGGAAACGTCACGTGAGGTATGTCGGTCTCACTCTCAACGCAAAATGTAATTTCGGGGCATACTTCGCTCGGCTGGCCCCTAGGCGCTGCAGCAGCCCTCGGAAGACTGCTTTCGAGGTCCCTATGCCCTCTATTCTAGAGTTATCTGGAGCACTTTATGGGGCACCTGTGTGGATGGACACCTTTACGCCTATGGGGCCTCAGACCCTATTGAGGCAACTACAAAGGTAAATCAGTGCGTGTAATTCTGGGCCGGACTACTGGCCTATGACCCGCCCTCGAAATCGCAGGCAGAGGTTCTAGCCGAGGTATACCGATACCGTGCGGAATTGAGAGCCAGGGGAAAGCGTCCTAACCAATGGAAGGTAGAAGCCGCAGCAATAACTGACTGGCTTTCGAGATGGAGAGCAGATTTGGAGTTAGCAGTTTAAACATAAGGGTAGCGCTGGCTCATTTTGAGAATTGAAAAAGCCCCCGCTGCCCCCATGGCAGCGCTACACCCATATGTAGCGCAGCAGTAGACGATGTGCGCCACACACTCGAGGTACACGGCGGTATAACTTGGCTGTTAGATTAGGTAAGGAAATCTCGCTACCAACCATTGTATCGAAAATGTTCGATAACGAGAGATCCTGAGAAGCAATGACCTCCTTTTAAGTCCGTATTGGTTTCGAAGGAGGCTGCGGAATTAGAGCGAAGGAACGACCTATTCGCAGACGAAAAACCAGGCACGCATTCCCCCTTTATGCGCATTTGCCTCCTCCCGCCGTAGTGGATAAGGTGCAGGATCACGGAACCCTAATAGCTGTTCAATAAGTTTTCGGCATTAAAGTACTCCAACATTATCCGAGGCACTTTATAAGCGCATCAAGCGAACCTTTCGCTATGCTTGGAAGTGGCGTAGCCGGACAATCGTTGGGGGTTTAGTGGGTAGTCAGGGCCTTCCACCCGTTAGTCCCACTCACCCGTCCAGTCCCCTTCAACCGGTCCGATAGCGCGTAAAAGCAATTCAAAAAAGTTAAAAGCAATTCAAGCAAAGAAAAAATTCAAAAAAGTTTAGATCCACGGCTAACTGCTCCGACTAAGCTAAGATTAGGTTGGGACTACTTCCTATTTTCAATACCAATCTGTGAAAATCACCGGTGGTAGTGTACTCCAGATATTTCTTGTTAATTTCATCCCTCACGCAGCCCATCCACCTTTTCTTTAGCCTTCCCCTTCTGTTACATCGCTCCACCTATATACCTTATACCCTTCCTGACACATGACTTTCATAGCTCCGCGTGTCTAGATACAACTGTAGGTGATTAACAGCTCTTTATACTCATTATTCAATTCGTTCTCGTCACTCCACTCATCCATCACAGCATTCTCGTTTCCTCCGCCACCTTTGCGGCCTATTTTTTGGACACCCTCATGCGTATCTGTGATCATCCACAGATTTTATAAGGTCATGTAGATTTTGCCCTTCAACCAAAGAGGCACTTGGGCGTCACATATAGTTCCCAAGATATTTATAACTATTATAGCTGATATTTATAATTATTGAAATACATAGAATATATTCAAGACTCAGAAACAAATATGCTTATCACTCAGATGCTTTTACCGGCATTCATACCCAGGATCGTCAGCTTCGTAGGCAGGCTAACTAAACCGATAGTCAGAAACTCCTACGTATTGTGTACACAAACTCTGCTAATGCACATAAATGCATTCTTACCTTTTTCCGAGCATTATAAGCAATTTAAATACAAATCCATCATTCACTAAACAACCTTCTGCGCACGGACCTCACCGCCGACTGCTTACTGACAGTGAAACTAGCGGCGCGTGATGTGCGCTTAGACCAGTTTTAACGAAGCAATGCTGGGTAATCGGGTTGTAGTATTGTATTATAACAATGTTCAATGAAGGTATGCACGGCATAAACATAGTCAAGGGATTTTAGCGTTTTTTTGAGTAGTACCAGTTAAGTGTACATAGTTTTCAAAAAAGGTAATAAAAAGGTAAAAGGACTTTAAAGGTTTGTTACGTTTGTGTTCATAAACGTTTTTATAGTTTTGCTTCATGTGCAAGAATTGTGAGGAAAAGTGACAGTTAAAAGCATTTAGATATATTATAGTGTAGTAATGTCTATTAGTCACTTTTTAGTATTGTAAACCCCCGAAAAACATGGGCTTAACGATGTTGGGCGCTTCTGTATCTTCAAAACTACAAATGATAAAAATATAAGCCCAAGATCAGTCGACAGAGAATAAAATTATTTCTTAGAATATGCCCATAACTCAAAAATGGCCATTTGAGGGTTAGTGCGGTTTTAAGAATTGGACGGCAGTATGGCGTTATAGTGGACGGTGTACAGTCAACAGCAAAAGTAGATAATCATTTTAGTACTTTGTTACTTTCACTACTTTAACGCAATTGTCGCAGTCATTCCTGAGAATGGGATTCTTGATGTCATTCCCTTGGCGTTTTTTATTTAAACAATTTTCTGCATAGTTACAATAATATATGAAATTATATTAAATCATATGCAGATTTATCGAATAGGCATCACTTTCAGTCAATTAAGTCCACATTTTATACCACTTTAAATTTTAGATGCCAGGGGAATGAGAAAAAGTTACAGGGGAATAAAAAAACGACAAGGGAATGTCAAAAACGACAAGGGAATGATAAAAACGACAATGGTATGAAACAACTTGTAGTTCAGAGATCAACATGATTTATTTAAAAAAACAAAGTCTACAAAATAAAATAAAAACAGTCTTTCTGTAGCATTGATTGGTATTTTTTTCTTAATCATCTAATTGCAGTCTTGGACTACGTAATTAATATTTTGCATTACTTGCATAACTACGAAACAATATATTTTTTTTGTTTTTTGTGTTTTTTTTTAGCAGTGAGTATTCGCATTATCAGTATCTTACAGAAATTGACCTAGTGTCCCACAGTAAGATCAATAAAGCTTGTGTAATGGGCACTAGATGACGATAATATAATATATAATACATAAAAAAACAACCAAGACTCAGTAACAAACACATTCGTGCTCATCACGTAAATATGTTTGCCCTTACTGAGATTTGAACCCAGGACTAGCTTCGCAGACAAGATCAGTACCAACTAGGCTAATCGCGTCTCGTGCTTTGAAAATCAAAGAAAAAATATATTTTGCAAGAAATCTATGAAAATTATCACTACCCTGCTTAAAACCCAAGGGAATGAGAACCAGGGAAATAAGATAAAGTATGTTTTTTGTCAATTTTGCAGAAACTGTAAATAATATAGAAAAAGCTATTAGGTCAATACATGCAGTCATCTATATAGTATTATTTTCTCTAAACACGCTAAGCTAATTACAAGTAATCAATTTTATATGAAAATACAGGGTAATGATAATCACAGTGAACCAAAGCCAGGGGAATGATATATTTACCTTCATAATTCAGAGCTCCAGCGACGAGTGACGTCCCCTCCCCGCCGTGACGGAAGCGATACTGACGCTTGTCCAGCGTGGTGTGCGTAATGTGTTGAAACGCGTTTAAGTAGGGATGTGCACGTTGTTTAGTTAGCCACCAAGGGAATGATAGCTCAGCTCCGGACAAACCTTTCATTTAGATTCTCGAGAAAACTACGATAAGCACAGCTAACCATATTTTTTTATTTAAATCAAAAAACTATCTTGTAACGATTCTATTCAATACCACTGTTTATTTCAATCCCTGACTTGTTGTTCTTGTAGGAGTTTGTTCACAAAAAGCCGAATGGACGCACCAGGGTAATGAGGTTTTAAGTGTTTGATATTTTTTTAATATTAGTACTACTAATCTATTGAAACAAAAAAGCCGTGCCCCAATAAGATTTTGTGGTATTCTAACGAAAAAAAAATAGTAAGGTTAATTATTTCCATTTAACGGGCACTTTTTCTCCCAGGACGGTGCGTAAACAATAAACATAAAATTATACACACGTATTATCCATATATCCAACGGAGAATACCTTTTAAGCCTTTAAGAGCGCTTTTTCGTTGGTATAGTTTGTTTAGTTTTTATTGCAGATATTATTGTTTTTATTGACTTAAAAGAGTGGCTCAAATTTGAATGAAATATGTTTATTCCTATTATTTTTAGCTAGTATTTACTATTGCTTATGCTTTTTACATTTTATGATTAATATGTACCGTATCTGCAGCGCAGTTCCATAAGTCTCGTAAAATAGGTACTGAAGTAGAACTTTGTCACTTTGTAATTTTGAAAAAAAAAACTAAATGAAATTATTTTCAAAATTTCTTTCTTGGGGTTAAATATGAGGATATCACGTACCATTTTTTGTATATAGTACAGAATAAAATATCAGCTATATCGTGTCTGGAGGAGTTTAATAAAAAAAATGGCTGAAATGTAATGAAGTATTATATTTTTAGAATTGCCACAAAAAGTTCTTTCATATAACACTGTTTTTGAAAAAAAAACCCTTACAAAAATTCAATGACTTAAACTCCGTTCTTAAGGGATTTTTTTAAGAACTGCGTGTCATTAATTTTGTTTTGTCTTCTAGTATTCGTGTGAAAAACGGCTAGACTGTACATTAGTTTTTTTTGAGTACACCTTCCACTAAAGGCTTATTCAATTATGGATATCAAGGGGCTTCGGATTAAGCCAAGCACAATAAAAATATGTCGGTAGTAAAATCAAATAACCAAAACTTATTGAGAAAAACTAATTCATTTTCTCCCCGCTCTTTTCATGGCCACGCGGCTTGGGCCCATCAATCTCCCGCCAAAGAATTAGCCCTCATCAACCGCCCGCGATGACCCTCTGTCATTACCTAATCGTCGCTCTTATGGCCTCAGTTTTCAGGAGATTTAGTTTGAGCGGCAGCGTAATTAAGAATCAAACATGTTTGGGATCCAAATTATAGCCGTGAGTGGATGACTATGCCCAGAAATGGGACATAATTGGCAACTTTACAGTTATTTTATGGTGCAAATGGCAAACCAGTTTTAAGAGAAGATCAAATGTCTTTACTGAACTATAATATGAGAACGCACAAGATATTCGAACCAACCGTCGTATGGGAAAATAAGTATTTTGCTGTTCTGATCAATATATCCATTAATCCATACATTCCATTAAATTTTAGGTTTGCCACCTACTCAAATTGTTGAATACGTATTATCTCCGCTATCCAAAGGTTGTCTGGAAGAGATCGCGTTGTTTACCTTTACCTTAATCTGTTTGTTCTGTATTGTGTTCTGTTTCGTGGTGTGCCATAAACTGTATTTGATTGTATTGTATTAAATACTCTGTCTTACTCTTATATGATTTTGATATACTTTTATAACTTATATACTTTTATCTTAATGGTCTATTATCCATATAGTGACACAATGTTATAAATTATAAGTATTATAACATTTAGAAAATACCCGAATAATATATGTATGTACGCTGATAATAATAAGTTTCATTTGACACATAAAGCATTCATGACCTTTTTTGGTGCTCGAGAATCGGTAACGGTGAGCATTTTGATAGGTTCTTACATTTTGCATCCTAATTTGATATCAATGTGTCGCGCGCTCAGAATATTTATTTACAAAAATGTAGTGGCAAATACGGTTGGAGTTGTGAGAATATGTGCATATACATTATTTAAAGAAGCATGAAAAATTTAGGTATAGACCACGAAAACGTATATTATCTAATTTGAAATTAAATAATTTTTAAAATGTAATAACTTATTAAGTATGCTCGATTTTAGGTACAGTAGTGTGACACAGGTACTTACTATTAAAAGTATCACTAAAATTTACCTTTCAGGCATGCAAAATTTAAGACATATCTTAAATCTTATTTTATTTATTTATAGTCTAAAATTCCTTAATACTGTAAAAATCGTCTTTAGGCAAGCCAATTCATTAAGGTTTTTTTTTTAATTTTATGATAGGTAAGTCTTTTGTCGTATCAGGCACTTTATTATTTATTCAAGAACTATATCTACTCGTACATCGTAATTGCATTATGTCAAAGATTACTACAGTATTCATTCATTCATTCTATAATCCATTCGCTGGCTTGGTTTTGGACACCAAATTTGCCAGCTTTGCATACCCAACATTGATCGTGTCAACTGTAGTTGGCCAACCGAGTATTAGCAGGCACATAATATTTTTGTAAAGTTTAGGTTATCATTACTAAAATCCAAAATCATGTTGTGAGCGATACTTTAACAAATTTTTTTATACCACGTCGGTGGCAAACAAGCGTACGGCCCGCCTGATGATAAGCGGTCACCGCAGCCTATGGATGCCTGCAACTCCTAGGGGTGTCGCATGCGCGTTGCTGACCCTTTAAGAATTGATACACTCCTTTTTTGAAGAACCCCATACTGTAGTCCGTCGGGAAAACCTCGGCAGGGAGCTCATTCCACAATCGGAGCGTCCGAGGGAGGAAATTCCTCTGAAACCGTACCGTACGCGACCATTTAGGTTCTAAGGTGTGAGGATGAATGCCCTGCCGACGGTGAGCGGTGCGATGGTAGAAAGCGGCCGCAGGCATCATGTCGAACAATTCTTCGGAGCACAACCCATTATAGAAGCGATAGAACACGCACAAGGAGGCAAAATTTCTCCTTAAACTCAACGGCTCAATATCGTGAGCTTGGGATCGTCCACGATTCGCACAGCACGTCTCTGGAGCGGATCAAAAGGCCCAAGCTGGTATCCAGGTGCTCCCGCCCAGAGGTGACAGCAATACTCCATATGGGGACGGACTTTCAACTTGTATAAAAGAAGTCTCTGTCCCGGGGTGAAGTATCGCTTCGCTCTATACGAAAGAAAACAGATTGGCCCTCTATAACTGAGACATTTTCCAAGTCACGAAGTTGTAACTTTAACACTAACTTTAATCACATCATAAAAAGTTTGTTATAAGAGGTTGAGTTTGCAAAGTGTAATGAGCAGGAGTCCTTTTAAAAAGAGTAAAAGTATTAATGGTGCTTTGAAAAAAAAACTTTAATCTTTATTTACTTGAACACTTCGTATGGGACGAAGATTATAATAAATTTGTATAAAACGTGCAAATTACAAATTTCATTGTGTTGGGCGAAGAAGCGATTCTTGGTACACGGTCCTAACGTGTAAAAATTCCATGTGTTTTCGCACTCGCTTATAAAAATTAAACTAGAATACGAAATGAATGTCTCACACACGAAGAAGGTTTTTTTTTTTATGACCCGGGTATGTCCTAAAACTACGATCAAGACCACCGGAGGATGGGCAGCAGCATCCCTGGAGTGCGGTGGAGACACTGCGATCGCCAACCCGCATGCGAAGCGTGGCGATTATGGCAACTACCCCTCAATGACATACACAAACAGGCCACGGCCCCGAGGTTCCGGCGACCCCCAGTACCCTGGTTCTGGTAGCGGCCAGGGTACTAGCGGGGTCAGGGGTGCGAAGAATCTCCGGTTAAGATCCGGCTACCACCACCGACGACTTCTGGCCCTGGCAACATACAACACACGAACACTGCGGACCGACGAAAAGATAGCGGAACTGGAGGAAGGATTGAGCAAGTTGCGTTGGGATATCGTAGGGTTATCTGAAGTCCGAAGAGAGGGGGAGGACACGATAACAGTCCCAGGGAGGTGTTGGGTTTATCGTCCACAAATCCCTCGTGAACAACGTGGTGAAGATCGAGAGTGTGTCGGCTAGGGTGGCGTACCTTATACTCAGAGTATCCGAGAGGTACTCGTTGACGTTCATACAGGTGTACGCGCCGACTTCGGCACACTCCGACGACGAGGTGGAGGCTATGTATGAGGATATATCAAAGGTCATGCATAGTTCCAAAACCTACTGCACCGTTGTTATGGGGAATTTCAACGCGAAACTGGGCAAGAGAGACGGCGAAGAGCCGAGAGTGGGGCAATTTGGAGTTGGAAGTCGGAACCATCGGGGCCAACTACTGGCTGGTTTCTTGCAGAAGGAGGGAATCTACATGATGAACTCCTTCTTTAAGAAACGCGAGCACAGGAAGTGGACCTGGATGAGTCCCGACGGTGCAACAAAAAACGAGATTGACTTCATAATGTCGACGAAGAGGCATGTATTCAATGATGTCTCTGTGATCAATACGGTTAAAACCGGAAGTGATCATCGTCTGGTAAGAGGCACATTGAATATATGCGTCAAGCTAGAGCGCTCTCGACTGATGAAGTCCACGCTCCGTCCAGCAGCAGTCCAAATCCAAAACCCCGAGAGCTTTCAGCTGGAACTCCAAAATCGTTTCGATTGTCTAGGCGGCGATGTGGACGAATTCAACGACGGGTTTGTGGAAGCTGTCCATAGCATTGGGTCTAAGTTCTTTAAGGCCCAAAGAACTCAAATAGCCAAAAGGCTCTCTATCCACCACTCTACCACACCGCTCAGCCACCATCACCACTCAGAGGCTCATCGAGGAAAGGAATGAGATAATTCTGCAGTCTTCAGCCGATGCGAAATTATACAGGCAGCTTAATAAACAGATCTCCAAGTCCCTTACCCGCGCTCTGCGCCAATTCAATACAAATCGTATTGAAGAGGCCATCGAGCAGAATAAGGGCTCTAAAGTTTTCTCAAAAGATCTGTCTATTGGGCAGAGCCAGCTCGCCAGATTGAAAACTGAAGATAGTAGAATCGTTTCGTCCAAATCTGAGCTTCTGAGTGAGATAGAGTGCTTTTATGGACAGCTATACACGTCAACTAGCAGACCCGAAGTTGGTCTGGCGGAAGACCCTAGAGCTAGATTAACCCGGCACTATACCGAAGATATCCCGGACATCAGCCTGTACGAGATTAGAATGGGTCTTAAGCAGCTGAGGAACAACAGGGCACCCGGTGAAGACGGAATTACAGCTGAACTGCTGAAGGCGGGTGGAAAACTGGTCCTTAGGGCCCTTCAGAAGTTGTTCGACTCCGTCTTACTGGAAGGGAAAACTCCAAAGGCATGGAACAGACGTGTGGTGGTGCTGTTCTTCAAAAAGGGTGACAACTCCTTACTGAAGAACTACCGACCCATCTCACTTCTGAGCCATGTCTGTAAGCTGTTTTCAAGAGTCATTACGAACCGTCTCGCACGCAGGCTAGATGACTTCCAGCCTCCCGAACAAGCCGGTTTCCGACGAGGCTTTAGCACCGTAGACCACATCCATACGCTCCGTCAGGTTATACAGAAGACTGAGGAGTATAACCTGCCCCTCTGTTTAGCGTTCGTGGACTACGAGCAAGCCTTCGATTCGATTGAAACGGGGGCTGTACTACAATCTCTCCAACGGTGCCAAGTGGACTACCGCTATATCGAAGTGCTGAAGTGTTTGTACAAGAACGCCACTATGTCAGTCCGACTCCAGGACCAGAACTCAAAGCCTATTCCGTTGCAGCGGGGAGTCAGGCAAGGAGATGTTATTTCTCCTAAACTGTTCTCCGCTGCACTGGAGGATGTTTTCAAGACTCTGGACTGGAGAAGGCTAGGCATCAACATAAACGGCGACTACCTCACCTTCGGTTTGCTGACGATATAGTAGTCTTGGCTGAGACCATGGAGGATTTAAGTACAATGCTCAATGACCTTAGTAAAGCCTCGAGCGAGTTGGTCTAAGGATGAACATGGACAAGACGAAGATCATGTCAAATGTCTATGTCGCACAAACTCCCTTAACAATCGGACACTTTACGCTCGAAGTTGTAGACGATTATATATACCTAGAACAGACTGTCCAGTTAGGTAGGTCCAACTTCGAGAAAGAGGTTAATCTTCGAATCCGACTCGGCTGGGCAGCGTTCGGGAAGCTACGGCACATCTTTTCGTCCAATATTCCGCAGTGTCTCAAAACAAAAGTCTTTGACCAGTGTGTGTTGCCAGTGATGACATATGGCACTGAAACGTGGTCGCTTACTATGGGCCTCAAAAGAAGGCTCAAAGTCACCCAAAGGGCAATGGAGAGAGCTATGTTGGGAGTTTCTCTGCGTGATCGCATCAGGAATGAGGCCATCCGCAGCAGAACCAAAGTGACCGATATAGCCCTCCGAATCGCTAAACTTAAGTGGCAGTGGGCGGGGCACATAGCACGTAGAACCGATGGCCGTTGGGGCGGAAAGGTTCTCGAGTGGCGACCACGTACCGGAAGGCGTAGCGTGGGCAGGCCCCCGCCACGGTGGACTGATGACCTGGTGAAGGTCGCGGGTGTCCGCTGGATGCGGGTGGCGTAGGACCGGTCATTGTGGAAGTGATATGTACGCGTATGCGTGACGTCACTGAGGCGTCCGGTTTAAGATGACCCGCGCCCGCTCCGCACTTCAGTAATAAACGAGCTCTCGCCGTAAACAGCTGTTTCATTGCGTCCACATACCTATCAGTGGCTAACGAGGCTGTGTCTTACCCGCGCGTTAATTAAAATAAAAATGTCCGCGTTCTTAGGCAGTGTTTCAAATTTTGACCCTAATACGCAGGAATGGCAAATATTTGCTAGTAGATTGAAGCAGTTTTTAGGGTTAAACTCAATTGACACGGAGGAAAAGAAGAAAGCGGTATTGTTAACGCATCTTTCGGATGACGCATATCGGCTACTTACAAACCTCGCGCACCCAAGGAATGTGGAAATAGTGAAGTACGATGAGCTGATCGAATTACTCAATGGCCATTTTACACCGAAGAGGTCAACCTTCGCCGACAAGGCCAAATTTTACAACGCGGTAAGGGCAGAGGGCGAGAGGATCGAAGACTGGGCGGCTCGACTACGTGGGCTCGCGGTTCACTGCGAGTTTGGAACCGCCCTCGAAATGATGCTCCGCGACCGTTTTGTTCTTGGATTCAACGCGGGTCCAGAACGCGACCGGCTCTGCGAGCAGGACGTGAATACGTTGACGTTTACCAAGGCGTTGGAGTTAGCTCAACAGGCGGCGTGTGCTCGGCAGGCAAGAGCTGCACCTGTAGTGCCCAAAGAAGAGCCACTTTACCGAACGGGCACAATAAAAAGTGGCAGCGCCCGCGGTGGTCATGGAGACAACGGTAGTCGCGGCAGGCAGAGTAGCCGTCCGACAGAAAACGAGGTCTTTTCGCCTCGTTGTAATGTTTGTGGTCTTCGTAATCACGCAGCAGACAGGTGTAAATTTCGAAATTACAGGTGCCAAAGGTGTCATGAAAAAGGGCATCTTAAGAAGGTCTGCACATCCAGCCGCGTACATAATATTGATCTAGGGCAGTCGTCGGAAGTTCAAGAGTCACAGTGCAACAGTGATTGTGAGGAATGCCATCTGCTCAATTTAAGGTGCGTCAGTTATGATCCGATCTTAGTGCCGGTAGTCTTAAAAAATAATGTAAGCTTGAACATGGAACTGGACTCGGGTTCCAGCACGAATGTAATCAGTGAGTCTTTATACGCAAAGCATTTCTCTAATTTTCCTTTGGAAAAATGTAACATTAAAATGTGTTTCTATAACGGACATAAAATCACGCCCGAGGGAAGATTCGCAGCAGATGTTACTTATCGTAATGTAACGAAGCAATTATCATTCTATGTCGTTAAGAACGGAGCAAATCCATTACTTGGGCGTGAGTTCATGGTCAAGTTTCAAATAAGGTTTATAGCAGGCAACAACAACATTATTGTAGATGATTGCTCGGATCCCGAGGTAAAATCAGTGTTAAATAAGTATGTACCGCTATTTCGTGAGGAACTAGGCTGTTTTAACAAGTATAAAGTAAATATCCATTTGAAGGAAGGGGTCAAACCTAAGTTTTTTAAACCTAGACCGTTACCTTTTGCATTAAAATCTCAAGTAGAAAGCGAGTTAACAAGGCTCACGAATGAAGGTATTTTAATTCCCGTTAATTATTCCGATTACGCCACGCCGATAGTGCCGGTACTAAAACGAAACGGCAGCGTGCGGATATGCGGAGACTATTCTCTCACATTAAATAATGATATTTACATTGATAAATACCCACTTCCACGGATTGAAGATATTTTTGCTAAATTGAGTGGAGGGGAGCATTATTCAAAGTTAGATTGTAGTCAAGCCTACAATCAATTAGTTCTTTCAGATGATGCTCAGAAGCTTACCACAATCAACACTACGAAAGGCTTATTCATGTACAGGCGTTTGTGTTTCGGGCTTGCCTGTGCTCCTGCGATCTTTCAGAGAACGATTGAGAACTTGCTAGCAGGAATCGAGGGTGTAGCGGTATTCCTCGATGATGTTTGCGTCACAGGCGCCACGAAGGCGGAACATTTAACTCGGTTAAATTTAGTGTTTGACAGGTTGCAAGACGTTGGATTGAGACTGCAAAAGAACAAATGTGCTTTTTTTCAGAATAGCGTGACGTATTTGGGCCATATCATTGATAAAAATGGCTTGCATAAGTGCCCTAAAAAGGTTGAAGCAATAGTTAATGCGCCGCGTCCTGGTCATATAAGGGAACTTAAAAGTTTTTTAGGTTTGGTAAATTACTATCGCAACTTTGTGGAAAACGCTTCGAGTATATTGTGTCCACTTCATGAATTATTGCGTGCGGACGCGGGGTGGGAGTGGACACCGCGGCATGAGGCCGCCTTCGAGCGCATGAAGCGCGCGCTGGCGTCCGAGCGCGTGCTGGCACATTTCGACCCCAGCGCGCGCCTCTTGCTCAGCGTGGATGCTGGACCAGCTGGCCTCGGTGCTCTTCTCTCGCAAATCTGTGCGGACGGGGTTGAGCGCCCCCTCGCTTATGGCTCGCGCTCACTGACCGCTAGTGAGCGAAACTACAGCCAGTTACACAAAGAAGCGACAGCCATAGTGTTTGGAATCAAAAGATTTCATCAGTATTTGTACGGCCGCTCCGATCCGTTTATTTTGAAAACCGATCATAAGCCTTTGTTAGCAATTTTTGGCAAAAAGAACGGTATATCGGTGATGACAGCTTCCAGGTTAGTGAGGTACGCTATTTTTTATCCGCGTATAATTATAATATCCAGTACACTTCGGGCAAGGATAATTTAGTGGCCGATTATTTCTCGCGCGCATGTCCGACTGTACTATCAGATAACGGGACAGGGTCACCCTCAAAACAGTGCAACTTACTGTTAATGCGTTACAACTTGCTAATTTAACCCCGCTAACCTACAAGGACATTCAGAGTGCGACAGCTATAGATAAAACCTTAACGACGGTAGCAAAATATATACAACACGGTTGGCCGCGTAAAATCAAATGCTCTAAGATCGAACCTTATTTTCGTTGTCGAAATGATCTAGAACTAGAACATGGTTGTATAATGAGAGGTCATCGCGTGGTAATACCTCAGAGCCTGAAAAACAGCTTATTAAGAGAATTACATAAGACCCACTTAGGCATAGTTAAAACTAAAAGCAATGCTCGATCGCGCATGTGGTGGCCCGGTATAGACCGGGACATCGAACAGCTGATCGGCGCGTGCGCGGTGTGCAGCGCGCTGCGCGCCGCGCCGCCGCGCGCGCCGCCGGCCCGCTGGAGCCGCCCGCCGGGGCCGTGGCACCGGATACACATTGACTACATGATGGTAGCTCAAAGAACTTATTTGATTGTGGTAGACGCTTTTAGCAAATGGGTAGAATGCATAGGCATGACTGGTGGTACTACTACGAAAAATTTAATTACGGAATTATCATTGTTGTTTTATAGATTTGGGCTACCCGATACCATTGTCTCTGATAACGACGCCAAGATAGCATCTCAAGAATTTGTTAATTTCTGTAAAATGGGTGGCATCAATTATGTAACTTCACCTATATATCACCCCATTAGCAATGGTTTAGCAGAGTGTGCTGTGCGGAATTGTAAAAAAATTATCAAATCTATTTCAGAACAAGACTCTGGAAGTATAATTGGATTGAATTGTACATTGCAGAGTTATTTGTTCGAATATCGTACAACAGTGCACTGTGCTACGGGAGTAACGCCGGCTAAGTTGATGTTTGGTCGGGAGTTGCGATCGAGATTAGACCTCATAGTACCGCCGCGAGGCAAAACAGCTGACGCCGTGCATTCCTCGCCGTTGGCGCCTACGCAGCCCGGTAAACAAGCGCGTTCATTTAACATCAATGAACTCGTTTGGGTTAAATGTTTTGATAATCGAAAACCATTTTGGGCTAAAGGTAAAATAATTCGAAAAGTGGGCTGCAGAATGTACCTGGTCAGCTTGGATAGACAAAATATTAATTGTAGACGTCATATTGACCAGATATTACGATATACGAACAATAACGATAACTTTAATGATAGTAGTGAGAACATAATGTTAACAACACCTTCTATTTTATCCGATATTATTCCGGATTCAGTCACCCCAACCGCAGCTTCACAAGACCATTCGACAGAGCCTAATGAGAATAACGAGAATGATCCTATAGTTATTAACTCAGATATAGCGAATGAAGTGTCTAATGAAGAACGTTGGGAGGACGCGGAAGCAGTAGAGGAGGACCTGGGGGCTGAGCGACCGATGATAGTAACAGACTCGTTGGCACCCGCGGCAGGCGAAGGCGCGACTGCTGTCGCCTCATCGCGTGAATCGTCGCCCAATCCCCAACGTCGTCATCAATTGCGACCTAGGTCTAAAGTAATTAGTTATAAGATTTAGCGTACGTGTTTATGTGTAATATGATGTAATGATTTAAGTTTACCATTGGTCCAGGTTCCCTTAATTATGATGGGAGGAGATGATATGTACGCGTATGCGTGACGTCACCGAGGCGTCCGGTTTAAGATGACCCGCGCCCGCTCCGCACTTCAGTAATAGGTTATAGGTTTACGCGGGCTGGTTTTCCGCAACTCGACGTCATATGCGCCTATTTTGCGTGATGGGTTGTTGACGCTACACGTGCCAACCCAATTCTACCAGAAAGCCTAGCAGACCCTTGATGTTGCCGACGACTTCTGGCAGCGACCTCGGGGATCCGAGGTATTTTGCCCGGTATGCTGCCACTTCAGGACATGTCAGGATGACGTGAGCGGCTGTCTCTTCGTCCTCCATGCAGGCTCTGCAGAGAGGGCTATCTGTAACACCTAAAGTGAAGAGGTGCTTGTTTAGTAAGGCATGTCCAGTTATGGCCCCTGTTAGGAGACGGAGTGCTGGCCTTTTCAGCTGCATCAGCTTCCTAGACAATCCGGGGTTGATTGTCGGGAGGGCCTCCCTGGTTTGCCTGGCACTTCAGTAATAAACGAGCTCTCGCCGTAAACAGCTGTTTCATTGCGTCCACATACCTATCAGGAAGTCTTTGGGGGAGGCCTATGTCCAGCAGTGGACGTCTTTCGGCTGACATGATGATTATTTTTATATCTTATTTGACGATCATGATGCTAATTCTTATATTTTTTACATGAATTCAAACATATATTGTAATTGTTCACGCCGCTGCGTTC
Source organism: Notocelia uddmanniana (assembly GCA_905163555.1). Classification (NCBI taxonomy): domain Eukaryota; kingdom Metazoa; phylum Arthropoda; class Insecta; order Lepidoptera; family Tortricidae; genus Notocelia; species Notocelia uddmanniana. Next base: position 20,915,176 of record LR991071.1, read on the forward strand.
AGCACTTCATTTCGTTAATATTATATTTTTGTTGTTACTTAATATTGAACTTTATTTACACTACACAAGGCATATATTGCATTGTATCGAGCCTTTGCCAATGAGATCCCTTGCATATCGCGTGATACATGTAATTAGCCAATCACAGCTCACAGCACACCCAAGCTCGTAGAATGAGAGCCATCTGCTCGACACTTGCTATTCTATCGCCTCAGAGAACACTACTCAAAATACAAATTTTTGTAATTTAAAACTGTAATATACAGTTTTTTGGCGTTAATTCGTTTTTTCTACTTTCTTCCTTGTTCCCGTATGGAACAGTAATTATTATCATGAAATAAATGAATCTGAATCTGAACCCTTTCTTGCAAGATACACAGTAATGCAAAAAAGGGCTATCCGAGCAATTTATAACTTGGGGTCGCGTGATTCATTAAGAGAATTTTTCAAAGAAATAAATATTCTAACCCTGCCGTCCATATAAATATTTGAAATAATAATGCATGTTAGGAAGAATTTGGGCAATTTTCCAACGAACGCTGATAAACCAATAGCCACGAGAAATACTGGGAAACTCAAAATAACCTTCTATAGACTAGTAAAGGCGAAAAAGTCGTTCTTGGGAAATTGTATCAAATTCTACAATAAAATTCCTAAACACATTACTGAACTTAGCAATTCTAAATTCAAATCTGTAGTAAAACAAACACTTATTTCAAGAGCATATTATAAGATAAACGATTACATCATGGATAGGGATGTTTGGCAGTGATAGCGTCCTCAACGGGTAATCTATCGCGAAAATATATTTTCTACTGTAGCATATGTAATTTTATATTTAACTATATAATGTATATTGTTTTGAAAAAATGACACCTCGCCGAGTTTCTTACGCCGGTTCTTCTCGTGGCAGAGGTATATTTTTTCGAACCGGTGGTAGTTTATTGACGTTCATAGGTGCATGTAATATGCCTAATTTGAAGAATAAACTACTTTTACTTTTACTTTTTTTTTACTAGTACGCCAAAAAATTACTTCAACACTACTAGCTCAGATGACCGAACATTATAACATTTTCACAAATTTAAGGCACTAAATACCTATCTAACATCGACATTAGAGGTCTTAAATTCTCCGAACGCTCGCTTGAAGATGGTATTTTAAAGGCACTTAGGGGAAGGGGGGTAAGCGATTCCTTGCGCCCGAATCGTTTCGCTCTGTATCACTATTCACAAATCTCATCAATTCGCTACACACTAGTATATCTTGAAATTCATCATATTCACCCAATAAACCGATTCATTTAGATTACATCTACCAATATGGTCTAAGGAAACAAGGTCTGCTGCTCCGGATCGTGACACAAGCCCAAGTCACTGTACAGCCTGTTCACACACGAACTCACACTCCGAACGCTAACCACCGATAGGCTCGATGTGATGACGTAGGCTTGTCTCACTCGCACAAAGAATTTTCCCGGAGTGTCCCTGGCGTGTGCTGTCTCTGTGTGCACCCACACGGGCAGGGAAAGCATTCGCTCGGTGTACCCTTTGCATTTCATTACATCGTCTAACGTGTTGGGTATGTGGTACTTCCGTACCTCGGTGCTTTGGCGCCGCGCACGCCTCCCAAGGGTTCGGGACACACGGTACGGTTTCAGAGGAATTTCCTCCCTCGGACGCTCCGGTTGTGGAATGAGCTCCCTGCCGAGGTATTCCCGAAAGACTGCAGTATGGGGTTCTTCAAGAAAGGAGTGTATAATTTTTTAAAGGGTCGGCAACGCGCATATTATACCCCTGGAGTTACAGACGTCCATAGACTGCGGTGACCGTTTGCGATCAGGCAGGCCGTACGCTCGTTTGCCATCGATGTGGTATTAAAATGAAGGTGAAATCAGGGTTCGGACTCAAGGCCTTTCAACTCTCCATAGCAGGGTGTTATTGTACTCATTTTGTACCTCGGTAGCCGGTAGCCTTGCAATGTAGGCAATAAAAATCACGTGTATGTTCTTATCCCCGGGACCCGGGTATGTCCTAAAACTACGATCCAGACCACCGGGGGATGGGCAGCAGCATCCCTAGAGTGCGGTGGAGATACTGCGATCGCCAACCCGCATGCCAAGCGTGACGATTATGGCATATACCCCCCGTGAATTTGGGGGAGGCCTATGTCCAGCGGTGGACGTCCTTGGGCTGATGGTGGTGTTGGTATGTTCTTGCAGAATGTAAATCGTCATTTAGGGGACTTCCTGGGTTGGCGAGGCGGTATCGGTATGATCAGACTTCTTATATTTATCAGCGGTTCCGAAATGGAGGAGAGTGGCCCATATCGTGCAATGAGCTAAAGGAGGCACTTTCCAAGCGGCATATTGAATTAAGAGACATAGTAAAGGACTTATTAGATACATTAGTAAATTACTACAGAGGCCGGGACGAAAGGGGTTGCCGGCCGAAGACATATAGGTCTAAGGCTGGCAACCCCATATTTCCCGCCGAGGTATGTGTAGTGCTTTTCTCAAACATGCAATGAAATGAACAACAAAAAAATCAAAGTTTTATTTTTAATACGCATAGTGGCAGAATGTCATGATGCCTGTGCCACAAATTTATGTGGAATGGAAATTAAAAAAGAGGACTTTGCCGGCCTAGGCCTGCAAGATTTGTATGAAATTCCATTAATGACCTCTTGTCCTAGCCGCACCTGAAACGTCATACTTCGCAGCCTATTATAAGGAACATAACATCAATATTTCATTGCATATTTGAGAAAAGATATTTATTTCCTTTACAAATCTTCTTTAGCGTTCTCTTTATTGGTAATAAAGGCCTATGCACACTTAATTAGGTACTGATATAGATTCTATTATTTTAACTTTTTGCTTTGTATAGTATGTACTAATATAGGTACTAGTTATTTAGATTGCCCTATTGTCTTGTTTATCCTTTTTTTTATTGCTTCCGTTTTATTTTTGTCCTTTTCTGTATGTGTCTATTTGTTTTCAGTTTGTCGTGTTACCCCCTTGCCTTCATTAAATGGACTCTGCGGAAGACGAGCCAGCCTTAACCTAGCAACATGCTGAGCAGGGTCCATTTCATGACACCTACACTGTTTTTTATTCTTTTGTCTGTGATTAAATTGTATTTGTTTCTGTTTTGTGTATGTTGTCACGAATAAATGTTTGAAGTTTTGAAATCTAAAATTAAAATACTTTTAAATTTTAAAAATGTTTAAGAAATAAGATTAATTCACTAAAAGATTGTCAATGGGCACAAGAAAGAATTTATTTATTTTTTAGGCTCACATGTTACAATTACAATCAATTAATAAGACTTATGAAGTAATGCTTAACAATTAGAGCTCGACTATATACGTGTGCACAGAGGGTTAAAACATTTAAGCAAATATGTATGATGCTAAGTAGGAAACAAAATTTTTTGTCAGAGATAAAAAAAAAAGTTAAATTTGTACACTAATTTAAATGTAAGCACACAGTAAAGAATCAGTACTAACTCGATTCACACTCTCAGTTTACAGCTAACGTATAACATTGCCTCCGCATCGAGAAATGAGAAAATCTTCTTACACTGGTTCAGTCTGGTTCACCTGTGATGTGAAGTATTGTGAATAAACTCAGGCCTGGGGATATGCCCGAAGTTCCGGCAACAGTTCCGGTAAAACCGGAATAATCCGCAAGATCTAGTATTTTTACGTGCACAGACGTTGCGCTTCTGTTTCATCTAGATAGCCACGGCAGCGGCGCGCCAAGTTCGAAGAAAAACCCAAGCACTGCAACTTGTTCACACTTTACTTTTATCATTACAACTTTTGACTTTTAAATACTATAACGTTGCCAAACAAGCATACGGCTCGCTTGATGGCAAGTAGACATCGCAGTCAGCACTTTGCCGATTATGGTTGATTTGGGGGTACAAATGCAGGGCCGCGCTCTGAACTTGGGAGCTGCCGTCTTTTGTGAGGTTGAGGTACAGTCAACAGCAAAAGTAGATGATCATTTTAGTACTTTGTCGCACTAACGTAACTATACTGCGAAAGTTGGAATGCGACAAAGTAGTGAAAGTGACAAGGTAATAAAATGATCATCTACTTTTGCCGTTGACTGTACTTCCCTAATTAGGCTACTCAACATACGATTGAGCTGACTGTACTCTACCTACTCTAATAGTCACTAATAATTATCATCTGACAGGGAAATAAATAACATCTAACAGATAAATTGTTAGAGCAGCTGTTAGAACAGATCAAATAAATTCGAATACTTCGTTCTGTTACATAAAAAAAATTTAAGAAAAAAAAACTGACTTCAATGGGTGAGGCCGGTGAAAGATTATTATACTCAGATGGTGCACTCTTAGATTCCATACAATAAAATAAAAATGGCTATAAGTATGTTTATAATGGTAGAAGACTAAGTACCCTCAATTCTCATGATCTCATGGAATCATGGAAAAACCTTGCTTGCTTGACAAACAAAACGAAGAGAACAAATCGCCAAACGTGAACTACGCGTCGTTGAAGAGTTCCGTTCTGACTGATCATCATCAGCAGTTCCACTTCATCAAATGTCACTTTTATGAATGAAAATGCTCGATTTGTTGATAAAAATACAAAAATCACTATATGTTTGCCTTTAAGATTTGAGGAGTTCCCTCAATTCCTCATGGATCCCATCATCACAAATCAAGCTTGACATAAATTAATCGTGAAAATAGAAATTGCTTAACAAACATAGCTAGGAGGACAATTCGCCAAACGTGAACTTTTCGTCTTTGAAGAGTTCTGTTCTGATCATCATCAGCAGTTCCACTTCATCCAATGTCACATTTTTGGATGAAAATGCTTGACTTGTTGATAAAAACACAAAAATCACTATATGTTTGCCTTAAAGATTGGAGTTCCCTCAATTCCTCATGGATCCCATCATCAGAACTGCGTTTTGACAAAAACGGGACCAACTTGGATATATATACTTACAATCAATAAAAGAATTTTTCAAATCGGTTAAGTAATGACGGAGTTATGGAGTAACAAACATAAAAAAAACATACAACCGAATTAATTACCTCATCTTTTGAAATTTTGAAGTCAGTTAATAAAATAAATAAATAAATATTAGGGGAGATTTTTTTTACACTAATGGAACTAGTCCCAGAGGAAGCTCAATAACGCTTGTATTATGGTTACTAGACGACGATATATTTAATGTTTGAAACCCACAGAGAGCGTCGTTGCGTGGCGGAGGCGGTTTTCCGGTAAAGCGTACGATGTCCGGCGGACGTCGCACCAATAAACCGGGCGGGAAAGCGGAGCGTAGGTGTGTCATATGAAGCAGTAATCGACACTATCGACAGTCGACAGTTTCGGAAAGATCAAAAATTCAAAACCACCTAAGCCCCGCACCGCATCGCGCATGATGGTTGCCATTTTATCACTTATCGTCGTGGATAAAACGCCCGTCACTCTCACACTCGCGTACTTGTCAGAGCGTGACGAATGTCTTATCCACGACGATAAGTTTAGTGATAAAACAGTAACCATCATAGGCCCGCTGATCTGTGCGCTTCGACCTTAATAGATATCGCCTATACTTAAGTAAATACATAGAAAACAACCAAGTCTCTGGAACAAATGTGTCTGCTTACTACAAAAACAAATGCCCTTACCGGGATTCGAACCCGGGACCTCTAGCTTCGGAGGCAGCGTCACTACCAGTACCAACTAGGCTAAACAGGCCGACAGGTGTAAGTGGATAACCCCCGGAGGTGCGTTCAATATCAGATTGGTACAACTCTGCAGAATAGAAGGTGTTTTACCGAACACAGGCGCTATCGTGTGTGTATTTTATGTAACCCTGTTCCTGATATTTATTTTATTTTTACCGTCATAAAAATAAACTGGAGCCGGTCGTAGGCATAAAAGTGTCGTTTTAATGCCGCTAAACCCGTGTCGGGGATGTGTCACTTTAAATTTATCGCCGAATTTGTTTTATGCTGTACAAGCGACATCGGATATTTAATCCTAAGTTGGTTAATTTATGACCGGCATCGTGAAAAAGGTGATGTGGTCAACAGAAAAGACCTACGTTTAGAAATAAGTCTTGAATGTATATTTTGCGCCTGTTTTTTACCGACTTCAATACAAGGAAGGAAGTTCTCAGTTCGTCTGCATGTTTGCTTGTTTTTTTTTTTCTTGACAACGTTGGCCGATTTTGATAATTCTTTTTTTTGTTTCATAGCAGGTACCGACATTGGTCCCATATATATTTTGTGAAGGTCTGATGATGGGATCTAGGTGGAATCGAGGGAACTCCTTGAATTTGATAGGCACGCATATGCCGATTTCGGTATTTTCTTCAGGTAACCAAGCATTGGCTCACGGAAACCACAAATTGTCGGATAGCAAGTACAAAATTGGAGTCGGTTTTTTTTCGTATAAATTATTTATGTTTTGTTGATGGCAAACCGCCTATTTAATTATTAATTTAACATATAATCACTGACAGCATACACCAAACATGACATAGGAGTATATTACGCGCTGATCTCTTATTCACAAACCGAGTCGTCTAACTGTCACCTCACACTTCACCCGTTTTTATATGGAAACTCTCAAATGTCATTTGTCAAAACAATATTTATTGTATATCAATTTAGCGTAACTATGAAGTGTGTTTTGGATACACGTATCACCCTACGTATCAAATTTATGCTAGATAGACATAAATAAACCGGCCAAGTGTGTATCAGGCCACGCGTAATGAAGTGTTCCATACCTACTACTAATCCACATTTAAAACCACTGTCCTATACTTTGACTTCAAAAAGGTCCCTAAGCGGCCCCATGTTTAAAATTCACTATACACGTTACACGTCCATCTTTGGGTCACCGACTTACATATGTGTACTAAAGTTCAACTCAATCGATCCAGGGGTTCGGAGCACATTGGATATGCGGACGGACAGATGAACAGACATACGAGCAGGGTAAACCTTGATACGAGTGATCCTATAAGGATTCAATTTTTTCCTATTGAGGGAAGGAACCCTAAGAGATGTACAGAAAATGACATTTTGAACTACATAAAACGTTACTTCATCCCCACTCCGTAGCATTACCATGAGTTTGCAGTGACCGTACTCGCTAGCGACTGCGTAAACAATCAGTATGGAGAATAAGTACAGCGCCTCTGGTGGTCACTCATAGAACTACAGATCGGTACTCGTACCATGAGTCAATTATACGTTTACTATACTCGCTAACGTTAACTCGATTCATCGAGTAGTTTACGTTACGATCGGAGTGACGTGCCTAACTTCACAGCATACAAAGCTCTCTTTCTAACTATACTGAAAAGACAAAGCAAGGACGATATTGGACAAAAGGCTAAGTACCCAAGGCTTCCTTTCAAAAGTATAGAAATAAATCTGCTAATTTAAAGTGTCGTAGAACAGTAGCACAAGGTCAAATGTTAGTAAATCTTGTATTTGCTTTGGTTATTTTTGGTTATTATTGCCATACCTATAAACTGAGTGATGCAGTCTTCCCAGTTTTTATGATGAGTTTTTTTTTGTTTCATGTGATTAGATGTACATAGATTATATATAATTAATAAACCTAATCTCATTTTATAGTATGTTGAAGTGAATTTTTTCATTTATTTCTCATATCAGCCTGAATTCATCTCTGTTATTTGTCGTTCATCTTCTTATGCAGCCGTCGCTAACATATTCCACACCAAATAATGCCTTGCCGATATTATTTAAATAAATAATTATTACAATAACTTATGAAACAAGATCTCTAATAAGCTTTCACGCTCCAATTTGCTAGTGAAATAGTTTACTACAGTCGATACGGTATTTTTCGAAAGCGACTGTCAAATTGGTGACTCATGGTACCGATCTACGGCAAGCGCTACAAAAAGTTAGTCGCTAGCGAATATTACGTTAGCGTATGGCGGGCGCAGTGAACGCGCGGTTGACTCATGGTACGAGCACAATCGAAATCTACTCGAAACGCGTTTATTCGGTAGCGACTGTAGTAACGTAATGTATATTTTCGATAGCATCTCATGGTAGCGGTACTGGTCGTGAAACTGCTTGTGTATACACGTTATGCAAACGTGAAATGGCCAATACTTTCACATTTTATTAGTCTGTAAACGAAATAGCTTTTTTATGTATCCTACTGAGGTTATTGCTTGTTTTATGTAAAACAGTATATGTATAGTAATGTAAAATAATATGGAGAACGAGCAATTGCAAGTAACAGTACGACAACGTAACTAAATGGACGCTACGACTCCCAAGCTTGATGCCCTTTTTCTTGTTAAGAGGGCGCAGTGCTATCGGTTCTCCATACAAACTTATTTACGCTCTCATTTTAAAACGCCATGCTAGAATAACATGAACCTTTGTATACACAATGGGATCCGGCATATATAGGTTTAATATTAGTTTCTGTTGCTAGAAATTGTAAAAGAAAAATAATACAGCGGTTTTTTGAGTTTTTTACGGCTTGTATGAAAACCTTAATAATCGCTGTATTTTTTCTCCAATATAATTTCAAGCAACAGAAACTAATTTCCGACCTAGATATGCCGAATCCCATTGTGTATACAAAAGTTTCACGTTATTCTAGCATGGCGTTTTAAAATGAGAGCGTTAATACGTTTGTATGGAGAACCGAACGTACTGCGCACTCTTAAATATTCTGAAATGAAATGAAATTTATTTGCTAAGAATGGGTTACAGTAGTTGTTATTTTACAATTTATATGGACCTCAAAACTCTGCTTAATCCAGCATGCAAATGTTACTTATGTACCCTAATTCTGTCGATTTACATTATAAGTAGATCAGACAAAATAGGGGTATTTTAATATTATCAGTTAATTATAATGCATTTATTTATTTATTGTTTTGAATTTAAAATAATCATTAACAGTATAATACTAAATCTGGAATACAATCAAACCAAAAATAAATAAGAAGATATCAATGTCCAAGACTTGTAGGTTACATACCCTGGTGTCTTTGTTTTCTATATTCTTCTTTATGTAACGACATTGTTATACACCGTGACCGTTAATAACCCGAAAGATTTAAACCACATATTTTTGACGACTGTACGAGTAAATAATGTTATATCAACATGGGTCTAATTATGTGTCTTAATTAAATTACTATTTCAGTACGAATTAAATCTGATTAATTGCCCGCTTCTTTGTGAGAAGCCTTAAGGTGGGAACCTCAAGTTGAAGAACAGAGAGCGAGCATGACACTTCACGAATCGCTCCAAAATCATGCGACGAAAGGCGAATGGCGTGACTTGTATTCCATGAATGACAAGAAGTGTCAAGTTATGTCTTTCACGATGTTTGTGTTGAAATTATTTTTATTTATTGGCACCACAAAATACCCCAAATACTTATTTCGGTACTAAAAACTTTTTGTAGATAGATACCAAACTTCTTTATGAAACTGGCTAACAACCATACAGTTAGTGTATCTACGTGTAAAAGAAATAGGTGGCTACGTCATGCTCACGCCCTTAAGGTGTGTTACACTGGAGATTTTTTTACTTTTGATTAGTTGTAAATAATTAATATCTCCTTAATTATGAGTTTTTGGACTATATGTTACATAACTTTATATACTCTAATTAGGCTCTAGTATCGTTAGCTTAAATCTTTCGGATTATTAACGGTCACGGTGTATAAACAGCGCTTTAAGGACACACTCAGGTAACTGGGTCACAATTCGGGATTATTTTTTCATGGGTTGCGATATGACCAATGCTGTAATATGACCGCCACACTTCATTTTTTCAATACAATGTCGGTGGCAAACAAGCGTACGGCCCGCCTAATGGTAAGCGGTCATCGAAGCCAGAAAAAAATGCGCATTTGTGTTTTTTTTTTATAAATTCAGCTTATTGTTTACTTTTTGGTATAAGTAGGGATTTCTTGTGTGTAATGTATTTTTTAAACGTTTTACCTAAAGTTTGTTCATTGCGATTGTCATATGGTGAACTGTCGCCAACACTAGTGGAGTGAAGCCCTTATGCTTGAGTGGGATAACGACCCAAGGGTCCCTTTTATTCGGCTTCCAATAAATGTAAGGGCACTTTGGAACGACTTGCGAAACCCCTATTGATTTTATAGGACACTACGTATTTTTTTCCTTGTGAAATAAAGGAGAATTGTAATATCTCTTTAAATTTAAGTTAGTAATTTTTATATTTCTAATTAGGGCTGGTGATACGTGAAATTAGAAAGAAGAAGAAGAAGAATAAGAAAAACCATTTATTCCGTAAAGCACACAGAACAGGACTTAAAGATTAATAAACAGGACGTAAAGAAGACAGGCTAGGTCAATTAAGTAAATCTGTCATTTCTAGGGTTCCGTACCTCGAAAGGAAAAAACGGAACTCTTACAGGATCACTTTGTTGTACGTCCGTCCGTCCGTCTGTCTGTCTGTCAAGACCCTTTTTCTCAGGAACGCGTGGAGGTATCAAGCTAGAATTTATATCAAATACTCAAGTTCCCACTTCTAAGCCAACGCAATCAAAATATACAGTCGTTTATGCCGCAAATTTCCGCAAGTTTTCGACACTCGCTCATCAAAATCTACAGGGTACTTCCCAGGGTAATTTGGTACATAGCAACGTCTTATAGCACAAAATAAAGGAAAAATTGCGACCAACCGTAAATTTTTGTTACATCATAATATAAAAAAAAAAATAAGGAACCCTCGGTGCGCGAGTCCGACTCGCACTTGGCCAGTTTTTTTACTATGGATTTGAAATTTGATCTACCTTACCCACGCTCGAAAATGTTGCGTGATACCCCGCTGTTCCCACTGTAATTTCTTTTTTTTATACTACGACGGTGGGAAGCAAGCTCACAGCCTGCCTGATGTTATGCAGACACCGTAGCCTATGGACACTTGCGACTCCAGAGGAATCACAAGTGCATTGCCGACCCTTTATTGATTTGGGATGCGCTGTGTTGAGAATGAGGGACCCGCAGATATCTCCAGCTGTCAAGCTAGAGACATGCAGCCCCTCACTCCCAACACAGCGCATCCTCGGGAGCTCTGGCGACCTTACTCACCACCAGGAACACAACACCACATACCTACCTAAGGGGCAAGTAGTGGTGCTATTATGGCTGTGGTCTTCTGTAAGGCGGAGGTACTTCCCCAGTTGGGCTGCTCCAAATTTGAGCGAGATGACGTTTCGCTGTGCCCTACCTCTTCAAAAACTTCTCTAGGTTTCATAATCGAAATACAGCAATTCAAAATTTGCTGTTGGTAATAAAGTGTCTTCAACAGAATATTGGTGATATTTGGATCATAACTAAAGAAACTGGATCTAATTAGATGAAAGCTCGTGATATCCGGTAAAGCGGGAATGAGTATTCCAGCTGTCAACATCGGTTTTCCTTGACAGTGAACCTTCTATCAAAACCAATACAATACCATCTACACCACACAACCATCGCCATAGAGGCCACAGTGCCCCTGTTTTACAAGTCAAGATAACTATCCATATCAATTAAAAAAAAAAACAGCCAAGAGCAACTTGGGCCATGCGCAGTGTAGGGTTCCGTAGTCGTCCAATGAACTTACTTTTCAATAACAAGCAAAAGGGAATACCTTCGCAGCGTTTCATACGGCTTTTACTAAGAAGGGAAGACTTTTTACGATGACTCAAAAACAGCTCAACTGATCATGTCCGCTATAGTTTTCGTTGAAAGTCTTTACTAAGCTTTACTTTCATGTTTTTTTCATATTTTTTGGACCCATAGTTCAATTTCTTTTTCAGTAGGAATGAATATTTCCGAAAATATTCGCTCTATCAAAAAGTGCTTGATGAAGACCTCTATTCATTTTGAAAAACCTATCCAACAACAACCCAGACCATAGGGTTGAAGCAACAAAGCCTGCGGATGCGAAATTATTTCTGTAATATAACGGGTTGCACGCGGACGGAATCGCGGGCATAAGCTAGTAAAAATCTATACTATATAATATTATAAAGCTGAAGGGTTTGTTTGTTTGAACGCGCTAACCTGAGGAAATACTGGTTCGAATTGAAAAATTATTTTTGTGTTTGATAGTCCATTTATCGAGGAAGGCTTTAGGCTATATAACAGCACACTGCGAACAATAGGAGCGAAGACGCGGACGAAGTCGCGGGCAACAACTAGTATAAAATACGAATTTAGGAGCTTCCTAAACTGGAGCTAGTTAATAGCATATGAATTAGTCTGACATTTTGATTCGACTACCAGCGAATATACCTAATTAAACAAAGTGCCTGGCATCAGATTGTTTAATTGACGCGATGAGAGATGAAATATGTACGAAAGAGAGTCAATGTCATACGTGCAGACGGATAACCTTCAAATAAGGGCAAGTGTGCACTGGATTTTACCTTAATAAAATATTTATATTATAGAAATTATTGCTATTCAATTGTTGTAGGCGCAAGTTTAAATATCGCTTGCCCATACAAACTTCTACCCCTCTTTTCAACCCCTAAGGAATGATTTCCGGAATAAAACTACCGTCCTTTCCCGGGAGTCAAACTATATCTATCGATATAGCGGTTTAAGCGTGAAGAGGTAACAGACAGACAGACAGACAGAAATACTTTTGCATTTATAATATTAGTATGGATTTACGTACCTGTGCGTCTTTTGCGATTTTTTTGTAGTTTCAACTCAAAATGACTCTTTTTTGATCCTTAAAGTACAAAAAAATATATTTTTCTTCTGGGTTTCAATTTCACATATACCTATTGGTTGTCGGTAACTTGTTTCATAAATGTAGCGGAATTTTGGTACAGTATTTAATATTAATAAATAAATATTAGGGGTATTTTTCTTAAACAAATGGAACTAGTCCCTTAGTAAGCTCAATAAGGCTTGTGTTACGGCGATATATTTAATAGATGTATACCTATTTAAATACATAGAAAACATATTTGTTTGAGTGGTGACACCACACACCCAAATGCCACACAAACAAATGTCCTTACCGTGATTCGAACTCAGGACCTCCTGCATCCTAGGCAACCACTAGGCTAAACAGGCCGACAAAAACGAGTGTTAAAACAAAACTATTTTGTGACTAAAAATCTATCTACTTATAATGAATACTTACAGCAAACTTTGTCGTTGAGGACGTAAAGTAGGGTTTGTAATAGGTTAAATGTGTCACCCCTTATATAATTAAGTGATATGTATGAATAAAATAAGTAAACGCCTTAGAGACTTGCTAAGCTCCGAAAGTCACTGAGTGTCATAGGGCCTAAGATATATAATAAGATCCCATTGGAAATAAAGTCGGTCGACAGCGACATGGTCTTCAACAATAAATTGAGAATACTCCTTGCACAGAAAGCATGCTACAGTGTGAACGAGTTTCTCCAAGGATCTAGTTGACAAAGTATTTTTCACTGCCTTTATAATTAAGATTATGTATTGATTATCGTTTCTGTTTATTTTCATTGTTATTTCATATTTAATTGGTCATCTACTTTTAATCGTTATTATTATTGTTATTTCTTAATCTTAGTGACATGTAAAAACTATTTTTACCAATAAAGAATCTGAATCTGAATCTCAATCTTAGTCTGAACTCAGCCTTTTGATCTGCGATTTAGTATTCATATCGCTGCTAAGAATAATTTAACAGTAGCACGGGTCTCTATCGCGAGCTCTCGTCAGCACGAACTTTCTCGTATGTTTAGTTTAAATCAATTATTTTGCACGGGTTGACATTAGGTATATTTGACACCCTTCGATATGACACCAGTATGACTTGTACGCCTCTCGTTTCTTCGCTCGCTAAACCTTACTCGTCAGAATGAGTGCGACAACGTCAACCTTTGTAATTTCATATATTATTATGTTGCACAAGTAGATTTTCATAATGGAGTTAGCATTCTCATTAACTAATAACTTACTTACTTACTCCTCTGGCGCAGCGACCCAAAGTGTGTCTTGGCCTCCAATACGAATGCACGCCACCGATCCCGATCCTGCGTCATTTCCTTCCACGAGTCAACTTGAAGCTCGCATAAATCGATCTCCACAGCATCGGCCCAAGGGTATCTAGGGCGGCCGACCGGTAAAATAAACGGTTTACATATAAAAGACCTTTCTTAACAAGCTATTTAACGATACCCAACACAATTTGTTTTTCCAAGAGAAATAAATTGCATCCTCACTTTACGTTTTCCTATAAAAAATCTTTTCAAATTTCGATTATACCGTTTTGTCAGCGTGATTGATATGTATACCAAATAAAAGATTTCTAGTAGTAACGGTTGACCTGGTAAGGGTCGCGGGTGTCCGCTTGATGCGGGCGGCACAGAAGCGGTCTTTGGGGGAAGCTTATGTCCAGCAGTGGACGTCCTTTGGCTGACATGATGATGATGAACCGTTACTGAGCTAAGCCGCGAAGGACATGGAGAAACTATTAGGGTTTTTGTTTACTACAAAACCCTAAAAACATTCAAATATAAGTCAACCGATGCATAAATGAATGGAGTGATGTTTATATACTCGTGTAATGTTGCCACAATTCCTTTGTATCCAGTCAATTGACTGAATTTATGTTATTCTATAATCATTATTCCCGAGCAATCTACTTTGATTCGATGGAAATATTCCATAATGTGTCTACGTGATTTCATTGTTGGTTGCTTCGGGGTATTATCAATGTCATTTGTGACTTTATTTGATTGAACAGTGACGTAAATGAAGCGGTCACCTTTTATTTATGCGTGACAGAGATAAAAGTTAATAAATTGGCTTTAAAATTGTTACAGTCATGATTGATTCTTTAATGTTTATTATAAAATGACTTGGCGTAGAGTATATCGCAATAGTAACCGGAGTTTGTTTTGGATATGGTCTTACATTGAGATTCACAGGATAGGTAGGCGCAGATACGTTGATAGCGCATCACAAATGGACCCGGGTATGTCCTAAAACTACGACCAAGACCACCGGGGAATGGGCAGCAGCATTCCTAGAGTGCGGTGGAGATACTGCGATCGCCAACCCGCATGCCAAGCGTGGCGATTATGGCATTTACCCCCCATGAAATTGGGGGAGGCCTATGTCCAGCAGTGGACTTCCTAGGGCTGATATGGTGGTGGTGGCATCACAAATATCTTACAACATAAAATACAAGTTCAATTTGGATTCGAATACAATCACATCATCATTTTACCTAGCATTATTATTATTAGAAAGGAAGAGATTTATTTATTTATTTATCTATCACAAAAAAAATAACTAGCATTTTTCACTCATCTGCCAAACTGTATGACAGTTTGTTGGCAGAAAATATGTGTCTACCCTCTACGTATTTCGTATTTTAAATAATGTATTGCTTACTCGATTATGACGGACAGCTGGCTGCGCCACAGGATCGAGCTGGTAAAATGCGGGTATTTAGTTACTTGTGATAGGTAGGTACCAGCTCGGGTCGTACGACTAGACCGCTGTCCGCGCCCGATCCAGTGCTGCAACTAATTACATGTATTTGTGTAATCTATCTATAATTCAGGAACCATGACGACATTCTTTATAAGTATACAACAAGTATAAAAATTGACTATATTAGGTACGTATATAATAAGCTTTACATTAATATTAACTTGCACTGTTCGTATGTAGGTATGTACAAATATCTTTTGTCACTCCGGTAACGCAAATATATTTATTACTTCAACTGTACAGTCAGCAAACTTCTATGGAGAGGAGGTCTCGCTTTTCTACAGCTGACTGTACAAACATACATTTTTGAGTAAGAGTTTTATAATTACTAATAATGCGGGTGGCGCAGGACTAGCAATGTACAACAAATGTACCAGTCGTTGTTGAAGTATTTGGGGAGGCCTATGACCAGCAGTGGACGTCCTGCGGCTGATATGGTGACTAATACAAATGTTAGAATCTGATGAGCTTACTACTTGACGAACCATAAAAATTATCACAGTTTAATGTCATGCAATGTCAGTCAAAAACTCTTGGATTGAGAAGTAGACTTTTTTTACAGGAAAATTCTTTTGATTCTTACAGTTATAGAAATGTCTAAGTTACATAAACACACAGAGCAACATATATATGTATTTAAGTACGTATTTATCTATATAAGCATGTATATCGTCGTCTAGTACCCACCCATAGTGCAAGCTTTGCTTAGTTTGGGACTAGGTCGATTTGTGTAAGATTGTCCCCCAATATTTATTTATTTATATATCTTAGTCTCATAATAAAATTGTCAGAAACGAATGTCTTTCATGTAATCATGGTAATTACCAGGCTTAAGATAGGCCTTCAAAACTTAACACAAGATAGCAAGAAGGATATTTTTTGTTACCTACTGTGTAGGGAATGTCTGAAGTCCTTGATTATTTTTCTAATGGTAGGAATAACCGTCGCCATTAACAGAAAAACAAAATCAGATTTTTCCGTTGCGCCATGTATTTTATAAATATACAAACATTTTATATAACGTCTCGTCTGCCACGTATCAGACTCCAAGACAAGTCCATCAAATAAAAAAAAAAGTCTGATTGAATCTGTGGTACGCAATGACAATGACAGTTCAAGTCATACGAACAACCTATGAAACTATTTTCTGTTAATGGCGACGGTTATTCCTACCATTAGAAAAATAATCAAGGACTTTTAACAAATTCAGGCATTCCCTATTGTCAAAACTCATTGTTGTATTCCAAAGTATTACTTAGCGTGAAGATAATGCTACCCCACACGATTGTATTTGCTGCTCAGCATTAGAAATACAACCAAGTACACGAGTAGTCGAACATTAGTGCAACGTCTCACTAAACCCCAGGAGATCGCAAGCAACCAAGTTGACCGTGCAATATTGCATTTGCCTGCATTCGTGCATGTAATAGCATCTTGTACCCATGTTTGTTGACCCGCGGGAAATCTGAAACTTCCCACACCGCACCATTTGCGTGTCAATCACACAAAAACAGCATTTAATTCGAATGAAATAGGGTTTATTATGAGCGCAAAGATCAGTAAGATAAGCTAGGAGTGAGACATGTGCAATTAGAATTGCGGTGTGAAGGAAGACCAGTGTAGTAAGATATAAATGAAAACCGTCCATATTTTTATGGTGAGTGCTACTCGTAACACCCATTACTAAATGATGTGTAGACATTGTAGACAAAGAACCCCACCACCACCACCATATCAGCCAAAAGACGTCCACTGCTGGACATAGGCCTCCCCCCAATTTTATTGGGAGGTAAATGCCATAATCGCCACGCTTTTTTTTACCTTGGGAAATGCATTTACGCATCCCGCCTAGCCGGGGAACTAGGACAGGTATGACGGACTCCCGGAACCGCCCGGACTACCGTCTAAAACCACCAGGGTATGCCCATCACGCAGCATTAGTGGCGGTGACACGGGATCGCCAAGGCACACAACCGCGAACACCGCCTGCTGCGACAGCCGAAGCTGTCTCCTCTCGGAAGAGGCTTGCGCCCCTCACCCGACGGCAAGCGTGCAGGGCGACACCGCACACTTGCCGACCAAAGGACCTCCACGCCAGGAGAGAATGAAAAACCCCGGATTCACTCTCTCAGGCCCCCTTGTAAATTTTTATAGAGGTTTTCTCCATCGCAGCCACCACCCGGCCCCAGCCTGACGGTGACAGCCCCCGCTCCCGACTATAGCGGCCCTCTGCCGAAGTCAGGGTTACGGGTCCGTAATCCTTTAAACAGGCATACGGCATGGCCTGTCCGTCTCGCCGCACCTGAGGAGTCTTGCGCTCTCGCTCCCTGATGCAGAACCCCCCATCCCACCCATTGGTCGCATCTGGAGTGTCCTCCGTTAAACAGAGGAACACCCAGAGCGACCCCGTCTCCGGGTTATTGGTAGCACCGGTAAGCGATCCCTCCGAAGATGAATCACTTACCGTTGCCTCCAGGGCGCACCGGCCAGAACCCTACCCCTTCCCCCGGACCCGCGAGGGTCCAGAGGAACTAGAGGAACCAAGATACTCGTGGAGGTTACCCGACTAGCGCCCCATAATCGCCACGCTTGGCATGCGGGTTGGCGATCGCAGTATCTCCACCGCACTTAAGGAATGCTGCTGCCCAACCCCCGGTGATCTTGGTCGTAGTTTTAGGACATACCCGGGTCCCCTATGGTAGACAAATATCACGGGTTGGTGCTTATGACTCGTATCTAGACAAGCAGCGGCGTGTCCAATGTCCAACTAAGGGCAAAGAAATAGGAACAACAATTTGAGCTACTTTTGAGCCCTTCATAACTCGAATGCTATTTAACTTGGTTACATGAAATTTGGCATATTTATTCAAACCCTTTAGTTTGTACAGAATATAAAATTTCATAAATGTAGCTCAAGCAGATATTAAAAGTAAAAAAAGTAAAAGTAAAAGTAGTTTATTCTTCAAATTAGTCATATTAAATGCACCTATGGACGTCAATAAACTACCACCGTTTCGGAAAAATAAACCTCTGCCCTAGAAGAACCGGCGCAAGAAACTCGGCTTACATTATATATTAACAATTGATATATTATTTGGCTATTGATATATTAACAATTAGAAACTGGAATTTGTATGACTTACTCACTGACTTATTGATAAAATACCTAACCCACTTCCGGATGACCTTGAAAGATGACATTTGGCGTCCAGGGCCAAGTACGTGGAAAAAGATTTTTACAAAAATATATTTAGTACGTTGGCGTCGACTACTCAACAAAAAGTAATGATATCACACCATAACATAAATGTGAAAAAATAAGCCAAGTTCGTATCCACCAAAACGAGTGGTATCTGAAAAGGTGTCAAGTCTCTGGCAGTCGATTAATTTCAGTAAAACCAATTTATTGCGACTTAATGCATTTTAAAAGAAGAAAGATATTTATTCACTGCACAAAACAAAAGACACGTAGAAGAAGAACACATAACGTGTGTCTTCGCGGCAGTGAATCGGTTGCTGTCTCAGCATTATGCCGAGGTGTCAGACACCTGCAGCGCTGGAACGCAACACAACATACCCACTATTTTAAGGTAAGAGGGAGGGGGGTAAGGAGAGAACGTATTTTGAGCTTTAACTTGGCAGCTTTCTTAAATATCCAGTAGCATTAATTATGTTTTCCTTGCCTCCTGTCACGTACATTCTCGCTAACTATAAATCGGTGAAAACTCTATTAAATTCTTACATTTTGCAAATATCTCTGATGGTAAAATGAACCAATTTCAGTTACGGCAGTTCTCTAAACGATCATTTATCTAATAAATGGTATATTTGCGGGGCGATCAACGAGCTGTGCACAAGTTTAATTAGTTGCGCGACCGTGTTGTTCCGACTTGTTCATTCAAGCTCTAACTGCCGGTTAACTGGGAAGCTCATATAATGCTGCCTTAGTTAAAGGAAATTGGATACGAGTCTACAAACCATTTCATGATTTTTGTAACATGTTTAAAAAACCGGCCACGTGCGTGACGTGACGGGCCACGCGCAATGTAGGGTACCTTAGTTTTTTATTTATTTTTATTAAAAATGGGATTGCTCTTGGCCAGCATCTTGCCAGGGCGCAAAGATGAGGCCGACGATAAAGCGAGCTCACCCAGAAGATGCCTATACACTCGTGCTTTAAAAAGGTTTAGGTTATATGAACTGGCACCCGGCCACCCGTTGCATTATGAATCCTTAAAATCTCACAAACGTAGATATATTACTATATGTTTGACAAAACTAACAACGTCATAATGAATGGACATTGTGCGAAAGTTTTTTTTTAGGTATATGCCTCCTGACACATAAGTACTACCCATACTTACTAGGAGGTCCCGACCATGGCCTATTTGTGTACCCAATGATTGTGACCAAAAATGTTTATTTTTTTCATTTCTTAAGTTCGGCTACCTATTACTCGTTAAATATTAATATAACTACATTTTTGACTATTTTCTTAAATTTTAATTCCAATTCCAAATAATTTATTTCACGTAGTTTTAGGTACAATAAGATCTTACAAGTAGCATTCTTATCACTAAAACCTACCATAGATGGCAAGTGAAATTGAAGTGTACACTTACTTATAATCTAAAAACTCCTGTACACTATAAAAGCACTTTTCGGCCAGCCACATTTAAAACTATTTTTTTCTAATCCTAAATTAGACACTCACTCATACTATCTAAATTCATAATGTATGTATGTAATGTATCTGTGTTTGGTATGTATTTATCTATATAAGTATGTATATCGTCGTCTAGTACCCATAGTGCAAGCTTTCCTTAGTTTGGGACTAGGTCGATTTGTGTAAGATTGCTCCCAATAAAAATAAAAAAATATATAAAACTCATGTGTTTTTCCTAGCGAACATTTCAAATCCCGAATACAAATAAAATGGGCGGGTATCACCGTAAACCTGCAAAAGTCATCCAAACATTCCAAACCCACGATATCAAGCAAAATATCAAGTAATAAGTATGTGCAAGAATTAATTGAAACAAAAGGCATTATCCTCAGCCACTAATGTAATACTTTAGAGAGACTGAGCTACGGGGTTGAATATATACGCTACAGGGGCGTAGGTTTAAATAACTTCTATATTATTTGCACATCACGATTAAAACATTACATCCGAATGGTCCCATCCGGACTGAGACCTTCAACTATTATTCCATTATACAGATACAGTTGACATTCTAAATTCAATTTGATCTGACTGCCAGTCCCCGTCTCGAAAGATATGTAAAGGTGGTTATACAACCTTCACAGTACCTACATGTCTAATTCCGTTCCAAAGCTGTACCCCAACCCAACAGAAGTCACTAAACTCGAACTAAAGTACTTATTCAAATAGTAACAAAACAGCAGTCTGGCCCGCTGCTTTTAGTGACTTAATACGAAAGAAAAGTATAAAATGAAAGCGGTAAGAGCTTTTTGTGACGTAGCTTTTGTGCTCTCTAGTTTTTTTTAATATCACAATATTAAGCTTTCAATGGAAGCTCTAGTGGGCGAAGTGCTTTCCTTGATACAATGTCGTTTTATTTCGCTTTTTAATCTCATCAATTTATTGTTTGCTTTGAGAATACTTTTATCGTGTACTGTACTGTAATGGATGTTGTAGTAACCACAAAAAAATGTATGTTGTATAGAAAATCATGTGTTTATTCAACCTTGCTCTGTAGAAGTAAGGATGTATTGTATTTCTAGTGATGAATAAGGTCGCCATAGCTGTCGAGACAGTGCTGGGATTGGGGACCTGGATTTTGTTTAGCTGTTAATTCAGCGGATCCCCCTATATAAACCGGGAGCAGTGCGAGTTATACGTTTTCCTGTAATCTATAAGTTCAGAACTATTTTATGACTTTTTTACTTATACGCTCCGTAGTTTCAGAGATGAAGGGGGGGGGGATGTTAGATTATCGCTTTTTTCGTACATAACACGTCAGTCGATGTCAGTTGACGGCTTGTTTAGCCTAGTTGGTAGTGACACTGCCTCCGAAGCTAGAGGTCCCGGGTTCGAATCCCGGCCAGGGCATTATTTGTGCATTTAGCACGGATATTTGTTCTTGGGTCTTGGATGTTTTCTATGTATTTAAGTATGTATTTATCTATATAAGTATGTATATCGTCGTCTAGTACCCATAGTACAAGCTTTGCTTAGTTTGGGCCTAGGTCGATTTGTGTAAGATTGTCCCCCAATATTTATTTATTTATTTATGTATATATTTATTTATTTATAACAGAATTAGAATTAGTGTTATTATAAGTATATCCGTGTTTAAGGCACCGGCTTCCAAATGTGCATATCATTTCAACTCTTCGTTTTAATAGTTTTAGAGAAAATTTGCTGTGACTGACGGCCCGATACATACAAGTGATCCTAGAATGGCTCCGGTTTTTCCTTTTGAGGTGGGAAACCCCAAAAAGGACTAACAGTGCGCTTGGGATTGTTCTACACTACCAAACGCCCAGTACGGTCTTTGCTTATCATCAGGCAGGCCGTTTACTTGTGTATCACCGTTGTAGTATTAAACAAGTAAATTTATAACAAAAAAATACCGACTCCAATCATTTCCAGATCCCATCCTCCTTCGGTCAATTTGAGGAGTTCCCTCAATATTTCCGAGATTCCTCAATCAGATTCAGACTTGGTGACGATGGGACAAACTAGAAAACATACCCTTTCACACAAAAAAAGAAATTTTGAAAACGGTCCTCTAGTCTCTGAGTAATCGGTGAACATACATAAAAAAAAAAATCCGACGAATTGAGAACCTATTCCTCTTTTTTGAAGTCGGTAAAAAAAATCGATTAATTAAGAAACCACTCCTTTTTTTGAAGTCTGTTAAAAAATTGCATTACGTACCCCGTCCTGAGGCTTAAACGATTTTGACAAGCGCTTGCTACGATCGAAGCCACAATATCCGGGGAACGCGTAACGCAGAGATCCTCTTCAGATACAACCGCTTGCTAAGCCAGGATAAGTATCCCAGTGTATTCCAATGCAGGCGGATATGATCCCAACTGGAAGTGTTTTCTTTCCTCGCTTTACATTCAAATTGCACTTTAGCTGAATACGGTCGCTTCCTCACCACGTAACGTGTGAGAATGAACAAGCGATCCACTTTATTTATTCATTTAATTATTTATTTAGGTTTGGCTACAGGTGCAATACAAAAAATACTTATAAATGACAAGTTATAAACTAAGATTGCTTGTGTATTCACCCAATTACAGGCAAACTCGGCATGCATGTAACAGATATTGCTTACATACGTTTTCTTATCCTAAGTACCAAATATTAATCAAGGCAATATTATTTGGTACAAAACAGAAAAAATCTAAGCTTAGTAACTAGTGAGATTGATACGATCCGTAGTCTAACTTAGTACAAGTTTACAATTTTTACGTAAGTTCCCTAGGAAGCACACAAACTGAATCAGTTAGCAACATCTTAGGCCTTGTCAGGTTGTAGATTTCCATCAGCTGAGACTAAGGCCAATCGCTGGTCAGTCTATCATAAAAAAAGCAAATGATGAAATTCTAAACAATTACAACAAAAGAAAAAGTTTTACATACTATGGAATTATTTTGCCTTCAATCTATGTAGCAGTGATTTGAACTGATTTTGTGTCATCTTTAATATGTGAAGTCTATTCTGTTTAAATAATAAGTTATGCTCTTTTATATAGAAAACTCCCGTGAGTTTGAGACATATTAAATATAATGAAACGGGTCACTCACGTCTTAAAGGTCGAATATCGCTCGACATGTTTCAGACCGGTTCGCGGTCCTTAATCACAACACAACAACACCCAACAACAACACAACACAACACAACACAACACAACACAACAACAACTGAAACATGAAACATGTCGAGCGATATTCGACCTTTAAGACGTGAGTGACCCGTTTCATTATATTTAATAAGTTATGCTCTCTGCAAATTCTAGGAATATGTTCCATCGAGGAACAGATGTACTCGTGGAATTAATTTTACTTCCTTTTATTTTTTAAATAGAATAATAGGTATTTTCGCTTGAATACAAGACAACAAAATAGGTAAGAATAAATTTTCCCTGTCTCAGTTATCGCAGCTGGTAGCTTTACAGTTCCCCAAAGCCATTCCGGGCACAGAAAAAAAGACTCTCTGTCCCGTTATAAGATGAATGCCGGTTCGCTCCCATACGCTCATGAATTAAACTAAATCTAAGAACAATTCCCGTCGAATATTCTATTCTAAACAACCTGGGCAGTCCTAAGATCAGGGCCTATCAGTGAAATGTGGGTGAAACAGACTGGACGGCGCTTACCTCAAGCACGACGCCCCGAGAACGTGCTACTGGATTCCTGTAAGTACCTCTCAGAATTACTGGCCCTACAGAATACGACTGGGATACCACCGATACTCGATAACACTGTATTATCTCGTAGTTTCTTTAAAGTCAAGCGTGATAACGAAATACTTTCGAGCGTGTATAAGGTAGATCTAATTGTCATACTCCAATACAAATAAATGGCAGTCAGATCTACCTCGAGTAAGTAAAACATGTCACATAATCAATTACCTGGTCTCTTAAGTCATCATCTCGCTCATATTTCGTGTAGTCCAACTGGAGAACTACCTCCACCTTACTGAAGACCGCAACCAGAAAAGCACTCGAAATAAACACAAACACAAAACAAACTCGCGGTGCCCACCACTCGCCTCCAGAAAATTAGAAAATCATTCATGGGTAATGGTGTGAAGTTTTATAATAAGCTTCCAAGAAACGTAACTGAATTATCTATTAATAAATTTAAAAATTATGTAAAGCGTCAACTCATATCGAAAGCATATTATAGCACACATGACTACATGAATGATAAAACACCGTGGGATTAATTGTGACTGAAATATTAATGAATTAATCATTATGGCATTAGATATTAATATGATCTTTTTTTTTGATATTTTGATTTTATTCTAGAAACTGTCTAGATTTCTATTTTTTATATATTTATTATTATTATTATTATTTATGTTTTGAATATACTATTGCGAATTTTACTACAAAATAATTTCTTACTTTGACATGTCTACAACAATACAATATTTATTGTAAAGAATAATAATAGCATCAATAAATTGCTCTAAATAATTAATTAATATATATGTTAATACATGTTATAACTGACGATTCGAAAGTGCTTGTTGCTAGGCCTATTTGAATAAAGAATATTTTGACTTTGACTTTGAATTTGACTTTGACTTTGCACCACTACTCCTTATATACGTATACTTAATAATAATAATCGTATGGCATTTATTTTTCGAACCGTGAGATCTTCGAGAAGACAAGTACGGTTGCCAGTTTGTTGCACTTTTAGCACCACCCAAGGGTCACGTGTAGGGCAACGGTGGGTACTCCGGACGTGGTGCAACTTCGACCCCCCTTGTCAAGAGAGTGGACAACTGTAAGAAGTTCTCAAGCCGCCCGAACGCCTCTATCTTGGCTTAACGACTGCTGTCATAGACAGCCGGTATCAACGGCTTACCGTGCCTTCCACTCAAAGCGGTCACCCAACCAAAAACTGTCCCGGGCCCACGTTGCTTAACCTCGCATACCGCACGCGGTATGCGGGCGTTGCTGGGCCACGAGCGTTCTAGGGAGGTATGTGGTGTTGTGTTCCTGGTGGTGAGTAAGGTCGCCAGGTCCCGAGGATGCGCTGTGTTGGGAGTGAGGGACCTGCATGTCTCTAGCTGTTAACACACGGAATCGTGAAGTTATAAAAGCGTCGTTAACGCACTTGTGATTCTTCTGGAGTCACAAGCGTCCATAGGCGACGGTGTCTGCTTACCATCAGGCAGGCTGTAAGCTTGTTTGCCACCATTGTAGTAGTAAAACAAGTGCGAGTCAGACACGTGCACGAAGGGCTCCTTACCATGATCTGTAAAACGGCAAAAAATCACGTTTGTCGTATGGGAGTCCCCTTAAATATTTATTTTATTCTGTTTTTCAGTATTTGTTTTTAGAGCGGCAACAGAAATACATCATCTGTGAAGTTTTCAACTGTTTAACTATCACGGATCAAGACACGGGCTAAGATACAGCCTGGTTACAGATGGACGGACAGAGGAGTCTTAGTAATAAACCCTTTACCCTTTGGGTACGGAACCCTAAAAAGGTAGTAGCACCGAGGGTCGTCTAATTCCTCTGATAAAAAAATCAAAATGTGGAGTCTGTTTTCATAATAATAGCTAGAGGTCCCGGGTCCGATTCCCGGTAAGGGCATTTGTTTCTGTGGTGAGCAGAGACATTTGTTCCTGAGACTTGGATGTTTTCTATGTATTTAAGTATATATCTATTAAATATATCGTCGTCTAGTACCCATAACACAAGCCTTGTTGAGCTTACTGTGGGACTAGTTCGATTTGTGTAAAAATGTCCCCTAATATTTATTTATTTTATTTATAATAAAATGGTTGCACACTGGCACAGACCGCTTTTGACTTTGATCCTACTAAGTAACTAAGGATGATTTTTCTGTCCACATATCAAAAATAAGATTTGTTTAGTAGAAAAAAAATACAACAAAATCCGCAACATTGATTGACAAAACTGACTTGATTATTTCCGTTTCCTTACATACACGTGGCTTACAAATAACAACGAGAAAATAGGCTTTAGCATGTCCAAAAGAAAGTAAAGTGACAGCCAAAAGGACAGAGTAACATTGACAATTCCTATTTCGGAATTTTCCTCCTCGCTTGGTTATCGCAAATTGGGGCACTTTTTATTGGGTCGCTTCCGGCCCGAACTTCGCATTTCCAGGGCAGTCAACTTGGGACGTGTGTATTGCGTCGTAATTTGATAACAATGTGTTTTTCGCGCTTAAAAAAAGTACATCGTTTAACGAGGGGCGTAAGAGAACAATTGCGAATCATAGTCCAGTCTATCAGAATGCAATTTTCTTACGTCCGAGGTAATTATAATGTTATTATAGTGTCACATTTGCAAGGAAATAAATAACTCCAGCACTAATTAAAAATTAATAAATCGCCAACTTCACCTGCAGTACCAGTGCATGATCGCCGGGGCGTCCCTGCGAGAGGAGCGTGGCATCAATATTGCAACCAATCACAAAGCAGTATTCTTGCGGCGCGCGGCCTACTAGATTTATTTAAAATCAATCATATCACACAGAAGTTATTTTATTGTATGTAGATTGACGAGAGACATAATCCTGTTCTGGATTAGTTTTATTGTTATTGACGCTTAGAGACCTTATACATCTCTAACAATATTAAGTTTACTTATTTTAATTTTAGCGCTTAGAGATCATTTACATCTCTAAGGACTTTGAAATAACTGTTATTAATCGTATTTGGACGCTCAGAGACCATTTAAATCTCTGAGATATTAAATTAATTTTATGTAATTTTTGTTTATTCGGACAGATCGTATTCAATAATACGTCATTAATATTTGTAAATTTTATTTTTATTTAATTGTTAATCAGTATATTTGTTTAATCATTATTATTAAGTAAGATTGACAGTTTTTTTTAAATTGTATAAATTCACGCTCTGACTTGTAAAAGTGCCCTTGAGGCCTATTTGCAGAATAAATATTTGATTTGATTTCGAAACTCATAACTCCCTAGGGAGTTATGGAAATCCATTACTCCCGCGGGAGGTAAATCGGTTATAGCTGCTCTATACGCCTGCGTACAATAAGACCCTGGGCAAATAATCGACGAAGTAATAAATATAAAATTGACAGCTATTTGGCTCACAACACAAATTACAGACAATTACATGAGGTACAAGTAGATTATAAAATAATAAAATAAGCGTAATTCAAATACAAAGGCCTCGGCAGTGAGTACATTTTTGTACCTTTTGGCGTCGAAACTCTAGATCCATGGGGTCCCATCGCGCACGAATTATTTGCAGTAATTGCGAAGCGTCTGGTTGACGTAACTGGTGTCCGAAGAGCTGGCGACTTCCCCGCTCAACGTATCAGCATTGCGATACAGCGAGGAAATGCCGCTAGCATACTTACAGAATAATTTACAGCTTGTCAGTGAAGAATAATGTGGGGAAAGCGGTCTAATCACAATAAGGTAGACCATAGATGTAGTTTTCCCTCTTAGTTATAATATTACGTGATAGATGCTGTCGTACATATAATCTGAACCTCTTCAAGACAAGAGTGAATAGGCTATTACTGAACCAGTGAGCAACATCTTAGGCCTTGTCATCGCTTTCCACCTGGGCGAGACTAGAGCCAATCGCTGGTCAGTCAATCATAAAAAAAACTTAATTAATAGGTGTTTATTGACCGAGCGTGCTAAGCGAGCGAAGCGTCTCCGTTTCGTATTCGTATAAAAATCTTTCGTATATCTGTCTGTCCGGATGTTCTCCTCTGCAGGTCGCATTTCTCAACCGATTCTCGTAAAATTTTGTGACCAGGTTTGATAATTAAGAGTGCGCAGTACGTTCGGTTCTCCATAGAAACGTATTTATGCTCTCATTTCAAAATGCCGTTCTAGAATAACATGATACTTTGTATACACAATGGGATCCGGCATATCTAGGTCGGAAAATAGTTTCTGTTGCATGAAATTATAATGGAGAAAAAAAACGATTATTAAGGTTTTCATAAAAGCCGTAAAAAACTGAAAAAACCGCTGTATTTTTTTTCTTTTACATTTTCTAGCAACAGAATGTAATTTTCGACCTAAATATTACGCCGGATCTCATTGTGTATACAAAGTTTCATGTTATTCTAGCGTGGCGTTTTAAAATGAGAGCATAAATACGTTTGTATGGAGAATCGAGCGTACTGCCACGTACTGCGCCCTCTTAAGTATATAGAATTTTTTGCAGAGTCAATTTTTTGTAATTTTGAAATTTGAAAAAAGAAAAAAAAATCTTCATTTACAGCTCACAGAGCCACTAGTAGGTATTAATGGGAAATTAAAAGTTGCATCCTATTAGACTATGGCTCCTAACGCTAGGGGGATGATGCTCTAACACCCTAATGCATAAAACATGACCGACTACAGTATGTATAAGCGAAATGCGCAAAAACGGATTGTGAATCGCAACCTAGAATCAGAAGCAGCTATAGACTGTCAAAAACATGTGAATCGCAACCTAGAATCAGAAGCAGCTATAGACTAAAGCCATCGCTTGCCATCAGAAAGGTCGTGCACTCTTTGCCACCGACATGTTTTTTTTTTGGATATATCCACCACCACCACATCAGCCCTAGGACGTCCACTGCTTGACATAGGCATCCCCCAATTTCATGGGGGGTAAATGCCATAATCGCCACGCTTGGCATGCGGGTTGGCGATCGCAGTATCTCCACCGCACTCTAGGAATGCTGCTGCCCATTCCCCGGTGGTCTTGGTCGTAGTTTAAGGACATACCCGGGTCGTGCACTCTTTGCCACCGACATGACATTTTTTTTGTATATATATTGGGAGACAATCTTACACAAATCGACCTAGTCCCAAACTAAGCAAAGCTTGTATTATGGGTACTAGACGACGATATACATACTTACGAATATAGATAAGTACATACTTAAATACATAGAAAACATCCAAGATCCAGGAAGAAATATCCGTGCTAAATGCACAAATAATGCCCTGGCCGGGATTCGAACCTTCGACCTCTAGCTTCGGAGACAGCGTCACTACCAACTAGGCTAAACAGGCCGTCATTTACAAGATCAAATTGGAATGCGGAGCAATAACTCTCAAGTTGACCGCTTCGTATTCACAGCGCTTACTTGCAACTCGCCTACGGCAAACTACTCGTGATAAAATTCTGACCTTCCATTACACATGGTTGTAATGAGTTTTGGGGTCAAGTTATACTAGACTAGAGAGACGGGTTGTGAATCGCTGTCGGGCGGATCGTCGTCAAACGAACCACAGGTTACCAAGATTGCCGGGAGCCTTTTCATGTTGCGAAGTTTTTGTAAAAGACTTAGATGTTAAATCTTAACTGTGGTGGCTTTGCCTCTACGGTAACAGTCCCATTGTAAGGCGAATACCTAATGTTTTGTAACACTGTGTTATTTTATGTGTAGGCTTTTGGGTACATTACTCGTATTGTTTTAGACGCTTGTTCACAAATGTCAAATGACTGCTGCGACATTCCATTATCATTATGTCATTCATTTAGAATTTTCGTTAGAAGGCGTTACTTACTGCTTAATACAAAATTTGCTTCTTCTGAAACTGTACGCAGCGCTAGTTAGTAGTTTTCAGACTTATTTATTTATTTATTAGGAACAGACATCATACACGCAGAGACATTATGCAGGCATCATATCGTG
Source organism: Notocelia uddmanniana (assembly GCA_905163555.1). Lineage (NCBI taxonomy): Eukaryota > Metazoa > Arthropoda > Insecta > Lepidoptera > Tortricidae > Notocelia > Notocelia uddmanniana. Next base: position 20,945,098 of record LR991071.1, read on the forward strand.
GTTCAGATAGCTCACGCGTGTTCAGTAGCTTATAAACTAGCATGATATCCAAAGCTAAGTGCACACAGCTTGATCAGTAAATTAGCGCATAATTGCCCATGTGTACAACACTAGTGTCAAGTCGACCAGACTCGTAAAGAAGCCCGGATAGTTTGTAAAAACTGATGCTCCTTGGCCAAGTTGAGGGCAAGCGGCAGAATACATCCGTTGGTTTGATGTAATTCAAGAAGTTACGCACTTCGAGGAAGGTACAAACTCTTAGGCGCTTTGCCGACCCTTTATCTTGATTCGGTGTGTTAACAGCTAGAGACATGCATGTCCCTCACTCCCAACACAGGGCATCCTCGGGAGCTCCGGCGACCTTACTCACCACCAAGAACACAACACCACATACCGGAGGATCAAGTAGTGGTGTCACTATGGTCGCGGTCTTCTGTAAGGTACTTTCCTAGTGGGCCTGCTTCAAATATGATGGAGACGACGTTCCGCTAGTTATGCGCTAACTCTCTTAAAAAGAGAGCCCTACCTCTCACATATGAACGCTTACAAAAACACAGCACAGAAAACGCGCGGAATTAGATTGACCAGTTCAATGGCGCGTCGCGCTCAAGTTACATACATCTAGCTAAGTTTTTTTTTCGCATTTATTAAAATAAAAAAGACATCTAGTGCCGATCAACAAAGTTTCGCCAAACTGCCAAGCAGTTTGTTGGCGTTTCGCTCCCTACTATATAACTATAAAGCTGGTACAATTATAACTAGATACTTACAAAACTGCACAGCGGTCCCAAACCAAAAAGCCGTAAGTATGTCCCTCCCGGGCTCAGACTGCCTCAGACTGTCAAGATAAGACCTATTGGCGGTGCGGGACAGGAGTACAGTACAGAAGTAATAAACCAGTCTTCTACGAATTTCTGATTCATATACAACACGAGCAAATCACATTGCGATGCGCAGTGGCGAGCGCAAATTGACCTCCTCCTGTGATGTCACGTGACGTAACTGTAATTTATGCGACCGTGATGAATCTGTTAGAACAACTAGTTTGCAAATAAATCTCTCTTGACAATTTGACGAATGCGCGCTTGAAGCATAGCTTAGAATAGGCCAGTCAATTGTAAACAGAGAGGGGATTACGCTTTGATACGTTTACGTTTTCGAGCGTGCATAAGGTCATTTTCCACACCTACTAAAATTCTAGTTTGCACTGGATATTAGTCAATAGATAGGAGGGAAGAAGACTTTGCCGTAAAACTGGCGCTAGGCTTAGAACCAGTGAGGGAGAGGACGACCGAAAGCCACGTGGTTGTGGCGTCACTCGTGTCATCCGTCAAATCTGACATATTCTGCAACGCGCTATCGAAGTTTCTTAAATCAGTTGCATATATATATATAACTTCTAACCAACTCTCAATGGACTTCGGTCCCTGAGAGATCTCTCTATTGTCGTTTCTTCTTGTGACTCCTATCTATTATATATTATCTATATAGTTTGTAGATAAACCTTTCCTATATATACTCGACCTTATACATATTTCCTACCTAGGAGCCGCACATCTCTCATATCTACATGGTAATCAAACGTCAAAAAGAGTTTGGAAGCCGCAGAAATACAAGAAATGACAACCCAGAACAGAAATGTCTGGCGCAAACGATCAAGGATAAAGTCGATCTAACTGTCATTTTTATTACGGAAAATGACAGTTAGATCGACTTTACGCATGTTCGGAAACGTTACGTAATCACCTCGCAGATGGAAGCTTTTAATTGTGTTTCGGACAGTCAAGTGAAGATTAGAACATTATTGATTTTTTATTTATTTATTTGCTCATACATCAAACGCCATTTGCTCATACATTTCGCCAAACTGCGGAGCAGTTGGCGATTGAAGTATACACTCTTTGCTTAACACCTATTTAATTATATTTGCTTAACACCTATTTAATAGGTCCTATTATTATTATTTTTTATAAATCTTATTCTATTTTTAAATTCTCCGTTTTTTTCACGGCTATAATGTGTTATTAAACGTGAAATAACTACAAAATTCTTATGTTTGATACACATAAACGTCTGTATTGTAATAATTGAATAGTTACCAAATACCATTGCTGCGATTGCATTTGACTGTGTTCATTAACAGAAAGGATACTGAATTAAGATTTGGCTTTTCTTCATTCAATGCCGAGATTCCATCGGTGATATTTGGGAACTTTAGGACAGGCTCGTATGGACTTATTCACTGTACAAAGATTTCCTGCGGTCTGCTTTTTCATGGCTGCTTTCCAGGAAAAAACTAATTCTCCTTATCTTTTTTATTCCTTAAGGCGTGAATGTATTTAAGCTCATGCGTGGAACGTGTCACATTTTGGATCCCAAATCGGACTCGTGATTATTGTGGAATCATATTCTCTTATAAATTCCTTTCAAAGTGATATTGAATGCATCCGCTGTCTTCACGCTGCTGTGTGAGCTCTAAATATCATCAGACTGAAATTAATGTCTGTCCTGTGCCATAATTCGTTTAACTCCATACGTGAAACGTTCATACTCGTGCATACATATGTTCGCGGTTGAATGAACGAAATTAAATGGGCTCGGAATACGCCGAGTTTTTCCTTTTGTTGTGGATTTGTCGCTTTATTTGTATGAGACTGTTTTAGGTGATCATGTGTGGAAAGAGGGAATTGTTTTATGTAAAACGCGAATTTGTTACCGAGTCTGAATTTACTTGGGGTTGAAAACGGAGAATTTACTAGAGGCAGGGCGTAACGGCATCTCATCTTGTTCATATTTGAAATGTTCCAACTGGGGAAGTACTTTCACCTTACAGAAGACTACAGGCATTATAGATTACTACTTGTGTGCTTGCTATATAGTGATGTGCTCTTGGAGTATGATAGATCTCCCGAAGGTATGGTGTGTTAAGAGTGAGCGACTGACATATCTAGCTGTCTAGAAAACGAATCAAGAAATAGTCAACGCGGTTGATAAGTTTATCGTGTACTGTTGTGGTGTAAAAAAAAGCGGTTTATAAGTCGCGCCCAAACTTCATAAATGTCTATTTATTTATTTATTTATTTATTTAATCTTTATTGCACAATAAGAAATCTTAACGTACAAAAGGCGGACTTAATGCCATGAGGCATTCTCTACCAGTCAAATTTGCTGGGAATATTTTTAATTTTAGGTGGAAGACCGTTCCATAGACGAGCCGCCTGGACGGAAAAAGAATTAGACATAAAACCAGAACGGTGAAGCGGTATGGCCAGAGAGAGATTGCCCGACGAACGAAGATGGCGTTCATGAGTTTCCTCAAGAAATTTAAAGAGGGATTTGAGATATTCGGGACATTGTGGATCCTTGAGAATGGAGAAGACAGTGCAAAGGATGCGGATGTTACGTCATTGACGGATCGTGGGCCAGCCAAGCTGAGATCGGAACATAGAGACATGATCATATTTCCTCAGGCAAAAGACAAATCGAATACAGTTATTGAGCAGGCGATCTAGCTTGTCAAGAAGTTCTTCGCTCAAGTCTGGATAGCACACATCACCATAATCAATTATGGGAAGAATTAAGGTGTTGACTAACATGACTTTAGTACTAATGGGCAAGAAATGTTTTAGCTTGTTAAGATAATGTAAGGAACTCATGACTTTCCTACTAATTTCAGTGACCTGAGCCCTCCAGCTCAGAGTAAAGCCCAAGAGTACACCTAGGTCTTTAACATTTTGACTGAAAGGTATGGGGATACCATTAAAGTTTATGGGCGTAATCGAGTTACAGTCTATTTTGGCAAGTTGTCGACAGCTACCGATGACAATAGCCTGACAATTAGACGGGTTGACAAAGAGGCCAAACTTCTCGGACCACTGCTGAATGTGTAGGAGGTCTAGGTTTAATTTATAAATGGTAGACTGAAGGTCCGTCACAATACACTGGTCGTAGAGTTGTAAATCGTCGGCATATAGATGGTGCGAGCAGCGAAGATCTGGGGTTATGAAATTAATGAAAATAGAGAAAAGGAGTGGAGACAGAATTCCTCCTTGAGGTACGCCAGTCGCAAGATCACACCAGTCCGACAAAGACCGGTCCACACGAACCGCTTGCTGGCGCCCCCCAAGATAGGCAGAGAACCAGTTAAGAGCTGCAAGCGACACATTTAGATGCTTCAGCAGACCGAGGAGGATATCATGATCAACAGTATTAAAAGCGTTGGAGAAGTCGATCAAAACAAGTACCGTGACCATTTGACCCTCCATGCCTCGCCGAACATCTTCAGTCACTTTGAGAAGCGCAGTGCACGTGCTATGGCTTGTCCGAAAACCAGACTGAAAGGGGCTCAGCGGTTTATGCGTGTTAATATACCATGAGAGTTGTTTATGAACCACCGCTTCAGCACTTTTGGACAGAAAAGGGAGAATCGAAATAGGTCTGAAATTACTGATAGAGGTGGGGTTACTTATTTTTGGCAATGGAAGAACAAACGCTTTACGCCAAAGTGACGGAAATTCACCATTGGCCAGCGAGGTGTTGATGATGTCAGTAACCACATGAAACACACAGTCAAGGACCGACACAATCATGTAGCGTGACGACGTCGACTGACGTCATCACATCCAACGGCTTTCGACTTGATGGCTTTAATAATGCCATCTACATCCGATACAGAAACGTAGGAAAATGAAAAAAAGTCAGAAAGTGAAGAGGGTAGGTATGAAATATAAGATAGAGTGGCGGTTTTAGTATGGTTGTCAACCGAAATAGCAGAAGAAAAATGTCTGTTCAGGTCATTGAGAGAAAAGGATGTCCCGTTGAAACCATTAGTGTGTTTCCCTAGGCCTAACGACTTAAGGAATTTCCAGACATCTGCCATAGAGGAAGAGGACACATTGTTGTGAAAGTACCGCCACTTTGCTGCACGCACCATCTGATTGCAACGATTGCGGGCTGTCTTAAAAAGTCTCCAGTTTTCTTCAGTGCGGGCGCGCTTGCATAGTCTGAAAGCCCGATCTCTCTTTCTCATAGCCATGCGAACGCCCTCCGTGATCCAAGGCGCAGGAGGACGTTTGACGCGGACTGTGTGCACAGGCGCATGTTTGTCGAAAAGTCCCAAAATGGCGGCATTAAAAAGAGAGACCTTAGCGTCAGTCGTCGATGCCGCAAGCACAGGGGACCAGTCAATTGTCGCAGCGCCACCAAGAACAGTCTTGGAGTCAACCTTTGCAAAGCTTCGCATGTCCCCATTGGTATATTGGTCCAGAAAATGTGTATTAATTCTGTTGAGAAATAAAATATAAACAAGGCGATCCATCTTATCGTATCGTCCGGATACAATAAATACCGGGTCGACGTGTTCAAAAGCCCGAGACAGTATTGACGTCCGAGCTGCCGGAACCGGGCCGGACCGGACGGGGCAAATTGTGACAACTTGGGATTTACGGCTCCGTCAGTTTGCTGACCCTTAACTTATCGGAATACTTAAGTAGGGATGGCACTTTTCGTGTCGGGATAGGGTGAAGTCGACGTTTTAGTTATGTAGTCTCGATAATAAACAAGTTTGTTTTCGAAACTTTAAAATAATTATCTTGGCTCTCTCTCTTCTTCTGTGAAGACACTTGGAAGTTGGTGTCAGTTTTCCGTGCTAATCTTCTCCAATTCGCTCTGTCTTCGGCATGGAAAGTTTATCTTGACCTTGACGGCCTGTTTAGCCTAGTTGGTTGTGACCCTGCTTTCGAAGCTAGAGGTCCCGAGATTGAATCCCGGCCAGGGCATCATTTTTGCATTTAGCACTAGTAGGTATAATATCGCTTATTTAGTGATGCAACAAAAAAAAAATATTATTATTATTACCTACGCATAAAACTATTCTTATCCCTTTTAATCCTTTACATTTGAATGCGACACAACTAATCTCAGAGGAGCCATTCGGCCGACACCAGACTGAAAGGATTAACAATATGACAGGGGTTCGGAAAATCTGAAATATGCTGACAGATTTATAGCTGAGGTCGATTTCCAATTTTAAAACGCAATCTGGTCAATGTGACCAAACTTACTGGGTTTCAAATCGAGTTTAGAAAAATGTGATAACTATGTTATTAGCTTGTGTGTGTGTGTTTATGTAGTCTTTTTCTTTGACGTGAGCTTTCTGATGTCGCAGAGACGTCGTCACTTTACGAGATACTTTCAGTATTACGTTCGCGCAGTAGTTATATTATGCGATGGAAGCGGTTAACACTACATTTGTATCACCCCCGCGTATCCCATGCCGTTCAGTAAACAGTCATTTCAATAAAGGCGCACCAGTACAGAAGCGGTACTGAATCAACTGGTAATTGACTCTGACAGCTGACAGCTTTCCAATATCGTATGGCCTCCGCACCGATAACTCAGGAAGTGGCCCTAGTCTGTAATCGCCCATTGCTGAGTTCAGGACTCTCTTAGAGAACACCTTTCATCCTGATTCTGCGCGTCTTTTCCCTTGTTCAAACAAGTAATAATAATAATCGTATGTATTTATTTTCGAACCGTGAATAATAATAATATAAACTGGGAATAATAATAATATTAACCGTGGATTATAATAATAATAACAGTGAATAATAATATTAATTTTCAATTAATAATCATATGTATTTATTTTCGAACCGTGAGGTCTTCGGGAAAACTGGCAACCGTACTTGTCTTATCAAACAAGTGAGTGCGACATATATACGAAACTGATTCCAAACCAATGCGTTTAGTAGAACTAAACAGAGTTCAATTTACAAGTGCGGAACGTGGTTGAGAAAGAGATTTTCAATAGATGGAATTGACATTTAAATAATGAGAGTGAATAGATTTACAAATCGTCGAGACAGATTTATGAAAATAGCTTTTCCAAAGTAAGACTGCTGCTACGAGTACCATATAGAAATATACCTATATCCGTTGAAAAAAATCAAAGGGATATTTATTTATTTATTTAAACTTTATTGCACAAGTAAATCAGTATAAATGGCGGACTTAATGCCTCAAGGCAATGTCTACCACTCAACCAGGGCCAAACAAGAAAATTGCCAAAGTAGGTGAAAGAGACAGACTTGGTTAGAAAAACAAAAATAAAAACTTACGAGTACGAGGGCTGCCTTTTAAGTCGTGTCGTTTGGAAAAACTAAAGACAATTTAAGTGTTAAATGGTATTTATTGTTTTTCAAAGTAATGACCGTGATATGTAATACACTTTTTCATTCGATCGAACCAATCTTCGAAACACTTATTCCAGTCCGAAGTCGGAGTCTCCAAAATGGCCGTTTTGTATGCCTCAACCGCTTCTTCAGGCGTCTGGTACCGTTGACCACGAAGTCGTTGCTTGATTTTTGGAAAAGTAAAAAAATCGTTAGGGCTTAAGTCTGGACTGTACGGCGGGTGTTCCAGAATTTCGACGTTTTGCTCTTTTAAAAACGCAATTGTTTGCCGGGCGGTGTGCGAGCTCGCATTATCGTGGTGCAGTCTTATACGACGTCTTGGGTTATTTTTTCGAAACTCACCGATGACTTCTGGTAAACAGACAGTGGTATACCAGTCAGCATTAACCGTTTTACGATCCTCGAGCACGATGGTGGCAACGTGGCCACTTTTCGCCACAAACGTGGCGACCATTTTTTTCGAAGTGCTCCGTGAGCGTATTACTTTGGTCGGTTTTGGCTCATCTTGGAACACCCAAACAGTCGACAGCTGTTTAGAATCGGGATCGTAGGCATATATCTAAGATTGGTCACCACTGATAATGTCGTAAACATGTTTCGAGTTTCCTCGGTTGAATTGCCGCAGAGTTTTGCGACACCATCGAACGCGAGCCGTTTTTTGGTCGTCACTGAGTAAATGTGGTATCCAGCGTGCGATCAACTTTTTTACGGCTAAGTGATCATGCAAAATACTGTGAACACTGGTCCCTGAAATACACTTAAGGAAGCTTCTATCTCACGGTATGTCGCATGGCGGTACGGTATGGCAATTATACATTTTAAAGGACTTACGATAAGGCTGAAATGAAACATGTTATCAATATACACGCGAGTTTCTACCGTATAAAGCGTCGAGCAATTACGTCAATTGATTGTAGAATAACAATTGATCATCATCATCAGCCTGTGTCAGTCCACTGCTGGACTTACGCCTCTCCAATAGCGCAGCACTCAGCTCGGTCTTCAGTTCTTCCCGTTTCGAATTTCCTTTCTTTCTCTTGCAAATATCATCGCCCTACTTAGTTAAAGTATGCGCTACACTACGTTTGACGACACGCAGTCTTCACTCAAGAACCAGACATACACTATATACCGCTCATAATACAAAAGTGTAGTGTGTTTGTACGAACCAGCAATTAGTAGTTACTAAAAAACAATATAGCAATTAGTAGTAAGTCATTGCAAAAAGAAAACTACCATTTTAAAAGGGGGATCTCTGGCACCGAAAGGCTCAATAAGTCAGCTAAATAAAAAATGCAAAATGCAAGCAATACTGTCAAGGGACTCTTACTTAGCAGTGTATTTCTGAAATTTGAAATTTTTGTATACACATGTATTTAAAAGGTATGGGTGCTTAAATAATTATGAGCGGTAGTCTAGTAACAATTGCTACGTAACAATTGGTGCATCGTGGAGCTATTTTACTGCTGTGCTATTCACAAAACGTTTCACCAGACATCACCGCTTAGGCCCCAATATATCTAAATGCCGGGTTTTGTAATAACCCCGCTTAAGCAAAGGTAGAAGGCTGATGACCTAGTAAGGGTCGCAGGAGTGCCCTGGATGCACGTGGCGGAGGACCGGTCATTGTCGAACTCTTTGGGGGAGGCCTATGTCCAGCAGTGAACGTCCTTCGGCTGACATGATGATGATAAAGCAAAGGTATGCATTAAGAGCTAATTGTTACCAGGCGGGTTACGTGACTTTTAATCTAAACTTCCGGGTTGTACCATAGGCTTTATTAACAAAAAAACTTTATGTACAGTCGGCCTCACAAGGGGCTTAACACATTTTTACCATGTCGCCTTAACGTCATGTTTGAACTGTCATGATAAATTACCAACGAGTGGAAGCGACAAAGACCCAAAGTGTCAAGCTACTTTATGGGGCCGACGTACGAAATATAAGTATTATTTATTATTTTTAGCGAAGGAAAATATTGTATGCGAACCGGAACGGTGTACTTCTAACAGTGTCTTGGTTTCGTATGGATTATACCTAAGTTTAATGATACCGCTGAATTTTCCAAGAAAAGTTAAGTACGAAATATCATGTTGTTATTTAACAGTAGTTTCATGTTAAGCCGTTGATCCCGGCTGCTGTCTACGACAGCAGTCGTTAAGCCAAGTTAGAGGCCTTCGGGCCGCTTGAGAACTTCTAGCAGTCAAGTTGCCCACTCACTTGACAAAGGGGGGTCGAAGTTGCACTACGTCCGTAGGGAGTACCCACCGTTACCCTATACGTGACCCCTGGGTGGTGGTAAAAGTGCAACAAAAACTTGCAACCGTACTTGTCTTCTCGAAGATCTCACGGTTCGTAAATAAATGCCATACGATTAAAACAAAACAGTAGTTTCAGTAAAATAACACAATCATCGCGATAAGACCGATCTAATCCTTAGTAAACCGGTCAAGCGCGAGCCCTACTTGCGCAGCAAGGGTTCCGTACAACGATCGTTTACCTGTCAAAACCTCATTAATTCAAGAGAAATAGAACGCCATGGGTACAGTACAGCGCTATCTATCGGAACATTATTGTCGGCCTGTTTAGCCTAGTTGGTAGTGACACTGCCTCCGAAGTCCCGGGTTCGAATCCCGGTAAGGGTATTTGTTTCTGTGGTGAGCCGAAACATTTATTCCTAAGACTTGGATGTTATTTATGTATTTAAGTATATATCTATTAAATATATCGTCGTCTAGTACCCATAACACAAGTCTTATTGAGCTTACTATGGGACTGGTTCGATTTGTGTAAATAATTTTCCCCTATTTTTTATTCATTTATTTGTTTGTTATACAAAATATATATAAAAAGGCGTTTTTTCCTGTCATATTTATATTGATATTAATGTTACGTATTAATTGCATATTTTTTTCTTGATAAACTTTAGTTTGCAGATAACGGGGGGTACGGTATTTTTTACATTTTCCTTTATGAATCGATTTTTTTCCAGCGGTAAAAAAAGAAAAAACTGTTTTAGAATGTGCAATCAAGCCCTTTCATATAAAACCCCACTTGTATTTAGCCTTCTTTATACCTATTCCAAATTTCAAATCGATAGCATAAGGAGTTCCCTTTCAGCAATGTGACAGACAGACAAAGCGGCACGATAAGGGTTCCTTTTTTATTATTTTGGTACTAAACCTTTAGGGTCTAATATTGTTTCATCGTCGGAAGCTCAGATTGCAGCCGCTTCCATATAAATATAGGTAGTCAAATAAATAAATAAATATTGGGGGACAATCTTACACAAATCGACTAAGCAAAGCTTGTACTATGGGTACTAGACGACGATATACATACTTATACAGATAAATACATACTTAAATACATAGAGAACAGCCAAGACCCAAGAACTAAATCCGTGCTAAATGCACAAATAATTCCCTGGCCGGGATTCGAACCCGGGACCTATAGCTTCGGAGGTAGTGTCACTACCAACTAGGCTAAACAGGTCGTCGAAATCTTGAGATTTAAAGCCAAAGAGGGCTCCTTAAGGATCTATCATACCGGTTCTTATCGGTTCCAGTTCCTTTAGAAAAACGTTAAGAGCATCACGATGAAGCAGAGGTCTAACTTAGAATTTGTTCGCCTGAGGCGAAGTGAGAAGTTGTGAATATTTAGTCTTGGCTCGTTGTTTCGGTTTTAGATGCCCGTTTGTTTGTGTAGCTTAGTTTGTTTACTTATTTAGTTTCTAAACAGCAAGCCTGAACTAAATTCACGATGTTAGTACAGAAAATCGCGTATTAGCTAGTTCATTAGTGAGTGTTTGTGTTTTGGATCCTATTGTAGTCATCAGCAGCATACAGTCAATAGCAGTTCAATTTAGTATTGAAAATTAAAATGCATTTTAAGTCAATTATTATTTTACAGGTGATATACTATTAGTTGATTCTCACCAAACTGCTGGAGTCGGCGCGCGCCCCACCAGGATCAAAGGAATTTGAACCTTCCATACAGAAGTTACATATTTGAACGGAGCAGCGGTGGACGCGAGCAGCCGGTCGGCTGCCGCCGGCACTGCCGCTTCTCTTTAGATAAGTATAGCTTTTGTATAGAGAGTCCGAATTCCTTTGAAACTGGTGGGGTGCGCACCGATTCTTGCCGTTTAGTGTGAATCGTCCATGAAGGAACTTGCGGGCTAAGATACTTATTCCCAAGATTAGCTGAGTCATTAGTTTAACAAAAGCACAGCTAACTGAGGAGTGTCGTTTGAAAAGGGTGTTTTTCTGTCTCTACTTCTAAATTGGACGTAAAGTTTTACAAAGCTTTTTAGAAATACCTTACTTACTCCTCTGGCTCAGCGACCCACTGTCTCTTGGCCTCCAATACGAGTGCACGCCACTGATCCCGATCCTGCGTCATTTTCTTCCACTAGTCAACTTGAAGCTCGCATAGCTCGAGCTCGACAGCATCGGCCCAACGTTATCTAGGGCTGCCGACCGGGCGTTTCCCACTCGGTTTGCCCAGGTAGGCTCTTTTAAAGGCACGGTCTTCGCCCATTCGCTCTAGATGACTGTGATAAGCAAACACTCTCCAGCCAAACATTGAAACGCCTCTCCAGATATGATACTCCGACAAGGAAACAACCATCCGGGGTACATAGTATACTCGTCTCAACACCTCTGTACAATTGAGTTTCATTCCATCTTTAACATTAATTACAATTTATATTATTAAATTACTTGCTCTGAGAGGAAATCCCTTATGCAGTTAGCACACACTCTATCTGTCGTTAATCTAATAATTGCTTATTATATTCATACGTGTAGATATGAGTGTTTGCCTATCACAGACCAAGTCAACGAAGTCGACTTTGGAAGAAGTACCGCTAAGTTAAAAATGAGCACTTTTGAAAAGACACTCCTCATCTGACCTCCCAACGAAGAAGTAACACTAGACCTTTTTGGGATTATATTGGTTTCCTTACATTGTTTTTCTTCACTTAAAAGCTACTTTTAAATATCAAATGATATTTAGTACATAAGCTTGCTTGAATATTTCAGCGATACAAGCTGGGGTCCGAACACGCGAACTCCAGATTAGTTCTTACCGCTCGGCGCTCAGTAAGAGTGACTTTATTTATCAAAGAAATTTTACATTTCACTTGAGCGAACTTAAAATACAAAATATTATAGGTAAACACCACAACGCAATGATACAAAGTACAGTGAACGGAAAATATTGATGATCATTTTTGTACTTCATTAATAAAAACAAATAAATAAATGAATATTAGGGGACAATTTTGACACAAATCGAAATAGTTCCGTAAAAAGCGCAATAAGGTTTGTGTTATGGGTACTAGACGACAATATATTTAATAATTTATAATTTAGACAATATATTTCTTAAATATCCAACAGCTTTTATTGTATTATAATATACTGCATAGAAAACTGCCAAGTTAAGGCTCAAAATGCATTCAGCCGCAGTAAATTAGTTTTACTGTAAACAATCTAGTGCCAAACTTGGCAACTTTTCAGATAATCTACGGAACATGGCGCCCATTTAGATCTAAATTCTTTTGTCGGTGAACTTGGCTGCCATTTTGACATTTATGTTTTTGATGGGATATCATTACTTTTTGTCAAACTTCATCCAATGGTGCTTTCTCAGAGCGAATGCACGAGTTACTATACAAAATACCCAAACCGCTATAGGTGCACATAAAATATTTGAAGAGTTTCCTCGATTTCTCCAGGACTCTATGATCGGATTCTGACCCGATGACAATGGGACCACCCCGGAAGTATACCGTTTCAAACAAAAAAAGAATTTTCCAAATCGGTTAATAAATGACGGAGTTCTGAGGTAACTAGCACAAGTAATAATAATAATAAAACTAATAATAAAATCGCTATTTTCCAATTTTTTCTGGTATATACACATAATTACCAAGCTGCATGCCTTTCAGCTTTCTAGGTCATCTGGAAGTGGGTTAGGTTTTTGATTACTAGTCAGTCAGTCAGTCAGTGGTAAAAATGCCGTTTTTTGGAATTTATTATCTCAATAACTATTAAACGTATATTTATGAAATTTGGGTTTCTAGTTGTTCTAACGGATCTTAATTTATGCACCAAATTTCATGTTTTTATGTTAGATAGATTTGGAGATATTGGGGGGTCAAAAGTGGCTCCAAACGGTTCGTGTAATATAACACACGGCTGCTGTCCGCCAGTTCCTGGGGTGAACTTGGCTGGACACGCTGCCGCGTGTCTAGATTCATTTTGGATCAGTAATTAAGTAGATAAATGTATACTAACGTAACGTAAGACATATTAACACTCAAGGTAAACAAACACACATGTCGCAAAATAGTGACTTCACAAGTAAGTTTCAACCATTTGTTTTTTTGACCGATTTAGTAGGTTTAAAAAACAGGCCAAGTGCGTGTCGTATCACGCACAATGATGAGTTCCGTACTGAAACTTACTAGTCCACATTTAAAAGCACTATACAATACATTTAATCTAAAAAAGGCATATCTTCATAGGGAACTCACGGCACTTACGTTCTTTAGTTTGGGCGAGACAGTTTTTCAGCGATAACTCAAAAATCTTTAGACCAATCTTGTTCAAACCAAAATTCGTTAAGTGTATTTTAAAATCAGTGTTTGGAAATAAGAATATATCATTTTTAAAGGCCTATCTATAGATACACCACACGCCTTTGTGCATTTTTTCATTCCTTGGGTACATGTCGACATGAATTTCCTGTAGCGGTTCATAGAACACTTCATACACCTTTCTACTAAATTTCATAATTGTAGTGCTTATAGTCTCCGAGTAAATCGACTGTGACACACGGACGGACGGAAGGAAAAACAACGAAACTATTAGGGATCCGCTTTTGCCATTATGCCTACGGAAGCCTAAAAATCAAACAATCTAGTTCTACATTTAAAATATGAGCCAAAAGTAAGAACACTCAAGAGATATTAAAGTATACCGAAGCCTCTAGGTACGCAAAAGTTATGCTGATAAGTACTAACAACACTTCCACACTCTCGTTTAAACTTACCTCGAGCCCTTTTGTAACCCAAGAAAATTAAATATTTGCTCGCCCCACGGCTATGAACTAACACCTAAGACAAAACACACATTAAAACTTACCCAGAATTACCAGAGGGTCGATTAGCTACTTACGTTTCGCATTCAGATTTCAATGTGTCTCGGGTGCCCGCTTCCATACGTAATTTATTTATTTAAAACATGTTAACATGACATTACAGTTAACTAACTAGATACAAACACACTAAAATTACATTTAACGAACTGCGTAGATACAAATACATTAAAATACATTTAACTAAATATATACAAAACACATACAAAATAACTTTTAACTAACTAGATACAAACACATTAAAATAAATTTTAACTATCTAGATACAAACACATTAAAATTACATTTAACTAACTAGATACAAACACATTAAAATATTTTTTTACTAACTATAGGTAGATACAAACACATTAAAATAAATTTTAACTATCTAGATACTAACACATTAAAATTACATTTAACTAACTAGATACAAACACATTAAAATAAATTTTAACTATCTAGATACAAACACATTAAAATTACATTTAACTAACTAGATACAAACACATTAAAATATTTTTTTACTAACTATAGGTAGATACAAACACATTAAAATAAATTTTAACTATCTAGATACTAACACATTAAAATTACATTTAACTAACTAGATACAAACACATTAAAATAAATTTTAACTATCTAGATACAAACACATTAAAATTACATTTAACTAACTAGATACAAACACATTAAAATATTTTTTTACTAACTATAGGTAGATACAAACACATTAAAATAAATTTTAACTATCTAGATACAAACACATTAAAATTACATTTAACTAACTAGATACAAACAGATTAAAATAAATTTTAACTAACTAGATGCAAACACATAGGTACAGTTAAGATAAGATAAAATAAGATAATTTTATTGCAAAAAACTGTATACAAAGGTATAGCATGTCATAATATGTACAATATAGATAGGTGTCAACAGTTTGCCTATTTCGAGCGTACAATACTGGGTCAAGTTTGAGTCTAACAGTGAGAATTAGAAATCACAATAACAATAAAGTTACATTATCATGCAGCATAGGTAGGTATGTATTACTACTAGCAATTTATATTAAAACTTAAAAAAAAAAAAACACAACCATCATAAAGTTATTCAATAAAAAGAAATAAAAATACACTCGTGCATGTTGGTCGAAATTTAAGACATAAAACTATTAAAATATGAAAAATATTACCAAAACAAAGCAAATCATAAAAAATACATTTAGGCTGTAAAAACTTTTAGATACAAGCCATCCTTTTAGTTTGCGTTTAAGTTGATAGCCTAGTCCATCCATCTCCTCACAGACTCTCAGACATTCATAGCACACATCCATCCATCGCCACGCAAGCAAGTCACACTCCGATACTGATGCCAAAAGCGCATTGTGATGTGAGAGAGCGCGAAGCAGCAGCGAGCTCCTGCGTGACACAGTGCGCGCTGCCGGCACCGAGAACAAATCGCGTTACCGTGGCCTGAGCAATATCCTGGATATTAAAAAAAAATATCTTTATTTCTCTAACAACCACTACAATGACCAGCGTCTCCTTAAATTTCCGGAGCGGTAATGAGCTAACATATATCAGAAATGAGCACATGAGACTACTATGTTATCAAGTTGCAATGCTAAATGTGTATCTTATATGAACCACCTATGATTACAAGACCTTGTTATGAGAAACTTTTATACCTCGATTTTAGGCTTTGATTTATACCAACATTGTGCCTAGGGATTCTACTTATAAATAAACTTTTGAAAAAGAGTAAACTTGGCTATGCTTTAATTATAACATTTATTTTTGCTCTCCTGCGATAAAGGCTTTTAAAATACCTGGTGCCTTTTAAAATAATTGTTTTATTCACCTAAAATATTTTATACGGGTCTAACGTGTTTTTTTTTTATTGTAGATGGGATTGCGTTTGATCAAAAGTTAAGACAAAGTCTAAGATGGAACACATGATATATACAAGGTGACATCGGAGACGTAATCAGAAGCTATGTTTTTCAGATTCTACACATGATCGCATTTTCCATGCAATAGTTGTTACATCGAATAAAACAAGTTTATTTTTTAATTTTTTTACTAGAAAAATAATAATGCCATACCTACTTAAATCATAGTCACCCTATCACTTTTGACACACGTTGTATGAGGGATGACAAGACGTCGTGTGGTGTAGGGTGACCATGTTGTATGAAACATTATTTTTTCTGTTAATAATTTGAGAAATAATAGTCAATATTGCAAGTAGTAACTGTGATATCATCTTTATTGAGTTTGTCTTTCAATACTTTATCGAGTCAAATAATTTCTGATCACGTCTCCGATGTCACCTTGTATTTACCATAATCACCGACGTTTCGACACGGGTTGCACCAATCATGGTCCCGGCAGAAGTGACGTCTTAGCAAGTTGTCAACGGACATATGGGCACACAACATTTAATATCTAACTACCCCACAAAAGTTTATAAAACTAGGTAGTTTTAAGCAGGGTGCGCCCGCTGTTTTCTATACCTTCAGTCTATTTCGTTGGTTATTCCTTCGTAGTATATCTGATTTTCGTTTTTTTTTTAAACCTACACGGCATCAGTGTATGCCCAGTATAACCTATCCTATCACGGGCCCTATCCGTCTCAGTTAAATGATAGGACATCATAATGTCAAGCGAAAGACGTTCACTGCTGGACATAGGCCTCCCCCAAAGACTTCCACAATGAGCAGTCCTACGCCACCCGCATTCAGCGGACACCCGCGACCCTTACCAGGTCATCGGTCCACCCTGTGGGGGTCCTACCCACGCTACGCCTTCCGGTACATGGTCTGGTATTCTTTAAATTAGCTGTCATCTATCACTTACATTATTACTAGGTTTTTAAAGTTAGAGAAGCAAAGTCTAGCAGTTAATTTCGTACCAAGGTTTCGAGCTCAGTCATGAAATAGAAACATTGCGTTATTTTCCTTGTTTTTTTTTTGCATAAGCAAAATCTTTTACCACCATATCAGCCCGCCTACCATATCAGTTAAAAAACAAACCCATTATCTTTTATTTATTTATTTAAGGTAACACAATACGTTCCCTAATTTTTAACGAATTGATGTACCAAAGTTAATTGTTGCAATGCCTTACGAGTATGCCGTATAGCCAGTGCCGAGGCCTAACCACCTCATTAGAAATGTACACTACACAGAAGGCAAATACACAGACACAATTGTTATTCACAACGCTTGACGTCACCTCACCACCCCTCACTATCCGTTTTATTGTATTTTAGGGTTCCGTACCCAAAAGGGTAAAAACGGGACCCTATTAATAAGACTCCGGTGTCCGTCCGTCTGTCTGTCTGTCTGTCCGTCTGTCACCACGCTAAAACGTGTTGTTATAGCGTCAACAGAAATACATCATCTGTGAGAATTTCAACTGTCTAACTATCACGGTTCATGATATACAGCCAGGCGACAGACGGGCAGACAGACAGACAGACGGAAGGAAGGACTATTCTACGAAAGGAAATTCCTTTGAAACCGTACCGTACGCGACCATTTAGGTTCTACGATGTAAGGATGAATGCCCTGCCGACGGTTAGCGCTGCGATGATAGAAAGCGGATAGTTTTGAGGATTAGTTGTTTTAACAGCTTGGATTTACAAGCACATCTCTCACTCTCAACGCAGGACATCTTCGGGAGCTCCGGCGACCTTAATTACCACTGGAACACAACAAGCATTTATAGAGGCATCTAGGGTGATTCGGGAGACGTGAGCAAGCTCAACACTACGGATTCAGTAGATCATAAGCTACTGCTTCGTACCACTATTAGTGAAATTAACGTTCATTTATCTTTGGTGTTGAAAACAAAATGTTTTAAATTATTTACGAAATTCATGGTCACTCTACAATCTAATACTTCAGTCAAGTGATATGTGTCAAATTGAATGTCATCTGAGTCCGATTACTTGAAATATCGTATCTCACTCAATGTGACAATTTACTTTCTTCGTAATCAAAGTGTTGTCAGAACAGTTAGACGTTTAATCTTTATAAACCAGTTGTTGTAGGGTGACCATGATTGTAGAGAATTAAACTTTAACTAATCAAAAATTAAAATACAGGAAAAAGGTATGGGTGTTTCACTTAAATACAATGGCGAACGATTCATTGCCATTTACTATGTATGTAGTGTTGGTCCTGCTCATGACTTCTGAATCACCTTGTATACCCTTTACGTGAGAGAGAGGTGAACTGAGGTGAGACGAGATGTGAACATCATGGCTGGAATTTCATTAACAAATATGAACCACGTACGAAGCACAAAGGGCTAATTAGTGTGTACCGAACTAAGAGATTCTTTAATTACCTAGGACAAAATGGGTTCGTAATTAAAGCTGACTCATATCAACTTTACGAGTATATGTCAGAGTAAATCAGCAAAATTAGGTATTCAGAATTAACAAAATTATTAAGCATATAGCAGATTGTATAACTGGATAATGGTGGTGGATATAGAAATTGAACGCCATGGATATAGCGCCATCTCTAGGCGCATTTTGTTACTAACTTACGCGATGGAACCTAGTATGTATATTGGTTTTTCAAGGAGAAATTTTTATCACGTGAACCGATTTCAATTTTTTTTTATTTGAAAGAAGATATTATATAAAATCATATTTTTCCTGCCATGTTTATACTGATGTTAGCGTTATGTAATATTTTCGTTATTTTTGCTTAGTAAACTTAGGAGATAAGGAGGGGTGTGGGGGTGTGGCATTTTTCAAATATTTTCTTTCATAAATCGAAATTTATCCGCCAAAAAAAATTTTTTTTATAATTTCCAGCAACATGAACTAATATCCGGCCTGCATGTTTGTGTATACAAAGTTTCATGTTATTCCAGCATGCCATTTTAAAATGAGAGCAAAACTACGATTGTATGGAGAACCAAACTTCCTGCGAACTCTTAATGTGTAAAGTTATGCCAGATATATCTTTCAATCATTTCTAGTATGCTAATTTATATTTAGATCTACCTTACCCCACTCTCAAAACCGTTACGTACTCTACCCTATCACAAAATAACACGAAAGTTGAAAAGGTTAAAAGACTTTACGGTTTGTAATTAACCTCAGTAGGAGGAAATTTAAATTTTTGCACGATTCAGCAAAGGGAAGCGTATGAAATATGGCTTGTTTACATATTACCTTAACCTCTAGTGCGGAACAGAGCATCCGCTAATGGCCTTTTGGTATTTATTTTTCTCCAATATGCTCGGAAATGTTCGGCTAACTGTCGCAAAAATACCAAATTTCAAATTAAAGCGAAAAAATTGAAAAAAATTATGCTCCGAGCAGGATTCGAGCCTGCAACATCTGGCATATGCGGCCAATCGCTCTAGCCTCTGAGCTATCGGAACAACCAAGCTTGTGCACGAAATCCTAGTTCCCTCGTACAACGCCTTAGGCAGGCGTACAGCGACATCTACCGTAGAAGACTTAGACTTCTATTAACGGCACCAACGTCTCAAATTACATTGAGAAATCGTCAGTAACGATGCGCCAACCCATACTAAATTAATTTCAAATTTGGAATTTTCGTTAGCAGCGCTACTGCTTAATACAAAATTATTTTTGTTACAAAAATAGTCCGTGAAGTTTCTCGTTATGGACTAGCGTAAATTTAAAAAGTTAAATATTATCATTATTGTCTTACCGTAGTTTTTTTTTTTTTTTTATTAAAAATGGGATTGCTCTTGGCCAGCATCTAGCCAGGGGGCAAAGATGAGGCCGACGATGAAGCGAGCTCACCCAGAAGATGCCTACTCACTCGTGCCTTAAAAAGGTCCAGGTTATATGAACTCGGAAATACAGACGCCGGCAGAGAATTCCAAACCTTAGAAGTGCGCATTATAAAAGAAGATGCAAAGCGCTTGGTTCGAACTAGAGGAATTTCGACCAGGTAAGGATGGTAGCAAGCCGTACGTCTGGATGTCCGATGGAAAAAGGGGGAAGGCGGTATGAGCTCATGGAGCTCCTGAGCACACTCCCCGAAGTACAATCTGTAGAAGACGCCCAGACATGCTACTTTGCGTCGATGTGCTAGGCTCTGCAGCTTATTTCCCACTACCGTACTGCCGCCAATGAGCCTCCTGGCTCTGCGGTCCACCGAGAAGGCCGGAAAACAATATAAAATGCCATTATTGTATTAATTTTACTTAAAAAAATGTTTCGACTAAGAAGCGACACCGCAAATGTACAGTCAAATGCTCGCACGATTAAAGTTTTCCCTTGTTTTTTTTTATTTATAAATTTGCCATAGACTTAATTTAATTTTGATTAAAATAAAGACTTAATTTCAATTTAATTAAGGGATATATTTTTATGGTTATGTTAACATTGGAGAACGGAATAATTACGTAAAATTTTCGAGCTTGATTGCGTAAGTTAGATCTAAATGACATTTGCCATAGCAAAAATAATAATAATAATATTAGGGGACAATCTTACACAAATCGACCTAGTCCCAAACTAAGCAAAGCTTGTACTATGGGTACTAGACGACGATATACATACTTATATAGATAAATACATACTTAAATACATGGAAAACATCCAAGACCCAAGAACAAATATCCGTGAAAAATGCACAAATAAATGCCCTGGCCGGGATTCGAACCCGGGACCTCTAGCTTCGGAGGCAGAGTCACTACCAACTAGGCTAAACAGGTCGTCACTAGGCTAAACAGGTCGTCAAATGACAGATATACCTGTCGCACTTTCGAAAAGTTACGTTATCTCTGTATTGTCACTGTATCAGTTGTTACTTTATGAAATGCATTTCCCAAAACCCACTTTCATCCGAAGTAACAACGTGCATATGTGTCTGGTTTAAGAATGCCATTGCGTTTGGAGACGACAGAGTAAGCCTGCACAATAGACTTTCCTGGATTGCGTCTACAAAGCCGTGAAGCCTGCTCCCGTAGACAGTAGGTTTCTAAGTGATTACGTTTATTCATCGCAAGACAGAGTTGAGTTTAAAATAAAATATGCGTAGCGTAGGAGTTATATTGTATTGTTTCATGAAATCCTTGTTAGTGTTCCGTACCCAAAGGGTAAAACGGGACCATAGATTAGATTAGATTAGATTATTTTATTTCATGATAAGGAATTACAATATAAATTTGCATACATGTCAAAATTATACGAATTGCTATCATGATCGTCATAACAAGGAAAATAATGATAATAATAGCACAATGTCAACATAGGTAAAATAATATAAACGATAAAAAGTAAAAAGAAAAACAAATGCATCTACCATTTGGAATCGTCAAGCCAGTTAAAAAATAATTAATGTCCATATAAATACATTTAAAATTAAATTGATTCAATACAATCATCAGTAATTATTATTTACATGTCCATATCCATATACTCTTTAACAGAGTATAATGGATTTTCCAATAAAAGGTGTTTCAGGCGGCGTCGAAATGCTTCGTCAGATGGTTCAAGTCTAAGATCAGCGGGCAGTCGCTCGTAGTACGTAGGCCCAATGACACGTGGATTCTTGCCTGCAAGTGCCATGCGACGGGGAACTGTTCTCAAACGCCCTGTGCGGCGGAGTGTTTTGCCAATCACATTTACTCTATTAAAATCAGAAAGATTAGTCCTTACGAACATTATAATTTCGAATACATAGAGAGAGTAGTGTGTCATAATACCATGTCTTGAAAAGTGGTTCCTACATGAAATTCTGGATTTTGCTCCGATCATCGCACGCACGGCACGTTTCTGCATGAGCAGAACTCTGTTGGCATCCGTTGAGTTTCCCCAGATGAGTGTGCCGTACGACATCAGCGAATGGAAATGGGCAAAATAAACCTGCTTCAAGGCATCATCGGAGATGATTGGCTTTAACTTACGTAAGGCAAAGACTGCACTACTCAATCTTTCGCATAATTTGTCCACATGGCACTTCCAGTTAAGATTAGAGTCCAGAGTGAAGCCAATATTATATATACATATTACTAAGACTCCGCTGTGCGTCCGTCCGTCTGTCTGTTTGTCTGTGCGTCTCTCACCACTCTCACTAGGCTGTATCTCATGAACCGTGATAGTTAGACAGTTGAATTTTTCACAGATGATGTATTTCTATTGCCGCTATAACAACAAATACTAAAATCTAAATAAAATAAATATATAAGGAAGCTCCCATGCAAAACATTGCTCATGGTGTTCATCAGGCGCTGGGTCTCAAAATGTATGGGAAAACTAAAATCCGAGTCGCACTTGACCAAATTTGTTTATTATTTAACGTTCTTTTTACTGATAAAAAAAATTAAATTAAAAAAAGGTTGTAATAAATAAATAAAGTGTCTAATGTTTTAATTCAGGATCATATCTTTGACGTACTGGAATTGCATCTTATAGGGTTTTTGAAAAGTAGCTAATATGAATCCGTACGGTCCAAAAAACAAGTGGAGCTTATTGATCGAGCGAGCCAAGCGAGCGAAGCGTCTCCGTTTCAGCTTTCGACAAAAAATTTTTTTCGAGTCAGTTATTTGAAATTTTGAAACTTGAAAACAATATTTTTTTGCGAAGTCACAGAGTTACTGTTATTTTTATGTTTTATGAAATCGGTAAATACAAAAAAATACATTTTAATTTTACATTTTACGATATACGACAAGTTAAAACTGTAATATTGTGTTATTAGAATGTAATTAGGTAACTTGTAAGTAGAATAAATGGCTTTTTAAACCGACTTCAAGATTTCAAAAGAGGAGGTTATCAATACGGTTGTATGTTTTTTTTTTATTATTGTTTGGTACTTCATTTTTATAACTCCGTCATTTCTTAACCGATTTGGAAAATTCTTTTTTCGATTGTAAGTACATATATCCAAGTTAGTCCCGTTTTTGTCAAAACGCAGTTCTGATGATGGGATCTATGAGAAATTGAGGGAACTCCTCAAATCTTAAAGGCAAACATATAGTGATTTTTATGTTTTTATCAATTAATCGAGCATTTTCATCCAAAAATGTGACATTTGATGAAGTGGAACTGCTGATGATGATCAGAACAGAACTCTTCAACGACAAAAAGTTCACGTTTGGCGATTTGTCCTCCTAGCTGTGTTTGTTAAGCAAATTCTATCTTCACAATTAATTTTTGTCATGCTCGATTTCTGATGATGGGATCCATGAGGAATTGAGGAAACTCCTCAAATCTTAAAGGCAAACATATAGTGATGTTTGTGTTTTTATCAACAAATCGAGAACTATCATACAAAAATGTGACATTTGACGAAGTGGAACTGCTGATGATGATCAGAACAGAACTATTCAACGACGAAAAGTTCACGTTTGGCGATTTGTCCTTCTAGCTGTGTTTGTT
This sequence comes from Notocelia uddmanniana, assembly GCA_905163555.1. Taxonomy (NCBI): domain Eukaryota; kingdom Metazoa; phylum Arthropoda; class Insecta; order Lepidoptera; family Tortricidae; genus Notocelia; species Notocelia uddmanniana. The sequence continues at coordinate 20,968,827 of LR991071.1, forward strand.
AAGTAAGTTCTATTTTCACGATTGATTTGTCATGCTCGAGTTCTGATGATGGGATCCATTAGGAATCGAGGGAACTCCTCAAATGTCAAAGGCACACAAATAGTAATTTTAGTATTTTCATGAACTAATCAAGCATTTCCATTCATAAAAGTAACATTTGATGAAGTGGAACTGCTGATGATGATCAGAAGGGAACTCTTCAACGACGCGTTGTTCAAGTTTGGCGATTTGTTCTCTTCGTTTTGTTTGTCAAGCAAGCAAGGTTTTTCCATGATTCCATGAGGAATTGAGGGTACTTAGTCTTCTACCTGTATAAACATACTTATAGCCATTTTTATTTTATTGTGTGGAATCTAAGAGTGCACCATCTAAGTATAATAATCTTTCACCGGCCTCCCCCATTGAAGTCGGTTTTTTTTTCTTAAAAATTATTATTTATTTTACTTAAAGATATATACTTTTTGGTAACACATGGTATATGACATTGCAACACAGCACTTTTTTACCGTATTGCCAATCAGAATAATGAAATCAATTGAACTTCTTTATCTTCAGACCACATTATATACAAAGATGGATTCTATCTATTTGCACAATGCCACTTTATCAACGCATTACCAAATCGCGAAACACGCATTTGATCAGCCGAACGAGCTCATGAAAATCGTCCCGAGCCTTAATAGGCGAATTCAATTAATCCTGCCTAACGACACGCCACTCAAATCCCCATTAACCTTTAACAAGAACCCCCTTTACCCTACTTACCCCCTTTTAGTTCCCTTACCTCCAAGCTATACGCAAAGGTGAAACCGGCAAGGCCGAAGGCCGGGGTTCAAATGCGATTCGTTCCTTCAAAAGCTTGCAGTGCGAGGTGAACTAGTTTTTCTCCAATATACTTAATACTTAATTTAGGTATATTATATGCACTTATGAATGTATTTGATTGACATAATAAAATAACTTATAAAATAAAAATATAATAAGCAAACTTAAAGATAATTAAAAATATACTATATATATACTCAATTATTTATTTGCAGTAAAAATTGTTTTATGCATGCAAATACAATTTAGTAAATGAATTACAAATAAAACATGATGGAAATAGAAAGCACAAATTGAATCAGTAACTATACAAAGTCATAACTAAAGGAAAACAGAAACTGATAGATGGTAATTGTCATAAATCTATACTGATATTATAAAGCTGAAGAGTTTGTTTGAACGAGCTAATCTCAGGAACTACTGGTTCGAATTGAAAAATTCTTTTTGTGTTGGATAGTCCATTTGTCAAAGAGGCTTTAGGCTATATAACTTCACGCTGCGGCCAATAGGAGTGAAGACGCGGACGAAGTCGCGGGCAACAGCTAGTTTATAATATATGCTCGGAAATTTAATGTTCGCCTGTCACAAAAATAGTCCGTGAACTTTCTCGTTATTGAGTTGCGCAAAAAAGTGAAACATCATTGTAGTCTTACAGTAGCGGCCGGGAAAAATGAAATTCCATTATTGTTTACCTTTTACAAACATGATTTGGCTAAGAAGCGTCACTGCAGACAGCCAAATGCTCGTACGATTACGGTTTTCTTTTTTTTAATTGCAATAGACTAAACGCTTTACTTCTTCCGCTTCGCTTCGTCCGTCAAAATCAACCTGTCCACGATTTGATTTTTCTCGGTCTTTGCAATAATGCACTAGTGTAATAGCGGGCAGGCTGTCTTTTGCACGTACTAATGATAAAGAAACATTGTGGCCATAGCAACCCCTGGCAAACCACAACATTGCATTGTCTTAATGAAATGTTTTTATATGGAAATGTATGTCGAAATGCATGTAGGTAAATATCGCACTTTAGTACATAGTCTTCGGTTAAGAGGTCAATCCTGACACTTGTCATTTCCATACAGTTTATAACCTAAAAGTCACTTTGAGGTTATAAACTGTATGGGAATGACAGGTGTCAGGATTGACTTCTTAACCGCCGACCACAATTAATGCCGTGACGGATATATCCGTCGTTGGCGTCCAAAAGCTTAAATCACATAGCACGGTGAAGAAAAGTTTTTGTGTTCGCTTTCACCTATTACGACCTTTTCCCTGGCTCGGTAAAGAAAAATAAAATACATAGGCCTCCCCCAGAGACATCCACAATGACCGGTCCTGCGCCACCCGCATCCAGCGGACACCCGCGTCCTTCACTGCCCACGCTACGCCTTCCGGTACGTGGTCGCCACTCGAGAACCTTTCCGCTCCAACGGCCATCGGTTCTACGTGCTATGTGCCCCGCCCACTGCCACTTAAGTTTAGCGATTCGGAGGGCTATATCGGTCACTTTGGACAGACTACGATATACATACTTATTAGATATAAATACATACTTAAATACATAGAAAACATAAGACTCAGGAACAAATTCGAGCTAATGATACACAAATAATGCCCTGACCGGGATTTGAACCCAGGCCTCCGGCTTCGTGAGCTGGGTCACTACCAAGCAAGCTAAAGTGGTTGTCAAAAATAATGGAAAATTACATTAAGATTAACACGCGCACTCCAAAACGCTACGTAATCACGTTTCTGTTTTAACAAAGCCTACTGGTATTAAAGGCAATTTGGATTTTAGTTTACATTGATTCATTAAATTCACAGCTCCAGCGTCTACTCAAGTAAAAAAGTTTACACAATGCTCAATTTAATCCGACACTAACGGCACAGTTACGTATTCTCGCGCCGTAGTTGGCTATTTTTCAATTAAAACCATCTTAACTAGCTTTTTAAAGTTGAATGCAGACTAAGTTTAGTGAACATTGATTAAGGAACATTGATCTTGAACATAGGACCCACTGAAAATCAGCATCGATGCCTCTTGCCTAGACTCATGCTGAGTGGACTCCTGTTTTGAGACAACTGATACAAGCTATATATTTTTCATCTATGACTTTTGTGAGCTGTTTTAATATATTGTTGTTGTTTCAAAATAAATTTTATTCATTTATTCATTCATTCATCTCAGGCCTGAGTATTGAGTCTGTAGTTATCTTTAGTATACACTACAGGTTTGGAATAACGATGTAGAAACTTTAGGAGGTGATACACTGGATAATTAGAAAGCCTTTTAACCCTATATGTCTTAGCCCAATCTGTGATAGTCTTTTGTAATCGACTTTTTCTAAGTTTTTTCATTCGTCCCGAAAAACATGAAAAAATAAATTTATAACGAACTTTGCAATAAATCATATTTATTTACTTTTAATTAGCATCGCAATTATTTGATTAACTAATTTTAAATGTTAATAAGTAAATTACAGAGATGAGAGGTAGGATCGGAAGGGGACGACCAAGGCGAGGTTATCTGGATCAAATTTCGGCGATACTGAAAAAGGGCCAGTTCAGAAGAACCGACGAGCATGTATGAGAAGATGTATGGATGTGATTGAAGCGAAAGAAGTATGTAAGGACCGTAGTATTTGGCGTTCTTTGGTCTCTGCCTACCCCATGGGATAACGGCGTGAGTTTATGTAAGTATGTATAAATTACAACTTACAATAACAGACCGATCCACGTTAAATACCTACGGCGCCGGCAGCTGAAATCCCTTGAAAACTTATCAAACTCTCTATATAGTCACATTTTAAAGAACACAGCCGGATGGTTCAGCGTAACCTACCTTTAAACTAGTTTAGAAAACGGGATAATACTATTACAGCCCATGAATACTTTGGAAAAACGTTCAACATTCCAGTTAAAATATTTCCAAGGATTTTCACACATGTCTTCAATACGTCGCACGTTTTAGTCACAACGGAACTAAACGTGCGCTGAAAGCATGGAGACTGGAAATATGCACAAAGCGCTATTCCAGCGCATTCCCTTTTATTGTAAGCTATATTCAGACCGCGGAGCGTTCTGAGGCCCGGTGGCACATTGAGGGCTGTAAGTCCATTTTCATAAATGGTAATTATCTATCTTGTGTCAGTAATTTTCTGTCAGTGGCAGTGGGAACGCACATTGCACGTAGAAACGATGGCAGTTGGGGCCGAAAGGTTCTCGAGTGGCTACCACGTGCTGGAAGGCGTAGCGTGGGCAGGCCCCCCACACGGTGGACTGATGACCTGGTAAGGGTCGCGGGTGTCCGCTGGATGCGGGTGGCGCAGTACCGGTCATTGTGGATATTGTGGTCTGTTTCCAGCAGTGGTCGTTCTTCGGGTGACATGATGATGATGATGATGAATTATTATTATGTGACCAACACGGCAGGACTTTAGTAATCTACGAATTAATCAGAGTTTATTGTGGTTCCATGTTTTGTGCGTCATAATTTTTCATGCATAGTTTTTTTAAGCATCATCATCTTTGTAATGTATGTATGTATGTAAATACTTTATTGTACACAAAACACAGGTAAAAAATACAGACAAATTTAGTTATATCGGTACAAAGGCGAACTTATCCCTATAAGGGATCTCTTCCAGTTAACCTTTGAGCAATTGAGTGGAACACAGGAACCAAAAGATAGACAAACTAACACGTGTACAAATAGGTACGAAATTATTACAGCCTATGTACTACAAACTAATTAATACTATAAATACTAGTACATATACTGACTAATAAAATAGATAATGAATATATACATATATATACAGTATCCGATTTAATCACAAGTCATTGGAGAGCCACAACTTTTTCAACTTGTCCTTGAATGATGCCACAGACTGAGACTGTCTGTAATGTAATCCAACTCTTCAAATAGTTATCTAAAAGGCTGGCTGACGCCGCCGGAGACCGTAGAGCTGGCAGCTTCCTCGCTCAACGCATCAGTATTGCAATTCAGCGAGGAAATGCTGCCAGCATCTTCGGAACCATGCCTCGGGGCGACCCCTTATCATAGCATTGATTATTAGTTTTAGTTTTTAGTAACGTTTTTGTTTTATCCATTTATAATTAGTCCTTTAATAATTATAATAGTATTGTATGATGTCTGTGAAGTGCACTTTCCTAATGAATGATTATTGCTTCATATCACTAAATACATCAACATTCTTGTATAACTTACTTTATTGTAAATGGGAGCATCAACAAGCTTAAAATGGCCTGGTTTTCAATAACAACTTGAGATTGCCTCAAATCTGGCGGCTTAAAAATATCCTCAGCCAAAATCAAGCTGATCAAAGTTCAATTAAGTTCTTCATTCATGTTTATACAATGATGCAATTTACTTAGTTATTCGTGATTATGAAAACGATTTTTTTAAAGATATATTTAATTTAATACGTTAGATTTTTTTGTTCGTTGCAAAAACACCCATGGCGACGACGTGGCAGGCCGAGATGGTGGGATGACCTGGACATATATCGCGACGATTGGCCAGAGATTGGTCAGAACCGGGACAAGTGGAATTAAGAAGGGAGGCCTTTGCCCAGCATTGGGACACTCTATATAGACTTTGAATAATAATAATAACAAATAATAATAGTAAACACACATCAATTTCATTTAAGTTCAAGTAAGTGGGAAGTTTAACCAATTTCTTAAACTTCGAAATCCGAATCGGCCGAATTCCGCAGTGTCTCACGACGAAAGTCTTTGATCACTGAGTGTTGCCAGTGATTCTCAGAATGAGCCTCAAATTAAGACTCAAAGCCACCCAAAGAGAGAGCTATGCTGGGAGTATCTCTGCGCGATCGCATTAGAAATGAGGCCATCCACAGTAGAACCAAAGTAACCGATATAGCCATCGGAATCGCTTAACTTAAGTGGCAGTGGGTTGACACATTGCACGTAGAACCGATGGCCGTTGGCGTGGGAAGGTTCTCGAGTGGTGACCTACTGTTAGTACCACGCGCTGCGTAGATAGGTCCCCCATAAGGTGGACTGCGGACCTGGTAGACGGTAGCGGGAGTCTGCTGGATGCGTGTGGCGCAGGACCGGTCATTGATGCACTCTTTAAGGGAGGCCTATGTCCTGCATTGTAGAGTAAACTAAGTATTTTTATTTTATTTTATTATGTCCTGCATTGGACGTCCATTAGCTTATATGATGATGAATATTTATTTATTTATTTATTATTTAATTGACGTTGATTACCTTTATCCTTTTATACCACGTCGGTGGCAAACAAGCGTACGGCCCAACTGATGGTAAAGCGGTCACCGCAGCCTATGGACGCCTGCAACTCCTAGGGGTGTCACATGCGCGTTGCCGACTCTTTAAGGATTTATACTCTCCTTTCTTGAAAAATCCCATACTGGAATCTGTCGGGAAAACCTCGGCGGGGAACTCATTCCACAATCGGAGCGTCCGAGGGAGGAAATTCCTATGAAACCGTACCGTACGCGACCATTTAGGATCCTACCTTTTATAAGCATCAAACATTGTAAGGGGTGGAGCACTGCTTATCCTATACTTATATTTTACTAATAGATTTGTAGCTATTCGTTAATCTTGACTAAAGAATAGTTTTAACCACAGTTTAGCGGAGGCTCAACGTAGCCAGGCCCAGTTAAAGCGCAAGTCTGCAACACGGTAACTCGCGCGTTACACAGGCTGGTTTTGACTTCAATGGCGTTCTCTCGCGGGGCTATTTCTAGCTATGTGGAGTAAGAGTAAAAAAAAACAGCCAAGTGCGAGTCGGGGGTCCCGTAAAAATATTGTTATTATATCATGTAACTAAAAATTTACGGTTTTCGCAATTTTTCCTTTGCCTGTGCTATAAGACGTTGCTTCGTACCGAATTTCAAGATTCTGAGTTCACGGGAAGTACCCTGTCGTTTTCGAATCCCTTGCGAGTGTCGAATTGTCGTTGGCTTAGAAGTCTGATTTTTTCACAGGACAGTAGACCTGGACGAGGACGATTAGGACTCGGGACGTAAGAAAATTCAGCGTCGGGCTTCTGATAGACTCTCGTTCGCCATTTCCCACTTACGCCCCTCGTTAAACAATGTACTATACAATGCGTAGTTTAAAGATATTAAAGATACCTACCTCGACGCAAAGTAGCATGTCTGTGCGTCTTCTACAAACTGTACTTCGATGAGTGTGCTCAGGAGCTCCATGAGCTCATACCGCCTTCCCCCTTCTTCCATCGGACATCCAGACGTACGGCTGGCTACCATCCTTACCTGGTCGAAATTCCTCTAATTTGAACCAAGCGCTTTGCATCTTCTTTTATAATGCGCACTTCTAAGGTTTGGAATTCTCTGCCGGCGTCTGTATTTCCGAGTTCATATAACCTGGACCTTTTTAAGGCACGAGTGAATAGGCATCTTCTAGGTGAGCTCGCTTCATCGTCGGCCTCATCTTTGCCCCCTGGCTAGATGCTGGCCAAGAGCAATCCCATTTTTAATAATAAAAAAAAAAAACCTCAAATAAGTATATTTTCACTGGTTCGTCACGTGAACAAATTATTTGAAAAATGCCCATGACATAGAGGCATACGAATAAACGATTACCCGCCCAAGTTAAGGAGGCTATTTATGGTTGACCGTCATCCGTTTACGACGAGTTCTCAATTTAGCTGTATAAAGGATGATTCACAGTAGACCGTTCCGTGTCCGGGCCGGCCCGTTTTCTTCTAGAGAAATACGCCGGCCATTACGTTTGCTGTCATAGAAAACGGGCCGGCCCGGACACGGAACGGTCTACTGTGAATCATCCCTAATAAGTTTTCCGTTCCGTCCATCTTGCTGGCATGCGTATATAGTTGCTTCTTCCTTTAAGCATTTTAGTATGTGATTAATTATAGGCGACTACATATTACGTTTATGAAACTGTATATACAACTTTAAGGTCCACTAAATACTCGTATGCAAGACATCAAAGAAGTACTTTTCGCAAGACATCAAAGAAGTACTTTTCGCCTGATTACAACAGAATAAACAAAGTTTTTGGCTAGAAAACTCCCGTGAGTTTGAGACATATTAAATATAATGAAACGGGTCACTCACGTCTTAAAGGTCGAATATCGCTCGACATGTTTCAGACCGGTTCGCGGTCCTTAATCATGAGCACCTATCGCGGCGGCGGTTTTCTTAGCACTGCGTGCCCGTGCCCTGTCCGCTCGGTTGCTCGGCGCGGGTGGAGGCGGCGGCGGCGAGAATCTACCCTCGTCGCGAACCGGTCTGAAACATGTCGAGCGATATTTGACCTTTAAGACGTGAGTGACCCGTTTCATTATATTTAAACTTTTTGTCGTTATTCCGACCCAAATTTAGCGGTAAATGGGCATAAACTCCTACATACCAACGGTAAAAAGAAATATAAACTTACAATACTTTTATTTTTATTCATGAACGTCCTTCTATCCGGACCAAGTGGATCAATTCCGATTTCATGAAGCGGTCGGCAGCGAGTCAAAGGGCTCGCCCGAGGGACAGTTTCGGGGTCAATCTGATTCGACATATTGCATATCAATATGATAAGGTAAACGTCCAATGGTCGACAGCGGACGAATATTACCAAAGTACCCACTATTAAATATTCTGAGCTAATACTTGGAGCCTTCAAACTCTTCAAATTCAGTAATTAGTAATATGGGCGACAAACTGAGTTTCAATATAAAGGCGGGAGTGATCGATCAGGTGCCCCATGGTCGTCATCGGGGTTAGCTGTTACGTTTTCCATGGCATAGGCACTCGAGTATATAATAATAGTACATTACGACCTGTTTGATGACGACCTGTTTAGCCTAGTTGGTAGTGACACTGCCTCCGAAGCTAGAGGTCCCGGGTTTGAATCCCGGCCAGGACATTATTTGTGCATTTAGCACGGATTTTGTTCTTGGGTATTGGATGTTCTCTATGTATTTAAGTATGTATTTATCTATATAAGTATGTATATCGTCGTCTAGTACATACCCATAGTACAAGCTTTGCTTCGTTTGGGACTAGGTCGATTTGTGTAAGATTGTCCCCCAATATTTATATTACGATACAAGTGCAGAGAATTGGCAATTCGCAACGAGTGGTGATAAATTGAATTACGACCGAAGGGAGTGTTTTAAATAGACACGAGTTGCGAATTACCTGTTCGCACGTGTATCGTACAACGTTTTACAGTACATATGGCTCTTTAAAGTTTCGACATATGCACGTAATCTGCTGATTACCGCACTCGTGCGGTACCATATGTACTGTACTAGTACATTACGATACAAGTGCAGAGAACAGGAAATTCGCAACGAGTGGTGATAAATTGAATCACGACCGAAGGGAGTGTTTTAAATCGGCACGAGTTGCAAATTACCTGTTCGCGCGTGTATCGTACAACGTTTTACAGTACATATGGCTCTTCAATGTTTCGACATATGCACGTAATTTACTGATTACCGCACTCGTGCGGTAAAGTAGCGCCATATGTACTGTAAAATGATATATGTGTACTAATTTTATTATAAATCACGTTAACTAAATTACAGTAACTATAACTAGGCAAATTATCAAATCTGCTGACGAACCGACAGAATCGTAAGTCTGTCTTAATAGGGTTGAAGCAAAAAAAAAAATTCATCCCCACTTTACGTGCAGTTTTACCGCTTAATTTATTTTACCACTTTATTGGATTTAATGCTTTATATATCCATGCCAAATTGCAGTTTTCTAGCACAATTACAGAGCAAAGCCTCGGACAGACAGACGGACATGGCGAAACTATAAGGGTTTCTAGTTGACTACGGAATCCTAGAAAGGGTGGGAAGCACGCTTGTAATTGATCTGAACTCCTGTTTTCCACATTTTGAAATAAAAATAAAATGTTGAGCGAGATCGACCTCTTTATATATGAAAGCAAACGCCTGAGGCAGTTCTCTTGCACTATTTGCAGGTTCGACGTTTACTGGCTGAGACGATACTGTATAAGGAAGACGCGAGGGGTAAAATGGGTATCTACGATGTTCGACTACTACACCAGTTACAATAGGTATGTATGTATGTTGTTATCAACTTTTTGTATATCTATACCACCATCACCACCACCACCATATCAGCCAAAGGACGTCCACTGCTTGACATAGGCCTCCCCCAAATTCACGGGGGGTATATGCCATAAGCGCCACACTTGGCATGCGGGTTGGCGATCGCAGTATCTCCACCGCACTCCAGGGATGCTGCTGCCCATCCCCCGGTGGTCTTGGTCGTAGTTTTAGGACATACCCAGGTCCAATATCTATATTATATTATATATCTATACTATAATATTATAAATCTGAAGTTTGTTTGTTCGAACGCGCTACTCTCAGAAACTACTAGTCGGAATTGAATAATTCTTTTTGTGTTGGATAGTCCATTTATCGAGGAAGGCTTTAGGCTATGTAACATCATGCTGCAAACAACAGGAGCGTAAACGCGGACGAAGTCGCGGGCAACAGTTTGGGACCCCCTTAAGGTTGACAGCCCTGTCAAACCGTATAGAAAGTTAAAGAACTTTTTTTGCGAAATGGGTCACAAATTAACGAGCTTGACTGTACTTTATATGCGTAGTAAGAATATGCTACTTCTACTTAGATCGAATCTGTTTTGACTTAGTAAAAAAATGTGTTTGGAATAGATAGGACATCTTAATCACAATAATATACAAAATACAAATACAATTATTATTTTCGTTGTTGGTGGTGGTGGTATGGAAGATGGTTTGGCTTATTGTGTTGTCTTGTTTAACTACACATTGTAAAATAAATATTCTGCCTATTTTTGTATCAATACTCAGATTTACTTATATTAGGTATTATCATTGTAATAAGCATATTTTTGGGAAAAAATAACTGTCGAGTTTTTTTTTTTATGACAGGTGGCAAACGAGCAGACGAATCGCCTGATGGTAAGCGAGTAGCATCGCCCATGGACACTCGCAACACCAGAGGTTGTTTCGGCGTTTCTTCTCAGCAGTGGTCTTCTTTTTCAGAAACGCTGGTAGATTTTGACTTGTAAAAGTGCCATCGCGGCCTTCTTGCAAAATCATCATCCTCCTAGCGTTATTCCCAATACAGTTGCATCCTGAAGGATGCCTGGGGTCCGCTACCTAATCCCAAGAAGTGGCGTAGGCACTAGTTTTTACGGAAGTGACTGCCATCTGACCTTCCAACCCGAGGGGGAAACTAGACCTTATTGGGATTAGGCTTGTCAAGTGAGGGGGCAACTTGACTGTTAGAAGTTCTCAAGCCGCCCGGAGGCCTCTAACTTGGCTTAACGACTGCTATCATAGACAGCAACCGGGATCAATGGCTTAGCGTGCCTTCTAAAGCACGGGAGCGATCAGGTAATAACCACTCAAAGCGGTCACCCACCCAACGACTGACCCCGCCCGACATTGCTTAACCTCGCACACCGCACGCGGTACGCGGGCGCCGCTGGGCCACGAACGCGTACTTGCAGAATAAGGATGATTCACAGTAGGCCGTTCCGTGTCCGGGCCGGCCCGTTTTCTTCTAGAGAAATACGCCGGCCGTTGCGTTTGCTGTCATAGGAAACGGGCCGGCCCGGACACGGAACGGTCTACTGTGAATCATCCTTAAAGTCCATTTATTTATTTATTTATCACTGCATAACGATATATTCTTATCGCGTTACCCCAACTGTAAGTGTGTTTTCAAAGACAGTCTCAAACGAAAACCAAGCAAATGTAATTTTAGTTTGAAGTATAATAAAGTTTGTAGTTGTGAACTCGTTAAGTTTACCGGGTGGATGTTATCAAAGAACCTTGTAGAAAATATTGTTAAATAGTTCCGTCTGTGTGTGTATTATGTTTGACTTGTATAAGTGCCATTTATTTATTTACATATTAACAACTTGTATCTTGTAATGTTTAATGATCATTATATTAATACTATTCTTATAAAGGGTGTAGATTAAAATAGTGTCGATTAGCAGTTAAAAACAAAAATACACGTAAGTCTGTGAATGGAAAATTAAAGATATTACGCTACAGGAAATAAATGATTTCGTAATTTTCTAACTAGTCATTAAGTTACCATAATTAAGCTGTAACATCACAAACAATTATTAAAATGCGAGGAATCCGGCCTGGCCCGAATTCCTTGTTACAATATTGGGCATCTACTAATATAATCACTAACTATCAGACAAGCTCAAAGTAAATTGAGTGTCAAGCGCATGTTACGTAAGTATCTCTCTGATAAGCTCGCAGAATAATTGTTGTCATGGTAGTTTTCATTAGGTACATAAAGTAGGTTATGTATATGTAATAATAATAATAATAATAATTTTTATTCATGACAAACAATACAATTTACAAACAAACACATTACATTATAACATTTTGCCACGAAATGGTCACAGCTCAGCGTAATGCTGGCAGAGCCAGCGCTGGTCTTCCGCTGTGACCATTTGGTGAAATCACGGAGCCATGACGACGCACACGTACACGAGAAACAAATAATTAAGAAACAAAAAAGTACAAAAACACTAAAACACTTAAGGAAAAAAACGCCTCAATTGTGGGCTAAAAAACTCGAATCCAGGCCGAACATTAAAAATTAAAATGACATGACAACTTGACGTTTTTGTTTTTTCAAGAACCAATCATGATTGATGACAAATGACAACTCGAGCGTGTACTGTGTACTTAGTGAAGCGAAATTACGTCAAAGTAAAAAACAGAAAACATAACATTGAATGGTTTTAAACACTTAATAACATATTGCAAGAGAAGAGAAACCACTGCAAATCGCAAATGACAAGAGTGGTGTACGAGTTCAGAGTAACAAGAAACAAAAATTAAAGAAAACACGCAAATGGCATGCAAAACTATAGGTAAATACTTTTAATTATTTTTAAAAAACAGCATGTATGATTTGTAGTCCTCAAACACGCGATTGCCCATAATTAACTATTAACCTCAAAACTATGCCGAATTTCCAGGTTATTAAGTCGCCAATGTATATAGCGAGCCTTTAAAACTAATACATGAAGTAACAAATGAAAAATGATAAATGAATCGACACAGACCAACATGCAGCGGGATGCCTCAGGGACATAAAAAGCAGGTATACATGCATATTTAGCTAGATACAGCTAGTATCGTGCTTTAAATTTCCCTGTCTTTTCTGGTGCTCAAACAAATATTTCTTAAGATTAACCGTAAAACTATGTCTACATTTAAGGTCCCTGATTGGCGGAGGCAAATTGTTCCAGCATTTGGTTGCTGCATATCTAAAGCTTCCACGAAAAGCAGCCGAAGCATGTCGATGTGTCAGCAGTTGTAACCCACACTGCCGTGTTCCACGTGGCTTGCGGAATGACAATTTCTCAAATAGATATGTTGGGCCATGGTCGTTTACTACACCGAAGAGAAGACATGCAAGGTGAAGCTTACGTCTATGTAACATCTTCAGCATATTACCTTTGTTCAAAAAAGGAGTGACATGAGCTCTCAACGGGATATTGAAACAGAAACGGGCACAGGCGTTTTGAACTCTTTGGACAAGTTGTTTGGTTTTTGTGAGTAGACGTGGACCATATACTATATCCATATAGTTTAACTTTGACATTATGAGTGAATCTACTAATTGGATTCGCAATGTTTCATTTAAAAAGGGCCTAATTTTGTAAAGCACCTTTAGTTTGTAAAAACAGCCTCTCACTGAATTTAGAATGTGTTTCTCATACCGTAGTTCATCATCCATTAAAAGGCCCAGGTTACGCGCTTCACAGACCCGTTCAATAGGTTCACCCATCAGTGTAACATTCACTGAAGGTCTAAACCTAGTCAACTGTTGCTTGCTACCAAAGACTAGGTATTTGGTTTTAGATGGGTTTAATAGTAAACCATTACTTGTAGCCCAGGCTGCTATACTAGTGAGATCCTTATTGAGTTTTACTATTGCATTATCGACTTCGGACTGCCTACACGAGATATACAGTTGTAGATCATCAGCATATATATGGAACTTACAATTTATTATGTGTGTCGTAATGTCTGCAGAGTACAATATAAACAAAATTGGACCAAGGATGGAACCCTGGGGCACGCCCCGAGTTAGCTCCATTTTGTCTGAGACATAAGATGATCCATCATCCAGACTGATTTTGACATATTGACATCTATTTGTAAGGTAACTGTGGAACCACTTTACTGTTCTACTGTCGAAACCATAGTAGCTTAACTTGGAAAGCAATAATTTAATGTCTATGCAGTCGAATGCCCTTGTAAGTATATAGTATATTATATATATATATGTGTATGTATATGTCTATATGTATTTTATAAATGTATTTGTAATAAAGTCTCTTGTAAAGTTAAATGCCTGCATCTGATGTTTCTGTTTAGCCCAATGGTTGACAGTTAGAGAATGCCTTAAATCAAATCAAAATATTTTATTTGTGAATCATACTTATAGGTATACAGGTGTTGAAAATACATTGATAATGTTCAGCTATGTTCTACCTTACGGCGTACAAAGGGTTTCTTTTTGCTTATGGCATTAAGTCCGCCATTTGTACATATTTCTTGTATTGTGCAATAAAGTTTAAATAAATAAATAATCCGACTAGCAGTTGCTACGAGCTACGAGCCTACGTCGTAGCAGCTACGGCTACGTAACCACGTTAGCTACGTGCGTCGCACTAATAGCAAGCAAAGATACTGCCACAGCAGATATACAGGGTGTTTTTTATTGATTTCCATTCCTCCAATCATATAGCTATAGAAACGACGTAGCATATTTAGTTTTTCAAATTTCAAAAACTTTTTATTTTTATTTTTATACAAAGTAATTAATTATATCACCAAGGGTGAATACAAAACGACTTTAAGAGTTAACGTGGAGATAAGCAAAAGTTACACGTATCGCGGCCAAACATGAACCCTATGACACTGACAGTTATTTCCACGACACAACCTTGTAGTGGCGTCACCGTTACATTAGAATCGAATTGGAGGCGTCTAAAAATGACATTTATTAATTTTAGGTAGAAATATGCCATTAAAATGATATTCCGTTGGAATTATAACAATTTTTAACATTTACAACAAATTATCTCGATCAGACTTTACTTTTACGTCCTGCAAAACTTACTTCGTAGTAGTGCGGGCTTCGTTTGGAAGTATCGATAAACAAATGTCAATAATGGAAACGAGTGCACAAAATACATTAACATCGTACGCTATCAGTGTCCGATTTATAATCATTTAAATAGTCTGCGATACCCACTAAAATAAAGAAGATGGAATTTTTATCCTTACATTCGTCGAGCGTGACGTAAAATGCTTACAGGTGCTGAATGTTAAAAAAATTACATGAAATTGTTTTTATTTCACTTAAATTATGGATATTTCTGGGGACACCAGTTTTTGTTTTATTTACGATTAGGTTTTATAAGTATCAGCCCTTACAGTTTAAGTAGTTACAAGTTGATTTAGTTCCGTGTTCCGTAACTGTTATTTAATTTGTGTCAATGAAAAATTATGTACGAAAGTTTTGTTGTTAATATAAATATCTTGTAAATACTGTGAGTGACTTATGATGGCGTAGGGATGTGACGACCCCATCGCCCACTGGATTTCCAGTGCAGTCAGTCAACATAGGGCAGCTTGTGGCGAGCTGTTAGGGAGCAGCGACCCTAATATGTACCTGAGTGCTCCTGGGGGTGTCCTGTGGATTGGTTGTATGAACAGGCCCCCCGCCTCTGGCTTGCCTTAACCGGCTGTCCAGAGTGGAGTCGCTAGAGCTGTTGCTCGGGGGTGGATGTGGTCACCTAAGTGGCGAGTTGGCTATATGTTTAAAGTCCAGTGCTACCTCTCTACCCCCAGCCCTCTGCACCGGTGTTGCCCTTAGGCCATTTTTAATGTCGCTATTTATAGGGGCCCATCTAGCAGAGGGCGAGTCACCGTCTGCCTGAGATAAAAACCCCTTGCATTTCATTAAATTGTAAAAAGAGCCTTTACGTGTTGGCTGTGGTACTCGGTTGGTACTTCGGTACCTCGGTACTTCGGCTCCGCGCACGCCTTCCAAAGGTCCGTGACACCATTGTCCCGTGAGCGGAAAAGACATACAATAATAATAATATAATAATATTGGGGGACAATCTTACACAAATCGACCTAGTCCCAAACTAAGCAAGGCTGGTACTATGGGTACTAGGCGACGATATACATACTTATATAGATAAATACATACTTAAATACATAGAAAACATCCAAGACCCAAGAACAAATATCCATGAAAAATGCACAAATAAATGGCCTGGCCGGGATTCGAACCCGGGACCTCTAGCTTCGGAGACAGAGTCACTACCAACTAGGCTAAACAGGTCGTCACATGAGTGTTGTGTGTATTCCGGACTCCCCCTCCGCCGCTGCAAGCCACTTGTAAGTGTGTATATAATTGTGACTAGTGTACAATTTAGTCAGTGTCATAGGACTCATGTCTGGCGCGCCAGGTATAGTAACTGTGTTGACACTTTGTTACTAAAAGTTTTTAAAAGTGTCGTAATGTTACGTAACTGTTCGTACACTAAACTAAAGTAAAGAAAAAAGTACATGCCACCATTTTGGAAATTTTGTAGATTTGTTACTACTTTAAGTTACATGTCGACATGGTGTCGACATAATCTACTAATTTTGTAACAGAATAAGATGGTCGAAAAATAGAAGTATCGAAACTTGCACAACACTATCAGAAATATCACTGTCAGTATCATAGGGTTCATGTCTGCCCGCGATACGTATAATGTCAAGTATGACAATATTCTAAATTTGAATGACACCGCACGTGACGCACGTCAATATTTTTTATTTGTTAAGGATATTTTATACTATACGGGGGGTGTTAATTACCGAAAATGTTTTTTTTAATATCTTTGAAATTGGGATACTAGTGTCTTAGAGAATATAAGCTATTTATTGGTAACGTAAGAAAAATATGTTATAGTCTTAAACTAAAAGATAATAATAAATCATTAATAAAAAGGAAAAAAAAATGTAATCAAAACTAATCAGTAATCAGTCATTTATTTGCTAAAACATGGTACAAATAGGTGTTTTCTAAAAATATAATAGAACTACATGTTTGGTCACAAGAACATGCAAATATTTAGTCATGTGTATCGCATGCATAATTAGCTTATACTATAGAATCCTAAGAATTAATGTCAATGAAATATTCTTGAATGGAATAGTAGGCCTTAGATGCTAAATAATTATATAATGCAGTTTTAAATTCTTTAGCACTTTCTAGTTTTAAAATCTGCGCTGGTAGCTTATTGAAAATTCGCGGTGCCATACCAAATACACTTTTGGTTAGAAAAAGCGGTTTTTGAAGACTTATAATTAATTTTCCCCTGATGCCGCAAGCTGTTAAATGTAGTAAATTGGTTCATGTTATTTTTTACATACATTGATATTTCGTACACATACAGGCAAGGTAGAGTTAAGATTTTATGTTCTATGAAATGTGGCTTGCATGAATCGACGGGTTTAATACCACATACAGATCGTAAACATTTCTTCTGACTCTTAAACACCATCTCACGGTCCGTAGCATTACCCCAAAACATTACTTCGTATCTTAAAGTAGCCGTTACATGTGCGTGGTATGCAGTAAGCACGGTTTACAATTTTCCTTAAATTATACAATGCGTAACTAAATTGATTAAGTTTCATACATATATTGTCAATTTGATTTTTCCATGTCAGACTACTATGTAAACTTAATCCTAGAAATTTGGTATTGTCAGTTTCATTAATTATTTTATCTCGGTAAGCAATCATTAAATTAGGTGTAGTTTTGGTCCGTAATGTAAAGTTCATAATGTTCGTTTTTTTCAAGATTTACATGTAAGTTATTCTTGTTGAGCCATTCAATTATAATACGTAAAGTCTTATTAATATTGTCCTGATGTAAATGCATGTCTGTCTCTGTAAATATAACAGTGCTATCATCAGCGAATAATACCATTGGGTGCTTTACAGCGCTAGGTAGATCGTTGATGTACACAAGAAAAAGAAGGGGACCCAATACACTACCCTGTGGTACACCGTAACTTATATGTTTAAAATCAGACGAATATGTGACTTTTTTTTGGTCTTCATACATATTCGATCGACCTGAGTGCATTGTTTGCGTCCAATCAAACATGATTTTATAAGGTTATGAACATTGCCCCGAACTCCGTATTGGTATAATTTTGATAAAAGTATGTGGTGGTCGACAAAGTCGAAAGCTTTCGACATATCCATGTACAGAGCACAAACGGGTATCCTTTTATCGACTTGAGTCATTACTGGTTTCAGTAGTTCGTATATGGCCATATTTATGGATTTATTTTTCCTAAATCCTTTTTGTTCCGGGGTAAATAAATCATGTTTTTCAAAAAATTAGTACAAACTATTGTATATGACTTTTTCTATAATTTTGGAAAAAATTGGCAACAATGCCACTGGCCTGTAATTAGACATGTTTTCTTTTGCGCCCTTTTTGAAGAGTGGTCGAACAACGGCCAATTTTAACTTTTCGGGAAATGTGCCCTGTTCAATACATAAGTTGATAATGTAGCTTAAAGGTGGAGCAATAGCAAGTACAGCTTTTTTAACGACTTTTGTAGCTATTCCGTCGTAACCCGTACTGTTCGAATTTTTTAATGAGGTAATAATTAATTGGATGTCATGAGGGTTATTTGGTGTCATAAATAAAGAATTGATTGAATTATATGTTAATGTCGGACTACAATTATAATTACTCGATTGAAATGATTTGGAATTAATTTGATCAATAAAATTATTATTAAAAAATTGCGCGATTTCATTTGGATCTTTTATAATATTATTTCCGTTTTTTATTTGAGTTATACAACATTTCGGGTATTTTAGTTTCTGCTTATTAATAATTTTCCAGGTGGCTTTTGATTTATTAGCAGATTTTTGAATAAAATAGTTATTTTGAGATTTCTGGGTTAGTTGTATTATTTTCTTAAGCCGTTTGGAGTATTCTTTAAAATAATTATTGTCAGATGGGTTTGCATTTAGTCGACACTTCCATAGTAATTCCCGCTTTCTTTTACAGCATTTCCTAATTCCTTTGCTTATCCATTTTGGCTTACTAACTGAATTAAGTTTTATTTGTTTATAAGGGAAACACAGGTCATAAAATAACATAAAAAGCTCTAAAAAGTTACTGAACGCTTCATTTACAGTATTTGCCATATAAACATTGTTGTAAATAATGCTGTTTAAGCATTCTACGAATTTATTAATGTTTTGCGTGCTCAAGTCCCTTCTAGTGATGTACCAATGTGATAACAATGAGGTTTTCTTAATAGGGCATTTAAATATTTGTCCAGAATGATCTGATAGAACTAAACATTACAAATTCTCACCAAGGCCAGGTCCTCTTGGTAAGGTTCCCAACACGCAGGCAGCATTCCCGCGCTGAATTGCGATAGAAATTCTCTGCGCGAGAAAGCTGCCCGCGCGTGGGTCGCCTGTTGCCTCCTTAAGCCGCTTGCCGAGCGCCCTGTGGAGCTCCCGCGCGCCCCTGCCCCACGGCCCAACTCTCTCCATGCCAAATGCGACAAAATCATATTGGGCGCCGAGACAATTGTATTTTCCCACCTTGGAATTCTCTCCGGCGTCCGCCGCCGCCCCGGCACGTTTGCAGGTCGAAGAGAGGTAGGACGCAGCCAACGTGTCGGCGCAAGTGGCGTCCCACACCAGCGCTCGTCCCTTCTTTCACGGGATCAACGACATCCCGTCGGGGCGCTTACCATCGCTCCGAACGATCTGGGGCTCTAGAGCGGCGGGAACGTTGGCACTGATGAGCGCCCTTCTGATGAAGTCGTTGAGAGCGGCATGGCGGGACAAGCGGCCGGCGCCCGAGGAACAGGCGAGACAGTAATTCGTTCGCGGTCCCCTGCACAGCCACCCAAAGTGAGGATGAAAACGAAATATAAAAAGAACCGAATTTATTCCACAGCACAAAACACCTACCTCGGATGATTTCCGTTTTTCCTCATTTGACTGAAAGTTGGATATTGAATTGTACTGTCAAATTGTAAGGCAGCTGTCAAATATGGAGATAAGAGATGAGGGGATATGGGGGTGCGCTCAGGGGTCTCTATAGAGCCCTATTCAGCTGGTTTAAACAATATCTAGTGACATGACACTAAATAATGTGTATTTTAACACATACATACATGAACTCACGCCTATATTACCAAAAGGGTAGGCAGAGCATAACAAAAAATATTTACAGTGCCACTTTCAGCAATTGTAGGTTTATATGTGGAGAAAATGTGATATTGCAGTGACAGGATTCATCGCACAACACACTTCAATGTTCTTCAATGTTACACTGTCACTACAATATCACATTTTCTGTATATTTATAAACCCATGTACATTTTAAACCCTCTTTAGGGTTTCATTGTAAACAGCTGCGTCTGTCCGTCTATTCGTAAATGGGTTTTTAATTGTTATTTTTTTTCACTTTTGAACTTTATTTTGACAAGCACACTACCGCACAAGACCGCTTTTTCTATATATACCACGTCGGTGGCAAGCAAGCGTACGGGCCGCCTGATGGTAGGCGGTCAACGCATCCTATGGACGCCTGCAACTCCAGGGGTGTCTCGTGTTCGTTGCCGACTTTTTAAATAAAATGTAAATAATATAAAAACTACCTTTTAAATCTTAAACAGGATCTTGATGCATTGTACCGAGGATGGTGGAGGCATATCCTCGCTGTATCGAAATACTGATACATTGAGTGAGGAAGGTGCCAGCTCTTCGGTCACCAGTTACTTCAACCAGTTGCTTCACAATTTCTCTAAATAACTTCTGCGCACTGACCCCGGACCCCGTGGATCTAGAGTTTTGATGCTAAAAGGTAGATAGTTGCACTGTCGAGGCCCTTATACGTATTACGCTAAAGTCGATTTTTCCAAGATTGAAATCATATTGACATCACAGAAATAAAAATATTGAACTTTAACGGATACGTGCAAAGATAAACATCATCATTAGATAATTGTTCATTTACAAAATGATAATATTATTTATACAATGAACTTAATGTCTTTCAACCAATAATGGATACCCAAAATGAGATATCGCTTAGTTATACACTCATCAAATTAATGTATAAGTATAGTTAAACAAATGATATCAACTACCGGCTAAATCATACTAAACTTACTATCCAGTAATGTGACGAAGTGCTTCGATCTAGCATCATTTTGGACCATAGAAGGCGTGTACATACATATGTGACTGTGAGTAAAACATGACATTGTTTTCTGGTTGAATTCAACCTTTTCGGCAAAGACAGTTCAATTTAGGCAGCTTTCTGACTTGACGGGGTGGGATTGATATGTGGGAAGTATTTCCTCTTTGACGTGAGCTTACTTATGAAGATACTCGACGAAATACTGTAAGTATAACGCTTGCGCAGTAGTAGTAGCATTTTTTCTTTTGTATTAAAAATGGGATTGCTCTTGGCCAGCATCTAGCCAGGGAGCAAAGATGAGGCCGACGATGAAGCGAGCTCACCCAGAAGATGCCTATTCACTCGTGCCTTAAAAAGGTCTAGGTTATATGAACCATGCGCAGAAGTGGGGCAGCATGCAGTACTGCAAACGTAGCGGTTGACACTGACAGCTAATTTATCATCGGTCTGTATGTATACAGGGTGTGGCCTGTAATAGGAGCAAAAAATTAAACGGTACACTATTGAGCTCTCCAGAAATTATTTCCAAATGATTTTAATTGAAGAAAAAGATTTTTTTATTTATATTTTTGCAAATGTTAGTTATATGTACTTTGTTACTCTACTGGAGTGTTCAAAAATATATTAAAAAAAACACAAAAAAAATATTTTTTTTTTAATAAAATTCCAGAAATATTATTTTAAACCAAAAATGCGACAACGATTATGAGTCATAACTTGAAGCAATCTCAAAATCAGCATTGACTGCCGCGCTATAATCTCTGGGTGACCAGATCCATTACTTAGAGGTCATAACTTTAGACCAAAATTTCTCCCAATTGAAAAAGATATTATTATTTTTTGCACACAAGAGGTTACTGCAGATACTCTAAGGAAAGGAAATTTACTGCTCCCAGGTCACATCCTGTATATTCAAATCTTTATCAGAATGTAAATTTTAAACTCTAATTTAAGCTTTTATTGTCTATTTACGCATGATTTCTCTTATTTTTTATCGATCATATTTAAATTATTCTTTATAAAATACGTATAACTATGTTTTCAAGTTTTTAGAAATGTATTAAGATAGACGGCTTATTCTTTTTTTAAATATTTTATTTTTTACTTTAAGGTGTATGATTATAAAGAAGTTTACCTAATAAGTAGTATTATTTATTTCGTGTCTGTTTTTACTCCTGATATGGCTAAATCGACGTTTTTGCGGATAGTGTTGGTGGTTTTGACAGAAAGCTCTTAATGTATTTAAATGATTATTTTTATAGACAACTAAATCCATGATTAATTATATTGAATTCCTCTGTTTATTTATTATTTAAGTAATTTTAGTTATAATTATTGCAGCATTATTTTATGAATTGTAATTAATTTATAGAACCGACAGGGTGATATACCTACCTATGACTTTTTGTTTAGTATGTAAGCGACTTGGTTGTATACTGTTATGCTTACGTATGTCTAAATATATAAATCTAATTATTTAAGATGGTTTTGTAGGATTATGTATCTAAGTATATGCATTATGTTATGACTAAAATGATAAAAATTATATCCGTTACACAGAAAATATATTCCGTTCAAACCACAGATCAGAGTAAAGCAGATTCGCTCATTTCTAATAATTCTAATGCACAAATCAGTATGTTCGAGACAGACAGATAAGTGATATCTGACAGGTCTTCACCTGTCAGTGTCTCCGCTTTGGATTATACTGACTAACTACTGGTACTACTGTTTTTGACATTTGTGACGTATTGGATTATATGGGATTTGACATTTACGTGTGCTTTTAAAGGGAGACAATTCGTCAACAGCCGAAAATGATCGTACTATCTGTCCCGTTATAACTCATTTTGATTAACCATAAGGATTGAAAGAGACAACTATATGAAAATCATCTAACTTAAGGGGAGGTCGTCAAGCGAGTTAGCGTTTTCGAGTTTTCTAAAAACAATCTGAAACGTAGAAAAAGGGATTTAAAAATTTTAAAAAATTATATGTTTTACTTAAGGATCTAGTCTAGTCAAAGTTGCACTCAGATACACGATCTAATGAACTTCGCTCGATAGAAAGAGACCCCAAAGTTACTGCTTTTTGTAAAGCATTTACAATCTGACGACTAAACTATTGATGTTTTAAATAAAGTTTTTGAACTAAACTAAAGCCATTCAGTATTTCTAGACATTTTTGCAGAATTTAAAAAGATAAAATGATTGCATTAATTAATATGTTTAAATACCTACAAAATGTTGTAGGAGGTAGGGCATAGCGAAATGTCATCTCGCTCGTAATTGGAGCAGCCCAACTGGGGAAGTACCTCCACCTTACAGGAGACCACAGCCATAATAGCGCCACTACTTACTCAGTAGGTATGTGGTGTTGTGTTCCTGATGGTGAGTAAGGTTTCCAGAGCTCCTTGAGGATGCGCTGTGTTGACGACGGGGGACCTACGGGACTAACAACACTGCCTTAGGTTCGTGTAGGCCCGGAGAGTGGGTGCGGCGATCAGGGAGACCCGGTGAAACGGCTGACCGCTGGCCGCCCGCAGGTTAGTAGGGTTCCCGAACCCAGGGGTCACTTAATCTCCACCCTGAGAGGCTGAACCGCCAGCCTCGCGCATAATTCCTGGTGTGGTAGTCGTGCCGGAGAAGGAGACCGGAGTGGACCCGGCTGCCACAACAGGAGGGGACCGGGGGCCCTTCCGTACGCCGCGCCCACTAACTGGATTACCTGCATCATCCTCTGTCAGGTTTGTACCGTGCGTTTGTCCCTTCAGCCGTCATCAAAGCGAATCCTCCTTTATACACATCCGAATAAATATATATGGCAAGGAAAAAAAGGAATAGGTTCTCAGCGGTTCCCTCGTCCACACAAGTGGACTTCTGTAACATTCGGGGGCTTCACTCAAAATTAGACGCAGTTCACCACCACCTAGAATCTGCGAAACCGACCCTTTTGTTCCTTACGGAGACACAGATATCCTGCCCAGCTGATACATCATACCTTCTTTATCCCGGATACATGCTCGAACATAAGTTCTTGAGACGTGCCGGTGTATGCATGTATGCTCGGCAAGGTGTCTGCTGTCGCCGCCTCCAAGCCTATGAAGACAGAGACCTGTCAGTACTGTGGGTGCACGTTGACTGCGGTGGCCACACCCGCGTCTACGCGTGTCTTTACAGGTCTCATAGCGGTGACATGGGCACAACTCGGCTCTTTGAGCACCTGCAATTGACGGCTGACAAAGTTCTCGAGCAGTACCCCTCCGCGGAGCTGGTGATCTTAGGAGACTTTAACGCCCACCATATTGAGTGGCTCAGTTCTCGATCCACCGACTACGCGGGTAGGTCTGCTCACGAATTTTCTCTGGCCTATGGACTCTCGCAACTGGTACGTTCTCCCACGAGAATACCAGACGTCGAAGGCCATACTAGCTCTCTACTGGACCTTCTGCTGACTTCACGTCCGGACGGGTATTCCATCTCAGTGAATGCGCCACTCGGCTCATCCGATCACTGCCTCGTCCGGACACAGGCACCATGTGTGCGACAGGAACCACCACGGCCAACCAGCCTAAGGCGCATGTGGCAGTATAGGTCAGCAGACTGGGATGGATTGCGTGAATTTTACGCATCATACCCATGGATGCAGCTCTGTTTCACATCAGAAGATCCAGACTCCTGTGCAGCCGCTGTCGCTGAGACGATCCTGGCGGGTATGGAATGTTTTATTCCCAACTCGCTGGTAGCTGCAGGAGCCAAAAAGCGGCCTTGGTTTAATCGGCCCTGTAAATATGCTAGAGCACATAAGCAGGCCGCATACAGGGCTTGGACCAAGGCTGAAGCTAGTAAGGATCCAAGCTTATCTGATGTGAAACGCAAGTTAAACGCTGCCTCAAGGTCTAGTAAAAGAGAAATTGCCCGAGCTAAATTCAATTTCATCGGCAGAATTGGCGAGAAGCTTACTGGATATCCCTCCGGAAGTCGTGCCTTCTGGTCGCTCGCCAAAGCTGCCGAGGGAAACTTTTGTCAGTCGTCTTTACCACCACTGCGAACTACAGCTGGAGACCTGGCCCACAGCGCAAAAGAGAAAGCCGATCTACTGGGCACCCCCTTTGCCTCGAACTCTACTTTGGACGACGATGGTAGCGCCGTACCTCCTGTTATCCCTTGGTGTGGATATTCTATGCCCGAAATTAGTTTTTCGCAAAGGGATCTCCGGAGGGAGCTGCTGTCCCTAAACATCCACAAGTCGAGTGGGCCGGACGGCATACCAGCAGTGGTGCTCAAACTTTGTGCTCCCGAGTTGTGTCCCGTACTAACGCGACTGTTCGCGCTCTCATACCACAAACGGCAAGTTCCGTCTTCATGGAAGACTGCCCTCGTGCACCCTGTGCCTAAAAAAGGGGATAGATCAGACCCATCGAATTACAGGCCTATCGCTATCACCTCCCTGCTCTCCAAGCTGATGGAGCGAGTCATCAACACAAAGCTCCTAAGATACCTAGAAGAACACGATTTGATCAGCGACCGTCAGTATGGCTTTCGCCACGGTCGCTCGACTGGTGACCTTCTAGTGTATCTTACTCACCGGTGGGCTTCTGCCATTGAGAGTCAGGGTGAGGCTTTAGCGGTCAGCTTGGACATAGCGAAGGCGTTCGATCGGGTCTGGCACCGAGGTCTTCTGTCGAAGCTACCATCCTATGGACTGCCTGAGGGTTTGTGCAAGTGGGTTGCCAGCTTTCTGTCCGGCAGATGCATAAGAGCCGTAGTAGATGGCAGTTGCTCCAAAAGCATGGACATTATCGCTGGCGTCCCACAAGGCTCCGTGCTATCCCCGACGCTGTTATTGCTGCATATCAATGACATGCTATCTATTGACGGCATCCATTGTTATGCGGATGACAGCACCAAGGATGCTTATTACACGGGCCGTGCCAACATTCCTCGTTCCTGTGTGTTAGAGAGTCGTGAACAACTTGTGTCCGAAATTGAGAGCACTCTAGTCAGAGTCTCTGAGTGGGGCCAGGATAATCTGGTCCAGTTCAACCCCACCAAGACACAAGTATGCGCGTTCACTGCTAAAAAAACCCCATTCACTGTAGCCCCGCGGTTCCAAGACGCAACCCTCTCCATCTCAGAGACTATTGGGATCCTTGGTGTCGATATTTCCAGCGACGTCCAGTTTCGGAGCCATTTAGAAGGCAAAGCCAAGCTGGCATCTAAAAAGCTAGGTGTTCTCAATAGAGCGAAGCTATACTTCACCCCGGGACAGAGACTTCTTTTATACAAGTCGCAAGTCCGTCCCCATATGGAGTATTGCTGTCACCTCTGGGCGGGAGCACCTGGATACCAGCTTGGGCCTTTTGACTCGCTCCAGAGACGTGCTGTGCGAATCGTGGACGATCCCAAGCTCACGACCGATATTGAGCCGTTGAGTTTAAGGAGAAATTTTGCCTCCTTGTGCGTGTTCTATCGCCTATATAATGGGTTGTGCTCCGAAGAACTGTTCGACATGATGCCTACGGCCGCTTTCTACCATCGCACCGCTCGCCGTCGGCAGGGCATTCATCCTCACACCTTGGAACCTGAATGGTCGCGTACGGTGCGCTTTCAGAGGAATTTCCTCCCTCGGACGCTCCGATTGTGGAATGAGCTCCCTGCCGAGGTTTTCCCGTCGGACTACAGTATGGGGTTCTTCAAGAAAGGAGTGTATAAATTCTTAAAGGGTCGGCAACGCGCATGTGACACCCCTAGGAGTTGCAGGCGTCCATAGGCTGCGGTGACCGCTTACCATCAGGCGGGCCGTACGCTTGTTTGCCACCGACGTAGTATAAAAAAAAAAAATGCGCGAGCGCGGAGGCTCGGCAAGCCCGATCAGTCGCGCACTGGCGCTTACAGACAACGGACCTGTGTCAGTTTTGTCCGCGACAGTTTCGTGCACCAAACAAGCAGTTTTTGACGAATCTATATAATTGTTGCAAATTATTTAAGAAGGGCAATAAAAAACCAAATGAAATAAGTCGTAATTATTACACCAGAGGTGTCACACGCGCGTTGCCGACCCTTTTAAAATTTATAGACTCATCTTTCTAGCTAACCTTCTTTTAAAATATCTACCCATTTCCAGGTAGCTACCGTGGCAAGTTTGGTATCGTTTCATATACCATATTGATTCTTTTATCATCTTTATGTAAAAATCATTTCTGATATTTATTTTTAAAAAATACGGTAATATTTCGCATAAATAGTAAAAAAGTTAAAACTTCGCAATGTTTTTTATGCTTTGAGAGCTAATCACTTTTGACGAATAAATTAAACCACCAAAAAATATTCTGTCTGTATTTTATGTGCCTATGTCCAGCAGTGGACGTCCATCTGCTGATATGATGACGATGACACGCACACGACAAATAAATATAACATCCTGTATAAATATAACACAAATAGATAAAAATTGCATCACCTATTAAACAAATCGAGTAGAGAGGTATAAGACATATTTCTTAGGTTTCATAGATTAAATAACGAATTTCAGGGTTGTACTATGAATCCTTTTTTTTATTTCATTATAATGGATCCTACCGTAAGTTCGACTTTCAATTATTTATTTACTACCTATTTATTAAAAAATGATATCAAATACATAGTAAAGTTTAATCATAATTAATGCATTTCTTAAGTCAAAATACAGTTATATTTCTATACTGTGACCAGTATGAAGCTAGCGGGGTCATCCGAGTTCACAGTCGCTTCGTCCGCGCGGGCTTGTTCACGCACCACCAGGACAGCGCTAAATACCTACTCTCGCAGGACTAGAGGGCCTTAAGACTACGGATCTCTTGGTATTATTAAACTAAGGTAGATCTAACACTCAATTTCCATGCTAAAAAATGACAGTTATATTTACGTATCCTACAGTTCGAAAAGTTACTACTAGTCCCTGCTGGTCAAAAATCACGGTTCAAGATTAGAGTATAAGAATGAAATACGCTAAAACACTTAAACTTTTACTCTTAAGTGAAATCACAGCGTTTTAACCACTTAATCTTTAAGTTAATGGGTCTTGAAGAGCTTTATAGCTTTTTTACGTAAAATGCTCCATTAACTGGCTGCTAATTAACTTTACCAGACTGATGATTAAATTAATTAAATAAATAAATAAATATATTGGGGGACAATCTTACATAAATCGACCTAGTCCCAAAATAAGCAAAGCTTGTACTATGGGTACTAGACGACGATATAAATACTTATATAGATAAATACATACTTAAATACATAGAAAACATCCAAGACCCAAGAACAAATATCCGTGAAAAATGCGCAAATAAATGCCCTGGCCGGGATTAGAACCCGGGACCTCTAGCTTCGGAGGCAGAGTCACTACAACTAGGCTAAACAGGTCGTCAATTTTATAGCAACAGTTGTAATAAAAATTATGTGCTTGCTAAAGTGGATTAATAGTACATTACTACAGAGGCCGGGACAAAAGGGGTTGCCAGCCGAAGACATATAGACGGCCGAGCGCAGCGAGGTCGGATAGGTCTGAGGCCGATAACCCCATATTTCCTACCGAGGTATGTATAATGCTTTTCTCAAACATGCAATGAAATAAACAACAAAAAAAAACAAAGTTTTAATTTTAATACGCATAGTGGCAGAATGTCATGATGCCTGTGCCACAAATTTATGTGCAATGGAAATTAAAAAATCTTTGCCGGCCTAGGCCTGCAAGTATTGTATGAAATTCCATTAACGACCTCTTGTCCTAGCCATACCTGAAATGTCATACTTCGCAGCCTATTATAAGGAACATAACATCAATATTTCATTGCATGTTTGAGAAAAGTTTATTTAGTATATAACACCGTCGCCGCCGCCGCCACTGCCGTCTGTATTTCCTGATATATACAATCTGGGTCTCTTCGAGACAAGAGTGAATAAGCTACTACTGAAACAGTGAGCAACATCGGAGGCCTTGTCATCGCTTTCCAACAGGTGAGACTGGCCAATCGCTCGTCAGTCAATCATGAAAACAAAAGACTAACTAAACTAACCATTTCGGCGCAGTGATCTAAAGATGATATTGGCTCCTGAAACGAGAGCTCGCCACCCTTCCCAATCCCACGCCACTTCCTGTCAGTTGTCGATCTGAAGCTGACGCAGACCGACTGGGCGGCGTCCATTCGTTCAACCTAAGTATGCTCTTTGGACGGCGCGATCTTCCTCTGTTCTCAGTAGATGATCGAACCAGCGAAGTCTGTGTGCTTTTGTCTCGCTAATGATATTGGTACGGCCATCAACTCCTCGATCTCGGTATTCTTTCTGATCGTTTAATGACGTCACCTCTCTTGACAGAAAGCTTTTATGTTCTGTATTGTGTTCTTGTTTTTAAGGTGTTCAATTGTGTATTTATTTCAGTTAAATAATTCAGAATGGAGGAATTTTGTCACTGAACAAGCTACGACACTCTACCACAACGTACAACGTAAGACACATGATGTCTTTCGCGGTAGTAAGAGGTAAACCTGAGCCGTCCCAGCTGTATCTCGACCGTGTCCTCGACTCCATTATCCAAGATGGTGGCTTCAAGGCTACGACAAGAGAGGAGGTCAATCTTGCTGAGGTCTTATATTACTGCTTAAAGACTAACCCTGGAGGAATCCACTCTGTAAGTGAGTTTTTTTTACACTTATTTAAAGAAGCAATACACAACTGCAAAATAAGGAAACTTTTCACGAAACGGAGTTTAAAGCGAACCTAAATGATACATTACCAGGTTTCTTGATATTGACATGACTAAAATGCTTAGCAGGTCATTTTCATTTAAAATTTTGTAGACAAACGACTACCGGGGCAAAGCTTCAAAATAGGCAACTTCTTGGCTAGTCAGTGCCACTTGAAATGCGGGCACTTTTTTTTTCGATTTTTACTTCAGATTTCTCAGTGACCTTTTGAAAATAGAAAATACCGCACACAGACTTTGCATCCTTACCTCCTGATGTAATGTCCTGGATCCTGGAGTAGCTTTTATTTACGTTTTCGTTTTTCAGACTATTCTAGAATTTAATTTGACTAACTTCAACTATTTTTAGATAAACGCGGCTACAGGCGAGAAATTCACCAACGAGCGAATACTTAAGCGTGCCATTTCTATCGCTCGCACTCTGACAGTCACGTGTGCGAGAGAGAGAGTGATCATAATGCTACAAAATCATGAACATATGTCGGCGTTGTTTTATGCTACGCTGTTAGCTGGGATAGTTCCCTTTATGATGACACCAGAAGCCATTGAAAGCAAGTAACTATTTATTACCTACTTACATACATTTTAAAGCTATGGTGGCAAGCAAGGATTTTGGATATTAATCATACCCGAGCCCACTCTTTTGAAATCGTATTGAACTGAACGATTAATCAAATTAAATTAATATTCAATTTAGGCATATTTCAATTGATATGCACCTATGAACTATAAATTGATTGAGACGGCTCGAAGTGAAAGAAAAGGTGGTCATAATATTAGGATAGACTCTTAAGGAGCACAAGGAATATTCAATGACTTATCAAAAGCTTTTCACTGCATTATTCACGAGATTATAACAATCTAGCCAAGAATTACGAAATATCTCAAATAACCTACACTACATCTAGTTATAAGGCACTATAACAGAAAACAATTTACAGTTATTAATGAAACCTAGCGGGAAGGGGTATGTATTAGACTAAGAATACCTCAGGGATCTATTTGGGACCCATTCTTATTTATAATCTTTATGTTCGAAACAACTTGCTTAATCATACGTCAGACGTTTAGCCAAAGCAGGCTTAATTCAAAAAAGCACGTTAATGGAGCCAGTTAATGGAGTATTTTACGTAAAAAAGCTATAAAGCTCAAGACCCATTAACTTAAAGATTAAGTCGTTAAAACGCTGTGATTTCACTTAAGAGTAAAAGTTTAAGTGTTTTAGCGTATTTCATTCTTATGCATATCGAGTACTCTAATCTTGAACCGTGATTTTTGACCAGCAGGGACTAGTAGTAACTTTTCGAACTGTAGGATACGTAAATATAACTGTCATTTTTTAGCATGGAAATTGAGTGTTAGATCTACCATAGTTTGAACCTTAGTTTAGTAATACCAAGAGATCCGTAGTCTTAAGCTAGATGATTTTGCATATAGTTGTCTCTTGGAATTCTTATGGTTAACCAAAATGAGTTATAACGGGACAGATAGTACGATCATTTTCAGCTGTTGACGAATTGTCTCCCTTTAAAAGTCAAAGTCATCTAAATGTCAAATCCCATATGATCCAAAAGGTACTGAAAACTACCTACTGCAGATACTTTAGTGAAAATCGCTAATAAACAAATGAATCTAGCAGATTTCCCTGGCATCCGTACTCATTTATTCATCACCGAAAAATTTTACCGTGTCAAAAATCAAGATCAAAATAAAAAAAAATATTCTGCAAATAGGCCACAAGGGCACTTTTACAAGTCAACACATGAATTATACAATTAAATAAATTGACAATGATAATTATAATGTTTTCAAAACAGAATTGCAGAACTAAAAAAAAAGTAGACAATAATAATAATGATTTCAAAACTATAGTGATTAACAAACTCACAATATTCAATTAAAATAAACTAACAATACATTATATAAAAAAAATGTGACGTATATATATACGGTCTCTGTCCGAATACACAAAAGTATATACAATAAATTTAATATCTCAAAGATGTATATGGTCTCTGAGCGTCCATTATTCCTAAGTCCTTAGAGATGTACATGGTCTCTAAGCGTCTAAATTAAAATAAGTAGTAAATGAAAATAGCACTTAAGTAATTTAATATTCTCAGAGATGTATAAGGTCTCTAAGCGTCAATAACAATAAAAATAATCCAAAACAGGATGATGTCTCTCGTCAATCTCCAATAAAATAACACTAGTATTAAGGTATTAATCATGCCCTTGCAAGCATTAACAGACCGGTCCGGACCGGACCGGTGTTGTGCGTGTAAGCGTTTTAACGAACATATTTATTGTCTTAGGCGATTTCCGTCACTTTGTCCCCCTGATATCGCCCCGTATTATCTTCTGCGAGCCTGACCATCGTGATGAAGTGACCAATGCTGTACGGCGCTGTGAAGTCAGAGCCGATGTTGTGGTTGCTGACGGGCCGTCTTTAGACAAGTTCGTACAAGGACATAGTGATGACATTGAAAGTTACCAGTAAGTATGATAAATGGTGACAAAAAACAGTCTGCAAGAGATGGTTTTTAGCGATAAAACTGCCTGTTATTCATCTTGAGTATTCCTCACCTCAAGTTTCTCTGTACTGTGTAGTATTTTAACATAATTAGAACAGGTATATTGTATTCTATTGTTCCTAGTTTCTTGAAACCACAAATCTAAGCCGTCTGCATTTTCAATACCGTAAAATGGGGTTGTTTTTAGAAAAAATGGGACTACTTTAATTATTTTAAATGTTGAATAAAAGCAGTATTATTGGAAAATATGTGTATATTTTATCACGTAAACAGCAAGATGTTGAAAATACATTATCATTGCTACAATAATTAGGAAAAAAAAACGGTTTGGACGAAACCCTCTTGAATGAAAGTTTACTAAGTTTAAACGTTATTAAATAAAGAATATTGTACCAATTTAGGCTGCCTGTCATGAAAATAGACTCAACCGCCATTATACTGGGCACCAGTGGAACCACCGGACGGCCTAAGGCCGCCATCTTGACCCACCGAGGATCAGTCATGCAAATACCAAGTTTATGGTAAGATGTCATACATATATGTTTTTAAAACTAAGTGGGTGCGCCCGAGGTAATGATTTAAAGCTATTGTCTATAGCTATTGTCTATACCTTCAGTCTAGTTCAGTGGTTTGATTATTCCTCCATGGTATATTTGATTTTCGATTTTATTTTTTAAAAAGCTACGCGGTTGTACGGTTCATTAGGAATAGAGTCAAAACGAAATACGCTAATCAGGCGTTGTGGAGCTTCACTTCGTCTTCGCCTCATTTCACTCCAATTATTACACATTGGTTCAGTCCTGTTCAAACCGGAAACGTCATTCCAACATATCAGTTTTTTTTATTATAAAAGCCATCATCATTGGTACTAGCGGGGTGATTACGTCAGGTTTACGAGCGTTTATTTAAGAGGGCGCAGTACGCTCGGTCTGGCTCGGCTCTCCATACAAACGTATTTACCCTCTCATTTTAAAACGCTAAGCTAGAATAACATAAAAATTTGTATATACAATGGGATCTGGCATATCTAGATCGGAAATTAGTTTCTGTTGCTATAAATTGTAAAAGAAAAAACATACAGCGGCTTATTGAGGTTTTTACGGCTTGTATGAAAACCTTAATAATCGCTGTATTTTTTCTCCATTATAATTTCAAGCAACAGAAACTATATTCCGACCTAGATATGCCGGATCTCATTGTGTATACAAAGTTTCATGTTATTATAGCATGGCGTTATAAAATGAGAGCATAAATACGTTTGTATGGAGAACTGAGCGTACTGCGCACTCTTAAATGACATTTACCTTATTAAAAAGCTGCATGCTTGGACCACGCGAGTGATGATTTATGCGTTTTAAACTGCCATGGCTCAACCATTTAAAAAATCCATACTTATAATTGAACCTACTGTAAATGACCTTCCTAGCCCTACCTATTTAAAATGTTATTCAAATAATTATCTAATGAATTGGCCATAAATAAATTGTTGTGATCGTCTAGTTTAAATAGTTACGGTTAGAACCCTTCACGTTGTGCTAAAATAATAATGTAAAATAAACTGTTTAAAATAATAAAACACAATTTTGTTTGTAATAAAATAAAACACAGTAAACACAATTATTAAATTGCCGCAAAATCACGAAATAAAACGCGTATAAAATTATTATCAATAATCAATTTCGATACATAAAATTCATGATCGGGAATTGATTAAATTATCCGCAAATGATATTAAACGAAAGAAAATATATAATAATTTAAACTTGATCCGCAATAAGATAAACATGGAAATTTAAAATCAAATAATCTGCATTCGTGAAAAAGCAATAAAAGTCTATCTACATAAGTGAACATGCGACTCACCCGTTTCAGCATCAGCTCGAACAAAAATAATTGATTAAATTAATTGATTACAATAGGTTACAATTAGAATTATTATTATCACTAAATACATACATTTATTTCTAACTTAATATTACTAATTTTATATTATAATACTAACGCCAACACGGTGTATAACAACGATGACCTGAAAAACCCGACTACGAGGGGACCTTGGGAATTTAGACCTTAGGTCTTGAAAATGGGACCTAGACCTAGGCTATGTCTTTGATATTAAGGGGGCTCACCTTCACACCTACACCCCCGCCATCTCGCAAAACCTTGATGAGTTCAACCTATCAATCCTGATCTACTATCAAATTCAAACCTTCCCACCTACACATTCCTCATCAATCTGTCACACTTAAAAAAATGTACTTTACGCAGAATGCCAAATAATTTATTTATTTTATTTAATTTACGCTAAGCTTTACGCGCTGCTGAATTTACGCTTCCCTACTTCGTCATGCAGCCGCGATTTATCTGTAACAAAGATAGTGATTGTTGTCGAATGTGTACAAGGTACTCTGAATATTATTTATGCGCTATAACACACTCTGTACTGCAAACCCCTTAAATTGGACGGAGAGCCCTCTACCTTCACACACGACATCAGACGTCAGGGGTCGGCATATATCGAGGGGTTGCGCCCCAGAGTAAACAGAGAGTATGATACAGAACACATAAACAACTCAGGCCTTGGTTGTATACCTAGTGTGTAATGTTACGGACCCTAGCTTCTAAAGGACTAACGCGTTAGAACCTTTAGGTAAGGCCTCTGATTCAGCTACATCAATAACTCAGGACCTAGTGTCAGCCAAGTTACCTTCTGCCGAATGTACCTAAATGCATGTATAAAAAATAGACTAAACGTGTGGTGTGTCAGCTTGTGTATGTAAGTGTAATGTGGTGAGTACGCGAATGTGTGTTCATTGTATCCAGGCTATGCCACGGATTACAATGTGTGTGTATGTAATAGTTTTTTATTGTAAGTTCACTATCCTGTCACAAATAATAGAATCAAAAGCAATCAAATGCGTGATATCACAAAGAGTGAGAAGTGTTGGAAAGAGCTAGTGAACGTAAGAGATGTATGTGATAATAACTCTCTCCTAAAAATCATTTACTTTGCAATATCAACATTTAATTCATGCAGTTTTATTTAAAATAATGCATATAAAAACAAGAGCTAAGTATTTTGATTCCACTTTCATTCAAGTACATACTAAAATATAATATGAAGATAGAGTTAATTTTTTGACCCTAGTGGTCCCTAATAAATCTTCTCTGGAACACTCGATCAGCCCCAGTGATTATGCAGAAATTACCTAACACACCCTTGTAAATTGGAACAAAACTACATAGAAAGTCCCACCAACAATTTTGTGGCTGAATAGCTATTGAACCCTAATACTAGCTATCAAAACACTCGAGTTCACCCGACGCGACGAGATACCTAAAGGGATAAAAATATATACATTATATTGTACTACCTTAGCACTGACTCTAATTAGAAAAATACAAATTAACACACTTATAATTATTAACAAATAAAATCAAATCACTTAAAGTCTTTACACACTGAGTTCAATGTCAATTGTCACTATAAAATTCCCTACTTATTAAAATCACTTATCTGTTCACTAAGAAATGTCTAAAATATCTATAAATAGCACTAAAATTATATTACAGGACCACTATTTTAAACTAACAACCGCGAAACGTATGCGCTAGATATTAATATTAATCAATAAATTATTTAATTGAAAAGAGATTTCTTTAGAATTATCGACCTTTTCGTAAGGACCGCGAACCCCGACTGCCTGAACTATTTTAACACCATATCCCACATGAATTCCTACGCATTCTCAAATGAAGCAATTAGTCTATAATGCATATGAACTTACGTCATTTTAATTCAAAAACTATACACGTAATCAATAATATAGCTAATAGACGCAAGTGCTATATTATTACAGTTAATTTAAGCTCTTTTGTTTTTAAAGTTATTGTATTTTTTTCAAGTACAGCCATCCACTTGAAGTCTGCGCCCAGCTAGCAACTCGAGACGTCAACACACTCCAGATTAAAGAAGTACCATAAATTTAGAAATTTATGACTGTATTTTGAATAGGTTAGATTTCAAAGAAAACTTGTCGTGGGAACATTTTTTAGGCATTCGTGTTTAAATTTCTAATTACCTATTATTTATATAGGATAATTGTTTGCATACTGTGACCACTGTGGTTACAGAGCGCCCTCAGATTGACGATACAATTTTAGAAACAAAGAGTATAAAATTGTGAGGCTATCTCAATAGGTAAAACTGTTAACTTTCTGATAGCATGTATGCAGCAAAGTTCTGCGCCCTCACGTTTCTAAGACTGAATTCAGTATGCAAGAAAATCATTTTTAATCTCCTGAATAAATGATAATATAACCGAATTCTAACTTCAAAATGTCTCGACAGCATGAATATTGAATACAGCAAGAACCTGCGCCCTCACTTTTCTATGACTGAAATCACTAGGTACGCGAGGAAATAGAATCTTCTAACAAAGAATTAGGTAACGGAATCGAACTAACGCCCTCGCATCCATATTTTAATACGCAATTATAAGACCTATTAAACTTTAAAAGATTAAATATATACATTTTACGTAATAATCAATTATTTTACAGCATTAACTGCCCTCTTAATATTTTTTTTAGTTTATACTTATTTTAACCGTGTAAAGTCATGACAATACAAATACATAGGTATGTAAAAATATGTCAAAAAAAACATATCACAGATTCTTCGCAATCGTGCACTACATGAACTTTCTCGCTAAATTAAAATGAACTCAGCAAAAAAAAAGAAAGCGTTAGATTTGCTAATATTATGCCGATTTGATTGAAATATTATGTATTAAAAATAGCTCACATACAAAATAACTAATAATTGTACATAAATTACAATATCTAAATAAACAATTTATTACTAACTTATTTTTGTTTCAATACCATTATTCAATTTATAATTTATGAATTTTGAGAAAAAATCTGCTGTTATTTAATATACTATAAAAAAAATCGTATACTATAAATATAACAACAATATTCGCTCTCACTACTATGTTCAAAACAACGCACGGCATTTCTTTAAAAGAAACATATCAGAAAATATTACAAATTTTTCAAAAACAAAAATAAACACCTCCGGATATTGAAATGAACTTTGTTTTTTTTAAGATAAACTAATATAAAATATTCAAAATTATATATCATAATTACAAGTGTATTAGTGAATTTACTGAAAAACTATCATATAACGTTTTATTTTATTTTTTCACTATTCCGTCAATTTACGTCTTGTGAATTTCTAATCATCAACCTAGCCATTAAATTCACGACATCCAGAGTGAGTTCGCACTGTTCGCTGAAAAAGGGAATAATACTGAAACGGCTGAAAACGCATTTTCAATGTTCAAAGTACCTAATCATAAAGAAATATTAATTGACACGTAATTTTTATGTTCAACAAATAGGTGTTTGGAATAAAAATTGAAATATCAATACGTTCTTTCTTTGTATATATATAAATTTTGTAACAAACTCTAAAATAAAGTCATGTGAATTAAACTGTAACTCAGATTCGTATTCAAGTAACTAAATCAATGAAATTGATTTAATTTTTAATGACTTAAATCCTGGTCACACGGTACCACTGTAAATCACCTTCCTAGCCCTACCTATTTAAAATGTTATTCAAATAATTATCTAATGAATTGGCCATAAATAAATTGTTGTGATCGTCTAGTTTAAATAGTTACGGTTAGAACCCTTCACGTTGTGCTAAAATAATAATGTAAAATAAACTGTTTAAAATAATAAAACACAATTTTGTTTGTAATAAAATAAAACACAGTAAACACAATTATTAAATTGCCGCAAAATCACGAAATAAAACGCGTATAAAATTATTATCAATAATCAATTTCGATACATAAAATTCATGATCGGGAATTGATTAAATTATCCGCAAATGATATTAAACGAAAGAAAATATATAATAATTTAAACTTGATCCGCAATAAGATAAACATGGAAATTTAAAATCAAATAATCTGCATTCGTGAAAAAGCAATAAAAGTCTATCTACATAAGTGAACATGCGACTCACCCGTTTCAGCATCAGCTCGAACAAAAATAATTGATTAAATTAATTGATTACAATAGGTTACAATTAGAATTATTATTATCACTAAATACATACATTTATTTCTAACTTAATATTACTAATTTTATATTATAATACTAACGCCAACACGGTGTATAACAACGATGACCTGAAAAACCCGACTACGAGGGGACCTTGGGAATTTAGACCTTAGGTCTTGAAAATGGGACCTAGACCTAGGCTATGTCTTTGATATTAAGGGGGCTCACCTTCACACCTACACCCCCGCCATCTCGCAAAACCTTGATGAGTTCAACCTATCAATCCTGATCTACTATCAAATTCAAACCTTCCCACCTACACATTCCTCATCAATCTGTCACACTTAAAAAAATGTACTTTACGCAGAATGCCAAATAATTTATTTATTTTATTTAATTTACGCTAAGCTTTACGCGCTGCTGAATTTACGCTTCCCTACTTCGTCATGCAGCCGCGATTTATCTGTAACAAAGATAGTGATTGTTGTCGAATGTGTACAAGGTACTCTGAATATTATTTATGCGCTATAACACACTCTGTACTGCAAACCCCTTAAATTGGACGGAGAGCCCTCTACCTTCACACACGACATCAGACGTCAGGGGTCGGCATATATCGAGGGGTTGCGCCCCAGAGTAAACAGAGAGTATGATACAGAACACATAAACAACTCAGGCCTTGGTTGTATACCTAGTGTGTAATGTTACGGACCCTAGCTTCTAAAGGACTAACGCGTTAGAACCTTTAGGTAAGGCCTCTGATTCAGCTACATCAATAACTCAGGACCTAGTGTCAGCCAAGTTACCTTCTGCCGAATGTACCTAAATGCATGTATAAAAAATAGACTAAACGTGTGGTGTGTCAGCTTGTGTATGTAAGTGTAATGTGGTGAGTACGCGAATGTGTGTTCATTGTATCCAGGCTATGCCACGGATTACAATGTGTGTGTATGTAATAGTTTTTTATTGTAAGTTCACTATCCTGTCACAAATAATAGAATCAAAAGCAATCAAATGCGTGATATCACAAAGAGTGAGAAGTGTTGGAAAGAGCTAGTGAACGTAAGAGATGTATGTGATAATAACTCTCTCCTAAAAATCATTTACTTTGCAATATCAACATTTAATTCATGCAGTTTTATTTAAAATAATGCATATAAAAACAAGAGCTAAGTATTTTGATTCCACTTTCATTCAAGTACATACTAAAATATAATATGAAGATAGAGTTAATTTTTTGACCCTAGTGGTCCCTAATAAATCTTCTCTGGAACACTCGATCAGCCCCAGTGATTATGCAGAAATTACCTAACACACCCTTGTAAATTGGAACAAAACTACATAGAAAGTCCCACCAACAATTTTGTGGCTGAATAGCTATTGAACCCTAATACTAGCTATCAAAACACTCGAGTTCACCCGACGCGACGAGATACCTAAAGGGATAAAAATATATACATTATATTGTACTACCTTAGCACTGACTCTAATTAGAAAAATACAAATTAACACACTTATAATTATTAACAAATAAAATCAAATCACTTAAAGTCTTTACACACTGAGTTCAATGTCAATTGTCACTATAAAATTCCCTACTTATTAAAATCACTTATCTGTTCACTAAGAAATGTCTAAAATATCTATAAATAGCACTAAAATTATATTACAGGACCACTATTTTAAACTAACAACCGCGAAACGTATGCGCTAGATATTAATATTAATCAATAAATTATTTAATTGAAAAGAGATTTCTTTAGAATTATCGACCTTTTCGTAAGGACCGCGAACCCCGACTGCCTGAACTATTTTAACACCATATCCCACATGAATTCCTACGCATTCTCAAATGAAGCAATTAGTCTATAATGCATATGAACTTACGTCATTTTAATTCAAAAACTATACACGTAATCAATAATATAGCTAATAGACGCAAGTGCTATATTATTACAGTTAATTTAAGCTCTTTTGTTTTTAAAGTTATTGTATTTTTTTCAAGTACAGCCATCCACTTGAAGTCTGCGCCCAGCTAGCAACTCGAGACGTCAACACACTCCAGATTAAAGAAGTACCATAAATTTAGAAATTTATGACTGTATTTTGAATAGGTTAGATTTCAAAGAAAACTTGTCGTGGGAACATTTTTTAGGCATTCGTGTTTAAATTTCTAATTACCTATTATTTATATAGGATAATTGTTTGCATACTGTGACCACTGTGGTTACACTACTCACATACTTTTACGAGAAATGCGGGCTGTGTGGTACAGCCGGACATCTATACGAAAGTATTTTCACCCAAGATCAAACGGAGATACTTAGCTCTATCTTTGCGCTCGCTCGGTCAATAACACATAGGTCTTGGTAACATAAATCTGACACGTTGACATCACGAAATCACCGAAGGCGTCCTCTCAGTAGATAGAAAATAGGAACACAAAATATTTATTGCTTATTTTTTGATACAAATTTACACAGATAATTTTTACAAGTTACAATAACTTGAAAATTTACCCTTTTCAGGCGTACAATTTGAAAATTTTCACCAAGATAGAATTTATAATAGTAACATTACGTATAGAAAAAAAAAATTGAAATGAAATTGAAATTGTAAAATACTTTAT
Organism: Notocelia uddmanniana; assembly: GCA_905163555.1. Classification (NCBI taxonomy): domain Eukaryota; kingdom Metazoa; phylum Arthropoda; class Insecta; order Lepidoptera; family Tortricidae; genus Notocelia; species Notocelia uddmanniana. Next base: position 21,009,991 of record LR991071.1, read on the forward strand.
CTTCTAGTAAGAAAGCCTTTTACACATATTATGAAGCTGTTTCCTTCGAGGATTTTTTTTCGATGATAGCTAATATTGTGAGGGTAGGTTTAAGAGGGTAGGAATAAAGGAGTCAGCCTTAATTCGATTACGCAGTTTGATTCACGCACCCCTAACATTCACATGGCGCAGTCGGTAGGACACAAGCGTAAATGTATTGTATTGTATTTTAGTGTCGCGGGGACGCTAAAGGCGTCCCATGATATGTACGCGCACTGTTAAGAGGATATCTCAATTCAGTAAACCACGCCCACTGTGTAAAGGGCACGCTTACGCTTTGACGACCTGTTTAGCCTAGTTGGTAGTGACTCTGCCTCCGAAGCTAGAGGTCCCGGGTTCGAATCCCGGCCAGGGCATTTATTTGTGCGTTTTTCACGGATATTTGTTTTTGGGTCTTGGATGTTTTCTATGTATTTAAGTATGTATTTATCTATACAAGTATGTATATCGTCGTCTAGTACCCATAGTACAAGCTTTGCTTAGTTTGGGACTAGGTCGATTTGTGTAAGATTGTCCCCCAATATTATTTTATTTTATTTTTTTATTTTTTATGATTTCCACGTACGATAAAACGGGCACTCTTCGGGATTGGTTTTTCGTATATGACTTTGTGAAGTTTTATTAATTTTTCCTTTTCAATTTCCCTCTTATGATACTTTGAATGGCTTTATTGTGCCGTTAAGTGATTTATTAAAAAAGTTAGAAAGCCCTTCAGGCTTACTTGCAGAATTAATATTTGAGATATTGTTTTAGTAGGCTGAGTTAAACAAACCAGTCAAGTGTGAGTTCGAGTCGCGCACCGAGGGTTCCGATTTCAATATTTTTTTTATACGAAGAAAGGTACTTTCAGCATAATCTCATAGGAGTGTACAAAAATACATGCAAAGGTGATTAAATTACTAACATGACTTAGTAATATTTTTTGATAATAATAAATATTTTGCGTTGTAACAGGTAGACAGACATACAGAAGGGCACCATAACAGTTCTTGTTTTGTCTTTTTGATACGGAACCATAAAAACAAAATAAGGCTGAAATATACATAATTGTTTTTTAACAAGATTTTTTTCAAGATACTACGGCATAATATTCTGGTTATCATCAAAGCTCCCTAGAATCACGGCGTCTACTTCTTGACTTATCATTTCTTCACAAACTACTCCATTCCAAAATCGACTCGCCTGAAATCCTGTCTCTAGTTACATTTAACACACCCCGGTTTAGGTCCCGTGCTCCTAAAACTTTTGCGCTTCAAGTGTATAGGAACAATACTTCTTTTTACAATCCCATTGTAAGAATGTGTCGTCAATATAATGACCTGGTATTGAAACATAATGATATTGACATATTTGACTCGCGACTTGCGATTTTCAGGAGGCAGATAGTCACAGTTCTTGGTCAAAGTACTCAGCCGCTTAAATCAGCTTAAATTGGTTTTTTGATTGATTTGTATTTCTTTTTTAGTCATGTGTCTACTCAATTATCTGTTGGTAGCTTGCTCAAATATATTATATCATATTTATGTATGTACCTAGTTTAGTGTAGTTTTAGTTTTACGCTCGCTGTTACTTTTAATCATGCTGTGTATACATATTTTGGATAGCATTCAAATCAATACCTGCAAACTATGCTATTTTTCTGTCAATGAATGTTGTCTGTTTTGTGTGCCTATTATATAAATAAAATAAATAAATAAAGAAACAATCTTATTATTATAGGTACCTAGTCAAGAATCAGTCTGAATCAGGGATCGTAACCGGTTAACTTCAAAATCCCGAAATAGCCAAATATTTTGTATTAGTTTATGCTCTTTATATAGGACTCAATAACGTATTTAGGTTATTGCTTCGTAGTACTAGACAGCCTGATTTAACATGAAATAGTAAACGAAAGAACGAAAAAAAATACCGGTATTTTTGTATGGAGGAAAAACCCTGTCTTGAATCCCTGCCTTGGTCTGAATATTAATCCTTATTGGTTTCTTCGTCTAGTTAGAATGACGTTTCAAAAAACGCAATAATTTTCATTGCAAGCAAGCATTCTTTGTTAACTTTGAGAACTAAACTTGAATTTAAAAAAGAAAAAAATATAGTTTACAGTACAAAAGTACGGTACATAATTTAGGTGCTACTTTTATTTATTTATTTATTTAATAGGCACACAAAACAGACAACATTCATTGACAGAAAAATAGCATAGTTCGCAGGTATTGATTTGAATGCTATCCAAAATATGTATACACAGCATGATTAAAAGTAACAGCGAGCGTAAAACTAAAACTACACTAAACTAGGTACATACATAAATATGATATAATATATTTGAGCAAGCTACCAACAGATAATTGAGTAGACACATGACTAAAAAAGAAATACAAATTAATCAAAAATATGCCCGTAATCTGCTAATTACCGCACGAGTGCGGTAATTAGCAGATTACGGGCATATGTCGAAACTTTAAAGAGCCATATGTACTATAAAACGTCGTACGATACACGTGCGAATACGTAATTCGCAACTCGTGTCGATTTAAAACACTCCCTTCGGCCGTGTTTTAATTTATCACCACTCGTTCCGAATTTCCTATTCTCTGCACTTGTATCGTAATGTACTATTATTGAATATAGCAGGGTTTGGCACAGGACGTGAGCCTCGACGTAACACAAGGCAGACTTAGGCAACTTCCTGAGAATTCTGAGTAGGCGGGGTGGTAGCGATATGGGGTAGTTAGTTTGTTCTTTGACGTCTTTAACCGACTTCAAAAGATGAGAGAAGAAGAGAGAGAAAACAAAAGGAGGAGGTTCTCAATTCGTATATATTTTTTATGTATGTTCACCAATTACTCTGAGACTAGTGGAACGATTTCAAAAAATCTTTTTTTGTTTGAAAGGGTGTGTTTTCTAGTTGGACCCATTGTCACCAAGTCTGGATCTGATGACGGGATCTTGGAAAAATCGAAGGAACTGCTCAAATTATAAACCAAGATGATGGGGTAAGGCAAAAATAAGGAACTCCTCAAATTATAAACCAAGCGGATGGGGTAAGGCAAAAAATAAGGTACTCAAATTACCAAGAGGATGGGGTCTGGCAAAGTTTGGAGTCGGTGTTTTTTTGTTAAATTTTACTTGTCTCATATAGTACTGCCTCGTAGGCGCCTTAAGGTAATTTACATTTGCAAGAACTTGCATGCAATGCTATTTACATTTCAGGGTTATCTTATCCCTATCTAGATGAGAGCCCTTGTGGACGCACTTCGACCCAATGGGATCTTATGTGTGATTTCCCCCTTCTTTATACTTACTCTAAGCTTGCTGCTCTTCAAAATTTCCACAAAAAGTAAGATGGCGCTCAGCGGGAGTATTCTGAATTCCTTTGGTTCTGAGTAACCATTGCCAAAGTCATTCATTCTTTGTCTGACAAGGGCGCGACATTCACACGGCAAGTGTTCCTGTCTCGTTCGCAGGGTTTGGTAGTACTCGTCATACATCGTGAGCCCGGGGCCCTGTACAAGTAAGATAACTTTTTATTTTCTTCGGCAATAATTAATCATTGTTACGCATTCAAGGCTGCATGACACCCAGTTCCCGCAGCCGACCCGACTGGCCTTGCTCCTGTCCACGGCGCAATGGTTGACGCACACCGTCGTAATGATCACCAGCCCCGTGTACCAAGTACCGATACTGATGAGCCCAGAGAAGATTTTGACGGAGAATTTTCTGGAACTATCGGAGAAATATCGGGTGAGCCCAAAATTAGCTTTGGTTTAATATTTATCATATCATTGTGATGAGTAACAGTGTAAACAGCTTTATTATATTATGCGAATACCAAGCTTTGAGCCCATTTTCAGTCAATTGAATTTTTTAAAATTGAAATATGCTACAGGAAAGTATAGTGTACTGAAAAACTTTGATCACAATGCACAATAACGATCTAGAATATAAGTTTTATCAGTTTTATTTCACCGTTACACACATATTAATTGTGTTAAAAATAAGGCAAAATTAATGATTATCAGTGTCCAATACTTATTGCCACGAGTACTAAGAGACTATGTAACTATAGGCTGCGGTGACCGCTTACCATCAGGCGGGCCGTACGCTTGTTTGCCACCGACATGGTATAAAAAAAAGTTTAGAATGGGACTTGAATTTAGAAGTGCGGGCGACGCATGAGGTAGTATTACTTAAGTTCAGTTTATTAATAATAATGACACAGGTTGGTGTACCCCTTGCATTGCATTAAATTTTCAAAAGGGCCCCTACATGATGGCTATGTGGTACTCGTTTGGTACTTCGGTAAGTACCAAAGCACGCCAAACTACGTAATCCTACCGCATATGGCTCCCAAAGGTCCGGGACACCATTGTCCCGTGAGCAGGAATGACACTATCAGCTTTCTGATGTTGATACCCTACCGTCTCCACACCGATAAACCAGAAAGTCGCCAAAGTCACTAACAGTTACAGCTTTCTATTTTTCCAGCCAACATGGGGCTTAATCAGTCCAATGCTTGCGGCAGACGTGGGGCACTTGGGAACCTCGGAACAACTGTCATCGTTCAGCAAACTTCAAATCGTCGGCACACCCTTCTCTTCAGATTCCATCAGTTCCTTAAAGGTAAGAAAAATTCATGGCAACAATAAGAAAGTGCACTGTGTAGCTACGTGAACCCGGGTATGTCCTGAAACTACGATCAAGACCACCGGGGGTGGGCAGCAGCTTCCCTGGAGTGCGGTGGAGATACTGCGATCGCCAACCCGCATGCCCAGCGTTGAGATTATAGCATTTACCGCCCATAAAATTGAGGGAAATCTATGTCCGTGAACGTCCTTCGGCTGATACGGTGGTGGTAGCTACGTGGTGTTGTGTTCTCGTGATGAGTAGGGTGATTAGTGTTTTAGGGGATACGCTGTGTAGGTTTTGAATTTGGTTAACACAGCAAATCTTGGTAACGATAAAGGATTGGTTTGCCTTCCGGTTTTATAAGACCACGCACATCTTTTAAATTACTATTATTGTGGTCCAGTAGCATAAACTACAATTATAATTAATTTTCTACTAAAGCAGTGACGCTGCTAACGAAAATTTAAAATTAAAGGGAATAATTGAAAAATTTAATGCTCCGAGCGGGATTCGAATTCTGAGCTATCGGAACAACCAAGCTCGACCACGATATCCTCCACTAGTTCCCTCTTACAACGCCTTAAGGAGGCGTACAGCGACACACAATACAATAAAATATTTCACAATTATAATCTTGTTACAGGCTAAACTGTCTGTATCAGCATCCTTATTGAACGCTTACGGAATGACAGAGATGCAAGGACAGATCGCAGTGGGCAAGGATGGTACTGCGCTCACGAGTGTAGGAAACGTCACCAATATTTTTGAATGTAGAGTAAGTACTGTACGTATTCGAAACGTCTATTAACTAGTAAATAATAAAGATCTTTGGCTACCTCGCAAGCAAGCTCGGTGTGCTAAACAGATCGAAACAGTATTTCACGCCGGCCCATCGCCTACAGCTTTATAAGGCACAGGTCCGCCCACATATGGAATACTGTTCTCATCTTTGGGCAGGGGCACCACAGTACCAGCTTCTCCCTCTGGACCGCATCCAACGGAGAGCAACTCGAATTGTCGGCTGCCAGCGGGTTTCGGAACGGCTTCACTCCTTGGCGCTGCGTAGAAATGTAGCCTCGCTCTGCATTTTCTACCGCATGTATTACGGGGAGTGCTCCGAGGAATTGTTCGGATTAATCCCTGCCGCTTCCTTCCGCCATCGCCCAACGCGACAAAATTTCCATCCTCACCACTTAGATTTTAGGACACCCATTTTAATAGGTATTAATCTCGACGCAAATGTGGAATTGTTTTCCACCATTATATAAGTACAGAGTGCCTTGTCCAAGTCCTTTAAAGTAACTCAAATCAGTCGTTCCAAGGTCATTTTCCAGCCCTGGATGACCCCCGGCCTGATAAGATGCTTGAGACATAGGGATAGGTACTATAGGCAGCACGGAAAGATCCCAAAAACGCAGTAAAATCCTTAATTTATACTCGATATAGAAATTTCTATACATCTTTATTTCTAAATAAATAAAATAAATAAATAAATAAATTAAGGAAATTGAAGTCCGATCATGACAGAAGAGAATTAACACAACATAAGAGAGAGCCCAAAAAACTCTGGAAGGCAATTCATCGTACAACTCACAAACCTCTCAAAATGTCAGCATCGGAAAACCTGCTTAAGTGTAAATCTACTCCCGCTGAATCCCTTAACGCTTGTAACAACTTCTTCTCGACGGTGGGCTCTGAACTGGCCAACTCAATTCTGTTGAGGTTAAATGAAAGTCAAGAATCTTTGACCCATAAGGTAAGTATTAACGTTACTCCAAATTCCTTTTTCATTAAGCCCACAGACCCTAAAGAGATTCTTGGATTCATTAAGCTTCTGGATATTGATAGCGCTCCTGGTTCTGATGGTATAAGCAACAGATTTTTAAAAGAAATCGGTGAAATTATAGTGGAACCACTTGCAGCCATCTTTAATTTAAGTATCTCATCTGGATCTTTTCCGTAAGCTTGGAATACTGCCACAGTGATTCCCATTCACAAAAGTGGCCCTTCAGACACCCCAAATAATTTTCGTCCTATTTCTCTACTGGGTGCTTTCTCTAAGCTCCTGGAAAGAATAATAAACAACCGATACTTGGAACATAACAAGTTTCTTTCAGACCGCCAGTACGGGTTCCGCCGGGGAAAGTCCACTGAGGGAGCGGTAACGTTGCTGACTGACACCGTTGCATCTCATCTCGATGGTGGTCGCTGCTGTGTGGGTGCCTTTCTAGATCTAGCAAAGGCATACGACACCGTTTCGATCCCTATCCTTCTTACTAAACTGGAGAAACTTGGTATCCGTGGACTGGCGCTTGATTGGTTCTCAAGCTACCTCCGGAATAGAAATCAACGTGTGAAAGTCAGCAACATTTTCAGTGACTCACAGGCTGTATCATTCGGCGTACCACAGGGCAGTATTTTGGGCCCCACTTTTTTTACTGCCTATATAAATGATATTATGTGCCTTGACCTTTCTAACAGTGAGTTCTTGTGTTACGCTGATGACACAGCTATATTGTTTCACGGCAGCTCTTGGCAGGAGGTCTGTGGAACAGCGGAGGTCGGTTTGCGGGGAGTCGCGTCTTGGTTAGAACAGAACCTGTTGACTTTAAACGCAACCAAGACGCAATTTCTCTGCTTTCATAAAACTGCTCTGTCTAGCCCTCCAGCCCATATGAACAATTGAACAACCTTAAAATTCCTTCCCCAGTCTGTGACATTTCCCAGATAATTTCTGATTCTGGCTGTGCTTGTATGTGTATCAGGAGAGCAGATTCTGTTAGGTATCTTGGCGTTATAATGGACGAAAATCTCAACTTTCAAAAACTTATTGCTATGGCATCGGCCAGGGTCCGGAAATTCATCTACACGATGAAATTCCTGAGAGTCGTGGCTGATGAGTATTTGTTGAAATAGGTGTACCTGGCGCTCTGTCAGCCCGTACTCAATTATTGTATCCTTGCATGGGGAGGGTGCTCAAAGACTACTTTAATAACCCTGGAAAGAGCTCAAAGAGCGGTTCTGAAAGTATCTTTGCATAGACCGAGACGATACTCTACTGAGAGCCTTTTCATGGAGGCGGCAGTTTTTAGCGTTCGTAGGCTCTTCTACATGCGGGTCATACTTTTTATGCATAAACAGGTCACAAACTTGTCTTTTTATACTAGCATGTTGAAGAAGCGTGTTTTCAAGGTCCCTGTACCGAAGGTTCAAACTAGGTTTGCGAAACGCTTTAAATCTTTTATCTTTTCCTACATCTACAAAGCTATGCTGAAAAGGTGGAATCTGAAGCGCTGCCAAATGTCCGAGGCAAAAACTTTACTACGACAATTTTTACTGACCCTGACTTACAAGGAATCTGAGGATTTACTGTTATTTTAAAGCCAATCTTAAGAGCAACCAAAGACTCACTGGGCTATCTTTTTTCTCTATAGTTACTTACATGTACACCCGCCTAGTCTCATACATTTACTCCTCAACACACACACACACACAAACACACACACACACACATACACACACACAGAGAGAGAGAGAGAAAGAGTGACTTCTTTTCACTTGCATAAAAACTTGGGCACTGTTAGTGTTATCTATTTATAATCATCACTAAATAAAACATATTTCCCTTTTATTAAATAGTTTGATATTTTTCCTTTAAAATTCATATTCATGCATGCACGTATTTGTTCTGCTTATCTCATATCGTTAAGCCGCTATGTTTTTAAGGTAATTGCGCATGTTTTTTAACTCCCACGATACAGGCATAGCCTAGTGTGGGGGTTACCGATAAAATGTTAATTTTAGCATTAAGATCTATTTTTGGTAAATAATTTTAGCATTAAGATCTATTTTTGGTAAATAATGTTTTTTTTTTATTTGATTTTGATCCCATTATCAGACCTTCACCAAATTTATATGGGACCAATGTCAAGGTCCTGTTTTGAAACAAAAAAAAGAATTATCAAAATCGGCCAACGTGGTCAAGAGTTTTTTTTTATTATTAAAAATGGGATTGCTCTTGGCCAGCATCTAGCCAGGGGGCAAAGATGAGGCCGACGATGACGATGAAGCGAGCTCACCGGGAAACTTATATACATAAAAAAAAGAACAACCAAACTTACAGACGAACTGAGTACCTCCTTCCTTCCATTGAAGTCGGTAAAAAGATAAAGTTTCTTGCAATCAATGCCATGCAAAAGCACACCAGGATATCTAGAAAGCGCGAGGAGTTGCGAGTTCACTGCGACACTCTGCTACTCGACTCTCCTACAGGAATTCAACGGCTGGTGAGAAGGAAAAAATGGCCTTCCAAGATGCTCTAACTCACTAATATGTAGTAGTAAGCCAGATGAACAAGTGGGCCCTGGTCTTTGGATGCCTAGGTGAGCGCTATGACTGGTGAATTGGTAGCGCTTCCGTGCTTTAAAAGACAATCCGTCTTGTTGTCTACGATAGCAGCCTTGTTAAGTAGACGTGCACTCATATGTATGTATGTATGTATGTAAATAATAAATAATATAAACTATGAGGGATCTCTTCCAGCTAACCTTTGAGGGATTGAGAGAAGATTTCACTCATTGAGCAAGTGTACGTTTTAGGAGAGTATATGTTGGTAGATGTGGGTTTTTAGAGTAAGGGCACGTCCACGTACGCTCCCGTCTCTCTCTTTTTCAATAAACTTAATTATGTTTCAGATAGTCAACAGTGATGGAGAAGATGTTTCACAGCCTTATGAAAGAGGCGAGCTGTATCTAAAGTCCAAGTGTATTTTCAAGGTATTTCTCTTCTTATATACTGATCTGCATGTATTTTTAGTTTTTATTATCTTGCTGTGTTAGTGGGGGAAGGTCAGATGGCAGTCGCTTCCGTAAAAACTAGTGCCTACGCCAATTCTTGGGATTAGGTAGTGGACCCCAGGCATCCTTCAGGATGCAACTGTACTGGGAATAACGCTAGGAGGATGATGAGTGAGCATGAATGTATGTTGTATGGGACAAATATTGCAACACAATTTTAGACCATTCATCCTCAAACGATTAAGCTGAAATTAAGCATACTTACGTAAATTTGGTGACAGTACTATACTATACGGCCCCACCGAGCTGATCTGATCACGGAGATCGAAGGTAGTTATAGCAACTTTTAAACTACACAAGATATACTCGCCGTGATTGGACTCATTGAAATGCTTTCAGAAGGTGACGACTTTGCGAAAAATACATTCCGAAATAGAAGCTTGTACAAAAATGAAATGTTTGACCGAAATTTATTTCATCAGTGCCATTATTTTACAGGGTTACCTAAGAAACGGGGAAGTTGACTACGGTAACCTGACAGCGGACGGTTGGTTGAAAACTGAAGATGTTTTCTATATGAACGAGGACGGTCAGCTATTCTTCGCCAACAGAACCAAGCTGTACTTCATGTATTCGAGGAATAACTTGATGTTTCCCGTTAGTATACAATTACGAATAGAACACAACTCTAAGATCTACAGAACACAACTTTTTCCTCATAATCTGACACAAATATTTGTATCGACAATAACACACAAAAAGGGTTGGCAGCGTTTAAATTTGCTAATGTCCATGTATTACAGTATCTGATTACCATCAGTTGTAAAATGACATCAGACGACCTGTTTAGCCTAGTTGGTAGTGACTCTGCCTCCGAAGCTAGAGGTCCCGGGTTCGAATCCCGGCCACGGCATTTATTTGTGCATTTTTCACGGATATTTGTTCTTGGGTCTTGGATGTTTTCTATGTATTTAAGTATGTATTTATCTATATAAGTATGTATATCGTCGTCTAGTACCCATAACCACTCACGTGCTCTCCGCAACTAGGGTTGCGACTTGGGAAAACGTACAGTGCTCTCGCAACACTAGTTGCGAGTTGGAGTTCCAACGGTTTTTAAATTGTTGCTATGCGGAACATGCAAAGAACGCTTTTTAATTGAGTTATATAGGTAGAGTATGAATGTGGCAACTATAAAAAAAATTAAAACGGCAGTCTACGGAACAATTTTTATAAAATATAAAAGTTGTTTTGATGACCATCGAAGTTCGGTACGTCAGCGAAAGAGCTCGCGATTAAAAAATGCTGTAAGCAATCAATTTCGCATTTTTTAGTTGGTATTATATACCAAATTAATCCTGGTTTACTGCTTCATAAGACGAAGCATATATTTCGATACTAATTAAAATGGAATGTGATAAATTCTTCCAACAAAGTACGTTGAGTGATGAAAATTTTGCGAGGTTAAATTTAAATCGTACATTATTATGTGATTATTCCATATTTCTGTACTAGGCTATTAAAATCAATAAATGCGTCTATTAAAATCAACATAAATCCACTTTTAATGAACAATTAGGTATGTTCTATGCAGGATTAGGTGAATGAACTTGTGACGTCTATAAATACTATTGTCCGCAACTGTGGTTGCACAAGGCACTTCCGCCGATTCGCGTCGGATCCACGTATTATGTCGTAAGGCGCGGTGCACACTGGGCTATTGTCGCAGAATGGTTTAATTTAGTTTATTTATTTTTGGTAGGTTCTTTTACGCATACTAAGTGGCGGCCCATTACCAATATAACTGCTTACCTTTTATTTATGAATCTATGAAGTAGAGGTAGGGTTCACTTTAACGTGTTTAACTGATCATATAAATTTATAAAATTCACATATTCCATGTAATGGGTCAAATAAGAATGTACCTATGGTTTTAAAAAAAAAAAAACCAGTTCTGATTATGACCCGTATTGACCGTTATCTCAGTTATTTGTAGCTAGCATATATATTGTCATAGTCGTTTTAACTTAACACCCCAAAATTTCTTCATTGCGGCAGTGAAAACCACGTACCAATAAAAAAATACTTAACCTCACAAATTAAGTGTATGAATTTTGTTGTTACATGTGATTATTTTTTTCAAATATTAATTTAATTTAATTTCTTAAATTTTCATTACAATTTTCCTCTTTAGTGGTTACGTGATGTGTCAGGCAAGGATTTAATAATTATTTGTGCAATAAGAGAGCATTCGTTTTTTTGCGACGAGTGATAATTTCGAATACCGAGGTAGCGAAGGATACCTTAGTGCCTTAATCGAATCACTAGGGAGCGTGGCAAGTGATTCTATGATAGGTTTTATAGCGTATCGAGAGATTCAAATACACGATATGCATATAGGTAACTTTGCTCTCGTGTACCACACACATACCACATCACATAAAACTTATCACCTCAGCAATGAGAACCTGTTAGAGTTAAAATAAACTTGTTGAGGTGCCAAATAAATATATGTCCTATGTCCAGCAGTGGACGTCCTTCGGCTGACATGATGAAATTACAATATAGTCAGTTCTGGTACCGTAACTACTACTACTATACTACGCAACGCAAAAGAGGGGGGTTATAAGTTTAATGTGTATATCTGTCGGTGGCATCGTAGCTTTTATTTAAACTGGTGAACCGATTTGGTTGTCTTTTTTTCAGAGCAGGATTTCCAAGAGAAATTTAGTAGTATCTTATAGCCGTGGATCAATATGACTGAAGCAACTATAAATGTCTAGACACGTAAACACGAGGTCTTTGAGATCTGATATGTCGAGCCAAAAAGTTGTAACTATTATGGTGAAAAAACACTGCATTTTTAACTCCTCGAATTTATAATAGGAGAATAACATAACTTTTCTCTCTGAAACGATAATATTAGTAAAACATGTTTTATCAAAATCGGTTCAGCCATTGTTGAGATATATAACTTTGAAGTGAAAAAATCGGCGGTTTTCCAACTTTTCTACTTTGTCAGTTATTCTATATCACGACAGCCACTGATATTTAAAATAAAATGCCAAACGTTATTATTACTCCAAGAATATATATAATTAAAGTCACCATGAGTGTACAGCTGTTAATTTTGTATTAGCATTGTATAAGTAATAAGTTAAGGATCTGTAACTATTCGTAATTGATATAATAAGAAATGTAAATTTCGTGATTTCAATATTGACGATCACTGCATGAACTGTGGTTTCGTTGCGCACCAGTGTACCCCGTCTTTTATCGCCGCCATGATTAAATTTTGACAGCGCAGGCCCGCCGGAGTATGTCCGTTAGTTTGAGTCGGGACCTTTACGTTGGGTTTTTGTATACCTTTGAAATGAGAACAAAAATATAAATCGAGTTGTAATCGGTCGCATATCTATTAAGTTGTGAACTGTAACATGTGTAGTATATGTGTTAAGTGTTTTATGTGGTTTTAAGTGCACGGAACTATTTGTAATCGGGCGTCAAAAGCGGCCCTCATTACGTTAGGTATGTAAGGCTATTTTTTGTTATTGATAATTTGTGACAGAAATTGCTGCGATTTTGACAAAACTGGCACTTGTTATTTAAAGATTAATAGTGTCTCTATCTACGTCTGACAATATTTTTGTACTCGTTTGCCTAAATTATTCATAAAAAAATCATAAACAAACTACACTGTTTTGCGGCGAATTGCAAAACTGACAATGTAAACATTGCAAATGAAAAAGGTTTTATGATAAATATTTCCCCGGGAACATATACTTTATTTGGTACCAATCGAAGCGTAAACTATTACAGTTTTAAATAAACATAAAATTTACATATGTTATCGATTTAGATTTTAAAATAAAAATATATTTATTGCAAAAGATCTCATTCGAAACGGTATGTTAAGTTTGTGACTTTTAAAAAAAATATTTTACTATGGTGACCGATGTAATTAATTATATAAACAAATTGCCTGTTTCTTTAGCTTTATAACATAAAAAGAATCATAGCAAAAAGTTTAGACGAAGCCAGGCAATCGATTTATTAACAACACAAGACAATGCGCTGCTAATGCCCGGTGAATCTTGAGCACTTTAGACCACCTTTTTTTTTAACGCGAGCACTTGAGTGGATAGTACAAGCTTTGCTTAGTTTGGGACTAGGTCGATTTGTGTAAGATTGTCCCCCAATATTTATTTATTATTTAAAATAAAAATGATACTTAAACCAATTGTAATAATGAACTGCTATGTATACATATCAATTGTCTCCAAAATAAACGATTTAACCCGAACTCAAACACTTTTAGCTTATAACCTGTATTTATGTTGTTTATCTTACTCTCAGGTCTTCCCAGAAGAAGTCGAGCGAGTGATAGGCACGGTACCAGGAGTCCAGCAATCCGCGGTGTGTTACGCGGATGGTGGTCCCGCCGCCGCCGTAGTATTGCAACCAGGTCGTAGTGTCAGCAAGGAGAGCATTCATCAGGCCGTTAATTGTGAGTGCTGCTATGATATTGGAAGGTATTTCTAGAAGTACAGAATTTGGCGCTGCAGTCTGACTGTGACGTCAGCAGAGTATAAGCTACCTAGCTATTAACTCCGCTATGAAGCTCAACTGTAAGTGCCGCTAACACATTACGATCGTATATGACTATTGGGTTACGATAGTGCACGACTATTGGGTTTCATAGTCAGTAGATATCTCAAGGTTTTTTTTTGTACTACGTCGGCGGCAAACAAGCTTAAGCCCGCCTGATGGTAAGCGGTCACCGCACCTATGGACGCCTGCAACTCCTAGGGGTGTCACACGCGCGTTGCCGACCTTTTACCCCAACAAAACAACCTAAAACCCCATACAAGGTATTACTAACAACTAACATGAATTTAACATAGAAAACATCGAATTCTCAGGAACAAAAGTTTTCGCTCACCACAGAATTGAATTCTTATAATGTTGAAATATCAATACTGTACTTTACCATGTTTTTGAGACAAAGTAGTAGTGTTACTAGTAATTGTTACTATGTGTGGGATACATCATATAAATATATACTATTTTCACTTCGATCTCTTTTAAAATAATTAATGCTAGAAGAGCAAAGAAAAAAGGTTTATACTAATGAACCTATAGAAGTAAGGCATTTAAAAGTTTTTATTTACATTGTTTGACCGACAATAATTATGTAAACTCATAGAAGAGAATAAATGTGATTATTTTCCTTTTGACTGGTTTTTATTTTTATATCAAAGTACAATTTAGTAGATGCTCAAAAAGTTACCTCGATTACTTAAAGATCCCATAATGTAACCGAAGACCTTTGAAATACTTCTCATCGCTGGTCTGCCATAGTCTAGTTTTACTTTATTAGGCGTCAATTATGGAAATTTCAATTTAAGATGCTGCTAAAACCTCTGCCGTAATACCGAATCATGACTCGTATCTATAGGCACTTAGTAGTTACAGCAAAACCTCTTTAGATAACGTTGATTGTCAAAGTCAGCCAATGTCACTGTTAGAAGTAATCTACTCTGTCAAGATTATTAACAACAACATTTTAATAATCAACATCCTGCAAGTTCAACTTTTTGCAATCTCAACATTTAAAGAATTCAACATTTTAATAATCAACATCCTGCAAGTTCAACTTTTTGCAATCTCAACATTTAAAGAATTCAACATTTTAATAATCAACATCCTGCAAGTTCAACTTTTTGCAATCTCAACATTTAAAGAATTCAACTTTATGCAAATTCAACATTTTAAAATTCAACTAGCTGGGAATTAAACATTTTGGGAATTCAACATTTTAGGAATTCAACTTTCTGTTCCTGAAGGAACAAATGATCTTCGAAGGCAGTGTCACTACTAAATAGGCTAAACAGACCGACAAAGTTCAAGATGGATCATCATATATGTCGAACCAATACTTTCTTTTACAGACAAGTTAATGGTGTCTACACACAAAATATAAAAAAAAAACTCAAATATGCCCGGCAAAGTGTAACTTGCGGTCGCGATTGCAGAATGCTAAACCCATCATCGGGCTTCGCAAATTGACAGGGTGGTAATGTTAATTGTATAGGAAATTGTCGGTGAGTTCAGATTCCAGGCGTGGGCGGGGCACATGTTTTTATTACTGAATTTTACTGGTATTTATCTTATTATTTTCAAATTTCCTTTGTTGAGAAAATACTATATTTACCTCGGCTGGAACAGGGATTGCCTGCCTCATATCACTAGATGGCCTCGCTTACACTCGGCCGTCTATAGCTCAATCAGCAGGCCATTCCGTCCCGGGCTAAGTAGTAATGTGCTTTTGTTTCTGTCTCGTTGCAGCTACTCTAACAGACTGGAGTCGCCTGCGCAGCGGCATCGCGTTCGTGTCGGCACTCCCGCGCACGCACACCGGGAAAATACACCGCGCGTGTTGTAGTCAGCTTCTCCAAGAACTAGTGAGGAAGGGTGAATGCTTCTAGTATCAATCCATCAATAGTACAATCAGCATCAAAAGTAGCTATGCATTTAAAATGTTCAAAAGTCTTTATCACAAGGGAATAAGAGCTTTTACACCTTCATATACGTACTTTTGATGCTGATTGTACAAAAACATGAGAAAATTCGTCGCCTTAGCAACTGGATCTATACATCTTAGTACACACACGCCATCAAGAGTCATCTAGAATATCTGCACTCGTCGGGGTGCTGAAACTATCAAAACATGCACTCTAACGCCTTGGTAATGGAGTGGTATTAAGATGTTTATGAATACCTTGTTTGTTCTGATATATCTGATTGCGATTGTACGGATGCAAGTTCAAACCCTGCTAGATCGTTTCTTTTTTATTGTGTTTACTGTGTGTTCGTATGGACATAATAAACTTTAACTTACCTAATAATTGTTTAATTTTACTCTGACTTAGATAACTTATAAAACAAATCGTCGGCTCACAACCAAGACTGACTAAGTAACAAATACCTACACAAAATAAAACTAGTTTCTCAGAATCGTTTTATTACTGACATACGAGGTTCCTAAGTGTATTGACAGATTTCATAGTGAATTTAAGCTTTTTTAGGGTTCCGTAGTCAACTAGGAACCCTTATAGTTTCGCCATGTCTGTCCGTCCGTCTGTCCGTCCGTCTGTCCGTCCGTCCGCGGATAATCTCAGTGACCGTTAGCACTAGAAAGCTGAAATTTGGTACTAATATGTATATCAATTACGCCGACAAAGTGGTAAAATAAAAAGTGGGAAAAAATATTTTATTAGGGTACCTCCCCTATACGTAAAGTGGGGAGTGATTTTATTTTTTTTCATTTTAACCCTAACGTGTGATATATTGTTAGATAGGTATTTAAAAATAAATAGGGGTTTACTAAAATCATTTTTTGATAATGTTAATATTTTCGAAAATAATCGCTCCAGAAGTAAAAAAAAATGTGTCCCCCCCCCCTCTAACTTTTGAACCATAAGTTTTAAAAATATGAAAAAAATCTCAAAAGTAGAACTTTATAAAAACTTTGTAGGAAAATTATTTTGAACTTGATAGGTTGAATAGTTTTTGAAAAAATTACAAAAATAATTTCTGAACTAAGTTTGTAATTTAACCGTATAAACAGGTGTTTATTGTACCTGTCATTTCTACAAAATCACAATGAAATGACGTGCTTTCAAAGGTTTTGTGTTTCTGTACTTAATATGTCAACTTAATGTGACGGACGGAAAACTACGGAACCCTACACTGAGCGTGGCCCGACACGCTCTTGGCCGGGTTTTTATTAAATTCACCAGATTGATATCTCATGAATTAAAAAAAAACTTTATAACTAACAACAGCAAGAATGCAAGTTTTTTTATGTCAAATAACTATATAGTAAACATAGGTTTGCAACATTTTAAATCCGCATTATGTCACGGCTGGACAGCTACGGAACCCTACATTGCACGTGGCCCGACACGCACTTAGCCGTTTTTTAACTAAAAAAGCCAGAGTGTCAACCAATAGCTATTAAGACGCTCGTTTATCGTCAATAGCTATCTCGGTCGGCAGCAGAATGGCATTCAATATTAGCAAGTTCAATTTAATTATATTACATACAGGCCTGGCTGTCATTAAGCCAAATAGCTTAATGCTGTATCTAGGTGTACCAATTGTATATTATACAACGTCCGACGTATAACGTCACATAACAGATTAATTAATTAAAATAATTAATTGCATGTACCTGGAGTTATTTTATGTGCATTATTATTGATGATGATTACGTCATTACGGAAATGATCTAAGCCTAATCGTGTCTAAATGACTGTCTGTTCACTCTGTAGGTTCCGTACCCAAATAGTAAAGTGGGACTCTATTACAAAGAAACTGTTGTCCGTCCGTCCCTCCGTCTATCACCAGGCTGTATCTCATGAACCGTGGTATCTTGTCATGAACCGTGGTATCTAGACACTTGAAATTTTCACAGATGATGTATTTCTGTTGCCGCTATTAAAAAAAACACTTTAAACAAAATAAAAATAATATTTAAGGGAGCTCCCATACAAAACAACTTTTAAAAAGTTGCTCGTTGCCTTCATCAGGCGCTGGGTCTCAAAATGTATGGGAAAACTAAAATCCGACTTGCACTTGAATTGTACTTTATATTATTGAATGTTATTATATCTGTTAAAAAAAACTATAATCATTTAAATTAAATTAAAAAAAGGTTGTAATAAAGTGTCAAATGTTGTATAAAGATAATAGTACGGAACCCTTCGTGCGCGAGTCCGACTCGCGCTTGGCCGGTTTTTTTTACTATTATTGGGAAACTGTTGGGCAAAAGCCCTTGCGTTTCCAGACCTCCCGATCACGAGCCTCTAGCCATTGGCTAATCCTTTAAAAAGGAGTCTAGATCGTCCCGCCATCGCCGGCGAGGTCTGCTCTCCGTTTCGAGCTGTCGGGGTCAGTCCGTGGCGACAGAGGTGGCGATTTTGGCCTATAACTCACTCCACTGACGACATGACCATCCCAGTGGCCACGCCCTGGGCTGGCCACTGGGATGCATATAATATCTTCGAAAATATGCATATTCAGAGAAATGATTAGCAAATTTTCAGTTAAATACGTGTAAGTATTTAGAGTAAACAATCTCTCTCATCTTAGCGTTTATCCCGGTTGCATCCCCAGCTGCTACTTTGGAGCCCAGGGTCCGCTTTCCGGCTTTTTTTTCCACTATTGATTATACTCTACAATAAACGAGGAGGACTGTTTTTGTTCGTTGCTTTACATCCCTGTAGATTCGTATAAATATCCTCGCATGCCCAAGCGTTTCAGAATAGACGCGAACACAATTAAATGAAATTAAGATGTGAAAGACATGAACCGAATTCAGGTATATTTCTATTCATAGAAATAAACAACGCTACTAAAACATTTGACTTCAGCTTGTTAATTGAAATCACTGCATTCCTAATGATTTAATCGTTTATTTAATGGTTCTTAGAGAGTTTTATAGCTTTGTTTTATGGCGGGTATTAGGGTAAATGCTCCATTAAGTGACTGCTAATGACCTAAACGAGACCGATGATTTAATTTAAGAGAAATAACTGGAATGAAACGGAATATTTTATTGTAAGTATTAAGAAGAATTGAGTATTATCACAGCTTAAAGCTAAGGTTAACACAGGTAATAACGACCTCTTTAAGGCCATTTTAAGATTGACTATAATTACCGACTTCAAAAAAGGAGGAGGTTCTATGTTCGTCTGTATGTTCTTTTGTATATATGTTTCTTACTTCATAACTTCAACAAATGTTGACCGATTTTGAAAATTCTACATTTGTTGTTTAGAGTCTAGGTCAAGGGTGGTCCCATTTCAATTTGGTTAAGATCTGATGATTTTAACGGTACCTCCGTTACTTACATGTAAAGTGGGGGGACCAATTATTTTTTCTTTCAAAACACATCGTGTTGGGTATCGATAGATAGCTTGTTAAAATATAATACGAGCTTTCTTTTATTAGTTTGATTTAGCTATTGGTTTGCGTGATATTCGTTATTTTAAACTCTTAGATAGTGATATTGATCATCATCATTCTCTTGCCCTTTTCCCATTTATTTGGGGTCGGCGCAGCATGTCTTTTTCTTCCATATATCTCTGTCACGCGTCATCTCTTCATTCACATCTTTCCTATTCATATCATCTCTCACACAATCCATACACCTTTTCTTTGGCCTACCTTGTTTCTAGCATCCGTCCACATTCATATCCAATACTTTTCTGGTTACATGGCTTTCATCCCTCCTCATTACATGCCCGTACCACGCCAGGCGATTGGCTCTTGGTTTTTCGGCAATGGGCGCTACTTTCAGACTTCCCCTCATATACTCATTCCGAATCCGGTCCATTCTCGTCATACCACACATCCATCTCAGCATTCGCAACTCTGTAACATGCAGTCTCGTTTCATCCACCACCTTTGAGGCCCAACATTCTGATCCATACATGACGACAGGTCTTATTACGGTCTTATAGATTTTACCCTTCAATCGAAGAGGCATTCGGGCGTCACAAATTGTCCCCGAGACCTGTCGCCATTTCATCTATCCAGTGCTAATTCGGTTTTTCACGTCACGGTCAATATTGCCACCATCAGTGATCTTGATATTGAATAAAAATGTGTTTACTAAGCTAAACTACGCTAATTACTGAGTATAATAGGTTAACTCAATAAAGGATTTGTAATCTATCCGCGAACAAACTACCCTGCAGTTTGACGAAGCTGTACTGGTTATAATTATAACTTATTTTTTTGTTGTGATCAAGGAAATAAAAAATAAATGCAATTTAATAAATAATTATTAAATTGCATTTATATGAGAAGAAGCTTGTGCCCAACAGTGGGACAGGTTGTAATAGTTAAGTGTAGCCAGGCGATTACTCAGTAAATATAACAGATATTAGAAAACTTCTAACTGATATCGAAAGTGCGTTATCCAACGAGTAAAATCACATTAATATTTTTTTTTAATAAAAGTAGTTATATTAAAAATATTAAGATTAAACGCTCCCAATCATACATTTAGTACGACGACTCACCCCTCATAGAACGTCGGTGTCGTAAGAGATAAAACTGCTTGAGATTCATTATTTGCACGAATACACTGTAATAAAATAATAAATCTAACATATCATTTGATAACGGTCAAATGACTAGACCTTATCAACTAGTCTTTCAACGATCGGCGTACTAAATGCATGGGAGCTTTTAAACTTAATATTTTTAATATTACTACTTTTATTTAAAAAAAAAAATTAATGTAATTTTACTCATTCGGTAAAACACTTTCGATATCAGTTTGAAGTTTTCTAATATCTGTTATATATAGGGAATAATCGCCTGGCTACACTTAACGATTACACCCTATATATGTTTGCTCAATTTGTAGGTATACCTTTATACCAACAAGGCGTACTAAATTAGTATATATTATGTAGTAATATTTTTTTTTCAAAACTAAATTAAAACCATACAAAAAAATAACAATAATACTTAAGACTAGCTTAAGCCTAGTCAAAAAGGCCCCCTCGGGTTGCCCTAGCGCAAAGGTACCCATCACACTGGCCGCGTTACCACGCTGAATGGCAATGGATAACTTTTGCACCAGGTACGAACCCGCGCGGGCGTCAGAGTCGCGTAGTTAAAATAATAAAGTCTAGTAGTAATTATTTAATACACCTTGTATTTATTCAAATGGTATACATACATTATTCAAATTGATGAGTACGCTGTCACGGTATTTAACGTTAATGAATATTTAACGAACGATTAATGTGGTTCGTTGACAGTTATCTCATTTGTAACGAGCAAACAAAATAGTGGTAAAGCAGTGATTATGGCTATCGTTAATATAATACAATTAAAAGAGTATTGTTTATTTAACTGGTGTTTGATTAATAAACATGGGCTTCTTGTTACATGTTGGCATTTTGTTGTTCATACAATATTCTATGTATTTTACTTTTCTCTGCAGCTACTGTTCCCAAAGAATAAAGACCGGCCAAGTGCGAGTCGGACTCGCGCACGAAGGGTTCCGTACCAGAAAAAAAAGCTAAAAGCTGCTGCCATTATTTATAGTATTTGTTATTATTGTGGCTATAAAAATACAACATCTGTGAAAAATTTAACCTCCCTGCTATTACGGTTCATGAGATACAGCAAAAAACGCCAACAACTACTCTGTTGTGTGGGAGCCCCCCTTCATTATTATTATTATTTTGATTTTAGTCTTTGTTGTTGTAGCCACAATAAAAATACATAATCTGTGCAAATTTCAACTGTTCTTGAGATCTATCTCGACAAGTGGTAGCCATGAAAAAGGGCTAAAATATCACGTTTTTTGTATGGGAGCCCCCTTAATTATTATTATTATTTTGTTTTTAGTATTTAGTTTTGTTGTTTAAGCGGCAACAGAAATACACAATCTGTAAAAATTTCAACTGTCTAGCTATTACGGTTCTTGGGATACAGCCTGGTGACAGACGGACGGACGGACAGCGAAGTCTTAGTAATAGGGTCCCGTTTTTACCCTTTGGGTACGGAACCCTAAAAAATGAAAAATAAATGAAAATGAAAAATGATTACCTGGCAATCAAATAGGATAACAAAAACAAGGTTGTAATCTCCTTTTAAGTAATAAAGATATTTGCGTCAGGACGCTCCGCTCTTCCATAAATCGTATATACAACCAATTATTAATAAGGGATTAATAAATAATAATAATAATCATTCATCATCATAAGAAAAAGAAATAAATAAGGTGAATAATCATATTTCGAGCATTTAGCCCATATCACAAAAATTAAAAAATACAAATTAATAAGTCCTTAATAATTAAAAATATGAATAAAATTAGAAAAATAACATTAAATTTAGAATACAACGATGGCATTACTGGGATCCATATGCATGGCGTTCCATTTTCTTACCATCGGACATTCCAGCTTGTCAACAATGGTGTTCAGAAGGCCGTTGTACTGCCCCGCACGCGTCGCATCAGGGAGGCAACTCGTTTGCGCATTATTGCCTGAAAGCCATCAACGCAAGCCTCTGCAAACATATTATCTTATTATTTTCTTTTGATATATTGATTTTATTCTAGAAACTGTCTAGATTTCTATTTATATATATATTTTTTTTATTATTATTCACCTTATTTATTTCTTCTTCTTGGGTTAGATTTTTTACAATAAATTTATCAAATGTAAAATATAAAAATACACGTACAAAGTATAAAAGCATTATAAAAAACCTAACCTAGAGTGCCGCCGGCAGCGAGGCGGGCCTAAGCTACCGGTGGTTAGGGCGACAGAGAGAGGAACCTCCGGACTATCCGCGCCGTGTCCAGGAGTACCGCCTTCTGTATTTGACCCTTGACCCAGCCATCTAACGAGAGCCTCTTGAGATGTTGGTCGAGACTCTTCGCTATTAGACCGTTCACAGAGACGACTATCGGGACAATAATCGTTGAATCAACATCCCACATGGCGGTTACCTCATGTGCCAAGTCTAGGTACTTGCTGACTTTGTCCTTCTCAGCTTTCACGAGGTTCTCGTCATGGGGGATGGTGATGTCAACGAGCACTGCCTGGCGCTTCAATCGATCTGTCAGCACGATATCAGGCTTGTTGGCTACAATAGTCCTGTCCGTGATGACAGATCGATCCCAATAGAGCGTTGCACGACCATTTTCGAGAGATGGCGCAGGTGTGTACTTATAATACGGCACTTCGAAGTCCACAAGACCGTATAAAAGAGCAAGCTGCTGGTGAATAATCCTGGCCACCAAGTTATGTCTGTGCAAGTACTCGCCGTTAGCAAGATGACTACAACCAGAAATAATATGCCTGAGTGACTCTCCGGGACGGCGGCATGCCCGACAAATGTCGACCGTACCGTCCTTCGGGATATATTTCCGGTAGTTGTTCGTCATGATAACCTCGTCCGCAATTGCACAGACAAAACCTTCAGTTTCCCCAAAAAGATCCCCAGAACGTAGCCAGTTCACCGATGCGAGCAGGTCTACCTCGGGCCCCGTAAGGGCCTTGTAGAACCGCCCATGTAGCTCCTTACTCTTCCATACCGCCCTGCGGTCCTCGATGCTTAGTACTTTAAATCTGCGCCAGTTCTCGTTTGCCATGGAGAGCGGGGTGAAAGATGCGTCTGCTGCCACTACGTCACGATGCATCCCACACTCACTGTTTAGAAAGTAATCCCTGAGACTGCACACTTCGCGGTTGTGAAGGTCTTTAGCATTTAAGAAGCCGCGACCTCCAAGCTTCCGCGGGATGTACAGTCTCATAACAGAAGATCGTGGGTGTAGCATACGGTGCGCAGTGAGCAGTGCACGTACCCTTCGATCCAGGAAATCGAGCTCAGTCTGAGTCCACCTTAATATGCCAAAGGAGTATGTGAGCAAGGGCATCACCCAGGCGTTGAAGGCGCGAACCTTATTGCCGCCCGACAAAAACTATTGAGTACTTTTGTCAGGCGACAGAAGAAGCGCTCCCTCACCGCCCGTTTGATGTCCCCACCCTCGATACCCAAAGACTGTGACATACCAAGATACTTATAGGTTTCTGCTTCGGGGAGAGATCTGAGAGCCATTGTCTCAGAAATTTGTAAATTTGTGGAATTTACAACTTTCTCCCGCTGTACATGCATGACCGCACACTTATCGACACCAAATTCCATTTTGATGGCACTACTGAAGACCTCTGTGGTTTTCAGTAGCTCCAACAGGTCATGTTTATTTGGTGCAAATAGTTTAAGGTCGTCCATGTAGAGCAGATGAGAAATGACCTCACCCTCTCTCCGTAGCTGGCAACCTAGTCCCGAATCCTTCAGCAGGGTACTGAGCGGATTCAGCGCTAGGCAAAACCACAAGGGACTCAGACTATCACCCTGAAAAATACCTCGCTCAATCCTGATGGAATCCTGCGGGCCAGAGGGGCCCTCTCCTCCCCCGGGTTGACGAAGGACTGTGGTCCACTGTCCCATGCAAGCAACTAAGAAGGATCTCAAAACTGCATCCACTTTATACAGTTCTAAGATCCTCCTCAGCCATGAATGAGTCACCGAATCATAGGCCTTCTTATAGTCAATCCAGGCGGCCGAGAGGGTCCCTCTGTTTCGCCGGACTCGTTGGCAAATGGTCATGTCTATGAGGAGGAGCTCTTTAGTACCACGTGCCCCAACCCTACATCCATTTATTATTATTATTATTTATGTTTTGACGATCCTATTGTGAATTTTACTACATAATTATTTCTTATTTTGACATGTCTACAACAATACATTATTTATTGTAATATATATGTTAATACATGTTATAACTGACGATTCGAAAGTGCTTATTGCTAGGCCTATTTGAATAAAGAATTCAATAAAAAAAACCCTGTATACCTATATACAGGGTTTTTTTATTGAATTCCGTTAATTGCGAGGGCACATTCTTGGGATAAAATAAAGTAATCTTCTCTAAGATACTAGTATCCCAATTCGTACCATTTCGAAGATATTCAAGAATTCATTTTCATTAACTAACAGCCCTAGTACAGTCAAGAGCAAATGTAGATAATCATTTTTAGTACTTTATCGCGCTAACGTAACAATACTGCGACAGTTGGGATGCGTCAAAGTAGTTAAAGTGACAAGGTACTAAAATGATCATTTACTTTTGATGTTGACTGTACAGTAGAAAAGATCCTTAAAAATTAAACAATGTTGACGTGCGTGTCATTTAAATTAACTTTTGCCAACTTCACGTCAACTCTTACGTATAATACATTTTGTACGTTGTACCGACCTATTAGGTCACTTTGGCTGCTACCTACTATATGACACTTACTGTACCGACTCGTATGTGGATTAGTACTGGTCGTGTTATTTGCCTAGCTTCCGTAGCCACATATAAATTGCATTATACCCAAACGTTGTCTGGAAGAGATCCCTTTTTAGCGATAAGATGTTATTTATCTTATCTGGAAGTGCCATGTGGACAAATTATGCGATAGATTGAGTAGTGCAGTCTTTGCGTTACGTAAGTTAAAGCCAATCATCTCCGATGATGCCTTGAAGCAGGTTTATTTTGCCCATTTCCATTCGCTGATGTCGTACGGCACACTCATCTGGGGAAACTCAACGGATGCCAACAGAGTTCTGCTCATGCAGAAACGTGCCGTGCGTGCGATGATCGTAGCAAAATCCAGAATTTCATGTAGGAACCACTTTTCAAGACATGGTATTATGACACACTACTCTCTCTATGTATTCGAAATTATAATGTTCGTAAGGACTAATCTTTCTGATTTTAATAGAGTAAATGTGATTGGCAAAACACTCCGCCGCACAGCTTGCAGGCAAGAATCCACGTGTCATTGGGCCTACGTACTACGAGCGACTGCCCGCTGATCTTAGACTTGAACCATCTGACGAAGCATTTCGACGCCGCCTGAAACACCTTTTATTGGAAAATCCATTATACTCTGTTAAAGAGTATATGGATATGGACATGTAAATAATAATTACTGATGTTTGTATTGAATCAATTTAATTTTAAATGTATTTATATGGACATTAATTATTTTTTAACTGGCTTGACGATTCCAAATGGAAGATGCTTTTGTTTTTCTTTTTAATTTTTATCGTTTATATTATTTTACCTATGTTGACATTGTGCTATTATTATCATTATTTTCCTTGTTATGACGATCATGATAGCAATTCGTATAATTTTGACATGTATGCAAATACTTTTGGTTAATCTTAGAGAATATTTGTATTGCATTGTATAATCTCCTCCGTTCTAAAAGCTAAAACAAATCCCTTTCATCCCTATTTGTGGTTGAAACTTTTCCAAATATCATATATTGCCACAACTGTCCCCAGTTGCTACTGCGAGTTTTACAAATTGAGCACTTGGTGTTAGTTTTCAACACAGTTCAGGAAAAACAGCTTGCTCACCCGTTATATTGACAATTGGTTTTATTTATTTAATCGTATGGCATTTATTTACGAACCGTGAGATCTTCGAGAAGACAAGTACGGTTGCCAGTTTTTGTTGCACTTTTAGCACCACCCAGGGGTCACGTGTAGGGTAAAGGTGGGTACTCCCTACGGACGTGGTGCAACTTCGACCCCCCTTTGTCAAGTGAGTGGTTAACTTGACTGTTAGAAGTTCTCAAGCCGCCCGAAGGCCTCTAACTTGGCTTAACGACTGCTGTCGTAGAAAGCAGCCGGGATCAACGGCTTAACGTGCCTTCCAAAGCACGAGAGCGCTCCGTTAGTAACCAATCAAAGCGGTCACCCATCCAAGAACTGACCTGCGCCCACATTGCTTAACCTCGCATATCGCACGCGGTAGGCGGGTGCCGCTGGGCCACGAGCGCTCTTGACAATTAGTAATACCTACTCAAAAAATTGAAGAACTAAAATATTTCACTCTACTTATTGGGTGTTACTATATGTAGATAGGTACCTCATTGACCTGGGATCTCAAAAATCTAATCGAAATTGGCCCAATTCATATTTGCTACAAGACTACTGAAGTCGAATACACACTCTGAATGTGCCAAGTCGGCATATTGTGTTTATAGAGGTACGTCTTATGGGGTCATAGTTCTGAAGCACGTAATTTATTTATTACTTAAAAAAAGGATCGATGAATTATTGTAAATATTAAGCAACGAACTAGTTGCAAACCACATTATATTAAAGAAAATATGCTGACACTGCCTTGTATTTACATTTTGGAAACCGCGGCCTTCGTAAAAAACATGTTTACTCGTATGTACGAACACGTATGTCTATGTTGTTTGTTGTATGTATATTGTGGATTTGAAGGTAAAGATCAGCAAAGATTAATATTATGGTGTATATGTTATAAAATTGAAATTGTGTACTTGTTATTATAACTTATAGGTAGTTAATAAAAAATTAAACGAAAATCAGTTCATCCGTTTGCGAGTTACGATAGCACAGATACACAGACAGATCCCCCCTCTACCCCTCTCTTTTTGCGTCGGGGGTTAAAAAGGCGGCTACCAAAGTGTAATAGAGGCGTATCGTAAGGCTTTCTATCAGGACCTAATATAATAATGATGACTAAAACCACTAATAGAGTGCTGAAGATTGAAACGACAAAAAAGAATTTGTCACTAATATTCTTAAGCGGGGATCACCGTGAGATGGGCTGAGCAGCTGCATCCCTGTAGTGTGGTGAAGATACTGCGATCGCCAACCCGCATGCCAAGCGTGGCGGTTATGGCATTTACCCCCCATGAAATAGGGGGAGGCCCATGTCTGGCAGTGGACGTCCTTCGGCTGATATGGTGGTGGTGACGGTTGTTAAGCGGACTAGCATGTACCTAATATTTTTCTACAAATTCACCATGAAGATCCGACAATTAACGAATGATTAATTTACTTTATTACTTTTACTATAACTACTATTACATTAAATAAATATTAGGAGACAATTAAATATAAAAAATTGGTTGTTTGTAAAGTAGGTTTACGATCGAGATGTTTACGTGATAACGTCTTATTGGTGATATAAGTTTTTGGGAAGTAAGGAATTAATGAAGATAACAATTTTTTCAAATTTTAAATTACATCTATCGTTTTATTCACACTTTTGATGATAAATTTCGGGTGTAAAATGACAAGTTTACTTATTCGACTATGATATACATTTTTCTTCATACATACATTCATACAAACATACTTTTATACATTTATACAAACATTTATGCATACATACATACATACATACATACATACAATACGATCAGTTACAATCTTCACGTAAATTTATCTGTTTCCAATCTGGGTAATTTTGTTCAGGATAGGACGATGATAGGAAAAGTAAGAAATAAAAGGAAGGTTTTCAGCTGTTATGTGCCTTGTAAAAGTCAGGTCGATGGTTGTTCCTTTTAACGTAGTAGACTTTGAAACATCTGACAAATTTTCAAGATTGAACGTTTCTTTCATGAATCTGAGGAATGAGTCATCTGTCTTAACGTTTTTGTTGAAATCACCACACAGAAGAATGGGTATATTAGAATCAACTTGAAGGAACGGGGGCACGTACTGGGTGTTGTGAATGTACGGACCGAGTGCTTGCCAGAGTAACATTCCGACGTTTTGCGTACTAGCTCCTGGATGAACGTATATAGCGCCGAGCACAAACTTGAAGGTGGTATCTGCAGTAAAGCAAGTAACTTCAGTCAAGCACACATCTCCTGAGGTTTTGATGTGACGAGTTGAGTCTGTAATCGCAATTTCAACCACTTTCGCTGTAGATGGCGATGATAATCTGCGATAGATTGCAACTCCTCCAGCTGCGTTGGTGTCTGAATCAGTTCGATTATTATTCCTGGATATGCACTCATAATTGTTAATCGGAAGTGGTGGACAAATGTCTCGCATCCACGTTTCAGTCAGAACTAAATAGTCGGATCTTAGTATGACTGTATCTGTTTCTAAATCCTCAACGTGGGCGCTTAAACTTTGACAATTGATGTTTGTTATAATTGTTTGTCCCAAGTCGGTAGCATCATCACAGAATTTTAGCGCTTTCTTAGTGATTGTCTGGACATGGTGTCCACGAAGTCGGTTGTATTCATCGCGAATCTCCCTCGTAGTTTCAGAATCGTTTCCTTGTCGACCATGTTTGAAATTGAAGCAAGAATCTTTTTCTGTAATGATAAACAAGCCTTCGATACTTGTTACGCGACTCAAGGCCACATACACTAATTGCAATGGTTGCTGAGAAGAGTACTTGTATACAATGATGTCAAATGTCCCACCTTGGGACTTGTGGATTGTAATGGCACAAGCAGGCACGCAAGGAAACTGTTTCCGTTTGCACTTCACTGTTTTTGACAAAGTAATATTGACAATTTTTTTGTACACTGGTATCCAATCGACAGATAAAGTGTTTGGTTTGCTGACGACATGTGGTCGACATTTGATTTTAGCATTAGCACCCGTGTTTTTGTCTGGAAATTCAAACCAAAGAGTAATGATATCGTCTTCAGCTTGTGGCGGAGTTGTGCTTGTCGATGGACCTGCTGCAGCTGAATTTTCATCTACGTTGGCCGGTTGACGTTCGATGTGCTTCAAGACTCCAATAGCACCATTAACCAATCCATCCGAGACGTCGATGTTAGATGTTATCATGTAAGGATAACCTTCTGCTAATGGCAACATGTATGGCAATCCGTCTGTCTCTGAAACCGTCATCTTGTGAAGTTGCCCTTGACACTGGTGTCTCTCAGAATTATTTGCAAATCCGAGCATAATATCTGTGGTGACTAAGTTGTGTGCGTTGTTAATTGCACTTCGGTTATAAAAATCCACTTCTTGGTTGCTGTAAAACAACCGAACGGCGTCAGGAACGTTTTCTTTGCACCAGGCTGTACTCTTGTGTCTGGATTCAATAAGTGCGATCTCATTGTCACTAAGTTTGAGTCCGTTTCCAATTTTAGTGAGGATTGAAGAAAACAGTTCATCGGTTTGTCGTACAACACGTACCAGAGGAAAGAATTTGATGGTTTGCCAAAGTGGAGATCCTCCCAGGTCGTTGCTTGAAATTTTAAAACACGGAAGGGCACGTACTGGTGGTAGCTGCCTGAAGTCTCCGCATAAGATCACATGAATGCCTCTAAATGGTTGATCGAAATTACCAGTGATCTGTTGCAGTCGATAACTGATTTTACGCAGTATAGCCGCACTCATCATGCTGATCTCGTCGATGAAAACGGCTCTTACGCCAACGAACATGTTCCTGTATGCTTGCAACGTTTCAGAAGATAGATCTTTTATGACTCGAGATGTTGTAAGACGGAACGCTGAGTGAACTGTTGTTCCACCAAGAGGAACTGCTGCTTTACCTGTACTTGCACAAGCCAAGTAGGCATTGTTAAGTGAGTTGTTATTTTGAGTGTAGCGGTTGTAGGTCTCCATCAAGCTTTTCAATGTATAAGTTTTCCCGCAGCCCGCCGGTCCTGTGAAGAATACTTGAATTGCGTCAACGACCTCATCTCCGCAGCCATGCAAACGATGTATAACCTCAAGAATCAGCTCAAGTTGTTCAGGGTTGGTAGTTCGAATCAGCTCACAGTACTTCTGCTTTGGCATCACATTGCTACGTTTCTTTACAACCGAAAATCCTTCTCGTGGAACGATTTGATTCACGTCATCGTTATTTTCGGCACCTTCTGAAGACTGTTCGACAGACACTCTCCTTGCCTCAGTTTCCGCTGGTTCTGTGCTGTTAAAATTTTGCAGAATCATCATTGCTTCAAGCTCCTGTAGCACACTGTCGATGTTAAGATTTTTCTCGTATATCTGACGGCGTTCCATGATGACATCCTTGTTGTCGTTGTATAATTGTAGAAATTTATTGCAATCAACAATTTCAGATAATTCATTGCGGAAGGGCAGATACAGCAGCACCATCTCACGTTGATAGTTGACAATTTCATCTACTTCGTAATGCCTGTATCGTATGATCCGTCCCATCTGTCGTCTGCGATATTGTCTTGACGTCGTTTCTTCTTCGGTCTCTGGTTCCAAATTTTCATACTCATGCACGTCCACGTCGTCTTCATTGTCGATGAAATCTTGACATTTAGCATACCACGAAGCAAACTCGGCTAAATATACAGGTTCCAAGGAAGGAGGTCGTTCTTCATATCGCTGAATGATATTTTTGGTCCATACGTCTGTACTGTCAGCATCAATTCCTTCGCGATTCATTTGTACACGACGTTTGCGGCAACGTTGTCTCTCCGATGGCCATACTGTTGGTATGTACACGACTTGACGGCTTGTTTCGCTCATCGGTTGTCGTAATAAATACCACGCTGCTTCTTGGGCCGACATTTCAACTGCATTTAGAAGTTTAATACTCAAAGCCTTCAATTGGCCCGTGTAGTCCCGGTCAGGATGCTCTTGCATCATTTTCGCCAGCTCTCGATTCAAGTTACCCATTCCGCGAGCCGATTTGTTAACGTATTCCACGACGTACTGTGCGCAGCTATAATCATCTAAGACAAACTGGATGTCAATGTTGGAATTAATTTCACCAGCAAGGTAAGCGTTGAATGTGTTCGTCATCAGTTGGTCGAAGTTGCGTTTGAACAACAATGTTGGCCTGCGCAGAGTTGAACGCACTACGTCGAGGTATGCATCGAACGTCAAACTATGATCCCTCAGAAAGTCGTCCATGCTAGCATATGTACGGTCGCTAAGGGAAGTTCGTAGCTCTTTACCCTTTTTCTGGAATGCAACGCGGCGTCCATCAGTTTTTGGCATTGGTACCAATACACGGGTAGTCAGCATTGGCCAGTACGGGATTCCAAATCTGCAAGTCGTTTCGCCTCGTTTCGTACAGGTGAAAGTGTGCTTATGTATTTGGTTGGAGTAGATGGTATCGTTAGGCACATCTTCTTTTGCAACTGAACTTAGTTTCTCCACAAGTTCGATAGTGTTGGGCATATTTTCTGAAACGGTTTCGAGGGGGTCGTTGTTCAACCACAGTAAAATATGAGCGTGGGGACTTCCGCGATGCTGGAACTCAATGCGAAGAAAATAATCCTTAACAAAGTATTGGCCGAACGGATTATAATTCGACTTCGCTTTCAACATGTTCATCAATGTACCAACAAGTTTGTGAAAATATATGCAGCACGTAACTGGATCGTCACTCACTAAGCTGCACCGCTCTGATGTGTTTAGATCTTCAGCAACTTTGCCAGGATATTTGTTACTCAATTTGAGGAGTAAATTCAGTAATGTCAACCAGCGTACTTCATTTGCACTTAGAGTGAGAAAGATGGTCGGCTTCCCAAGTTGACGGAGCATAGCAAAGAGATCCCGTTTGCGAGAGGTCCAGTACTGGACGGAGTTTGGCACTGATTTCATAAAGGCAAGGTTTTGTATAACAAATTCTTTAAGAAATTCTGGGTCTTCTAACATTCGTCGAGTTAAGTTTTCTGTAACCGGCACTTTCCGGAACGTGCTGTAAATTCCATCCACCATGCGTAGACGTAAGATCTTCATAGCAACGTACAAGATTTTTTGAGGCGTGGCGCCGCGTCTGTCACTTCGTCTTATTTCACTGGTCGCCATCATATAAGGTGTCACCGAAACTCCCATGTTGAAACGACGTGGTTCTCCGAAGTATATTGCAGGAAATGATAATTCTTCAGCATGACGGTCATAAATGATGTTGAGAGGCGTTGCCCGATGTCCTGGTGCGATGTCAAGACAATCCTCTTCGTTCCACAATAGTGTGTGCTGTCTAGCAGCAAGAATTTCAGATTCAGGTGTATATTCAGCAGAAATTGCTTCGATGCGAGGACCAGGTTCATCCGGCAGGATTTCTTCTGATGGCACTGTAAGCTGTAGCTTCGACAAATCTACTTTGATATCGTATAAACGATAAAGGCTCGACTTCTGAAGTACATCCAACCATTCCTTGATCGTACGTTTAGACGTGTATCCGCTAACGTAATTCGTTTTGTGCGCAAGATTCCGTTTTATGTTGACATTGATTACTTCGTCCTCATCCAGTTGCCGAGGTAAGCATTTCACCATTTCTTGCACGTCGACTGGAACGTTGATCACTTGTCCAATGATCCCATATGAGAAATCATGACGGAGTCGACGTACTTGCGTAAATGGCAGACGTGGTGAGATCAACCGTTCACTGATTGGATCCAATGGCGGTAGACCTGGAGGTACCTCAGGATATGTGAAGCCGTTCATCTTCGCAAGACTCGGAAGCTTTCCTGTATTCAGCGAACGTTTACAGTTGGCGCAAACCAATGTAAATTCCTGGGCGTGTACTTGCCGATTTTCCTTAACACACCAATCTGAGATTATCTGCATTTGTGCAGCAGTGATGGCTTTAAGGTCATTTCTGAACCATAATCTATCGCAAACCGAACAAGTATGGCCAAAATCGTTATCCAGGAAAGTAGATTTGAATCGATGTATTGACGAAGACCATTTTGTAGACCAGGTAGGTTGTTCTTGGTGCACTGCTGCTTGATTCGATGAAGTACTGGGTTGTGCAGCACTCCTAACTCGTTCGGCTTGACGCTGTCGAGATGCACGTTTTCGCTGAGCGCTGGTTTGTACAATTGTAGTTGTCTCCACCGTGCCGCTGGCGAGAGCTAAATTTGCAGCTCTACGTAGATGGTACGCTTTGCGTTGTCTTTCAGCGGCTTTTCTTGCAAACGCCGCGGCCTGTTCTGGGGTTCTAGTAGCTGCTACACGTTTTTTGTACTCACGATTTCGCAGGGCATTTTTTTCGGCAGTGGTGGGTATTGCAGACGTTGACGGCAAAGCATCCTGGGTCTCCATCGGTGTACTGGATGTTGAAGGAATGTGCGCACAGGGATCCATCATGTTGAGCGTGGTGATTTCTATGGAACACAAAATATTTTAATTCCAAATGAAATGAAGTCATTTGAAAGTTTTGTAAAATACACATTTCCTGTACTCACGGTTTCGCAAGGTATTAGATTCGGCGGGATTGGCTGAGTGTTGCACAGTGGGAGGTATTGCAGACGTTGAGGGCAAAACATCCTCAGTCTCCATCGGTGTACTAGACGTTGAAACAACGTGCGCTTGGGGATCCATCGTATTGAACGTGGTGATTTCTGTTAAACAAATTGAACTTAATTTTCTAAAGAAATATTATCAACTAGCTTTCGCCCGCGGCTCCGCCCGCGTAACGTTTATTCCTTCCCTCGGGAATAGTAATATTTCCCGGGATAAAAAGTACCCTATGTCCTTTTCTACACCCCAGACAACGTGTATGCAAAATTTCATGGTGATCCGTACAGTAGCTAAAGCGTGAAGGCGTAACAAACAAACAAACAAACTCACTTTCGCATTTATAATATTAGTTAGGATTAAAATTTGTTTAAATAATTCTAATTCCGTTTAAATTATCAATAAATGATATTCAATTAATTAGAAATAAAATTTACCGCACTACTATTTAAAACCGCACGAGAAAATCTCCATTCGTTTGTATGCCGCTAGAGTGAGAGAGACGGAAGATCGGTCCACTCACTCGAACGCTATGCCAGCCTCCGCTCGTGAGGATTCCGCGTGACAAGTTTCACGGAATGACTGGCAGCGCTCGAGATGAGACGGGAGATCGGTCCGTCTCTCTCTCGTTATACCTGCGATCGCGCTCGTGAGGTTTTGGTGTGACACAAGTTTCTGAACATGTCACCCGACTAAAACGATTTTAAAGACGTTATCACGTCAAAAATAAATAAAAATAAATATTACTAATAAACTATCTACTTACTTCAATTTTTTCTTTAGGTACATTCCAATTTAATTATGTCAAAGACTACTAAAAAAAGAAAAGAAGAAGTCAGAGGCTTCAAAATTGTGTACAACTTTCTGATCAATAAATTATTATTATTATTATTATTTTACATTTACGTTCATATGGCTGAAGTACTGAGTTGCAAGCTAGTCGCAAATGGGCGTGCGGCCCGTAATACCCTAAAAACGCTTGCAACATCAGAAATGTCACATCTATATCGCCTTTTACAATGTATTCACTTCTTTTTTAAGAGTCCCATACTGTTATGTACTCCCTCAGGAAAGCGGCAGCAGGGAATTCAATCCATGGCAGAAGCGTTCGCGGGACGAAGATCCTTTGATACCCTACCAACAACTGTAACAAATGATTTGTTACCATTTTAGATAGATAGATAGATAGAAGACATTTATTCACTACACAAAACAAAAGACACACAGATACAAATAAAAAGGAAAAAAACGCACATACAACACAATAACGTGTGTCTTCGCGGCAGTGAATCAGTTGCTGTCTCAGCATTATGCTGAGGTGTCAGACACCTGCAGCGCTGGTTTTCAGACAGCACCGTACGTGACCCACGGAACGCAACACAACATAATATATAAAAGGTACAAATAATAAATAAATCATATTAATATAATCATAATAATATACTTAAAAACATAATAATCTTAAAATAATTTAAATTGGCAGAGTTCCTTACCGACCGAGCAGGAAGATTCAAAGTGCGATAATGATGAAGACTGTATAACAATAATAATAATAATAAATAATGTCACACGCTAAAAACAAATAACAGCTTCAGAGCGAAACAATTATAGGAAGCTACAAGAGAAGAAGAACGTAAGGGAAAAAGAGATAAAGTGGGGATATTTTATGTGCTGGATGGGTTAGGAATTGGATCTTTGGAGCGTAAACAAATAGCCTTTAAGCTTGCGCTTAAAGGTATACTTGCTAGACGCTGCTTGGATAGGTGAAGGGAGATCATTCCAACACTTGAACGCCGCAAATCTGAAACTTCCTCGAAAAGCCGCGGTTCGATGCATTTTATGCATTAACTATTACAATTTTAAAACCGTAAAGCATTTATCATATTCAATAATAATAATAATAATATTGGGGGACAATCTTACACAAATCGACCTAGTCCCAAACTAAGCAACGCTTGTACTATGGGTACTACGTAGACGACGACATACATACTTAAATAGATACTTAAATACATTGAAAACAGCCAAGACCCAAGAACAAATATCCGTGCTAAGTGCGAAAATAATGCCCTGACCGGGATTCGAACCTGGGACCTCTAGCTTCGGAGGCAGTGTCACTACCAACTAGGCTAACAGGCAGTCAAACTTAATTATTTACACAAATCAAACTAGTCCCATAGTAAGCTTAATAAGGCTTGTGTTATGGGTACTAGACAACGATATATTTAATAGATAAATACTTAAATACATAGAAAACATCCAAGTCTCAGGAACAAATATTTCTGTTCACCACAGAAACAAATGCCCTTACCAGGATTCGGAAGCAGTGTCACTACCAACTAGGCTAAACAGGCCGACGAATTTCAAGTTTAGTTTGAGGCCGCTGTTCCTTTTAGGATGTAATCCCGCTAACCCTCAAGCCACACAAAGAATCCCGGCCCGCCGCTTGTTACCACTGAATCCAGCTCTTGTACTTACGATACAATGCTGGTTTATGTGCAGTTTTCTAGAATTAAAAGTTTTTACTGTTTCGGTGCATATTTAGCCTAGCAGAGAAGCCACTGCCATAGCCGATAGGGCACGCAACTTTAAATCTCGAGGTCGTGGGTTTAAATCGAATAGGGCTCCTATACCTGAGTTTTAGTGTTCCTTAGTAAAAAAGAAAACCTTAAAGTTGCACGCCGGATGACAGAACCGCCTATATATCTGACATAATACTAAATCATAAATATATCATCGATCTGCAAAAACGAATCTTTTATAGCATACATATGACAGTGAGTGTAGTCACATAATTTTGATTTTAATAGGTAATCAAATATTGTGAATCAACTTGATCCGGTATTTATGCTGATACAGTGAAACGATGTTTATGCCGGCTGCAAAGCATGGCATATTTTTACCGATGAAGTGTCGTCATATACATGCGATCCCGATGGTGGATCAGATATTTTCTGGGTTGTTCATTGTCATATATTTATGCTGGTGACTGCACACTAAATCTAAGTTATAAGGGCCAAATTGGGCCCCAGGATCCTTTGAGCAGCCAGCAACTGTACACGTCTAACTAGATTTAACACGCGTTAATGTCCAATGGTTATC
Source organism: Notocelia uddmanniana (assembly GCA_905163555.1). NCBI lineage: Eukaryota > Metazoa > Arthropoda > Insecta > Lepidoptera > Tortricidae > Notocelia > Notocelia uddmanniana. The sequence continues at coordinate 21,047,181 of LR991071.1, forward strand.
ATATATCGTATATCAATCTTTATCATATACTCGTATAGACAGGTAGTCTTAAGGCCGATGAAGATTTGCAAGAACTTGCATGTGTTTTATTTATTTTTATTTATTTATTTATTGAATATAATGTCATTTACAGCCTACACCAAACATGACAAAGAAATATAATTGAAATACTAATATAAGCTCAATTAATAAACGGTGACAGGAGGCGCATACCCACTAAAAACATCGGCGTTACCCGCTCTACCATTAAGAGGGGCGCAATGGGATCGCGAGCATTTCACTTTACCTAAAGTTTCCATCTTTAGGAGTGATTGCCTAGGGATGAAGATCAACTACTTCTTTTCATAAGCTTTGACCGCGTCAAGCTAGACGGCGACCTTTGCCTTTCACGCCGTTTACAAAGAATTACAATCCGTTCCATTTAAATATAAAATAGACTTTGTAACTGTATTAAAGAAGTTCGCTTCGCTTTTTGTTAATATAAGCTTTTTATTAATAAGTACTACATTTATTGCGCTTCATAATATATTTTTGAAAGTAAAATGCGTCTCACTCAAAGTTGTTATCGTTTGTAATTCGAATAAAACACAAATCCCTTGGGGGCAAACTATGACTGTACGTAGAAAATAAAGAAAAGTTTATTTAGTAACCGCTCATCACACACGCACACATACACATTCTCTCTCTCAAACACACACACACACACACCTATTTCATAAAATAAAATAAAAACACACACACACAGGTTTCATGAAAAGAAAGAAAAACACCTTTTTTTTCCACATTTTTTTGTTTTTCTTATTCAGAATCTTTGGGGCACTTATCTTCTTCCATTTTAACTTTGCAGCTTAAACGACAGTCGACAGTTTTAAGTTCGATAGAATCGATGATTCTGAATAAGGAAAACACAAAAATAAGGAATTCTAAAAAAGTTACATATTTACAGTTTATTTGGAGAGCGCTTATATACGAAAGTTAACTGGTAAAATCCAGTTAAACATTAATTTTGTACATTTAATCTTCATCCTCGTTTTGTGTAATGGGTCTAAACGTGAACAAAGTTGTAAGATCAACTTAAATGTTCTTGTGCAAATAAAGTTGTCCTGAAATAAGATAACACTCACAAGAGTTAAGCCGTGGGGGTAGGTACGTGACTTTATGCAGAAGTGTTTTCGTAGTGGTTTGGTCACACGGCACTAATTTTAGTCGGTGGCATGATCCATTCTCGAACGGATTGGTATTAGTATTATCATTACTATTTACTTCACTATTCGTTGAGCCACGCTAAATCAGGAAATACTTACTTATACAGGGTTAAATTTTACTAACGGTTCAAATTTTTCTCAGGCATAAGGTATCAATAAAAGATGACGTTTCTGAAAAAAAAATGTAGGTTAAATTTTTACAATAAAATGTGCTGTCCGAATAAATAATTAGTAACGTGTGGATAATTGGGAGCTGAATAACGCTCGGGGTTAGCGGTGCGGGGGGAAGGGCGCGCTCACCTATCTGATCTCGACCAAAATTGCAATTAGTCGCACGCGCATCTCCGCACGACCGATTGTGTACTTCCGTGTTGTATCTCTCGTAAAGACGCGCGATCGCGAACGTGACTTACAACAGTGTTTACGATCCGGTGAATGAATGAAGGAAAATTTTCAAATTATGTTTTTTTTTACTAGTTTCCAATGATATTTTAACATTATTGTAACTTTCATTAAAAAAACAGTTTTTAAACAGTCCCAACGTAGGGGCGGGGCGAGCGTTATTCCCACCTCCTGCACAACGCGCGCTACCGCAGTATCCACGAACGCTTGGTTTTTTAGGATATCTTTCAGCTGCTCTGTCTCAATATTTTAGTACTGAAAGATACTGAAAGAAAAAAACACGTACCTTTTATTTTTCGCTAAGGAATCCACTGTGAAAATTGATTAGTCAATAAAATTTCACCCTGTATGTAATTTTCACCATATTGTCAAACATTTTTTTCGTAAACTAACGGTCCGACTTCTAAAATTTCTTCACAGGATCAGTGATCGCTCGTACATTGCTCACTTTTATAAAACTAATTCCACGACCCCTCCTGATGAATTAAAAAATAAACGATTCACAATATTTACATATAAATTAAACATGAAAAGGACTTTCTATCATGGAAATATTTAACAAATTGGCGCTTATGTGTTGCACGGTGTTAGGACGAAAAAATGTAAAAGGAATTTACAAAATAATTTTTAACGCTCGAGGCCGTTTTATAACATTGAATAAGTATTTGTAATTAAATGTCGATTTTTTTGGGTAATAGGGAAAATATGTGAAGTTGAGGAGGAAAATATAATGTAACCGTAAATTAAAATACTGCAAAAAGGCCAAACCCCCAATTTTCGTCATGCGGTGCCGGTAAAGTTGCCATTACAAAAAACCGGCCAAGAGCGTGTCGGGCCACGCTCAGTGTAGGGTTCCGTAGTTTTCCGTCCGTCACATTAAGTTGACATATTAAGTACAGAAACACAAAACCCTAAAAATTATTTTTGTAATTTTTTCAAAAACTATTCAAACCTATCAAGTTCAAAATAATTTTCCTACAAAGTTTTTATAAAGTTCTACTTTTGAGATTTTTTCATAGTTTTAAAACTTATGGTTCAAAAGTTAGAGGGGGGGGGACACATTTTTTTTTACTTCTGAAGCGATTATTTCCGAAAATATTATAATTATCAAAAAATGATTTTGGTATACCCCTATTTATTTTTAAATACCTATCTAACAATATATCACACGTTACGGTTAAAATGAAAAAAAAAAACACTCCCCACTTTACGTATAGGGGAGGTACCCTAATAGAATATTTTTTTCAACTTTTTATTTTACCACTTTGTCGGCCTAATTGATATACATATTAGTACCAAATTTCAGCTTTCTAGTGCTAACGGTCACTGAGATTATCCGCGGACGGACGGACAGACGGACGGACAGACGGACGGACAGACATGGCGAAACTATAAGGGTTCCTAGTTGACTACGGAACCCTAAAAAGAGGTTATTTTATTAAAACGAAAATAGTGTCATTCTACGTTTGCGATTTTTTTTTCGACTCGCGGTGATTAAAGCCTGAAACACACTCTTAACACGCCATGCCACCCAACGCGTTTCTATGACCAGAGACACATTATGTACACCCGATGCGACGACACGCGTGCACACGCCTCTCAATCCCTGACGCCCAAATCGACGTGTTGCCGATCAAGGCGGTGGAAGGAAACACGCCACCCGAAGCAGCGCACTCAGTGTTTCTAGTCCACTTTCCGACGCCACGCGTCAGTTGTTATAGAACATTCACAAAACTCACACCACCAAACAATATCCACAGCACACAACCAAACACGTTTGCTGATGTATACAGAAACTGCAAGCATTGTCGTAGCGTCGCGTGTTAGTAATTTGCACGGTGCACGTGGGGTGTCGACACGTTGGGTGTTGGTAATGTGCACGGTGCATGTGGGATCTCGATACTTTGGGTGTAGGTAATGTGCACGGTGCATCTGTGGTGTCGACATATCGGGTGTTGGTAATGTGCACGATGGACATGGGGTGTTGACACGTCGCGTGGCGTGGCGTGTTATTAGTGTGTTTCCGGCTTAACAGTTATCGAAAACATATTCGGCGACCACCCTCCGTTTGATTAAAAGTTGTCGGCAAGAGAAGCAATGTTTCCAGATGCATTGCCGGTCTTTGCCGAGAATTTTCCAAGTTATTTTATTATTATAAATAATAAGATTGCGTTCGACCCTATTCAGACCTGATGAAAATAAAACAAGGTCTAAGATAGAATACGCTCCTCCAGAAGTGCCTGTTCACTCTAACCTTTGAAGATATTGACAACACAACAAACCGACACACGGAACATGACTAGCTAGAACAAAAGCATAAATAGACCTTTAAAATTAGCACACCTAATATTTAATAAAACGATGATAAATTTATAAATCAATGCAAAAATAAAATAAAAATAGTCACCACGAGCGAAACTTAAACTCGTGATTTATTCATTCCGTAGGTTTTAATCGTAGTGACATGTCGTTCAATCATTTCTCATATTTAACTACGCCTTAGAATACTCCCGACTAGGCAGGTTGGAATCCGTATGCGGTATTTTCTGGTGTACCGAGATCTTACTGAAGTCGTCCAGATTTAGGTACTCACTTGTCAGTTTACTGACAGTTATACAGTAGCGCAGTAGTTTGCGTAGGGCAGGGCATTATGAATGAAGTACCTACCCGCTTCCACGCATTCCGCGCCAATCAGAAAGTACTCATTTAAATGTAGGCGCGTAATAAAGAATTTGTGCCGACTTGATTGCCAGTTGACACTGACAGCTGACAGCTTACTAACACCGCGCCAATAAATGCGGAAGTGGCCTGAGGGAGACTAATACTTTTTAAATAATGCTGCGGTACCGCAACGCCCCGAAGTGGATCTTGGCCTCCGACACCAAAGACCGCCAGGCTTCCCTGCCCATGGCTGTTTTTCGTCCAGTCAACGACGGTTTGGAGCTCATTAGTTAGGTCCCTCTGCAAATCTTTTCCGCTGCAGGTCTTCGACCAGTTGGACGGCCCGATTATGCTCTCCGGACTGCAGGATTATTATCCATTCGGACTACGTGCCCGATCCATCGAAATCTTGCGGGTTTCGTTTCTCTTATGATGTTCAGCTCGAAGACTAGATCTACGACTTCTTGATTTTTACATTCTCCATGTGCCATCCTCTCCACGATTTACTGTTCCGCCACTCTAGCAGGCAGTGCGTGTTCCTCTTTCTGTGTTATGGGTAGTAATTAAAAAAATCATCGTCGTTTTTTTTAACACCCTCGTCGGTGGCAAACAAGCGTACTGCCCGCCTGATGGTAAGCGGTCATTGCAGCCTAAGGACGCTGGCAACTCCAGGGGTGTCACATGCGCGTTTCCGACCCTTTCTTGAAGAATCCCATAGTGTAGTTTCTCAGGAAAAAGTCCCAAAGACCGCCACAATTCGATGTCCATGACTGTTTCCGTGTACTTGTCTAAAATTCCCTCATGCTTGTCTAAAATACTTCTTAACGAAACTTCCCAACCACTGACACCGCATAGTTTTTAAACCTCACGTCCTCGGCCTAAATTCTTCACTTAATGGAAACGCTACCTCAATGTTTACATCCAGGTATTTCCTACAATCACAGCTGAAAGCCCAAGGTTTGTAAAACACACCAGTCCCCGTCTCTCCAAGGAGTCACGGGCGTCGGGAGAGCAAGATGGGTTGCGAGGATGGAATTTTAATTGACATCTTAAAGCTTTGCTACTAAGGCGTGAGGATTAACATACGGTACTAAGATTGTGAGATACTGAAGTTCGGGGTAAGTAGTGTTTTGTTACGATTGCTTGGCTTAGGTTTACAGTAGAAATTTTGAAGAGGTGTTAAGTAGCATGTATATATACCTTACAGTTTAAAACGCATAGAGCGCGGTGCAGCGTCGTTACGGGGTGGAGGCGGTATTGCGGTAAAGCGAACGCAGTCCGGGGCTTTTCGCACCAAAAAAACTATGCGGTTTTCGGTAGCGTGGTAGAGCGGAGGCCACGTGTTTGACATTTGAAGCAGTAATCGACTGTCGACAGTTTCGGAAAGATCGAAAACGCAACCGCCTCCGCCCCGTCCCGTACTGCTATATGGCTTGACAGGATAGCACGTTAAGGTTATGTATGATGAAAAAGTTTATTGTCTCTAAAACACGGTTTGATGAAATGGACTCGGTAGAAAAAAACAGTCCTATCTATTTTTTAACGATTTTTTTTATCGGATTACTGTTCTATCTTTAATTATAAAAACATTATAATAATAAATTTACTTTAAATAATTATCGAAAAAACAATTAAGCAAAAAATAACAAATTAAATAAAAACTAAACTAACTTAATTTACCCAGTCATAAAAAGAAGACCCCGTCCAGTAGATCCGTCTGCGGCACGGAGCCCATAACGCTGGCGGCGTTACCTCTCTGTATTGCTAAAGAAATACGTTGTGAGAGGTAAGCGCCAGCCCTATGGTCCCCTGAAGCGTCGACGAGACGTCTACCCATAGCCTTCATAAAACTTTTCATGTCAGCTGACCAGGGACCCAATGTTTCCACCGAAAGCGCCGCAAACTCGTAGTCTTTAATTAAAAATATTATACGTTAAATATATTGAAATGCGAAACAGATGCGCAACGGATGAATCGGATAGCCTGATTGGAAGTCATCAATATTGCTTGGAGATGCTTAAATACGTTGGAATCACTTAGTTGAATTACAGACTTAGTGGCCAGCGATGCGGGTCGGAATCGGATTGATGGCTTGTCTAGAGAACGGGATTTGATAGTGATGTATTACCAGGCCAGGAAGTAGAGAGTATACTAACAAGGGCGCAAAGCAAGGCGTTACGAATGGATTGAATGGATTAATGAAAATATTTATGTATAAGTATGAAGTGCCTACAATAACGAGTAACTATTTGTTATAGTTTATGCGGGCGACACTCACAGAATGATATATATCATTATTGTAATAATAAACGGAACACAAACAACCTTAAATAGAATAGATAGATAGTAAGTTTATTTGCTCAAATCATGGTCATTACAGATGTTAAATTTGAATTTTTAGTCTAGCACGATTGTGCCGACTGATGGCATGCGAATATTACAAAAAAAAACGTCAGATAAATTTACCATTCAATTATATTCAACATTATAAAAAGGTCCTGTCCCTTATTTGCAGTAGTTTTTTGACATCAGTCATTTGATTTCTCCGGTGGAAGAAATGTTCATACATTTTGTATACAGGGTGTGGCCTGTAATAGGAGCAATAAATTTAAAGGACGCTTCCTTAGAGCATCTGCAGTAACCTCTTGTGTCCATTTTTTTTTATCTTTTTTCAATTAGGAGAAATTTTGATCTAAAGTTACGACCTCCAAGTAATGGCGCGGCTTGCTTCAAATTATGACTCACAATCGTTGTCGCATTTTTGGTTTGAAAGAATATTTTTGGGATTAAAAAAAAAAAATTATAAATTATTAGTCTTTTTTGAATAAATTGTTATTAATATCACTCCAGTAGAGTAAAAAAGTACAGATAAGCTACATTTGCGAAAAAAAAAATCCAAAAAAAACTTTTTTTTTCAATTAAAATCATTTGGAAATAATTGCTGGAGAGCTCAATAGTGTACCGTTTAATTTTTTGCTCCTATTACAGGCCACACCCTGTATATAGTGAAGTTTACGGTTGCTTTTTTTATTGTATATGGGATTGCGTTTGACCTTTGTCTAACCTAATGGAAAGTTAAGACAAGCCTTTATTTGACAAAAAATTTAAATTCCTCTAATTCAAGCATCGGTGGCACTAGTTAGGCCAAACAATTTCAGTCGAAAAAAAAACAAAAAGATGGTCAAATAGTATGTATATCCTGACATACAACGGATGCCAATCGAGTCTTCATAATACAAAAACGGGCATTACGAACGCTGGCCGGTGTGAAACCTCGAAATCCATGTAGGGAACTCTTCGTAACGCACAAAATTATGACGCACTACTCCACATACTTATTTGAGGTTCTAATGTTTGTTAGACGTAACTTACCTATGTTTAGGCGTGTTGAGGTCGCCGGTAAGACGATTCGTTCTACAGGGCGACTAAGAACAGTCCCTCGTCGCATGGCACTTGCAGTTAAAAACCCGCGTGTCATAGGTCCAACGTATTATGAACGTCTACCCGCCGAAATACGCACACAAACATCGGAAACAACATTCAGGTGTCGGCTAAGAAACTTTCTACTGGAAAATCCTTTATATTCTATAAGTGAATTTTTTGACATAACTGGATAAATTTTATTTTTTATTTATTTATATTACTATGAAATTGTTGTACCTATTGAATGACGATCCTTTCAGGTGAAATTTTAATACTGTGAAATTATTTGTCCACTGTTACCTAAATTAAGCGGACATTCTAATATGTAGTATTATTAATTATATTAAATTATCTTTATTTTCATTTAATGTTATTGACGATCACAATAGAGATTCTTGTAAATTGACATACGTAATGTATAATGTAATCGTATATTGTGAATAAATGAATCTGAATCATACAAATAAAGGTGTGGTCAATAGAGATTGGAACCCCTGTGGGTTGCATAAAAACATTGTCCAGAATATAATGAAATGGAAGACGATATACGACGACGAATTATGTATACATTTTTAAATAACTGAATAGAACAAAGTCTACAGTGTATTTTTCTACATATCTATGATATAATAACGTTTAGTTTAGCTAAAAAAATATAAACAAACTTTGTTCGTTTTTTATGAAATTAGTCCCCGAAATGTAATGTCTTTATTGAAAAAAAAATGTGGATATGTTGAAAAAAGTGCTCCACTTATTCCTTAGAAGACTATCAATGCGATACATATTATTTCTTTGCATACCGGTTTGACGTTAATTGATATGTTTTGGATGCCTCTTTTAAACTCCTTTTAGTATTAATTACGAGCTCGTAGCAACACAGTTGCACACCTATTCCGTCAAACTTAAAACAATCTATCATTATAATGCATTAAAACTGGTAAAAATGCAGTTCCTGTGTGATGGTGCAGTTTCTGCGTGTGTGATGTGTTTTAGTAGTCATCGTGGCGTATGCTTGGCCACTATGATCTAAAATACCTCCTTATAATATGTTAAAACGAGCAATGCAAATGTAAAACATTCAATTTGTCTGAAACTTGACTCTACTTGATTGACCAAATTGGATTAGTTTTCTCATATGTACATTCTGCGGCCTCGCGTCAAATTCATCGTCCCACCCTTGTCAGGCTGATAATTGCCGGGGATTAATGAAACTGATGTACTTACAGGCCTCGCCTATTATTGATTAGTGTAGTTACAGTACAGTAGGATATAGTACATGCTACATACTTAAATTTATATGACCAAACGCGCTTCAATGGTTTTATAACCCCGTTTTAAACAGCAACGTTTCTTTTTGGAAGTAAGTTCAAAATAAACCCAACTGCAAATTTTCTATCTGAAAATTGAATTTTGCTGAAATAAAAATTTTCGTATAGAAGTGTTGTGATAGCCCCGTAGCGTGTCGAGCGAGTTCTAGTCCGGGTTAAAGCCGAGCCACACCGAATGCGTGCGCAGCACGTGCGCGTGTGCGTGTGCGTAGCGTGCGCGTTGTATCGTATGAAATGTCATAGTAGATGACACACCGCTTGCGTGGCGTGCACGCGTGCTGCGCACGCAAGCGGTTTGTCATCTACTAAGACATTTCATACGATACAACGCGCACGCCACGCACACGCACACGCGCACGTGCTGCGCACGCATTCGGTGTGGCTCGGCCTTTAGATTCCACCCGTGAGACGTCGCTCCTTTACCCGCCTTGAGTTGTCGATTTCAGAGACATTTATTTCAAAGTAATTTTAACTTTCATCACGATTTTTTCTTCACCGAAAGTGAACGATAAATGTCAAATGAAATTCCGTACATAAGTTCCGTCATCTTTAGCATGAGCAGGGATTTGAACCCACGACCATTGCTTACAGGTGCATGCTTGAATCACTAGGTTACCGTTGGCGGAGCACCTACGATGTGATACAGGGTGTGGCCTGCAATAAGAGCAAAAAATTAAAAGGACTTCCTCAGAGATGTGCAGTAAGCTTTTGTATCCAAAATTTTTTTTTTTAATTTGGAGAATTTTTAATTTAAATTTACAACATCCAAGTAATTGATCTTGACACCACGAGATTATAGCGCGGCAGTCACTGCTGATTTTAAAGAAGCATCAAGTAACGATTCGTAATACTTACTTACTTACTCCTCTGGCGGAGCGACCCAAAGTGTGTCTTCGCCTCCAATACGAGTGCACGCCACCGATCCCGATCCTGCGTCATTTCCTTCCACGAGTCAACTTGAAGCTCGCATAAATCGATCTCCACAGCATCGACCCAACGGTATCTAGGGCGGCCGACCGGGCGTTTCCCACTCGGTTTGCCCAGGTAGGCTCTTTTGACGGCACGGTCGTCACCCATTCGCTCTAGATGACCAAGCCAACGAAGTCGACACGCTTTCGTTACCGCTTTCATTCGGTTCCGCGACAAGATCTTCAAGGATGTTTTTTTTGTGTTTTTAAACTAAAAAGTTATTAATATCACTCTAATAGAGTAAATATATGCATGTAAGCTATATTTCCATAAATAAAATCTAAAAAAACTTCCTTTTCTCCATTGAAACAACTTGGAATTAATTGCTTTTTTTTATTGTAAATGGGATTGCGTTGCACCTTAGTCTAACCTGATGGAAAGTTAAGACAAGGTCTAAAGATGGAACACGCTCACCCAGAAGATGCCTATTCACTCTTACTGCTGGAGAGTTCAAAAGTGTGCCATTTAATATGTTGGCCCTATTACAGGAAACACCTTGTATGTATACATTTGCGAAGAAATTGAAAGGTGAATGTGAGGTCCCCAATAAGCACTGGGTCACTAATACCCTCTCATCCATGAGGGGAAGCCTATGATCATCAGTGGGACGTGGTGATGATGATGATGTTTTTTTCTCTAAGGCGTTGTAAGAGGGAACTAGTGGGGGATTTCGTGCCGGAACTTGATCGGTTCCGACAGCTCAGTGGCTAGAGCGATTGGCTGCGTATACCAGATGTCGCAGGTTCAAATCCTGCTCGGAGCACAAAATTTTTCCCTTTTAATTTCAAATATAGAATTTTCGTTAGCAGCGTTACTGTTTAATACAAAATTAGTTGCTGAATTTAGTTTTATGATTTTAGGCTTAAGTTATTGTTCTATTTCATGTGACCTGTTGTATTTTTAATCTCTTGCTTCTTATAAATTGATATACTGAATATGTCAAAAAATCAGTTTAAAACATATCTCTGTAAACAAAGATCAAATGTGTCATAAGTCTTAATCTCCAAGTTTAATGTTAATTTTAAGTTTGCTTTTCTGCCTTGTTATATTATAATGTTCCTAGCCTTCTTGCAAGTAACTTAATTACCTTATAGCAAACTTTAGATTTTTTATTTAATCGTATGGCATTTATTTACGAACCGTGAGATCTTCGAGAAGACAAGTACGGTTGCCAGTTTTTGTTGCACTTTTAGCACCACCCAGGGGTCACGTGTAGGGTAACGGTGGGTACTCCCTACGGACGTGGTGCAACTTCGACCCCCCTTGGTCAAGTGGGCCACTTGACTGTTAGAAGTTCTCAAGCCGCCCGAGGGCCTCTAACTTGGCTTAACGACTGCTGTCGTAGACAGCAGCCGGGATCAATGGCTTAACGTACCTTCCAAAGAATACTCTAGCAGTAGTTCATTATCTGTTGTAAATAAGATTTATTATTGTATTACATCTGTTGGCAAACCTTAATAAATAAATAAATAATACGAGACACAAGTTATTACTCATTTGCTGCTTTATTGAAAGTTTGCCAGGATGTTACTCATATGTTTTGGATTATGCAAAAAGTGCATTACCCATCAGTCTTGCTAGGCAACAATAAGTGTCTCGCGGTTACCGACGAATGATTGCTGCGACGTCATGATTGGTTTTGTGGGACCCACGTGGTTTCCAGACTGCCCAGGACAGGGATGCGTGGAAGAAAAAAAGGGACACCACCACCATATCAGTCGAGGGATGTCTACTGCTAGACATGGGCCTCCCCCAATTTCATGGGGGGTAAACGCCATAATCGCCACGCTTGGCGATCGCAGTATCTCCACCGCACTCCAAGGATGATGTTGCCCATCCCCCGGTGGTGTTGGTCGTAGTTTTAGGACATACCCGGGTCCCTTTGCCCAACACACCCTATAATAATAGTAATACGTGTACTAATATTCTCCGGACCCGGGTATGTCCTAAAACTACGACCAAGACCACCGGGGGATGGGCAGCAGCATCCCTGGAGTGCGGTGGAGATACTGCGATCGTCAACCCGCATGCCAAGCGTGGCGATTATGGCAAATACCCCCTGTGAATATAGGGAAGGCCTATGTCCAGCAGTGGACGTTCTTTGGCTGATATGGTGGTGGTGGTGGTGGTGGTACTATTATTATTATTATTATTTCTGTATACACTAATTACATATTGCACCATAAGGAAGACCGCCGACTCAGCTCACACGCGCCACCGACCGACGACACGAGGCGCGACGTCAGCAAAACAAGCGTTTACCTTATTGAAGCAATTCCATTCTTTATTCACTTTTGATTCATACTTCGATCGATTGTCACCGTACTTAAGGCTATAATTTTTGTATTACTTATTTTAATTAAATTAGTTATAAAAGTTTTTGGTTTTTTTTCGGGCCTCCGATTGCAGCTATCATAATTGGCGCAGTCGGTAGGATACTCGCGGGTCGTTTTCGCGAATAAATTCGGGACCTCCAGAATCGAGACCGCGCGTTCGCGAGCCACCCGGGTTGGCTATCAAGCACCGCTGCCGAGTATCCAGAATCTACGAGCTGCAGACCGGAGGCGAATCCAGCAATTGATTCACGAGGAAGGCCAGAAATGAACCACATGTGAGTACACCTGAATTGTTCTCGTGTTGCTTGCTTCCTTAGCCCTTATATCCCTATTTTTCACCATTTTTCATCCCAGAAAGTCGGGATCCCGGGAACCTACATCGAGTGAGGTTCGTCGGGAAAGAATAGATTTATTGAGAAACTTGGATAATTTAGAGTTAGAAAACCCTTTAGATAATTTGGACGTTAGTCGCTTAAGTGAGACAAGTATAATAATGGCAGCGAACCCTGACGACATTTACAAAGCCCTGCGATTAGTCCCGGACTTTGACGGCAACCCCAACATTCTCACCCGATTTGTTAAAATATGTGATCAGATAGTAGAAGCTTACTTAAGTGCCGAACCCGGAAGCGAATTATCCAATCTCTGCCTCATTAACGGAATTCTGAACAAAATTACTGGTACAGCTGCAAGTACTATTAACAGTAATGGCATCCCCGATAGTTGGTTAGGTATTAGATCGGCCCTCATTAACAATTTCTCCGACCAACGTGACGAGACAGCCCTATACAATGACCTCTCAATAGCCAGCCAAGGTAACAGGACACCTCAGGAATTTTACGACCATTGCCAGACACTTTTAAGTACAATAATGACGTATGTGTCCCTTCACGAGAATGTTGACACTACTATCGAGGCCAAGCGGACCCTTTACAAAAAGGTGGCTATGCAAGCCTTTGTGCGCGGCCTGAAGGAACCCTTAGGGTCACGAATTAGATGTATGCGCCCGGATTCCATAGAAAAAGCCCTCGAGTTCGTACAAGAGGAGCTTAACGTAATATACGTGCAACAACGAGGAGATTCGGGTAGGGTCCAGCAACCAAATAAGGTGACCATGCCCTCACCAAATGTGGGATTCTTACCGCCTCGACCATTCAATCCACCTCAGGCGCCAAATTGGCCTGTACCTTTTGGCCAGCGACCAGTGCAGCAACCCCCTCAACCATTTAGATTCAACCCTATTCAAACGCAACCCCAAAACCGTATGCCCACTAGGACTCAGCAAATGTTCAGTGCCCCTCCACCAAATTACAACCCCCGGAGTAATGTATTCCGACTACCCCCTAGGAACAACCCCCAGGCTAATTCAACCCCTAGACCTATGAGCGGAGTCCAGAATTACACCCCGAGGATATTGCCTCAGTCAAATCAATCTTTCTATAGGCCACGCGAAATGAACATGAACGAATGGTCACCCTACACCGTTGACTCATATCCCGATAACTACTATATGCAGCCAGAATATTATTGTGACACGCCCATGACTTACGACAATTATTACACCGAATATGACCCCGCCGCTGGACTGGACACCGAACCGAGCTATGATTATCAACCGAGTAACGACGCGTTACCTAGCACTAGCGAACAGCCGGATTTTCAGTCGGACCAAAGGTCACTCAAGCCAAAATAGAACTGAATTTGCAATCTCAAAGGCAATTGCCTTACATCCAAATTGGCGAACCGCCACTTAAATTTCTAATAGATACCGGAGCAAACCAATCTTTTATCAGCCCCGAAGCCGTCCAGCGCTACTTTCCAAATGTTCCCCTCAATTACGATCCCTTCGAGGTCACTAATGTTCACGCCGTGAGCAGGAATGACTATTCGCTAACGTTACCTTGTTTCCCGGAGTTTAGGGATACGAACAACATGAAATTATTCATATACCGTTTCCACGATTATTTCGATGGTCTCATAGGGTTAGATTTACTAACCAAATGGGAAGCTAAGATTGATCTTAAAAGTAACACTTTAATCACGCGAACGTCAAGCAACCCGATACTGATGTATTACTCGGGCAACGCACACAATCATTTCGAGGAAATGATCCCGGCCGGCACGTCTAGAATAATAAAGGTTCCGATTAACACCGCCGACGGCGAAGTTTTAGTAGAAGAACAAGTAATTAGTAACTGTACGATTCACCCTTGTTTCACGATAGTTAAGAATAACCGCGGATACATAGAAGTTGAAAACCAATCCCCAAACGACGTCATCTTCTCGCTTGACCGGCCAGCTCAAGCTGACCTCTACAATATCGAGTGCATGCGCACCAAACTGAGTAATAATACACGTGCACAGGACGTAATATCGCGCTTACGTACCGAACATTTAAATGAAGAGGAGGCGACTAACTTGAAATTACTTTGTTCCCGCTATGCCGACGTGTTCTACATTGAAGGGGAAGCACTCTCCTTTACTAACAAAATTAAACACAGAATCATGACCACAGACGAGGTGCCGGTATATACAAAAAGCTACCGGTATCCCTTCGTACATAGGCAGGAAGTTAGGGAGCAAATAACCAAAATGCTCGAACAAGGAATAATCCAGCCTTCGGATTCCGCTTGGAGCTCCCCTATCTGGGTCGTACCCAAAAAGGCGGACGCCTCAGGAAAACAAAAATGGCGACTTGTGGTCGATTTCCGCAAGCTGAATGACAAAACAATTGATGACAAGTACCCGATACCGAACATCACAGATGTGCTGGATAAGTTAGGGAAGTGCCAATACTTTACCACACTAGATCTGGCAAGCGGATTTTACCAGGTTGAAATGGACCCCCAGGACATTTCAAAAACCGCTTTTAATGTAGAGCAAGGACATTTTGAGTTCTTAAGGATGCCCATGGGTCTCAAAAACAGCCCCAGCACGTTTCAGAGGGTCATGGATAACGTCCTGAGAGGTCTACAGAACGAAATTTGCCTTGTATATCTCGACGACATAATTGTCTTCAGCACGTCGCTACAAGAACATATGGAGAATCTAGAAAAGGTCTTTCAGAGATTAAGGGAATCAAACTTCAAAATCCAGATGGATAAATCTGAATTTCTGAAACTTGAAACCGCTTATCTCGGACATATAGTCAGCAACGACGGCGTCAAGCCAAACCCCGAAAAGATCTCCGCCATACAAAAATACCCGATACCTAAAACTCCAAAGCAGATTAAACAGTTTCTGGGCCTTCTCGGATATTACCGAAAATTCATCCCCGATTTTGCCCATATCACCAAACCTCTCACCACTTGCCTAAAGAAAGGGAACAAAATTACCCTTAACTCCGAATATATCAACTGCTTTGAAAAATGCAAAACCCTCCTTACCAATGACCCTGTGTTACAATATCCCGACTTCACTAAGGAATTCCTTCTGACTACAGATGCCTCGAACGTCGCTCTAGGCGCAATACTCTCGCAAGGTCCCATAGGCTCCGATAGACCTGTGTGTTATGCCTCCCGTACCCTTAACGACAGCGAGCTTAACTACAGTACGATAGAGAAAGAGTTACTCGCAATAGTTTGGGCTACGAAGTATTTCCGACCTTATCTTTTCGGACGAAGGTTCAAAATTTTAACAGATCACAAGCCCTTACAGTGGCTACTCAATGTAAAGGAACCCAACTCACGCCTCACCCGTTGGAGGCTAAAGCTCAGCGAATATAAATATACGGTTATATACAAGACAGGGAAATCTAATACCAATGCCGATGCCCTGTCCAGAGTGGAGATCCACAATGAAGAACTCGAATCCATAATAGCAGACGAGCTATGCTCCATTTTACCTAACCCCACAGAAGCTCCAGTTACCTTGGACAATTCCTCCACAGAAACTGTGCATACAAGTAATGAGAGTCCCATATTAGAAGTGCCCATTACCGACGAGCCGCTTAATAAGTTTCACAGGCAGATTATATTTACTGTCGTAGATATTGCGGCAAGGAAACCAACCGTAACGAAACCATTCGACACACACACTCGTATATCCGTTCAAATATCTCAGTCAAATTTAGAAACCGAAGTGATAACCGCTATCAAAGAATATGTCAACCCCAAGGTCAAAACTGCCCTACTTATTCAACCCCCACTCGCTATGTATAAAATTATCCCAATCATCCAAAGCAATTTTAAAAGCTCCACTATGAATATCACGCTCGCTAAGGTAGAACTGGAGAATGTCAAGGATTATCTAAGACAACAGGAAATCATAAATAACTATCATGATGGGAAGACCAATCACCGCGGCATTGCGGAATGCTACCTAGCTCTCTCCCGTAAATTTTATTGGCCCAAGATGAAAGATCATATTACCAAATTTATAAATGAATGCACCACTTGCGGCCAAGCCAAATACGATAGGAACCCGATTAGACCCAAATTTAACATAGTCCCCCCCTGCAACCAAACCGTCCGAGACAGTACACATGGACCTCTTCACCGTTCATAACGAAAAATACGTAACCTTCATGGACGTATTCACGAAATACGGCCAAGCCTATCACCTACGCGATGGGACAGCAGTTAGTATACTTCAAGCTCTCTTAAAATATTGCACGCATCACGGAGTCCCCATCACCATAATTACAGACAACGGAACCGAGTTTACTAACCAGCTCTTTTCCGAATTTGTTAGACTGCACAAGATAAATCACCACAAAATCCTAGCTCACTCACCTAACGATAACGGCATTATAGAACGTTATCACTCAACTCTTCTAGAACATCTCCGCATACTGAAACTAAAGAAAAAAGACGAACCCATTATTAACCTCATGCCCTATGCCATTATAGCTTATAACAGTTCCATCCACAGTTTTACCAAATGCAGACCATTTGACCTTTTAACCGGACACTTTGACCCAAGGAACCCCCTCGACATTGACATAACGGAACGACTCCTACAACAGTATGTCCAAAACCATAGAGAACAAATGAATCTGGTATACGACATAATTAACGACACAGCCCTCGCTAATCGAACTTCCATAATAGAGAACAGAAATAAAGATCGTGAGGACGAGGTGGAATACACCCCGCATCAGCAAGTTTTCATAAAAAATCCCCTGGCAACCCGCCAAAAACTTGCCCCACGCTACACCCAGGATACAGTTTTAGCAGACCTCCCCATACATATATACACGTCAAAGAAACGCGGGCCCGTAGCTAAATCACGCCTAAAACGCGTACCTAAAGGAGACCCCTTGTTGCAGAACTCTTTTGCTGCTGACGATCCCCCTGACGTGCCCTGACGCAAAGCTCCGAGATAAAACTTGAGAGCCTGGACGATGGACCCGGACTTCTACCCTACAAACTTGGACCCATGCGACTCACGACCCATTACCATACCTACTTGCAATACATACAGCTTGACGAAATAAGAGAAAAAATTAGCTTAACTTCCGAGCAACTACAGACATACAAGATTAGGTTGGTTCAATTCCCTATAATAACGCCAGAAGTTTTCGACTTGTTCAAATTATCTATTGTACCCAATAAAAATAAAGAAGCCCTGATTCCACCCTATCCCTTCCTGGCAACGCATGAGAATTCATTCATGTACATGGAGGCAGAATGCCCGAAGTTCAGCCGCCATTACGTCTGCCAAAAGGAAATAAGCCTGCAACTTCGTAGTTCATCGGATTGCATACACAAACTTATCAGAAATGAAGAGCCGAAAGCATCGTGCCAACCCACTACAGTGTCCCTGTCAAGACCAGCCATGGAAAAACTCGATGACCAGCACTACATCATTTCACTTCCGCAACCAACGAAAATACAGCTGTCCTGTAACGGGGAGGATTACAGCACGCTACAAGGAAGCTACCTAGTTATCATCCCACGCAACTGCTACCTGCGAACAAAAGAGTTTACAATCACCAATGATAAGGACGAAATACGAGGCCACCCCCTAAAACTGGCCGAAATTCCCCACGACGCGGATAAGCAAACTACATCCTCCGCCCACGTTAGTCTAAAATCCATAGACCTCAAAGGACTACACGACGCCGAAAGCAACCTCATATTCGAGTCTCCCGTCCAATTAGATGCAAGTCTGAAAAACACGCTGTATCACACAACGATACCACTGTACATCATCCTAATAATAGGCGCAGGCGCACTCACGTTCGCAATCTTAAGGAAGCCCTACTTCAACCGCAATTCAAACGAAAGCATTCCAGAACCAAGCAGTAAGACCCCTGAAAACGAGGACCTAAGAAATATTGAAACCCGACAAGCCCAGGATAGACTCCCGGCGATTTTTTCACTAAACGTGGGAAAATAATCGCCGATCTGCGGGTGGACGAATTACATATTGCACCATAAGGAAGACCGCCGACTCAGCTCACACGCGCCACCGACCGACGACACGAGGCGCGACGTCAGCAAAACAAGCGTTTACCTTATTGAAGCAATTCCATTCTTTATTCACTTTTGATTCATACTTCGATCGATTGAGTTGGTTAATGACACGTACCTACTGTACGAACACCAAATAAATTACTTAATAAATAAATTAGGAAAGGTAGCAAATCAGCTAGAAACCCTGGAACCGACACGAACTAAGAGAGGTCTCGTGGACGGACTGGGGACAATCATTAAAAGTATCAGCGGTAACCTAGATCAGTCAGATGCCATTAACTACAATAATCTTATAAAAAATTTACAGCTCAACCAGAACAAAATAGTATCAGAATTAAATAGTCACGTGAGCCTAAGCAAAGATTGGGCAAGTCGCCAAGGCAGCATACTAGATACTCTGGTGGAGAATCAAAGAAGAATTAATTCCACCTTAGAAGTAATCTTAGATAATAATGCTTATAGAGAGGATAGTTTGATTAAATATGCAAAGTTCGCCCAACTCCTTCTGATTTTGAGCGACAACGTAGAAGATCTGAGCCAAGAGCTTTTAAGGATAGAAAATAGTTTAGCGTTTATTCGTAGCTCTACTGCTCATCATTCCATGATAGAGATTAGCGTCCTAAGAAACATGTTAGATAAATTAAGAATATTATACGGTAACGATAGGATATTAGACTTAGAGTTACGAGAATATTATGACATAATACGCCCGGGATCCTATTACACAGACAAAGAAATAGTAATTACATTTCAATTCCCTATAATAACGCCAGAAGTTTTCGACTTGTTCAAATTATCTATTGTACCCAATAAAAATAAAGAAGCCCTGATTCCACCCTATCCCTTCCTGGCAACGCATGAGAATTCATTCATGTACATGGAGGCAGAATGCCCGAAGTTCAGCCGCCATTACGTCTGCCAAAAGGAAATAAGCCTGCAACTTCGTAGTTCATCGGATTGCATACACAAACTTATCAGAAATGAAGAGCCGAAAGCATCGTGCCAACCCACTACAGTGTCCCTGTCAAGACCAGCCATGGAAAAACTCGATGACCAGCACTACATCATTTCACTTCCGCAACCAACGAAAATACAGCTGTCCTGTAACGGGGAGGATTACAGCACGCTACAAGGAAGCTACCTAGTTATCATCCCACGCAACTGCTACCTGCGAACAAAAGAGTTTACAATCACCAATGATAAGGACGAAATACGAGGCCACCCCCTAAAACTGGCCGAAATTCCCCACGACGCGGATAAGCAAACTACATCCTCCGCCCACGTTAGTCTAAAATCCATAGACCTCAAAGGACTACACGACGCCGAAAGCAACCTCATATTCGAGTCTCCCGTCCAATTAGATGCAAGTCTGAAAAACACGCTGTATCACACAACGATACCACTGTACATCATCCTAATAATAGGCGCAGGCGCACTCACGTTCGCAATCTTAAGGAAGCCCTACTTCAACCGCAATTCAAACGAAAGCATTCCAGAACCAAGCAGTAAGACCCCTGAAAACGAGGACCTAAGAAATATTGAAACCCGACAAGCCCAGGATAGACTCCCGGCGATTTTTTCACTAAACGTGGGAAAATAATCGCCGATCTGCGGGTGGACGAATTACATATTGCACCATAAGGAAGACCGCCGACTCAGCTCACACGCGCCACCGACCGACGACACGAGGCGCGACGTCAGCAAAACAAGCGTTTACCTTATTGAAGCAATTCCATTCTTTATTCACTTTTGATTCATACTTCGATCGATTGTCACCGTACTTAAGGCTATAATTTTTGTATTACTTATTTTAATTAAATTAGTTATAAAAGTTTTTGGTTTTTTTTCGGGCCTCCGATTGCAGCTATCATAATTCACTATAAGCTACAAGCTGATGTGTGTATATAATGTTCATTTTTATGTTCTAAATATTTTTCCAGTTTATTTTTAAAATTGTTTACTATATGGACACTTATCACTGTCTCTGGTAATTTGTTCCACTCACTCATGTACTACACGATTTGGTTGAAAATTCTTCCTAGGATTGCTTGTGCTGGATCCCCGAGTAATCTTTAAGCTGTGGCCATTTGAAATTGGGGGAGGCCTATGTCCAGCAGTGGACGTCCTAGGGCTGATATGGTGGTGGTGGTGGTGGTGTGGCCATTTAGACGATGATTCTTACTGATTATATTCATTATAAACAGATTTTTAAGTCTGATATTCTTCTTCTTCGTCGTTACACTCTTGCCAGAGTGGTCATGGCCGTCATGCTGTGGGTGGCGAGCTTTACCACTCGGCGCCATCTCTCACTTCTGCACGCCTGGCACTTATGTGCAACGGCACTTTAATGCCGCCTTGATTTGGTCCGTCCACCTCATGGGGGACCTGCTACGTGGTCTCGTGCCCTCAACTCTGCTCAGCAGCTTAAGTTAGATATGTCATAATAATCATGCAGGACCTTATAAGTTTCCATTAAGTCGCCACGCTGTCTTCTTTGCTCCTGGGTATTATCAAGCATTTAACTAGAGTGAGCATGTTTCTTTATTATAGCGCACACGCACATATGAAATGACAGTTTTTGAAAGTGAAAATAATAGTTGATGTGGCATAACGCTTGTCCAAAAAGTTATAGAATTACCGTGCAGCTCTGGCTAATACCAACCAAATGGCCAGACTACACGTACCATAACAAAACCAATATCCAAATACGACTGTTAATTTTAATGTCGCTTATTGCAATCCATTAATCCGCGAACAACTGCCGGCACGTCGGTTAAATTTAACGAGACGCTAACTGCTGCAGTTTAACTGGATTGACGTCGTTAACTCGTTGATTAACTAAGCAGGGAATTAATTTATAAGTATACTGTTATACGCGGGTCTTTGAGGAAGGCGGGATATCGTTCTGTTTGGAGTATAGGTCAGAAGCCTCAGTCGCGAGGTTCCAACTTGAAAGAAAAGGAAGGCACTGGTATAATCTATGTTTTTTTTTTATTATGATAGGTAATAATTGAGTAAGAGAGAGTAAATGAGCACTCGTGGCCCAGCGGCGCCCGCGTATTGCGTGCGGTATGCGAGGTTAAGCAATGTCGTGCGAGGTCAGCCCTTGGATGGGTGACCGCTTTGAGCGGTTACTAACTGAGCGTTCCCTTGCTTTGGAAGGCACGTTAAGTCGTTGATCCCGGTTGCTGTCTTTGATAGCAGTCGTTAAGCCAAGTTAGAGGCCTCCGGGCGGCTTGAGAACTTCTTACAGTCAAGTTGCCCACTCGCTTGACAAGCCTAATCCCAATAAGGTCTGGTTTCCCCCTCGAGTTGGAACGCTTCCATAATAATTGGTGCCTAAGCCAATTCTTGGGAATAGGTAGCGGACCCCAGGCATTCTTCAGGATGCAACTGTACTGGGAATAACGCTAGGAGGATGATGAGGTAATAATTGAGTGGAGCTGGTGAAGGGGGTAGTGCTATTCTAATCCGGCACCACACGAGGGATCTTTCAAATACTCGTATCTATACGAATTCCCATTTTAATAGCGACCAGTGTCATACTAACTACTATTTTTCAACAACACCCGCCTGAATAAGCGCCTCGCGTCGAGGTCTCATCGCGATATAAGTTAATTTTAAGTCTTTGAGGTATTTGTAATATGGGCCTAAGATGCCTTAAATAAATGATTATTATTATTAATAATACATATTTCAACTAAATAGCACCTTATTATGAATTCCTGTATGTAAAACATACCTACATAAGCTCTTTCCAGTTCAGAATGTGGCACGTATTAATACTATGCAAATGATTCAATGCCGAAATAATTCGATTTCAGTTCAAATGTACTCCTATTTATGGAGCCGAGATTATAATTCGCTGCGCATACTTGCTCTTCCAAAGGTATTATATTCAGGATACAAATATATTGCATAACCATTAAGTACCGGGCCCGTGCAACACGCGATAATTAGAAATTATTTCCATCTACGACCACAAAGCTAAGTATTCCACGAACGGTGATGTATTTCCACAGGTTTAAATGTTGAATTAATTGTAATTGAAATACTTACTACGCGTATGCTTATGCAAGGATAATCTATGGCATCATTTTGTGGGGAACCAGTAAAGATGCCCCAGATCTCTTTATACTACAAAAAAATGTATTTTAGTTTTTTTTTATATTACGATTTATTTAATCGTATGGCATGTATTTACGAACGGTGAGATCTTCGAGAAGACAAGTACGGTTGCCAGTTTTTGTTGCACTTTTAGCACCACCCAGGGGTCACATGTAGGGTAACGGTGGGTACTCCCTACGGACGTGGTGCAACTTCGACCCCCCTTTGTCAAGTGAGTGGGCAACTTGACTGTTAGAATTACAATAATTATTATATTACGATGGTGACAAACAACACCACAACATCGATGGTGAGCAACATCTTAGGCTTTGTCATCGCTTCCCATCAAGGCATATAGCTACAATGGCATAATTCACAATAATAGCCACTCTTATTTTTCCTTTCAACCCATACTCAATACTTATAATACAAACGCAAAAATAATATACTCCGAAACATCCTGGAAGGGAAGATCGACGGTTAATGGAGCAGAGGAAGGAGAAAGCTAACTTGGATGGACAATATCAAAAGCAGGTCAAACATTAATGACACTTCCAGTCTTTGTAGACTGGCACAAGATAGAAACAAGTTCCGGAGGATGGTCGCCGACATCCGTTGAGGATATGGCACAACGAGAAGAAGATTTCCACAGGCACTGAACTAACGATCTAAAACGAGTGTTCGACACATTCCACATCAATAAATTATACGAAACTCTAAATTCCCTCTTCAAAACATCGAACCATGCGTGTTAAGCAGTCAGGCTTCAAATACGCTCGAAGACATTATCTGCAATGAGCGCCATTATAAATACTTACCGTCGCTTCAGGTATTAGGGAGGAAATGTATCAAAAATGCTTTTGAAAGAGCCCTTATATACGAATAGTCTTAAGTACCAGGGTCCACATCGGTAATAGGACACTTTGGAAAGAGTAAAGGCTTACTTGACACTGACGAAGGGAAGAAATAAATAGGTAAAAAACCAGATAGACGTATGTACAGAAATGAATAAAATAAAAGGTGCTATTTAATTTCTGTGTTTCAATTTCCAGCCACTGTTACAACCTTCGCAAGAACTTTGAATTAACTATTTTTGTTTTATTGTGTAATTAGTTATTTTGACCAAGTAAGTTTTTTAAGTGACACAACCAAGTGGAATATACTTTAATTTAGAGAAGACTTTCACTCTGTCTGTTTGTTACATACATGTTTATATTAAAACTGCTCTATCGATATAGATTAAATATAGAACGGAGATAGTTTAAGATCCCGGTAAGGATATAGGATTGTGTAAAAAGGGAATGAAAAATGTGTGTGGAAAATCTAAGGCTGGGTTGCACCAAATCGTCTGTAATCGTAAGCTGTGTTCGTTAAAATTTGAATGTACAGAAAGTTTGACAAGTTTCTATGGGAGCCTAAGTAGGTAACTATTATTTGCTCTAACTAATACCATATTTGCAATTCGATTTTGTATAGACGCTCTATTAACGACTAAACGCGGACGAAATCCCGAAGAAAATATTGTACTTTTTTTTATGACATAGGAGGCAAACGAGCAGACGAATCGCCTGATGGTAAGCGATTAGCGCCGCCCATGGACACTCGGAACACCAGAGGGGTTTTAAGTGCGTTGCCGGCCTTTAAGATGGGAGTACGCTCTTTTCTTGAAGGTTTGAAGGTCGAATCGGTACGGAAATACCGCAGGCGACAGTTCATTCCACAGTTTAGCTGTGCGAGACAAGAAATTTCTGGAGAAACGCACAGTTGAGGACTGCCAACCATCAAAGTGGTGAGGATGGAAATTTTGTCGCGTTGGGCGATGGCGGAAGGAAGCGGCAGGGATTAATCCGAACAATTCCTCGGAGCACTCCCCGTAATACATGCGGTAGAAAATGCATAGCGAGGCTACATTTCTACGCAGCGCCAAGGAGTCAAGCCGCGTATAGATTATGTAGCTAGTATATAAAGTGCAATATTTTCTAAGCACAAGTGAACGTTTCACAACGATTACGCCATCATAACACGTACTTAAAGCCTAAACACGCAGTTAGAAGCTGGACAAAGTTGTGGAACTGTGACGGGCTGCCGCCATGACGCTGATTAAACTTTCAGATTGAATGACGCGGAGTTGTCCATCGAGCGCTTTGTTCCAAGTTCCTTTTCAACAAACTGGGAGTCCATCACTGTCTTACATTTTGCATTTAGATTTGATATTAATTTGGTTTGATAAGAAAAACAACAAGACTTAATTAACGTTAGTCCTTGAACAAGAAAGTCTCTTAGCGATAATGAGATGTAGCCACTTACGTATTTTTGCATCCAAACACCGCATGCGCAAACATGCAAATACGTGTAGACAACAAAGCACCAACACCAGCACGTGTTTGGAGATATTGATGATGTTCACAGTTACACCAGATTCAATCAACAAAGTCTTGGAAAAACCTTCATTTTAAATTTATTCGATCATTTCTTTATCCATTATCTAACTGCCAACTCCACGCATGTTTACTACATGTTTTCACGCACTCGTTCTTTTTCTGACACGGTATCTTTACAACTGGAAGCGTTAAAATATAAAATTTGAATGCTAAACGTAAGCCACTAATCGACCTGCAAATGGGCTAGGAAGTTCTGAGTTAGATCTGAACCAGTCAAGTGTAATGGTACTTTAGCGCTTGAAGCGACGTCATAGTAGATATTAGTATTTTCCTATAAATCATCATTATTACGCTGAAATTTTAAACATTCTACTGCTGTTTTGTAACACGATTAGGGTAAGCAGTCCCGGAACTGGCCGTACGTAATTTCCCGAATATCACGGAAAATTACGTCCAAGCTGGTCCAAAGACCGGAAATCCTAACCATGATGGAGGCAACATAAGCTTCAACTCACGCGTCTGATTGTAACAGGACACTGACACCTTGCTGAAATCTTGAGGTTTAAGACGGCGCAGTACGATCGGTGTGGATCGGTTCTCCATACAAACGTATTTAGGCTCTCATTTTAAAACGCCATGCTAGAATAACATGAAACTTTGTATACACAATGGGATCCGGCATACCTAGGTCGAAAATTAGTTTCTGTTGCTAAGAATTGAAAAAAAAAATACCGCGGTTTTTTGAGTTCTTTACGGCTTGTATGAAAACCTTAATAATCGCTGTATTTTTTCGCTTCGGCGACTTCACTCACCACCAAGAACACTTCATCTAATGAGCAAGTTGTTATCGGAGTAACCCGCGATATTAGACAGCGCTTAGTTTTCGATTTGTGTTCTTCTGTGTGTACTTGTGATTTTTATTTAAATAAATAAATATTGGGGGACAATCTTACACAAATCGACCTAGACCCAAACTAAGCAAAGCTTATACTAAGGGTGCTAGACGACGATAACATACTTAAATAAGGTACATACGAAACATCCAAGACCCGGGAACAATCATCATCATCATGTCAGCCGAAAGACGTCCACTGCTGGACATAGGCCTCCCCCAAAGACTTCCACAATGACCGGTCCTGCGCCACCCGCATCCAGCGGACACCCGCGACCTTCATCAGGTCATCAGTCCACCGTGTGGGGCGCCTGCCCACGCTACGCCTTCCGGTACGTGGCCGCCACTCGAGAACCTTTCCGCCCCAACGGCCATCGGTTCTACGTGATATGTTTGACCCACTGCCACTTAAGTTTAGCGATTCGGAGGGCTATATCGGTCACTTTGGTTCTGCTACGGATGGCCTCATTCCTGATGCGATCTCGCAGAGAAACTCCCAACTTAGCTCTCTCTATTGCCCTTTGAGCCTTCTTATGAGGCCGATAGTAAGCGACCCCAGGAACAATATTCGTAATTAATGCACAAATAATGCCCTGACCGGGATTCAAACCCGGGACCTCCGGCTTCGTAGGCAGGGACCAGCTGAGCCAATGTCGTAATTTTTATTTTATTTTTCTCAATAATTCAACTTCTGGTCTGGAATAAAATCATTTCATTTCATTATAGCTGCGGTATTTTATAAGGTGGAGGATACTTGTTTACCAATGGTGTATTAAGACTGCGCAGTACGTTCGGTTCTCCATACAAACGTAATTATGCTCTCATTTTAAAACGCCGTGATAGAATAATATGAAACTTTGTATCCGGCATATCTAGGTCGGAAATTAGTTTCTGTTGCTTGAAATTATAATGGAGAAAGAATACAACGATTATTAAGATTTTCATACACAAATACTCAAAAAACCGCTGTATTTTTTTTTCTTTTACAATTTCTAACAACACAAGCTAATTTCCGACCTAGATATGCCGGATCCCATTGTGTATACAAAGTTTCATGTTATTTTAGCATGGCGTTTTAAAATGAGAGCATAAATACGTTTGTATGGAGAACCGAGCGTACTGTGCCCTCTTAACATAGATGTAATGCCTGCAAGTAAGATTACTCAGTATACGATAACGGTATGTATTATTAACGGAATTGGAGCGACTTTCCTAAGTTTTCCTCATCGGGTGAGATTTTTTTTTGTTTTTTTTTTTTTTTTTTAGATAGATCCTTTAGGGTATTTTCATATTAAATTACGAGAGGTAATGAGGCTCCTAACCTAACTCACTTGTTTTGCATTTATTAGGTGATAATATTTCTAGTGACACTTGGTTATGACGTTATGATATAATATCTTGCAGCTTTGGTGTCATGTTTTTATGTGGTTTTTCTTGGCGTCAACCCACATGTTCTAATGAATTACATGTAAAAATCGTATATACTATCAAATAATAGTCGAAAAACATAATTCTCCTGAATTTTATGATTTTAATAAACGAGTTGTGCTGTGATTTTTTTTTGTAAGATATAAAAAAATATAATATCTAACTGACACGTTATACATATTTTGTTTTCGGGACTCAATTAATCAGATTAAAATGATTTCGGACAAGTTGTTTGGGTGATGCTACTAAAATTATAAGGTGTCGTTTATACCTTAAAAATAGAAAATCTGCTTCCATTTAAAAGTTTATTAAAAACTCCTTAAAACACAATTGGCAATCGAGTTATTTCACGCATCGTACCCCGAACAACCGAAGTTTTGTTACAAACTCCCCCCAGGGTTTTAATGTTAAGTACTTCGAACTTCGGAAGAAAAGTGAATTCTCTAATTAGAACAATTCTGTTATGGTTCCTTAAATGGTTATTTGTAGGTCGTTTTATCCACGAGGCGCTTCCGTTTTGTGTATTATACGTAAAGCTTAGGGCTTTTATAATAGGTCTTCCGCCTCTTGTGACTCGATTGTGTCATATATTTGTATCTATGAGAATCGCGGCCTTAGGCCTCGAAAACATTTTGAGCGATTTAAGAGTGATATAACAATGTCGTTTAAAATATGGATTTTTCTAGTTATCACATGTTCAGCAAGATTCCGCGTAACTTTTGGATCAAGCGTTTGAAAGCACTAACATTATGGTTGGTTGTAATTGTGCAAATGTAACACTGACAGTATATCAATAAGAAAGGAGAGCTAGGGAACTATATAAACATAACTGTGTATTGGCGCTTGCAACAGCGCCGAAATATGGGAAACTCAAAAATCATAATATACATTGTGAATATCCCGTTTCTAACATTAATTTGAACTGTATAAATTATAACAATTTGCTGTCGGGAACATAGAAAATACCGAAAACACCCGCCAAGTCCCTTGACTTGGCGAGTGTTTTCGGTATTTTCTAAAGCATACTTTGTGTGTTTTCTACTGTAGCATTGTTATTTTGCAGTAGCTGACACTGTAATTCTATACTTATATTTAACTATATGTACAATGTATATTGTTTTGAAAAAATGACACCTCGCCGAGTTTCTTACGCCGGTTCTTCTCGTGGCAGAGGTTTATTTTTCCGAACCGGTGGTAGTTTATTGACGTTCATAGGTGCATGTAATATGCCTAATTTGAAGAATAAACTACTTTTCCTTTTTTTTTTCTTTTTCCCCACAGTGTAGTTACGGGTAGGATTATAGCACTCCTTATTATACGCTCGGAGTGAGGTTGGTTATGCGATGTACAGACTTGGCGTAGCAGACTTAATATGTGTTATTTTGGTATTTGACGAGATCTTTCTGATGTAGCACAGATTTCACTGGATAACTTCATTATTAGATAGATAGATATAAACTTTATGAAACCACAACTCACATAAATACATATTCATATAAAACTAAGAAAAAAGAGTCATACGAAGAAATAGAAAAGAAAATACAATTTCTAAGGAACATTATCCAACTTAAAGCTAGCAATTTTTAAAGAGCAATCTAATCGAGAGTCATGTGTTCTGGTAGAATAAGTGCTGACTCAGCATCAAATTCTGCGAAACCATCTTCCATCAGAAACTTTAATACTAAAACTAAAGCTACCACTAGGTGTCACATGGGCATTTCTGATCCTTTAAAAAAATTATACACTTCTTTCTTGAAGAACCCCATACTGTAGTCCCTTTGGGAAAACCTCCGTAAGGAGCTCATTCCACAGTCGGAGCGTCCGAGGGTGGAATTTCCTCTGAAACCGTACCGTATGCGACTATATATATTAACCGTACCGTATGCGCGTGTGCCTTTAGGTGTGAGGATGAATGCCCTGCCGACGGCGAGCAGTGCGATGGTAGAAAGTGGCCGCGGGCATCATGTCGAACAGTTCTTCGGAGCTCAACCCATTAAACAAGCGATAGAACACGCACAAGGAGGCAAAGTCGCCAGAACTGTAGCCGATGTCTATTATACAGAGGAAAGTAATAACTACTCCACGCCCTCACATTCAACCATATGACTGCATCCAATATGAACGCTCGACACCAATAATCCGCCTTCATTTCAAATTCACATACACCTCGCTAAACGGTACTGCCTTCAAAATAAAGTTGACAATCGATTGTACCAGCTGCATCCTAAATTTGCTCTATTTACTACCGAGAAGTGTTTATGCAGTTGATGGAGACAGTATGCCATGGGGATAAAAGTGAGATTAGCCTGTGTGGACTGCATTTTTGGGACGCCACGTGTTCAATAAAACGCGAAAAGTGCAAGTGTGTCATAGTTTATAGAGTTGTGGGTTTTCAGTTCATTTTGAAGTACATGACGCGTATTGGTACTGAAATAGTATTGCTTTTCTGGGCGTTCCGCTCGGCAGTTACATAGTGGAAGTTTTATGCATTGATTTATGTCAATGGTTTGGTCATGTAATGTGCAGAGAAGATGACCACATGACCAAACGACTATTAAATAATATCACAGAGGGAAGAGGCAGAGGACGCCCCAAAACCACTTGGTTTAGTACAGTTACAAAGGACCTAAAGACGATGGACGCAAGCCCTTACATGACGCAAAATAGTAAAGAATGGCACAAATTGATACGGAGAGCCGACCCCAATTGACATGGGATTAAGGCTGACATTCTAATTCTCCCGGGAATCGACCCAGCAATTTGACCCTTAGTGTAGGTCTCAAACTCTCCCTTGAACTTGTCCGCCAATTACCTCGGTCAACTTACAGTTCACTGACTCTACGGATTCAGTAGGAAATATTCAGTAGAAGATAGGTAGGGCACAGCGAAACGTAAACGAAAGTACGTAAGTACCTATTCGTACTTCCCCAGTTGCGATCTTGCCCTTCTGTAAACCTAACTGAGGAAGTCCCCATTTGGAATTACAGAAGATCGCAGCCATAACATTAAAACCACTACTGGCTCTTTAGGTATGTGCTATGTGGTTTTATGATTCTAGTAGTAAATTAATATTACATCATCATCATCCTAGCGTTATTCCTAGTATACAGTTGCATCCTGAAGGATGCCTGGGATCTGCTACCTAATCCCAAGAATTGGCGTAGGCACTAGTTTTTACAGAAGCGATTGCCATCTGACCTTCCAACCCAAGGGGTAAACTAGAACTTATTGAGATTAGGCTTTGTCAAGTGAGTGGGCAACTTCACTGTTAGAAGTTCTCAAGCCACCCGAAAGCCTATTTAATTAATTATTATTACAATACAATAATACTTTATTGTTCACCAAAGCAAAATCAACGAATAGTATTATTATTATTCCGAACTAACGATTGTGACTTTCTGGATTACGAGTATATATATATTTTTATTAGAAATGGGATTGCTCTTGGCCAGCATCTAGCAAGGGGGCAAAGATGAGGCCGACGATGACGCGAGCTCACCCATAAGATGCCTATTCACTCGTAGATTCCACTCGTATTGCTTCGAGTATATAGGGTTTTTCTTCAATTTAGGAGTATAATGTGCACCTATGAATGTCGATAAACTACCAACGGTAGTGATGAGTACGCGGTCACCAGCCCGGCTAGTATGATAGCTTATACCGTCACGTTTTATGTGACTGTAGTGTATAGAGCTAAAGATAGTTAT
Organism: Notocelia uddmanniana; assembly: GCA_905163555.1. Lineage (NCBI taxonomy): Eukaryota > Metazoa > Arthropoda > Insecta > Lepidoptera > Tortricidae > Notocelia > Notocelia uddmanniana. The sequence continues at coordinate 21,078,439 of LR991071.1, forward strand.
GAACATGTATTTATTCAACATTCATTTCCTTACATAACTGACTAAGTTCTCTCACAAAAGCGGCTCGCGTCAGTTGTGATTGAGATACTTGTTTTTTTTATATAAATTGTCTTTCTTTCTTTGCTATGGTGTTTGGTATGCCATATTGAAGAATAAAATTGTTTACAAAACATTTCGCTACCTCTGTAGATGTTTTAGAAACAAGGGGATATGCACTTACGTGTAATTTGATAGTTCGCATTGTAAAGTAAGAATATATGAGTAATTATAATTATCCTTATCTAAGGGGCCCACTATATCTAAAAATATTTTGTCAAACGCGGAATGCGCTGTTGACGTCACTACCATAGGTTCTTTTACCTGAACCGTATATTTTTGGCGCTGGCACTTTTCACACTTACTTATGAATTCCTTAATGTCTTTCTCGAGTCCAGGCCATTAATAGTATTTTTTCATGTTATTATATATTCTCCTTATACCCGCGTGGCCACTGGTGGGTAAAAGGTGAAAATCATTAAGTAACACTCTTTTGTCGTCCTTGTCATAAATTCGTTTCACTTCATTTAATATATTTAGTCGTGGTCCGGACCAAGTCACCATATTTTTTATCTCATTTACGCAAATGAAAATAAAGTACTTAATACTAAGTACCTTTTTTTTCTTTCCCTCCGTGGCAGATGTAGTGTATAGAGCTATAGATAGTTCCGCACAGATCGTGACCCATCAATGGTCCTGCCGGAAGACCAGCGCTGACTCCTGAGTCAGCACCATGCTGAGGCGGGACCATTTCATGGTAAACTTTGAAAATTGTAAAACTTTTTTAACATTTGGTCTGTTTGCCATGAATAAAGCTTTTCTATTTCTATTTCTATTTCTATTTCTATAGTAAACGATATGGTCCAGGATGGAGCGCGTTTACCTATATAGTAAAAGATGGTTCACACTCGTCTTGAAGACCGTAAGATTGCACTGAGAAAAATTTCCTCTGCCGCGCTACGTAAAATAAGGATAAAAATCGACCACAATGACGTGTGTAACCCGCTCCATTACGCGTACGTAGTCAGTCGTACGTAGTCGGCATACTGATGCTCATCATGGAGCGGGTTACGTATTTACTAGTGGTCGATTTTTGTACGTACGTACGTAGCCCGACATCCGGCTACGTATACGTAGTGCGCAAGTCGCACTGAATACTCCTGAAACTACGACTGCAACACCTGTATGCTATTGTTGCGGGCACAGTAGAAAACGGTGAACCATACGTGTGTACCACGGCGGCATACGTACGATACTGTAGCGGGCACAGTAAATAATGGTGAGCCATACGTGTGCACCGCGACGGCATACGTACGGTACTGTGGCGGGCACAGTAAATAATGGTGAGCCATACGTGTGTACCACGGCGGCATACGTACGATACTGTAGCGGGCACAGTAAATAATGGTGAGCCATACGTGTGCACCGCGACGGCATACGTACGGTACTGTGGCGGGCACAGTAAATCGTGGTGAGCCATACGTCTGTACTATGGCGGCTTACGTATTATACTGTAGCGGGCACAGGAAATAATGGTGAGCCATACGTGTGCACCGCGGCGACATACGTACGATACTGTAGCGGGCACAGTAACTAATGGTCAGCTGTACGTGTGTACCATGGCGGCTTACGTACGATACTGTAGCGGACACAGTAAATAATGGTGAGCCATACGTGTGCACCGCGGCGACTTACTTACGATACTGTAGCGGGCACAGTAAATAATGGTGAGCCATACGTGTGCACCGCGGCGACATACTTACGATACTGTGGCGGACACAGTAAATAATGGTGAGCCATACGTGTGCACCGCGGCGACATACTTACGATACTGTGGCGGACACAGTAAATAATGGTGAGCCATACGTGTGCACTGCGGCTACATACTTACGATACTGTGGCGGACACAGTAAATAATGGTGAGCCATACGTGTGCACCGCGGCGACATACTTACGATACTGTGGCGGACACAGTAAATAATGGTGAGCCATACGTGTGCACCGCGGCGACATACTTACGATACTGTGGCGGACACAGTAAATAATGGTGAGCCATACGTGTGCACCGCGGCGACATACTTACGATACTGTGGCGGACACAGTAAATAATGGTGAGCCATACGTGTGCACCGCGGCGACTTACTTACGATACTGTAGCGGGCACAGTAAATAATGGTGAGCCATACGTGTGCACCGCGGCGACATACTTACGATACTGTGGCGGACACAGTAAATAATGGTGAGCCATACGTGTGCACCGCGGCGACATACTTACGATACTGTGGCGGACACAGTAAATAATGGTGAGCCATACGTGTGCACCGCGGCGACTTACTTACGATACTGTAGCGGGCACAGTAAATAATGGTGAGCCATACGTGTGCACCGCGGCGACATACTTACGATACTGTAGCGGGCACAGTAAATAATGGTGAGCCATACGTGTGCACCGCGGCGACATACTTACGATACTGTAGCGGGCACAGTAAATAATGGTGAGCCATACGTGTGCACCGCGGCGACATACTTACGATACTGTGGCGGACACATTAAATAATGGTGAGCCATACGTGTGCACCGCGGCGACATACTTACGATACTGTAGCGGGCACAGTAAATAATGGTGAGCCATACGTGTGCACCGCGGCGACATACTTACGATACTGTAGCGGGCACAGTAAATAATGGTGAGCCATACGTGTGCACTGCGGCGACATACTTACGATACTGTGGCGGACACATTAAATAATGGTGAGCCATACGTGTGCACCGCGGCGACATACTTACGATACTGTGGCGGACACAGTAAATAATGGTGAGCCATACGTGTGCACTGCGGCCACATAGTTACGATACTGTGGCGGACACATTAAATAATGGTGAGCCATACGTGTGCACCGCGGCTACATACTTACGATACTGTGGCGGACACAGTAAATAATGGTGAGCCATACGTGTGCACCGCGGCGACATACTTACGATACTGTGGCGGACACAGTAAATAATGGTGAGCCATACGTGTGCACCGCGGCGACATACTTACGATACTGTGGCGGACACAGTGAAGCATGGTGCGCCATACGTGTGCACCATTGCGGCATACATAGGATACTGTGGCAGGCATAGTAAAGCATGATGTGTCATACGTATTAACTGTCGTAGTAGAGGTAAGGTACCGTTGCCGGTACAGTAAGGCATGATGAACCGTGCGTATGTACCACGGCAGCGTACGTACGATACTGGTGCGGGGACAGTAAAGCACGGTGAATCATACTTATGTACCACGCCAGCGTACGTACGATACTGGTGCGGGAACAGTAAAGCACGGTGAATCATACTTATGTACCACGCCAGCGTACGTACGATACTGGTGCGGGAACAGTAAAGCACGGTGAATCATACTTATGTACCACGCCAGCGTACGTACGATACTGCTGCGGGTATAGTAAGGCATGGTGCACTATACGTGTTACGTATGGCACACCATGCCTCATGATACTCGCACCTGTATTTTCCTTATGCTGGCATGGTACATACAAAGGTGTTCAGATGATTATTATGAATACTAACCAATCAAAGTCAACGAAATTTTGTAGACACGATCGAGAAACTAATATCTAGGTCTGTGGTTTATTACATATTCATAAAAAATTATAGTTTAAATATTGCAGGGAGTAATTAAAGAAAATATTTAAACCCTGTGCAATATTTAAACAATACATTTTTACAAATATGTAATAAACCACAGACTTAGGTATTAGTTTCTAGACCATATCTACAAAATTTAATTGACTTTGATAGGTTAATATTCAAAATAATTATATGAACTCCTTTGTATGTACTTACGGTCAGCGTCATAAATATATATATACGTTAATAAGAGCTCAAAAATATCCACACACCAGTATGTCACTGACAATAAGGCTGATGTTTACACATTTTGACTCGATAGCTGTATATATATTAATGACGCTGACTGTACCATGCCAGCATAAGGAAAATACAGGTGCGAGTATCGTAAGACCTGGTGTGCCATATGTAATACGCGTAGTGCACCATGCCTTATACCCGCAGCAGTATCGTATGTACTCAGGCGTGTGTCTAATTAGACAATAGATTTTTAGGTTTCCGTATTTCCTTTTTTGAGGTACGGAACCCTAAAAATCAAGTATGTTTAATAGTCGTCCATCTATTTACGTATAGTGAATGGTATGGTGCCTTACTTGTCCCGCACTAGTATCATACCTCTTATTTATCTTCTCAGCATATATCCGCTGCTGGACATATGCCTCTCCCATGGTTTTTCTATATGGTCCTCGATGCGGCGAATCTGGTCAAGGTCGGCACTGCCATCTTAGGAATGGCGGTCTGGCCACGCTTCGACTTCCCGTTCATACCTCTACTATAACAGTTAATACGTTTTATACACATTATGATTTGTAGTATAAGTAGTACAACCTTCACTGGTAACATAGATATCTACCTATAAATAATTGTGCGGGTACGCTAAAGAATGATGTATCATTATAAAACTGACCAAATGGTTTAAAACCTGCGTGTTTTTTATTTTCTTTCCTTTAACTAGCAATAATTACGTCATTGCCATTATGAATTCATATAAAACTCTGGTCAGGATTTATCTACTGTTGTACTTGTACGATATTAGTGCGGCTATATTATTATTATGCAAAATATATATATATAAATTATAGCAAACTTAAGTGAGGAGCATACAATAATTGGTAATTGAGATAAAATAATACTTCACGATACATATACATTCAGTGTACACACTACACAGCAATGATAATTTTTTAATTTTTTACTCTTTTACAAGGTTAATAACAGAAGAAATTCTGAAGAAGTTCTGTTCTCAGACCCCGTAAAAGTTTTATAGGCTTACGTAGTTAAAAGCAAATAGACATAAAAGATTAATATTATTTATTTTCAACCGTAAATAAAAAATCACAATAAGCTTAATTAATCATACTATTCTAGAACTGGGATCATTAAGTTTTCCAAAGGTATACGTATTATATTTTTTTCTTATTTGAACCCAGAATCTAGGAATAGTTTATTTTTAGGACATATAGTTTTTAAATATCTTTTTTGTAAAACCTCGATGTGACGTTTGTTTAAATGACGGATGTATGCAACATTACTTTGGTCCATATGGAATCTGTCTGTCAATGTCACGACTACTTTTTTAATGTTCCTTACTAATTCCATATAGACCAAAATTATGTTGAAAAAATCCATCATTTAACTAAACGCCACATCGAGGTTTGAAAAGTGGTGTCTAAATAGTAGGTATTAAGTCCAAATAACGTATACTATTACGAAAAAATATAACATGAATACTTTTAGAAAACTTAATGTTCCCAATGACATGGTCGTCAACTTGGCTTACCCGTAAAACATAATAAAAGCTTCATATTATTTATTTTCAATCGTAACATTGAGACATACAAAAAAACCACAACAAGCTTAATTATACTATTCTAGAATTACATGGTCGTCAACTGCGCGTACCCGTGAAACATAATAAAAGCTTCATATTATTTACAATCGTAAAATTGAGACATACTGAAAAACCATAACAAGGCTTAATTAATCATACTATTCTAGAATTACATGATCGTCCACTTGGCGTACCCGTGAAACTATGAACGATGAATTTCACCGTCTGTCTTTTTAGTTTCATTTTTAATAAAAGTATCGTTTAAAATTAATTGATGTTTAATAGCTATTGTTTTACAAACATTTACTCTGTTGTGCGATGCTCTGGCCACAAATTTAGTTATACGATGCTTGGCTTCAAACCTCATCGTCCAGATTTGGGTAAGTGGGCCAAATTTTGGATAATGTGTAAGAAAATGACACTTTGCCTTTAAGTCTGTTTCAGTTAATTGACGATAGAGCTCGTTTAATTCAGCTACTGAAAATGTTACTTGATCAATAGTATTTTCATGGACTCTATGACTCAAAAGTTTATCCAACAATTGTCTTAATTTGATGTATAAGAACCAAACTTCGTTTTTATCTGGGACATTATGTCCGACAATTAGCCCAAAATAGTCCTTCTATGACTTCCTAAATCGTTATACCAAACACCTTGTATATATATAAACAAAACACATTTACTTGCCACTAAAAATAGATAATTTTTTTTTTCGGTATAGTATCCTATGTGTTAGCCCAAGTTATAAACTATCTGTGTGGTCATTTCATCCAAATCTGTGTTTGCGTAATCGAGTAACAAACATTCAAACCTTCACATTTAGAATATAATTAGGATTAGTTTTTTTTAATAAAGGTACATAATCGTATTTCAAATCTTCTAAGACGAAAAATATTCAGGTAGTTGGCAAAAAAGTGTATCTTAAAAATGCTATTGTTATTAACATACTTATTAATTTATTCATTTGTTCAACAAGAAATCAATAATGTTCGTGTTTAACATACAGGAAAGTTTAGACGGCAGAGCAATACTCAAAGAGGGAAAAGGAGGCTTATTGACGGAGGGTTCCCGAAGGAAATTGAGCCAGCTTCTAATAAACCACAAACTAGAAAACAATTGTGCGAAGAAAATTTCCAGTGAAGAATTTTATAAACTAGCTACCGAAATTGTAGAAATATTCCACAAAGAAAGTGTTGTGGTGTACTATTCTGCACATGTATCAGCTTTCAGCTACAAATAAATTAGCTAAAAAAAATGCTAGTGGCAAGTTATACGAGAGTTACATAGCACGAAGGAGAAAGTTGCGAGAAGGTGGACAGTTGCCGGGAACTAGCCGTTCATCGTCGAAGTCGTCGGGATCATCGCTCAGATCCACGCCAACTATCACAGATGAGGACATCCATAGCCTAGACTAGAATCTCTGGAAAGTGGTATAACTTAAAGATCGTTCGCATACGAACGCTAATACATACGCATAAACCTAACTAGTTGCGGAACCTATGTCGCAAGGCCCGACTTTAAACTGATATAACCGGTATTCTACAAAAAAAAAAATACAAAATGTGGGGATCGCCCCGTTTTGGTAGCGATCCGAGAGCCACCTTTTGGCAGTAGGGGCGGTGCTCCCCTACCCCAGGGCCTAGGTGAAGGTTAAACATCAGTACCGAGTTTCAATATTTCTACTTTTACGAAATTTGACTGATTTTAAAAGCTTAAATTACACAATACGATGAAAGAATACAAACAACAAATGAAACTCAGTACTGATGTTTAACCTGAAGTTAAGTTAAAGAAACAAATTGGTGGTGGGCCCGCATTCACGCTTTTCCAAAACGGTAAGGTAGGGTAAGTAAGATGTGTAAACTGTATCACCTGCGGGCAACAGATCCGCACAGGTGGGTATGTTTCTGAATTTCTGCACGTGTTGTATGCATGTAAGTGTGTGATGAGAGAACAATAAACGAAGAAGGTTGGTGCTGATATGATGGGAAGGCCTAGCCCAAGGATACGTATGTCGTATGTGATATGTAATGGTCGTTTCATCGTAGCCAAACTAATTTGCCAAACTAGTTTGGCCACGAAGAATCTTGTGTAAAGGTAAGACGGATAAATAAAACAAACAAACTATAAATCGATGCACGATCTATTTTCACCGCTTTTGAATGTTTTACAGCTAACTATGGACAGATATATTCGTTATCTTCCAAAACACTAAAATTATTTCGGTTCAAAAAAAACTAAAAAAGATTCGGACTTATTTCAGTTTTTGCTTTTTAATTCATAAAGTATAGGATTTTGACAATAATTGTTAATGTCGTTTTGAAAGTATATCAAATTTAAGACAATTTAAGTCCACCCACAGCTCCATGTAATTTTATATTACCCATAAATATGATTATGATTATCATGTCCAATAGTTTTTGAGAAATGATACTTTGTTATTTTCATTTGTTTAAATAACATTTGAATTCGAAGTTATTGTTTTTGTTTTCAGCCCAATATCGGCATAACCGCATATGATTGACATTAGTTGTTGCTAACACTTTAAAAGTATATTAAATTTGAGACAATTTAAGCCTGCCCACAGCTCGCAGCTGCAGTCTCGTCTTGGCAACTTTTAACATGAAAATGTTTTTGATGGGATTTTACTTCGTTTTGTAAGTTTGTTGTTTATGCCATTTATTTTTATTTTGGTAAAAGTTTTAAGTTTAAGAATACTGTGTACTAAAACTAGCAGCTTAAATAGTAAATTTAAGCTTTCTAGGACTTCAGGAAGTACCCTAGAATTTTGATGATTAACAGTGAATGAGTGACGAAATCGTTTTTTTAGAAATCAATAAAATCTAAAGTATAAGAGCTATGTAATTGACACTTTATATGTTTTATATGTCAACCATGTGCGGTTATGCCAAATTAATATTTAAACAAAAACGAAAGTTGGAATTTAAATGTTGTTAAAAAAATGACAGTATTCAAAGTATAATTTCTCAAAAACAATCAGACATACAGAGCGGTGGACTAAAATTGTCTCAAATTTAACATAATTTCAAAGCGATAGTAACAACTCATATAAAAAACCCATGGTTTGTGAATTAATTAGCAAAACCTGAAAAAAATCAGAGAATGTTTAAGTTTTCTCAAGATGGCGGGTTTTCCCCACGATTAATTTTTTGGGAACTTTGGGATATCAATCAGAACATAATTCTTTAAAATTTCCACCAATTATTAGTCAAGAGGTTTCAAACGTCCGAATGCAATGGGAAACATAAATAGTTGTATAGCTTGCCGTAACAAAATGGACTAAGACTTCTGCGAATTTGCTCAATATAACAGTAGTAAAACATTCAAAAGATGTGAACGTAGATTGTACATCGATTTATATACTTTGTTTGTTTTATCTGTCTCACCTGAAACACATTTGTTTATAGCACAGGAATAATACATAGTTTGACCACGAGGACAAGTAATTCCCCGTGGTCAAAATAGATTGGCGAATTAGTTTGGCTACGAGGAAACGACGGTCGAAGGCGAAAACTTATTCTAAAGTCCATCGAACGTCACATACAAGTTTTAAATTTGACATTATGGCAATTGTGGCCGGTACAGGCGAAACAAGGGTATTATAATCATGTAATAGGTAATCGTTGGTTCTCTGCACTTGATACGCATAGTAATGCTGATTAAAATCTATACACTCTAATGAAACACACTCAAATGTAACTTCATCATTGTTAAGTAAATAAATATTTTTTATTTCACCAAACTTAGGTAAGCCTGAAGATTCTGAAATATCTAGAATGACAATTGACGACAACACAAATCGGACACTATGTAGTTTCACCCATGCTAATGAGTACCAACAATTATTATCGATTATACCTCGAGAATGAAAGTTTAGCCATACATTTTCAATGTGCGCTTCTGTCATAATTGCCTTTTTACCATAAGAGATAGTCTTTGTAGTTTCATTTTTAATAAAAGTATCGTTTAAAATTAATTGATGTTTAATAGCTATTGTTTTACAAACATTTACTCTGTTGTGCGATGCTCTGGCCACAAATTTAGATATACGATGCTTGGCTTCAAACCTCATCGTCCAGATGTGGGTAAGTGGGCCATTTTTTTTTACATTTCTGGATAATGTGTAAGAAAATGAAACTTTAGCTTTAAGTCTGTTTCAGTTAATTGAGATAGAGCGTTTCATTCAGCTACTGAAAATTTTACTTGATCAATAGTATTTTCATGGACTCTATGACTTAAAAGTTTATCCAACAATTGTCTTAATTTGATGTATAAGAACCAAACTTCGTTTTTATCTGGGACATTATGTCCGACAATTAGCCCAAAATAGTCCTTCTATGACTTCCTAAATCGTTATACCAAACACCTTGTATATATATAAACAAAACACATTTACTTGCCACTAAAAATAGATAATTTTTTTTTTCGGTATAGTATCCTATGTGTTAGCCCAAGTTATAAACTATCTGTGTGGTCATTTCATCCAAATCTGTGTTTGCGTAATCGAGTAACAAACATTCAAACCTTCACATTTAGAATATAATTAGGATTAGTTTTTTTTAATAAAGGTACATAATCGTATTTCAAATCTTCTAAGACGAAAAATATTCAGGTAGTTGGCAAAAAAGTGTATCTTAAAAATGCTATTGTTATTAACATACTTATTAATTTATTCATTTGTTCAACAAGAAATCAATAATGTTCGTGTTTAACATACAGGAAAGTTTAGACGGCAGAGCAATACTCAAAGAGGGAAAAGGAGGCTTATTGACGGATGGTTCCCGAAGGAAATTGAGCCAGCTTCTAATAAACCACAAACTAGAAAACAATTGTGCGAAGAAAATTTCCAGTGAAGAATTTTATAAACTAGCTACCGAAATTGTAGAAATATTCCACAAAGAAAGTGTTGTGGTGTACTATTCTGCACATGTATCAGCTTTCAGCTACAAATAAATTAGCTAAAAAAAATGCTAGTGGCAAGTTATACGAGAGTTACATAGCACGAAGGAGAAAGTTGCGAGAAGGTGGACAGTTGCCGGGAACTAGCCGTTCATCGTCGAAGTCGTCGGGATCATCGCTCAGATCCACGCCAACTATCACAGATGAGGACATCCATAGCCTAGACTAGAATCTCTGGAAAGTGGTATAACTTAAAGATCGTTCGCATACGAACGCTAATACATACGCATAAACCTAACTAGTTGCGGAACCTATGTCGCAAGGCCCGACTTTAAACTGATATAACCGGTATTCTACAAAAAAAAAAATACAAAATGTGGGGATCGCCCCGTTTTGGTAGCGATCCGAGAGCCACCTTTTGGCAGTAGGGGCGGTGCTCCCCTACCCCAGGGCCTAGGTGAAGGTTAAACATCAGTACCGAGTTTCAATATTTCTACTTTTACGAAATTTGACTGATTTTAAAAGCTTAAATTACACAATACGATGAAAGAATACAAACAACAAATGAAACTCAGTACTGATGTTTAACCTGAAGTTAAGTTAAAGAAACAAATTGGTGGTGGGCCCGCATTCACGCTTTTCCAAAACGGTAAGGTAGGGTAAGTAAGATGTGTAAACTGTATCACCTGCGGGCAACAGATCCGCACAGGTGGGTATGTTTCTGAATTTCTGCACGTGTTGTATGCATGTAAGTGTGTGATGAGAGAACAATAAACGAAGAAGGTTGGTGCTGATATGATGGGAAGGCCTAGCCCAAGGATACGTATGTCGTATGTGATATGTAATGGTCGTTTCATCGTAGCCAAACTAATTTGCCAAACTAGTTTGGCCACGAAGAATCTTGTGTAAAGGTAAGACGGATAAATAAAACAAACAAACTATAAATCGATGCACGATCTATTTTCACCGCTTTTGAATGTTTTACAGCTAACTATGGACAGATATATTCGTTATCTTCCAAAACACTAAAATTATTTCGGTTCAAAAAAAACTAAAAAAGATTCGGACTTATTTCAGTTTTTGCTTTTTAATTCATAAAGTATAGGATTTTGACAATAATTGTTAATGTCGTTTTGAAAGTATATCAAATTTAAGACAATTTAAGTCCACCCACAGCTCCATGTAATTTTATATTACCCATAAATATGATTATGATTATCATGTCCAATAGTTTTTGAGAAATGATACTTTGTTATTTTCATTTGTTTAAATAACATTTGAATTCGAAGTTATTGTTTTTGTTTTCAGCCCAATATCGGCATAACCGCATATGATTGACATTAGTTGTTGCTAACACTTTAAAAGTATATTAAATTTGAGACAATTTAAGCCTGCCCACAGCTCGCAGCTGCAGTCTCGTCTTGGCAACTTTTAACATGAAAATGTTTTTGATGGGATTTTACTTCGTTTTGTAAGTTTGTTGTTTATGCCATTTATTTTTATTTTGGTAAAAGTTTTAAGTTTAAGAATACTGTGTACTAAAACTAGCAGCTTAAATAGTAAATTTAAGCTTTCTAGGACTTCAGGAAGTACCCTAGAATTTTGATGATTAACAGTGAATGAGTGACGAAATCGTTTTTTTAGAAATCAATAAAATCTAAAGTATAAGAGCTATGTAATTGACACTTTATATGTTTTATATGTCAACCATGTGCGGTTATGCCAAATTAATATTTAAACAAAAACGAAAGTTGGAATTTAAATGTTGTTAAAAAAATGACAGTATTCAAAGTATAATTTCTCAAAAACAATCAGACATACAGAGCGGTGGACTAAAATTGTCTCAAATTTAACATAATTTCAAAGCGATAGTAACAACTCATATAAAAAACCCATGGTTTGTGAATTAATTAGCAAAACCTGAAAAAAATCAGAGAATGTTTAAGTTTTCTCAAGATGGCGGGTTTTCCCCACGATTAATTTTTTGGGAACTTTGGGATATCAATCAGAACATAATTCTTTAAAATTTCCACCAATTATTAGTCAAGAGGTTTCAAACGTCCGAATGCAATGGGAAACATAAATAGTTGTATAGCTTGCCGTAACAAAATGGACTAAGACTTCTGCGAATTTGCTCAATATAACAGTAGTAAAACATTCAAAAGATGTGAACGTAGATTGTACATCGATTTATATACTTTGTTTGTTTTATCTGTCTCACCTGAAACACATTTGTTTATAGCACAGGAATAATACATAGTTTGACCACGAGGACAAGTAATTCCCCGTGGTCAAAATAGATTGGCGAATTAGTTTGGCTACGAGGAAACGACGGTCGAAGGCGAAAACTTATTCTAAAGTCCATCGAACGTCACATACAAGTTTTAAATTTGACATTATGGCAATTGTGGCCGGTACAGGCGAAACAAGGGTATTATAATCATGTAATAGGTAATCGTTGGTTCTCTGCACTTGATACGCATAGTAATGCTGATTAAAATCTATACACTCTAATGAAACACACTCAAATGTAACTTCATCATTGTTAAGTAAATAAATATTTTTTATTTCACCAAACTTAGGTAAGCCTGAAGATTCTGAAATATCTAGAATGACAATTGACGACAACACAAATCGGACACTATGTAGTTTCACCCATGCTAATGAGTACCAACAATTATTATCGATTATACCTCGAGAATGAAAGTTTAGCCATACATTTTCAATGTGCGCTTCTGTCATAATTGCCTTTTTACCATAAGAGATAGTCTTTGTAGTTTCATTTTTAATAAAAGTATCGTTTAAAATTAATTGATGTTTAATAGCTATTGTTTTACAAACATTTACTCTGTTGTGCGATGCTCTGGCCACAAATTTAGATATACGATGCTTGGCTTCAAACCTCATCGTCCAGATGTGGGTAAGTGGGCCATTTTTTTTTACATTTCTGGATAATGTGTAAGAAAATGAAACTTTAGCTTTAAGTCTGTTTCAGTTAATTGAGATAGAGCGTTTCATTCAGCTACTGAAAATTTTACTTGATCAATAGTATTTTCATGGACTCTATGACTTAAAAGTTTATCCAACAATTGTCTTAATTTGATGTATAAGAACCAAACTTCGTTTTTATCTGGGACATTATGTCCGACAATTAGCCCAAAATAGTCCTTCTATGACTTCCTAAATCGTTATACCAAACACCTTGTATATATATAAACAAAACACATTTACTTGCCACTAAAAATAGATAATTTTTTTTTTCGGTATAGTATCCTATGTGTTAGCCCAAGTTATAAACTATCTGTGTGGTCATTTCATCCAAATCTGTGTTTGCGTAATCGAGTAACAAACATTCAAACCTTCACATTTAGAATATAATTAGGATTAGTTTTTTTTAATAAAGGTACATAATCGTATTTCAAATCTTCTAAGACGAAAAATATTCAGGTAGTTGGCAAAAAAGTGTATCTTAAAAATGCTATTGTTATTAACATACTTATTAATTTATTCATTTGTTCAACAAGAAATCAATAATGTTCGTGTTTAACATACAGGAAAGTTTAGACGGCAGAGCAATACTCAAAGAGGGAAAAGGAGGCTTATTGACGGATGGTTCCCGAAGGAAATTGAGCCAGCTTCTAATAAACCACAAACTAGAAAACAATTGTGCGAAGAAAATTTCCAGTGAAGAATTTTATAAACTAGCTACCGAAATTGTAGAAATATTCCACAAAGAAAGTGTTGTGGTGTACTATTCTGCACATGTATCAGCTTTCAGCTACAAATAAATTAGCTAAAAAAAATGCTAGTGGCAAGTTATACGAGAGTTACATAGCACGAAGGAGAAAGTTGCGAGAAGGTGGACAGTTGCCGGGAACTAGCCGTTCATCGTCGAAGTCGTCGGGATCATCGCTCAGATCCACGCCAACTATCACAGATGAGGACATCCATAGCCTAGACTAGAATCTCTGGAAAGTGGTATAACTTAAAGATCGTTCGCATACGAACGCTAATACATACGCATAAACCTAACTAGTTGCGGAACCTATGTCGCAAGGCCCGACTTTAAACTGATATAACCGGTATTCTACAAAAAAAAAAATACAAAATGTGGGGATCGCCCCGTTTTGGTAGCGATCCGAGAGCCACCTTTTGGCAGTAGGGGCGGTGCTCCCCTACCCCAGGGCCTAGGTGAAGGTTAAACATCAGTACCGAGTTTCAATATTTCTACTTTTACGAAATTTGACTGATTTTAAAAGCTTAAATTACACAATACGATGAAAGAATACAAACAACAAATGAAACTCAGTACTGATGTTTAACCTGAAGTTAAGTTAAAGAAACAAATTGGTGGTGGGCCCGCATTCACGCTTTTCCAAAACGGTAAGGTAGGGTAAGTAAGATGTGTAAACTGTATCACCTGCGGGCAACAGATCCGCACAGGTGGGTATGTTTCTGAATTTCTGCACGTGTTGTATGCATGTAAGTGTGTGATGAGAGAACAATAAACGAAGAAGGTTGGTGCTGATATGATGGGAAGGCCTAGCCCAAGGATACGTATGTCGTATGTGATATGTAATGGTCGTTTCATCGTAGCCAAACTAATTTGCCAAACTAGTTTGGCCACGAAGAATCTTGTGTAAAGGTAAGACGGATAAATAAAACAAACAAACTATAAATCGATGCACGATCTATTTTCACCGCTTTTGAATGTTTTACAGCTAACTATGGACAGATATATTCGTTATCTTCCAAAACACTAAAATTATTTCGGTTCAAAAAAAACTAAAAAAGATTCGGACTTATTTCAGTTTTTGCTTTTTAATTCATAAAGTATAGGATTTTGACAATAATTGTTAATGTCGTTTTGAAAGTATATCAAATTTAAGACAATTTAAGTCCACCCACAGCTCCATGTAATTTTATATTACCCATAAATATGATTATGATTATCATGTCCAATAGTTTTTGAGAAATGATACTTTGTTATTTTCATTTGTTTAAATAACATTTGAATTCGAAGTTATTGTTTTTGTTTTCAGCCCAATATCGGCATAACCGCATATGATTGACATTAGTTGTTGCTAACACTTTAAAAGTATATTAAATTTGAGACAATTTAAGCCTGCCCACAGCTCGCAGCTGCAGTCTCGTCTTGGCAACTTTTAACATGAAAATGTTTTTGATGGGATTTTACTTCGTTTTGTAAGTTTGTTGTTTATGCCATTTATTTTTATTTTGGTAAAAGTTTTAAGTTTAAGAATACTGTGTACTAAAACTAGCAGCTTAAATAGTAAATTTAAGCTTTCTAGGACTTCAGGAAGTACCCTAGAATTTTGATGATTAACAGTGAATGAGTGACGAAATCGTTTTTTTAGAAATCAATAAAATCTAAAGTATAAGAGCTATGTAATTGACACTTTATATGTTTTATATGTCAACCATGTGCGGTTATGCCAAATTAATATTTAAACAAAAACGAAAGTTGGAATTTAAATGTTGTTAAAAAAATGACAGTATTCAAAGTATAATTTCTCAAAAACAATCAGACATACAGAGCGGTGGACTAAAATTGTCTCAAATTTAACATAATTTCAAAGCGATAGTAACAACTCATATAAAAAACCCATGGTTTGTGAATTAATTAGCAAAACCTGAAAAAAATCAGAGAATGTTTAAGTTTTCTCAAGATGGCGGGTTTTCCCCACGATTAATTTTTTGGGAACTTTGGGATATCAATCAGAACATAATTCTTTAAAATTTCCACCAATTATTAGTCAAGAGGTTTCAAACGTCCGAATGCAATGGGAAACATAAATAGTTGTATAGCTTGCCGTAACAAAATGGACTAAGACTTCTGCGAATTTGCTCAATATAACAGTAGTAAAACATTCAAAAGATGTGAACGTAGATTGTACATCGATTTATATACTTTGTTTGTTTTATCTGTCTCACCTGAAACACATTTGTTTATAGCACAGGAATAATACATAGTTTGACCACGAGGACAAGTAATTCCCCGTGGTCAAAATAGATTGGCGAATTAGTTTGGCTACGAGGAAACGACGGTCGAAGGCGAAAACTTATTCTAAAGTCCATCGAACGTCACATACAAGTTTTAAATTTGACATTATGGCAATTGTGGCCGGTACAGGCGAAACAAGGGTATTATAATCATGTAATAGGTAATCGTTGGTTCTCTGCACTTGATACGCATAGTAATGCTGATTAAAATCTATACACTCTAATGAAACACACTCAAATGTAACTTCATCATTGTTAAGTAAATAAATATTTTTTATTTCACCAAACTTAGGTAAGCCTGAAGATTCTGAAATATCTAGAATGACAATTGACGACAACACAAATCGGACACTATGTAGTTTCACCCATGCTAATGAGTACCAACAATTATTATCGATTATACCTCGAGAATGAAAGTTTAGCCATACATTTTCAATGTGCGCTTCTGTCATAATTGCCTTTTTACCATAAGAGATAGTCTTTGTAGTTTCATTTTTAATAAAAGTATCGTTTAAAATTAATTGATGTTTAATAGCTATTGTTTTACAAACATTTACTCTGTTGTGCGATGCTCTGGCCACAAATTTAGATATACGATGCTTGGCTTCAAACCTCATCGTCCAGATGTGGGTAAGTGGGCCATTTTTTTTTACATTTCTGGATAATGTGTAAGAAAATGAAACTTTAGCTTTAAGTCTGTTTCAGTTAATTGAGATAGAGCGTTTCATTCAGCTACTGAAAATTTTACTTGATCAATAGTATTTTCATGGACTCTATGACTTAAAAGTTTATCCAACAATTGTCTTAATTTGATGTATAAGAACCAAACTTCGTTTTCATCTGGGACATTACGTCCGACAATTAGCCCAAAATATCGAATAAGTGTAAGCATTTCAGAAGCCGAACATTTTAACTTTAATGTTGAGCCTTCTTTTGCTACAGAATTGCATGGTGTCGATGTTGAATCAGGTCCATAATTAAAATACCGTATTCTTGATTACAAATTGTCAAAAGAAATTAGCTAGTTAGCTACTAGTTCGTACTAGATTCTGTATCACATATCGACAAGCACCCTCGAGATAGTCATGTAAAACATCTACGGCGACGTTTAGAAATAAGTCAAACCCATCTAAAGCAAGCCACGAGCATTTTGCAAATGCCATAATCGCCACGCTTGGCGCCATGCTTTTCTCAAACATGCAATGAAATAAACAACAAAAAAAATCAAATTTTTATTTTTAATACGCATAGTGGCAGAATGTCATGATGCCTGTGCCACAAATTTATGTGGAATGGAAATTAAAAAAAAGGACTTTGCCGGCCTAGGCCTGCAACATTTGTATGAAATTGCATTAACGACCTCTTGGCATCATGACATTCTGCCACTATGCGTATTAAATATAAAACTGTTTTTTTTGTTGTTTATTTCATTGCATGTTTGATAAAAGCACTATACATACCTCGGCGGGAAATATGGGGTTGCCCGCCTGAGACCTATCCGACCTCGCTTCGCTCGGCCGTCTATATGTCTTCGGCCGGCAACCCCTTTCGTCCCGGCCTCTGTAGTAATGTACTATTAAACGTTTGTGTTCTGAATCTAAATTCTCAAAAGCATTGCTGTACGAGCTAAATATTTTTTGAACAGCATTTTTAACATGAACATTGCTTTGATCTGGTGGTACCATATCATTAAACTGTCGCTTTATAATGCATTGTGATCTAGAATGAAATAATTGAAGATTTTCTACAAGAACTTGTTCGGCTTTACGCGGTATTATCGGGTTGGCATATAGAGTGGAGACGAGACTTGCAGCATGGTGACCAAGAGAATTTTCGTGTCTTTTAGTTAGTAGAGATCCAATTGCATTTACTGTTTCGTAAGTTTCTTTGCTTGACGTTGAAGGTAAATTTGAGATATTGGTATCTGTATCAATCGCATTCTTACTATTTGGATGAGGCAAGACTGACAATGATGACTGGTGGTCTCTAACTAAGTGCTTTTTGAAAGATGCAGAGGAAATATAATGACGATAACACCCTTGTTCACCACAGCGAAATCCGGAAAATCCTACCGTTGATTTACAGAAAGTTCGCACATGAGTTATAAGTAAATTCGGAGACGCACTGGCTTTTTTGCAATAGTAACACGTGAACATTTTTTAAAGTAATAACTCTAGATCAGTTAAAAGAGTATTCACAGCCTGCGTAGGCCTGTCAAATTTAGTTTTAATATCGTAGAAACCCAATTGAATAAAAAGCCAGATGTCTCCAGCTTCCTCCGGGTAACAAGCTCCTGTCGACTGAAATATTTTAAAAGCACAGTCTACACGGTTAATAATTTGTTAAAACTATACAATGTGTCGTTTATAACTACATACGCTACTTTTACCTCAATAACGGTAGGGCCAACAAAAATAACGAATGGTTGAACTGTGCGGCCTAGCCTCTGCAGGTTCTCCTTTTTTTGAATGATCTTGTTGGTTACGTCGGCTTCAGAAGCAGCTTGCGATATATAGCCGTCGCATACCTCTGCTCTGGATGGCTTCCACGCTAGCTTCCTTTTATTTTCCGTGCAGGTGAAATGTTGATGACATAAGCCAGCAACATCAAAGCAACATTGCTAGATGTCTCTGGTTCATCTTCTGTATTCAAAGAAAAAAAAAGTTTCGGTTAAGATTTGAGACTTAACTTTATGAAGGTTTAAAATAAGAACTAATATTTGAGAAAAAATTCTTACCATCAATGAGTGCAATTATATTTGCTATTTTTGTTCTTGTGTCTTGGTCTCTAATTTTTCTTAATTTTAATGAAGCATATTTTATAATTTCTTCATTTTTGAGGGTGATAAAAGAAAATAATTTGTTTTCCTTTCCCGGATACAGACCACTGAAATTGTTCATTAGCTGAAAAAAGAATACAATAAATGTACGCTATGTTATTTTCACTGCTGAGAAAGGGGGGCTTGTGCAAGGTCCGTCCGGATCGCTACCACAGAGCTTATTGGGGTGTTAAGCGAGCACTACAATAGCTTGTCACTTTTACTGCCTGCATAATAGCTCGTTCTGCAATGTCTGCATCGCGCGAGTTTTGATGTTGCAAGTGTCTAGAGTTTGTGCGGAAGGAGAAGAATCGTGGCAGAAACGGGAACTAACATTATGAATTTTACATGGCAATCGAAATTTAGACACTTGTCTTATGAAAAATAAAGAAACTTCTGTCATTCATATGTCATTGCGTAGGTTTATATACAAAAACCACAAAGATTATGTAAAAAAAAAAATAAGGCTGCGTTATATGCTTACCAAGGTATAGCCTTGTGATTGTTTCAAGGCTGGGAAATCCTTGAAGTAATCCGCTATTTCACCTTTTCCGCATTTAATGCGGTTTAGGCGGTGATCTGCAGTTTCTGCCCACTTTTCTTCAACAGATTTCCATGGATCGATATTGTTTTTCAGCCACAATAATGTTTCTTCATAGACAATACCTGTAATTTATATATGCATGGTGGGATGAGTTAACAAGAGGAAGGGCAAAGTGAAATATATATACTCAGCGGCCCTAATTTGTTTGGTTTTCATACATATTGCTACGATTTTGGGCCAAATTTTCTGCCGCTGAGTATATATAAATGGGTTATATAAATTCTAAAAATATCCCAATAAAAAAATATGAACAGCAAGAAAAAA
Source organism: Notocelia uddmanniana (assembly GCA_905163555.1). Taxonomy (NCBI): domain Eukaryota; kingdom Metazoa; phylum Arthropoda; class Insecta; order Lepidoptera; family Tortricidae; genus Notocelia; species Notocelia uddmanniana. Next base: position 21,098,566 of record LR991071.1, read on the forward strand.
AATTACGGTAAGTTACATGTTATGTTCAAACAATGTGGTCTGGGTTTAAAAAAGTTTATGACTACGCATACAAATTACTACCCATACATATAGGGGGTCAAATTTGTTGCATTTTAACTCCTCTATCACCTCCTGCTAGGAACCTTGTATGTATGTTTAATACAACTTGATAAGGTTCATAATCCTACATAGGGCTGAATAATAAAATTTAGCAAGAAGCATGGTCGTCAACAAAAGTAAATTATCAATTTCTAGTTTGATCACATAGAATTGGTGTTCAATTAACAATATTTGTATTAACATATAACCGGTAATTTGATAAGTAATAATTTGCTTACCACTTTCCAGAGATTCAAGGCTATGGATGTCCTCATCTGTGATAGTTGGTGTAGATCTGAGCGATACTCCCGACGACTTCGACGCACCTTCTCGCAACTTTCTCCTTCGTGCTATGTAACTCTCGTATAACTTCCCCCCACCATATCAGCCCTAGGATGTCCACTGCTGGACATAGGCCTCCCCCAATTTCATGGGGGGTAAATGCCATAATCGCCACGCTTGGCATGCGGGTTGGCGATCGCAGTATCTCCACCGCATTTAAGGAATGCTGCTGCCCATTCCCCGGTGGTCGTGGTCGTAGTTTTAGGACATACCCGGGTCCACACGGCTCGTATAACTTGCCGCTAGCATTTTTAAAATTCTTCACTGGAAATTTTCTTCGCACAATTGTTTTCCAGTTTGTGGTTTATTAGAAGCTGGCTTAATTTCCTTCGGGAACCCTCCATCAGTATTGTATTGCTCTGCCGTCTAAACTTTCCTGTATGTAAAACAACATTATTGATTTGTTGTTGAACAAATGAATAAATTAATAAGTATGTTAATAACAATAGCATTATTAAGACACACTTTTCTGCCAACTACCTGAATATGTTTCGTCTTAGAAGATTTGAAGCAAATACGATTATGTACCTTTATAAAAAAAAACTAATCCTAATTATACTCTAAATGTGAAAGTTTGAATGTTTGTTACTCGATTATGCAAAAACAGATTTGGACAACACTATCCCGAAAAAAATTAAATTTTTATTTATCTATTTTTAGTGGCAAGTAAATGTGTTTTGTTTATATATATATATATATATATACAAGGTGTTTGGTATAACGATTTAGGAGGTCATGGAAGGGACTATTAGAAAGAGTTTGAACCTTATTTATCTTAGTCCAAATTGGTTTTTTTTTTTACATTGTTCTCTAACGACAACACAAACTTGACTTTGCCGTTGGAAAAGTTTTTTCCATACATCGACATAGGTCACGGTTAGTTGAACAACCGCAAGGCAAAACACTGTTACAAAAAGGCTATCACATATTGGACTAAGGTAAAAAGGGATCAAACCTAATAGTCCTCATCACCGCCTAAAGTTCCTACATCGTTATACCAAACACGTTGTATAATATATACATATACATATATATATATTATACGTTCCCTCGATTTTGTCAGGATCCCACCATCAAACCTGACCCTGACCTGATGACTATAGGACCACCCAGGATGTCTACCCTTACAAAAAAAAACCCAAATCGGTCCAGGGGTCTTCGAGTACCTAATTGGGAAAATACATAAAAAAAAAGGACAAGATGCTTATACTGTGAATATTTGAAGACTGTAGCTCCAACCGTTTGGTTGTAAAATCTGAGTGAAAGACGACAGACTGACAAACAGACAGACAAGATAGACAGATGGATGGACATGTGAGTTACAGCAATATGGTACCATTTACACCCTTTGGGTACGGAACCCTGATAAACAGTAGAGTAAACAATCCTATAATCTGCACTGTGTTAGAGCCAAGCAAACCCTAATTTATACTTTTTATTGTGTGAACAAATTAATAAAGAGTAACAGTACCCTCCGTCTAACAATTCTCTCTTAAAAGCCAATAAGGTAAATCACTTAAAATAAAAAATAAGTTTCAAGAATAGACTAATTGGTCCTGCATGAGTTCTATTGGCGATGATGATGGTCTTGATAAAGTTGCACGGTTATTTCATTGCTGTTTACTTACTTTTAACACTACTATGTAAACTTACTCAAGTATGTAAAAACTAAAAATGAATAACACTATTAGACCAACTCGCAACTAATACAACACACAATAACCACACACTAAAACACACATTTTTTTTTTAATAAACAATGTGTTGAACACATCGGCTTCCCACAACAGGCTCTTATACAGTACAAACAAACAAGTATACTGTCGATAGTTAGGAACTTGTCACAAGTCATCAAGACAATTCTAATACATCTATAAATTTTTAGAAGTTCCTAAGGCCACCTTCAGTCTCCATCATAATACCAGCTCTATGGTACCGTCATAATGCATTGTCACCTGAATTGAACTGGTCTACAAATTTTCAACGCGATTGGAGTTAGGGTCTTTACTGACAAGTGAAGCTAATTGTTACAATTAATTTAATACTTACTGAAATATCTTTTTGTTCTGGCGAGTCCGGACTCCGGTCTAGATTGTGGCTATCTCAATTTCTCTAGATTTTTTTAAATTTCATTCGGGGGCCAACTTTAGGAATAAACTCTTTCAGCTCCTCGATCTCTAATATGATAGCAGTGTCATAATCAATTTCGTTTTCTGTAAAGAAAAACAATACTTGTTTATTGAATCCGTAATGAGACCTTGGCAAATCAACATTAATTGTGTCCAAATTCGATATATGACATACCGGCCGCAGCTTCATTACTACTTGCATTATTGCAAAACAATTACACAGATGCAAACTTACTTCGTGCGAATTATACTAAATCTTAGTTCCAGGCCAACGTCTGTTTATTGTCTAGAAACACAAACAAAACAACATTTTTAGTGTATTTAAGTTTGAAATCACCACATGGTATGGCGGCCATTTGTTTTTTGCAAAACGAGAGAAATTTACTGTTTCGACGGACTGAGCGTATAAATGCTAAATTTTACTTTAACGACTTGACCAAGAAAGCTGATTTAGTAAAGTCTAGAACACAATTAAACAATTGCAAGTTGAAAAACAAGTTACGTGAACAAACGTTTTCGCGGTTTTTTTCTATCTAAGTATATAACGATTCATCGATTCGATGAGTACTTACCAGAGAATATTTCTGTGTATTCTTGGAGGCCGAGGTCCTCAAGTAATTCCCGGATGTCCATTTTACAATAATTAGCACAAAGCAAAAATCACGATGCGGTCGGCACTCGGCACTACTGACTGGCTCGGCTCGACCGACAAACAAAACATGTGGTGACTGGTGAGTGTTGCCACAGGTTAGTAAAAATGTCCCAACATATCATAATAATGTCGTCCAATGAAATTATTATTCATATTAACACAACAAAAAAATATATAGTTTATAATTATAATAATTTTTATATGGAATATTTATATATATATATATATATATATATATATATATATATATATATATTGTTTAAGCATAGAATCGATGGCATTTTTAATTGTAATTATACTATTGTATGGCGGAACTTACTTCACCGTGATACAATTTTAACTAGTACGGGAAGTAATGGATATCATTCTGCAAAAGGATGTAAATTACAATTAATTTTGCTATGAGACTATACCTAAGTACTATACGTTTTTGTACCAATAATTTGTGTTGTAATGAAATAAATAATTGATTGATTGATTGTTTCTCCCAAAAATATGGTAAATGGGCCAGGTCGTAAAATTAGCCTCATTACATAAAAGCAACATTAGCACATATAACAGGTTAAATACGCCTATTGACCGACCGAGCGAAGCGAACGAATGTCTCCGTTTCAGCTTCGGCAAAAATGCTGTCGTATGTCCGGTGGCTGTTCTTCTCTACAGGTCGCATGCAAACCATACTAAAGAATTAATAAAAATAATTTTCTCAATTCTTAGTACCTAGTTTATCTTCAATGACAGATAAACTCTCCATTACTAGGTAACCAGTTGGGTCTATAAGAAGAGTACAGAGGCATTACAGTGGAATCTAACACCTTTTATCTTTTAAAAATCACCAATCCACGTGGTTTTTTAAAGTGTAGAAATCGCAACCACTCATTCAGAGGTCCAATGTCCATAGACTAATTAGTTGATTGTGTAACCAATGAATACAATAGGGTAAAAAATTTAAAAGTTTTAGTAAAAAAATTGGTAACATAGGATGGGTTACACAAGTGGTAGTTAATTTCGTTTTTAGGGGCTAGATTAAAAATAATTATGTAATAAAGTGCGTTCGAGAAGCTACGGCACATCTTTTCTTCCAATATTCCGCAGTGTGTCAAGACGCAGGTCTTTGACCAGTGTGTTGAAAATGATGACATATGGCACTGAAACGTGGTCGCTTAGGTACTATGGGCCTCATGAAAGGACTCAGTCACCCATAGAGCAATGGAGAGGGCTATGCTGGGAGTTTCTCTGCGTGATCGCATCAGAAATGAGGTCATCCGCAGCAGAACCAAAGTGACCGATATAGCCCTTCGAATCGCTAAACTTAAGTGGCAGTGGGTGGGGCACATTGCACCTAGAACCGATGGCCGTTGGGGTGGAAAGGTTCTCGAGTGGCGGCCACGTATCCGATGGCGAAGCGTGGGTAGACCCCCCACAAGGTGGACTGATGACCTGGTAAAGGTCGCGGGAGTCCGCTGGATGCGGTTAGCGCAAGAGCCGGTCATTATGGCACTCTTTGGGGGAGGCCTATGTCCAGCAGTGGACGTCATCCGGCTCACATGATGATGATGATAATGATGAATGAAATGTTGAAGGTGGCAAAAAACAAACTAAGCAAAATATGTACAGAATACATTTTTATTTTATTTTTAATAAGGAGAAGAAATTTTCGCACACTTGGTACTTGCTGGGGACGTAGTGATTCCACATTCTTGAAATAGAGAAAATACACTAACAAATAAATATAAAACATATGTAACGTAAAAGTCAGGTTTATAACTTCAGTCCATTGTTCGGTGTGCAACATCCAGATGTATTACAAAATTGACAAGATTCTTAAAATAAACCCATGGAAATTAACAAAAAATCGATTTGAATTGAAGGCGTTTTAGTTTCAAAAAATATTTAGAGATTAGTACCTATAAGCAGAGATAAAATTACCAATAAATAATCATTACCTTATAAACATTTTGTGATACATGTCTTCAATGATTCCAATACCCTATTCCCTGCAAAATCATTGTGATGGCAACACCAACTGACTTACGGAAGTACGGCGTTTACTTATTAAAACGTAGCAGGTACCGGAACAACGGAACAAGTTTCTGCCTGTTTCGTGCCACGCCAGACGACCTTGAACACCCTGTCGACCACAAATTCGCGTGAATTACGGCCCGCCAACCCATTTCCTGATACATTGCGTGTGATACTAACAACCGCAGTGTATAATGCGTCTCCACCACGCAATGAAGAACTAAAATTCGTATTTTCTAAATCTCTCTTTGATTGGATTGGGCGAGAGAAGCAAAATTAAAGACGCATCTTTCACTTAAGATTTGACGCACGTAAAAAGAGCTCCTGGCGATGTACCTGCGCTGCAAACAAAATGTATGCGAAAACGTACTCCCTCCACTAGCCGCCCGGGGCTCTTTACGTGCGTTGGATTATATATCAGCTTATATACCTACATGATTAGCCTAAGAACGATATTTTAAGTAGAAATCGACAATTATGGGAGTTACTAGTTACGGAGATATTCACGTTTTAGAGAATTAATTCAATACTATACTATTTCGTGTTCCTTAGGCAGAATAGCCAGATGGAACCCTTATTATTACGTCATGTCCGTCCGTCCGTTTGTCACATTTTAATCTACGTTATTTTAAATCAGACAGGCAAACGTTATTTCTTCTGCAGTGTAGTAGCGGTTTTTTTTATTTATTTATCGTATGGCTATTTTAAATAAGGCTGCGAGGCCCAGAAGAGACTGTATCGGCCAAAGTTGTTACTCTTTTAACACCACCCAGGGCAGGGATCACGTGCAGGGTTCCTGAGCTGAGTAACGGCGATCCCCCAATGTCAAGTGAATGGTTAACTTGACTGTTAGACTTCTCAAGCCGCCTCCAGTAGCAGAGGGCCTACTCCGAGCTTCGAAAATTGAACTTCGTGTCGTGCCGTCCCTTTCACTCTCGTGTTATAAACTATATGACGGAAAGGGACGGCACGATACGAAGTTCGATTTTCGAAGTTCGGAGTAGGCCCTCAGTTACGGAACCATATACTGAGCATGGCCCGACATGCTCTTGGTCACTTTGCTGTTGGTGTTACGAGTTAGGAGATAGGTATGTGCCAGACTAGGGCACATAGGGTTAAAAAGCGCCCAAAGCCGTGTCGGACTCGCACACCGATGGTTCCTCACCTTAAAAATAACAATAGTAGGTAAATGGCATACAAAACGGTAAACATCAAATTATACACCTGTCGCCCTTAGGAACCCTTATAGTATCGCCATGTCCGTCCACGGTATAGCTCAGTAACCGTTACTCCTAGAAAGATGTAATTTGGTATTTCACAATACATACCTAATCACTGTGACAAAACAGTACAATAAAATATAAAAAAAAAACACTAGAGTAGGTACATCCCCTCATAATCGTGTGGGTTGTCGTTGGATAGCTCGTTTAAAAAAATGCTGGGTTTTAGGGTTCCGTACCTCAAAAGGAAAAAACGGAACCTCTACAGGATCTGTCTGTCTGTCACAGCCAATTTGATGAAGAAAATAGGCGAACAAAAACCATTCCCCCTTATCTCCGAAACTACTCGGTCTAAAATTTTGAAAAAATGCAGAATATAGTTATTTACCTATAAATTACAGAAAAACCTGTAAGAAGTCTATAGGGTTATCGGTTCTTGAGTTATCACTGAAAAACTGTCTAGCCCAAACAAAAGGATGTATAAGTGCCGCAATTGCCCTATGTAGATACGACTATTTGAATCAAAGTATAGGATAGAGGTTTAAGATGTGTAGTAGTAGTAGTAGTAGTAGTAGTAGTAGGTATAGGTACGGAACCCTGCATTGTGCGTGGTCCGATACACACTTGGCCGGTTTTTTATAATCCGTTTTTTTGATTCGGGCATAGGTTTGCGTAATATTAAACTTTAAAACGCAAGTTTTTTTGGAGTCAAGTGTCCCCCCTACCCTTCTGCAGCTAAACAGTTACTATTATACTGGGTACATGAGAAAAAACAAGGCAGTAGGATACATAATAAAGTTAAAAGAAAAATTAGGTACCAGAGCTAAGTAAGCATTACTAGTTAACGAGTAATAGCCGAACTTAAGAAATGTATGATTAAAATCATATGAATTCGCCGAATTGTACCCAACTAGTCCGTTTGAAAAGCGACTTTACTGTCCTAGCTAGAAGATTTAATTTTGTGGCATTATTTTAAATATCGGACAATAATTTCAACTACAAGCAAAATTTTCTACTCGTCGACTGAAATGTTGTATTGTAAGTAGTCGGGCACCTGACAGACGCAAACCGCTTATGTAAAAAACGTATACAGAGCCACGACGCGTAAATATACCGAGTCTATAAACGTATGTGGACTACTTCTTTGAATGTTGTAGCTTACTTTCATACGTAGCGAACAACATTTTGTAAGTAGTCGGCTACCTGACAGACGCAAACTGCTTATGTAAGAAACGTATACGGAGCCACGATGCGTAAATATACCGAGTCTATAAACGTATGTGGACTACTTCTTTGAATGTTGTAGCTTACTTTCATACGTAGCCAACAACATTTTGTAAGTAGTCGGGCACCTGACAGACGCAAACCGCTTATGTAAAAAACGTATACAGAGCCACGACGCGTAAATATACCGAGTCTATAAACGTATGTGGACTACTTCTTTGAATGTTGTAGCTTACTTTCATACGTAGCCAACAACATTTTGTAAGTAGTCGGCTACCTGACAGACGCAAACCGCTTATGTAAAAAACGTATACGGAGCCACGATGCGTAAACATACCGAGTCTATAAACGTATGTGGACTACTTCCTTGAATGTTGTAGCTTACTTTCATACGTAGGCAACAACATTTTGTAAGTAGTCGGTAGACCCCGGTATCGGCGGTGCAAATTGGTAGCTGTCAAGTTCTTAGGGATGGGTAAAAATATTTATGATGTCGATATCGATTCTCTTGTTTTTTCTGTACCATTAGTTTTATATGTATACCATTTTTTGTATTTAGAATTTTATCTATTTCAGTAACAAATCTAAAGGATTCAAAACGTTTAAAGGAATCCTTAGATGTAATACTCGAGGTTAAAAAAATATTTCACTATTACGTTTGCATCAAACAGGAATACTTAATTATTTAAAAATACGGAAAGTGATACATAATAATCCTGGATTCACAACTACACAAATTATACAAAGTTTGTTGGAGGGCAAAAGTGTCGAAATTACAGATGTAAATAAGAATACAGTAAAAAATTACGCCAATTGTAAATTTTTGGCTATTAAGCAGTATGAAGTAGGAAAGTCATGTTCCTTCTTAAAATTGATTTTTAGCAACAGAAGACGAAGTCTAGCGCCCTTTAACTTAGAAAAAATGTTAATAATATATTTCGAGACATATATTTCTAAGTTATATTGGGTTTAATGTTGAATATATTCATCGCGACTTCACTAGATTACTAAGTGAAGGCTACTGAAAAAACTGATCGTTCATTAAGAATACGAAATCGTTTTTTTTTTCGATTTTTAAGGATACGTTTTTTTTCTTTTGGTGGAAATAAAACTGAGGCATATAAATTATTTAACTTTTAATTAAATTGTGAATGTTTCGTGCTATGAAGATAACGATAATTTGTTAGTAATGATGAATACTTGAAGATTTTTATTTGTAAAAAAAAACTATTTAACCCACATAATATTTATATAGTCCTGTTGTATAAAATAATAACGTTTAATTGAAGTCTTAGACTCTCATTGTGGCGAAGAAAAATTATCGACATATAGCTATAATTATCGACATACCTCTAGTATTTCAAAATAATTTTTACCCATCCCTAAGAACTTGACAGCTACCAATTTGCACCGCCGATACCGGGATCTAGTAGTCGGCTACCTGAGAGACGCAAACCGCTTATGTAAAAAACGTATACAGAGCCATGACGCGTAAATATACCGAGTCTATAAATGTATGCGGACTACTTCTTTGAATGTTGTAGCTTACTTTCATAATTAACCAACAACATTTTGTAAGTAGTCGGGCACCTGACAGACGCAAACCGCTTATGTAAAACACGTATACAGAGCCACGATGCGTAAATATACAGAGTCTATAAACGTATGTGGACTACTTCTTTGAACGTTGTAGGTTACTTTCATACGTAGCCAACAACATTTTGTAAGTAGTCGGCTACCTGACAGACACAAACCGCTTATGTAAAAAACGTATACAGAGCCATGACGTGTAAATATACCGAGTCTATAAATGTATGCGGACTACTTCTTTGAATGTTGTAGCTTACTTTCATAATTAGCCAACAACATTATGTAAGTAGTCGGCTACCTGACAGACGCAAACCGCTTATGTAAAACACGTATACAGAGCCATGATGCGTAATAATACAGCGTCTATAAACGTATGTGGACTACTTCTTTGAATGTTGTAACTTACTTTCATACGTAGCCAACAACATTTTGTAAGTAGTCGGCTACCTGACAGACGCAAACCGCTTATGTAAAAAACGTATACAGAGCCATGACGCGTAAATATACCGAGTCTATAAATGTATGCGGACTACTTCTTTGAATGTTGTAGCTCACTTTCATACGTAGCCAACAACATTTTGTAAGTAGTCGGCTACCTGACAGACGCAAACCGCTTATGTAAAAAACGTATACGGAGCCACGATGCGTAAACATACCGAGTCTATAAACGTATGTGGACTACTTCCTTGAATGTTGTAGCTTACTTTCATACGTAGCCAACAACATTTTGTAAGTAGTCGGTAGACCCCGGTATCTGCGGTGCAAATTGGTAGCTGTCAAGTTCTTAGGGATGGGTAAAAATATTTATGATGTCGATATCGATTCTCTTGTTTTTTCTGTACCATTAGTTTTATATGTATACCATTTTTTGTATTTAGAATTTTATCTATTTCAGTAACAAAGCTAAAGGATTCAAAACGTTTAAAGGAATCCTTAGATGTAATACTCGAGGTTAAAAAAATATTTCACTATTACGTTTGCATCAAACAGGAATACTTAATTATTTAAAAATACGGAAAGTGATACATAATAATCCTGGATTCACAACTATACAAATTATACAAAGTTTGTTGGAGGGCAAAAGTGTCGAAATTACAGATGTAAATAAGAATACAGTAAAAAATTACGCCAATTGTAAATTTTTGGCTATTAAGCAGTATGAAGTAGGAAAGTCATGTTCCTTCTTAAAATTGATTTTTAGCAACAGAAGACGAAGTCTAGCGCCCTTTAACTTAGAAAAAATGTTAATAATATATTTCGAGACATATATTTCTAAGTTATATTGGGTTTAATGTTGAATATATTCATCGCGACTTCACTAGATTACTAAGTGAAGGCTACTGAAAAAACTGATCGTTCATTAAGAATACGAAATCGTTTTTTTTTTCGATTTTTAAGGATACGTTTTTTTTCTTTTGGTGGAAATAAAACTGAGGTATTAGGTGAGTAAATTATTTAACTTTTAATTAAATTGTGAATGTTTCGTGCTATGAAGATAACGATAATTTGTTAGTAATGATGAATAATTGAAGATTTTTATTTGTAAAAAAAAAACTATTTAACCCACATAATATTTATATAGTCCTGTTGTATAAAATAAACACGTTTAATTGAAGTCTTAGACTCTCATTGTGGTGAAGAAAAATTATCGACATATAGCTGTAATTATCGACATACCTCTAGTATTTCAAAATAATTTTTACCCATCCCTAAGAACTTGACAGCTACCAATTTGCACCGCCGATACCGGGGTCTAGTAGTCGGCTACCTGAGAGACGCAAACCGCTTATGTAAAAAATGTATACAGAGCCATGACGCGTAAATATACCGAGTCTATAAATGTATGCGGACTACTTCTTTGAATGTTGTAGCTTACTTTCATAATTAACCAACAACATTTTGTAAGTAGTCGGGCACCTGACAGACGCAAACCGCTTATGTAAAACACGTATACAGAGCCACGATGCGTAAATATACAAAGTCTATAAACGTATGTGGACTACTTCTTTGAACGTTGTAGCTTACTTTCATACGTAGCCAACAACATTTTGTAAGTAGTCGGCTACCTGACAGACACAAACCGCTTATGTCAAAAACGTATACAGAGCCATGACGCGTAAATATACCGAGTCTATAAATGTATGCGGACTACTTCTTTGAATGTTGTAGCTTACTTTCATACGTAGCGAACAAAATTTTGTAAGTAGTCGGCTACCTGACAGACGCAAACCGCTTATGTAAAACACGTATACAGAGCCACGATGCGTAATAATACAGAGTCTATAAACGTATGTGGACTACTTCTTTGAATGTTGTAACTTACTTTCATACGTAGCCAACAACATTTTGTAAGTAGTCGGCTACCTGACAGACGCAAACCGCTTATGTAAAAAACGTATACAGAGCCATGACGCGTAAATATACCGAGTCTATAAATGTATGCGGACTACTTCTTTGAATGTTGTAGCTTACTTTCATACGTAGCCAACAACATTTTGTAAGTAGTCGGCTACCTGACAGACGCAAACCGCTTATGTAAAAAACGTATACGGAGCCACGATGCGTAAATATACCGAGTCTATAAACGTATGTGGACTACTTCTTTGAATGTTGTAGCTTACTTTCATACGTAGGCAACAACATTTTGTAAGTAGTCGGCTACCTGACAGACGCAAACCGCTTATGTAAAAAACGTATACAGAGCCATGACGCGTAAATATACCGAGTCTATAAATGTATGCGGACTACTTCTTTGAATGTTGTAGCTTACTTTCATACGTAGGCAACAACATTTTGTAAGTAGTCGGCTACCTGACAGACGCAAACCGCTTATGTAAAAAACGTATACGGAGCCACGATGCGTAAATATACCGAGTCTATAAACGTATGTGGACTACTTCTTTGAATGTTGTAGCTTACTTTCATACGTAGGCAACAACATTTTGTAAGTAGTCGGCTACCTGACAGACGCAAACCGCTTATGTAAAAAACGTATACAGAGCCATGACGCGTAAATATACCGAGTCTATAAATGTATGCGGACTACTTCTTTGAATGTTGTAGCTTACTTTCATACGTAGCCAACAACATTTTGTAAGTAGTCGGCTACCTGACAGACGCAAACCGCTTATGTAAAAAACGTATACGGAGCCACGATGCGTAAATATACCGAGTCTATAAACGTATGTGGACTACTTCTTTGAATGTTGTAACTTACTTTCATACGTAGCCAACAACATTTTGTAAGTAGTCGGCTACCTGACAGACGCAAACCGCTTATGTAAAAAACGTATACAGAGCCATGACGCGTAAATATACCGAGTCTATAAATGTATGCGGACTACTTCTTTGAATGTTGTAGCTTACTTTCATAATTAACCAACAACATTTTGTAATTAGTTGGGCACCTGACAGACGCAAACCGCTTATGTAAAACACGTATACAGAGCCACGATGCGTAAATATACAGAGTCTATAAACGTATGTGGACTACTTCTTTGAATGTTGTGGCTTACTTTCATACGTAGCCAACAACATTGTGTAAGTAGTCGGTCACCTGACAGACGCCAACCGCTTATGTAAAAAACGTATACAGAGCCATGCCGGGTAAATGTAATGGGTCTCTAAACTTATACCGACTACTTCTTTGAATGTTGTAGTTTCATTTCATACGTAGCCAATAACATTATGTAAGTAGTCGGGCACCTGACAGACGCAAACCGCTTATGTAAAAAACATATAGCGAGCCATGACGCGTAAATATACTGAGTCTATAAACGTATGTGGACTACTTCTTTGAATGTTGTAGCTTACTTTCATACGTAGCCAACAACATTTTGTAATTAGTCGGCTACCTGACAGACGTAAACCGCTTATGTAAAAAACGTATACAGAACCATGACGCGTAAATATACCGAGTCTATAAATGTATGCGGATTACTTCTTTGAATGTTGTAGCTTACTTTCATAACTAACCAACAACATTTTGTAAGTAGTCGGGCACCTGACAGACGCAAACCGCTTATGTAAAACACGTATACAGAGCCACGATGCGTAAATATACAGAGTCTATAAACGTATGTGGACTACTTCTTTGAATGTTGTAGCTTACTTTCATACGTAGCCAACAACATTTTGTAAGTAGTCGGCTACCTGACAGACGCGAACCGCTTATGTAAAAAACGTATACAGAGCCATGACGCGTAAATATACCGAGTCTATAAATGTATGCGGACTACTTCTTTGAATGTTGTAGCTTACTTTCATACGTAGCGAACAACATTTTGTAAGTAGTCGGCTACCTGACAGACGCAAACCGCTTATGTAAAACACGTATACAGAGCCACGATGCGTAAATATACAGAGTCTATAAACGTATGTGGACTACTTCTTTGAATGTTGTAACTTACTTTCATACGTAGCCAACAACATTTTGTAAGTAGTCGGCTACCTGACAGACGCAAACCGCTTATGTAAAAAACGTATACAGAGCCATGACGCGTAAATATACCGAGTCTATAAACGTATGTGGACTACTTCTTTGAATGTTGTAGCTTACTTTCATAATTAGCCAACAACATTATGTAAGTAGTCGGCTACCTGACAGACGCGAACCGCTTATGTAAAAAACGTATACAGAGCCATGACGCGTAAATATACCGAGTCTATAAATGTATGCGGACTACTTCTTTGAATGTTGTAGCTTACTTTCATACGTAGCGAACAACATTTTGTAAGTAGTCGGCTACCTGACAGACGCAAACCGCTTATGTAAAAAACGTATACAGAGCCATGACGCGTAAATATACCGAGTCGATAAATGTATGCGGACTACTTCTTTGAATGTTGTAGCTCACTTTCATACGTAGCCAACAACATTTTGTAAGTAGTCGGCTACCTGACAGACGCAAACCGCTTATGTAAAAAACGTATACGGAGCCACGATGCGTAAATATACCGAGTCTATAAACGTAGGCGGACTACTTCTTTGAATGTTGTAGCTTACTTTCATAATTAGCCAACAACATTATGTAAGTAGTCGGGCACCTGACAGACGCAAACCGCTTATGTAAAACACGTATACAGAGCCACGACGTGTAAATAAACCGAGTCTATAAACGTATCTGGACTACTTCTTTGAATGTTGTAGCTTACTTTCATACGTAGCGAACAACATTTTGTAAGTAGTCGGCTACCTGACAGACGCAAGCCGCTTATGTAAAAAACGTATACAGAGCCATGACACGTAAATATACCGAGTCTATAAACGTATGCGGACTACTTCTTTGAATGTTGTAGCTAACTTTCATAATTAGCCAACAACATTATGTAAGTAGTCGGGCACCTGACAGACGCAAACCGCTTCTGTAAAACACGTATACGGAGCCACGATGCGTAAATATACAGAGTCTATAAACGTATGTGGACTACTTCTTTGAATGTTGTAGCTTACTTTCATACGTAGCCAACAACATTGTGTAAGTAGTCGGGCACCTGACAGACGCCAACCGCTTATGTAAAAAACGTATACAGAGCCATGCTGGGTAAATGTAATGGGTCTCTAAACGTATGCCGACTACTTCTATGAATGTTGTAGCTTACTTTCATACGTAGCCAACAACATTTTGTAAGTAGTCGGCTACCTGACAGACGCAAACCGCTTATGTAAAAAACGTATACAGAGCCACGACGCGTAAATATACCGAGTCTATAAACGTATGTGGACTACTTCTTTGAATGTTGTAGCTTACTTTCATACGTAGCCAACAACATTTTGTAAGTAGTCGGGCACCTGACAGACGCAAACCGCTTATGTAAAAAACGTATACAGAGCCATGCCGGGTAAATGTAATGGGTCTCTAAACGTATGCTGACTACTTCTTTGAATGTTGTAGCTTACTTTCATACGTAGCCAACAACATTTTGTAAGTAGTCGGCTACCTGACAGACGCAAACCGCTTATGTAAAAAACGTATACAGAGCCACGGCGCGTAAATATACCGAGTCTATAAACGTATGTGGACTACTTCTTTGAATGTTGTAGCTTACTTTCATACGTAGCCAACAACATTATGTAAGTAGTCGGGCACCTGACAGACGCAAACCGCTTATGTAAAAAACGTATACGGAGCCACGATGCGTAAAAATACCGAGTCTATAAACGTATGTGGACTACTTATTTGAATGTTGTAGCTTACTTTCATACGTAGCCAACAGCATTTTGTAAGTAGTCGGGCACCTGACAGATGCAAACCGCTTCTGTAAAAAACGTATACAGAGCAATGTGACGCGTAAATATACAGAGTCTTTAAACGTATGCGGACTACTTCTTTGAATGTTGTAGCTTACTTTCATAATTAACCAACAACATTATGTAAGTAGTCGGGGTCATGACGTACGCTCACCGCTCACGTGAAAACGTAGTAATTTGACGTATACGGCCTATTTTAGTCAGGATGCTGACTGCTTACGTAATTGTGTTAGCTACGTAAGAAATGTAGCAACAACGTTCATGCAAGTAGTCCGCATACGTATAAATAGTCGGTATACTTAAGCATGATGGCACAGCTATCTACGTTTGATACGCAGCTAGCTGACTTGTGTCAGGAGGCTGTCTACTTACATAATGGTGCGAGCTACGTAAGAGAAGTAGACCGCTTACGTATAATAAATCGATTAATAAAACGGTAATGGCTCGGTAAACCGGCTATGTACTGTACGTAATCGGAGTCATTAGTAAGTACCCGGAGTACGTAAAATGTATCAGCAAATTCGGGTACATTATGTACGTAGCCGGGAACGTTAAATAAGTAGTCCGAGTCTGGTATAATGATTCCGCTCCTGAGACTGACCAGATACGTTTTTACGTATACAGAATCCTGAAGTAATGTTTCTACATACTTACATGAAGTATGCCGTAGTCGTATTTAATGAAGCGGAGTACGTATAATGTTGGCTCTTACTTACAATAGATATGCGGCACCATTAATGGCATTGAACGGCATACGTAATTTTTACGGGTGCCGGCTACGTAAATTCTAGATGTGGCATACTTACAACGATGCGCGACCTGTATACGTAGCCCGGAGACGTTATACTTACAGAGAATGTTGTTACATACTGCTTTGTCATTGAGCCGCGGCTTTATAAGTATGCCCCTTCCATTTTACGTTTGAAATATACGTAGTAAGTAGCTTGCTGCAATACCATTACGATTTTGCCCACCGTAAGTAGCCCGTTTTTCTCAGTGTGTAACTAC
>LR991072.1:0-35000 GCA_905163555.1 Notocelia uddmanniana
AAAACACACGTAAAACCTCTTAAAAACCATACAAAAACATACACAACACTTTCACAAAAAACTAGACATTACGACAAATATTCACAAAACTACTATCCACATACATCACACGTTACATTGCGCAACTCTCGACACCCCATTTGCCCCCCAAAAATCTTTATTTTCAAAATTATAAGCTTTTAAAAGTAGGAAAACGACCCCCCCGATATACACAAACAGCGCCCGTTGCACAACATATTTCCCCTATATCTATACTAAATTAGAATCTACACTAAATTCCGAAACTTTCGATACCCATATCATCCCCCAAAAACTACTATAGACATAAGATATCAACCCTTGAAAACTGACAAAACACCAAGCCCTCACAGCCACCAACCAAATAGACGTCCATAAAAACACAAATAACACCGCACAGACACCAAAAACCCTAAAGAAAGCTTATTGCATAAGATTCTTCATTAAATTCCGAAACTTTTAACACCCCTCTCGACACCCTACAACCCCTATACATCGAAATATAAGTCTTAGAAAACTGTAAATAAACCGTCTATAAATAGAATAAAAGCCCTCTCGGTACCACAGAGCCACCTAGCGCGGGGAGACCAGAAACACACGAATCACACCCCTGACGCCCCTGACGCCCCTGACGCCATCTTGACCAGAAACACACGAGCCACGCCCCCTGACGCCCCCTGACGCCCCCTGACGCCATCTTGCAAACAGCAAACGTCAGGAGCGAAGTTGACGGCTGTCAAAGTCAAAACTAACACTAGATTTGATCTTGACAGCTGACAGCTGACGGGCGGCCATCTTGATTAAAACCAAGAAGTCAAGTGTGAATCGTACCGGCTGTCAAACTCAAATTGACATCTCAAATTGAAGTTGACAGCTAGGCGACCGGCCAGTGTACGGAGAGCCACCAGAGCAAGACCCCCGACAGCCTAGTACATATAAGAAAAGAGAGGTCAAGGGAGGAACTCCGTCGACTGGTCAAGAAGGCGATCCACCCCGAGACTGACCAGAGCAAGACCTCTCATAGCCTGGAATACATAGGGAATAAGGGGTCAAACGAGGAACTACGTTAACTGGTTTATCATCGCTCACCCAGAGCACCAACCAGAGAAAGACCCCTGTCCTCCTTAGTCCAATAGGCCGAGACAGGTCAGGTGGGAACCACATAAACTGGTCACCCCCCTCGTTATCTTGAGGAGCCACCTCCCCAATTTTCCCCCCCCCCCCCCTAACTTGGGGAGCCACCTCCCCACCCCCCCCCCCCCCCCGACTTTCGTGGGGAGTCACCCCCCCCCCCCCCCCCCTCCCTCCCCCCCCTACTTTCGTGGGGAGTCACCCCCCCCCTCCCCCCCTCCCCCCCCCCCCCCCTCACCCCCCCCCCCCTCCCCCCCCCCCCCCCCCCTCCCCCCCCCCCCCCGACTTTCGTGGGGACTCACCCCCCCCTCCCCCCCCCCCTACCCCGCTGACACATACCTCACCCCCGCAGCCTGTATCTCAGTAACCGCTCAAGATAACATAGGCAAGTTTGGTATCAAAATAAGCAGAATAAAAAGCCCTATCTATTGGCCCCAACGGTTTCTCGATTTTCGCAAATCCCGACGAACCATCGTCTGTTAACACATCTCCACCACACAAACACATATAACAAAACAGCAATGCCCCCCAAACCAAACCCGCCGACTAAGAAGGCAACAAAGCCGAAAGGCCCCGCCACCACCACACAAAGTACCCCCCCAGGACCTGCGCTGAAGCAACCCACCACGTCCAAATCGCTACGAGAAAAGGTCCTGAAGAAACAGACAGCGGAAGCGGCGGAAAAGAAAACGCCGCCGGTCTCCCCCCTGCCCCATTTACAAGACCCGGACGAGATCGCAGACATGGAGAAACTGGAGCCCCTGGTAAGTGATTTCGAAATCCCGATGACCCAGGAGTCGGATGACGAAATCGCAGACCTCTCGCAGGGATCAGTGTCTTCGAGATCGTCGACGGGAAGGAAAAGCCTGCTCATGGCCCCCAACAGGAAGGGCCCAGGGGTGGAGATGGACCACGCGACTAAGCTCGCAAACGAGATGTTTCTCGAAGGCAAGGAGGCACTGGAGTCTGCGGGCAACATGAAGCGGGAGTGCAAAACTACCTGCCTCTTAAGCCTGCAGACTCTATATGAGACTTGCCTGGCGCTGTCTGACTCCAGATCCCGCCACAAATTCAATCTTGAGCGGGTGAAACACAGCCACGCCCGGGAAATCCTCAGCCTAGAGAAACAACACGCGAGAAAAGAGGACGTGATGAGGGAGGAAGTGCTGGCTGGACTGGCGGCACTTAAAGGAATTGCTGAGACAACCCAACTTCAGACGGAATGCGTAAGAGATTGGCTGGGGTATGAAACGGCGGTCCCATTCAAAACAATTGGGAGCATAAGATCAGCGGTGGAAGAAGTTAAGACGGCAGTAAGCCAACTGGGAAAACCTACAGGTACCCAAGAGAATTCAAACCAGATAAGTCAGGTGGTGGAAGAAGTGTCCAAGCTAAGCTCCAGGGTCACCGCTGTGTCAAACCAAATAGACCAGTTGAGAAAGACCATGGACGCTGCTGCAAAAGCAACGGCAATGATCCCCAAAAACATCGAGGAACTATTGCCGAAACTTATGGACACAAAAGATCCGCCACCAGCAGACACAGGGCTGACAGAAGCGATCGTCAAACTTAACACAAGAATTGAATTCCTTACGAGCACCACCGAGGACCTTATGCACCAGCGTGATAACCTAGAACCACAACCAAAACCAGCAGAAGACCTATCGGAGATTAGGGAAAAACTAGAGGCGATGAGCTCAAACATTAGAACCCTGACCGAGGAAATTAAATCCGAAAAAGGGAAAGCCTCATCGCCCATGTCAACCTTAAACACGGAGCTGGCACTGGCCGAAATTAAACAATCGGTCAGTGAAGTGAGCAAGGAAATCACGCAAAGTAGAGTGCCCGGGCCGATCACTTACGCACAAAAAGCAGCACTGCCAAAACAGGCCTACAACCCAAACCACACAGCGATCGTGTCGTCTAAGGACCCGACCAAAACAAGCGAAGGTGTCCTAAGAGAACTGGACAAAGTTCTCAACGTCCAGAATTCAGGGCTCAGGATTGAGAAGGTGCGGAAAGCCAAAAACCAAAAGGTGGTCGTGAACTGCGCTAGTGACAAAGATTTGGAACTGCTCAGGAGAGCAACGGAGGGCAAACTCAACGCAGAATATCCGCAAATGAGAAACCCCCTAATTTGTATAAGGGACGTCCTCAGCTACCACAAGGACGAGGACCTACCACAAATGTTGCTCTCGCAAAATCGACACCTAATGGACGGCATTAACATCAGCCCCTCTCAACTGAAGCTCAGATACCGCAAGAAAGCTCGGAACCCCCTCTGTAGCCATTTGGTATTTGAACTCCCACCGGAACTCTGGAAGAGGTTCATGGAGACTGAAAAAGTCTACATAGGCTTCCAAAGACAGAAGGTGGAGGATCAGTCGCCTCTTGTACAGTGTACAAAGTGTCTGGCCTACGGTCACACGAGAACATTGTGCAAGGAAGCGAAAACCAACTGCAGGTACTGCCTCGGAAGCCACGAACACGGCAAATGCCCGGAAGACCCAGAAACACCGAAGTGCATAAATTGCACCAGGGCAGGCAGAGAACCCGCAGAGGCACAACACGAGGCATTTAACCCCGAATGCAGAGAGCGGAGGAAATGGGACACCATAGCAAGATCCCGGATAGCTTACTGCTGCTGACAAAGTTGTGCCGGTGCAACAAGTGACAACTTCCCCTCCCGCCACGCAACATAAAACACGGTTCCTGCAAGCCAATCTCCAAAGGTCAAAGCTGGTAACAGCAGAACTCCACCAGGCCATGGAGAATGGTAACTGCGAAGTAGCACTGCTACAGGAACCATACGTAGGCGCAAAGGGGGAAGTAACGGTGCAACCGGGTTTCAAGGTGATACAGTGTACACAGAATCGCGTGAAACCCGTAAAGGCAGCAATAGCAGTGTCGGGAAGTCAGGTCCAAACTCAACACGATCCCAGTCTGGTAACGGAGAACATCGCGGCGGCCCTCCTAAAGTTTGGAAATGTATCGGTCGGAGTAATCTCGGTTTACTTCGAGGGAGACCAAGACATAGAACAATACATTTCCAAAACAAAGGAGATCATGCTTGGACTTGGTGCAGACAGCTATATCGTAGGAGGAGACGTGAACGCCTGGAGTTACTGGTGGGGAAGCAGATCGGAGGACCACAGAGGGGTTGCCTACAATAGCTTCCTCAATGAGGTGGATCTGCATGTTCTAAACGTCGGCACGACGCCGACGTTTGAGACATACCGGGGAGGCAGGCTGTACACAAGCATAGTCGATGTGACGGCGTGCAGTAACAACATACTGTCCAGGATCCAAGACTGGGAAGTAGACAGAAATGTTATCACGTCAGATCACAACGCCATAAAATTTGTAGTGTACAGCGAAGCAGCCCCCACACCAGTACGAAAACCAACGACCAGGCTTTACAACACGAAGAAAGCTGACTGGACCAAATTCAAGACAGTCTTATCTAAAGAGCTCCACGAAAGGAATCTAACAGCAATCTCTCTAAGCAGCATTGGAGACACCGAGGAGCTAGAAATAGCAACAAACGCGTATATCAGCGCAGTGTCCAAAGCTTGTGAGGAGAGCATTCCTAAACCTGGAGCCCAAAAGACAAAGGCAAAACCGCCGTGGTGGTCCAAGGAACTGGACCGACTGCATAAAGAGGTGTTAAGACGGAAAAGGCGGATCAGGAACGCAGCCCCAAATAGAAGGCAGTACGTGGTCGACCAATACCTGCAGGTAAAGGAAGACTACGCGACAAAAGCAATGGAGGCTCAGACGACTAGCTGGAAGGAATTTTGTTCCACACAAGACAAGGAGACGATGTGGGACAAAATCTACCGAGTAATAAGAAAAACGGCTAGACGTCAGGAAGACACATTGCTGAGAGACGAACAGGGGCGCACCTTGACACCGATGCAGTCGGCCCAGAGACTGGCTCAGTGCTTTTACCCGGACGACCGTCAGGAAAATGAGTCCGAACATCATAGGCGAACAAGGGAACATACAGAGGGACCCACACCACCAGTAGAGGCCACCCTCTCAAATGATGACCCACCATTCACGGAAGTGGAACTGGATATGGTGGTCAAGAGTATGAACCCCAAAAAAGCGCCCGGATCGGACGGACTCACGGCAGACATATGCGCAACGGCTATCCAGTGCAACAAAGAAGTACTTTTGTGCCTAGCCAATACCTGCCTAAGGCTAGCCTACTTCCCGAAAGCCTGGAAGTCGGCACATGTCTGCATCCTACGGAAACCCGGTAAGGAGGACTACACCCACCCCAAGTCTTACCGACCGATTGGACTCCTGTCGGTAATGGGGAAAATCCTAGAAAAAATGCTGGTAAATAGGATTAAGTGGCACATCCTCCCGGCCCTGAACAAACGCCAATATGGGTTTATGCCACAAAGGTCGACGGAAGACGCCCTCTACGACCTGATGAGACACATTAGAACAGAAGTAGAAACACGGAAACGAATAGTACTTCTTGTCTCTCTGGACATAGAGGGAGCTTTCGACAATGCCTGGTGGCCACAACTTAAAACCCAACTGGCAAAGAAACGATGCCCGAGGAACCTTTATCGCATGGTGTGCTCCTATCTGGAGGATCGCGTGATAAAGGTACACTATGCGGGCGAGGTCAGCGAAAAGCCAACGACAAAGGGATGTGTCCAAGGCTCCATAGGAGGTCCAATCTTCTGGAATATAATTCTAGACGACCTTCTACAGATGCTCAACGACACGGAAGCCCACTGCCAGGCATTCGCCGACGACGTCACACTAGTGTTCTCGGGCAACGACTCAGGCGCCATAAAAGCACAAGCCGAAAGGACTCTCCGTAGAGTGGTCGAATGGGGCTCCCAAAGTAAGCTAAACTTCGCGGCCCACAAGACAGGAGCCATGCTAATAACGAGGAAGCTAAAATGGGACCCCATTCGAATAGAAATGGCGGGAACCGAAGTGGAGTTAGTCGACGAGATCAAACTGTTGGGACTCACAATTGACCGCAAACTAACATTCAACGCCCATGTAGCAAAAACGTGCCAAAAGGCAACGGATATCTACAAACAGATGGCGTGTGCGGCAAGGGTAACATGGGGTCTCAACAGTGAGATAGTGAAAACCATATACATGGCGGTGATAGAGCCGATCGTTTTGTACGCCTCGAGTGCTTGGTACCAAGCCGCAAACAAGCTGATGGTGCGGAACCAACTTGACTCTATACAGCGCGGTTTCGCACAAAAGATTTGCAAGGCGTACAGAACGGTCTCTCTAACATCGGCGCTGATCCTCTCGGGAACCCTCCCACTGGATTTGCGCATTCACGAGGCGGCAAAACTCTACGAGGTCAAAAGGGGCTTCAGCGAGGACCACATACCACCTGGCAGAGACCTCGAGAGAAGAACTGATGCTTTAAAGAGGCCTCACCCGTCAAGGACCGTCAGTGTCGACTACGTGAGTCTGGAGGAATTCAACCAGGACGTGGTCGACAGGCACGGTCTAGAGGGCCCCCAAATTTACACAGATGGAAGTAAAATTGAGGGCAAAACGGGAGCGGCACTCACATGGTGGGAGGATGGAGGAGAAATCCGCCATTCCACTTTCAAGCTAGCACCTTACAACACGGTGTTTCAAACCGAGATGTACGCGCTCCTGAGAGCCGTGCAGATCGCGAAGAAACACAGGGTGCAAAGCGTCAGTATTCTCAGTGACTCAAAGTCCTCGCTGGAACTGCTAAAAACACCAGACACAACACACCCACTAGCACAGACAATCAAAGACGAAATAATAAAAGCGCGGGAGGCAGGGAGTGATCTCAACTTCTATTGGCTGCGAGCTCATATTGGAACGCCAGGAAACGAAAGGGCAGATGAACTGGCAAAGCAAGCAGCTCTTAGAAAGAAGACCGCTCCCGAGTACGACTGTGTGCCGATATCCTACGTGAAAAGGTCGATAAGAATCCAAACGGTCGAAAAGTGGCAGGTCCGCTATGACGCCTCCGAAACCGGTGCAACAACCAAGAAGTTTTTTCCATGTGTGAGAGACGCAAATAGCGTACTCAAAAAAATAAAGCTCACAAACTTCTTGGTCCAAGCATTTACCGGTCACGGAGGCTTCGCAGCTTACCTCCACCGATTCAAAATAAAAGATGCACCTTCGTGCGTCTGCGACCCGGCCCTGGACGAGGATATCTGGCACAACCTGTGCACATGCCCGCGCTTCGGTGCAGAGAGACTCCAGCTTGAGCTAAAAACCGGAGTGAAGATCGCACCGGATGGCTCGAGCTGGAAAGCCCTCTTTCGAAAAGAAAATCGAGAAGCAACACAAGCATACATAGAAAAAGTGGTCCGTGTAGCTTGCCAAAGAAACAAATAGTCCCCATGGACACTTGGAGTAGCAGCAACACGGAACACTAAAATAACATCACCAATCTCTCAAAAATGTCAGTACCCCACCCCTAACCCAGCCCCCTCCCCAAATCCCTGAACATAAAATACGCACTTACACAAGAACACACACACATACAAAAGCACACACACACACACACACACACACACACATTTGAGCTATTAATACTTATAGTTATTCCTTAACCTTAACCTTACAGAATGAATCCCGGAAAACCTAGCCGCAACAAACACCAGAAAGGGAGGGTCCTATTCGTACGCGACACGGCCTCCCAGGCGCGCCCCGAGGACCCGAACCGGGCGGATACTAGTGAAATACCACAGGTCCACGACCGCCCGGGTGGTAGAACACGAAAAGTCCAAAGGGACCTCGGCGCCACCAGGGATGTCTCTTTCGACGGTCGGAGGATGCGGGAGCCAAAAATGGAACGCACAGTCAGTACGACAACAGAAGAGGCAGACCCCGCAACCCCTCCCATCGTCGAGAGAGCCGCTGTGCCATTGGACTACGACGGCGAATCCTTCTCGGACAGGATAGCTTTTAGCTACCTGTCAAAGGGGAAGGTGTTTGAGAGGGCCAGGCTTCACCTGGCTTTTTTCAGGCACAATAGAGACGCCGTCGTAGGACTGGACTCATACGTGTCGGGGAGGATCTTCCTGAGAAACAGCGGACTCCCAACCGATGAAGCAAAACTGGAGGGTCTCTACTTCAGGTACTGCTCCGAGAGCGGTGTGGGCAGGGAGCAAGTCGAGAAAGACCTGGCAGGGGTCCGGGCCGAGCTTAGCGCAAGGCACATGGCCCAAAAAAATAATGCCAGAAAACAATTCGACGAGTTCCACGGCATACACCGCGGCGGAGCGTCGGGCTCGCGACCGCAGCCAACCCCACGGGCGGGCTGTGATCCCGAGTGCGCCATACTCTAATGGGCGCGGTGCCTGAGGTAGATAAACCCCCATTTGTTCGGATTTCAACCAACATCAAAACCTTCCTAAAACCAAGATATAAGTAAAGCATGTACAATTCATAACATATTGCATCCGCAAAATAGAATAATTTAGATATGAACCAAACAGCATGTATCTGTAAACAAAACTGTATGTATATATGTAAGTACATTGCTGTTGCATGCACCTCCCATCTAACGACAGGTGTGTCTCGGACGGAGGACACAGCCGGCCGCGGAGAATGACTCGTCGGCAGGGTCGGCGCCGAGCGGGAATTCCCTGACAGTAGCCTAAACGGAGAAATGATTTTCTTCT
The DNA here is from genome assembly GCA_905163555.1 of Notocelia uddmanniana. Classification (NCBI taxonomy): domain Eukaryota; kingdom Metazoa; phylum Arthropoda; class Insecta; order Lepidoptera; family Tortricidae; genus Notocelia; species Notocelia uddmanniana. The sequence goes on from LR991072.1 coordinate 8,823, forward strand.
CCGGCCCTTCAGCGCTGGCTGGGGTAAGGAACTGATAGGGCGCCACGTTCGGTGCCGGGTCTGTAGGCGGCCGACCTCCGCAAAGCCGGCATGTCCAGCCGTCCGGGATACACTCCTCGTCCCTCCCCCCTTATTTATAGCAGATTGTGTAACTACCGATGAAAGGGTTAACGAAAAGAGGGTATCGCGAGGAGACACGCGAAAAAAGTCTGAGGCAAAAAAGAACCAGCCTCCCAGGGCAGCCCCACCCAAAAGAGGGCATCCAAAGCCCCAAACGGCCCCTAAAAGATCTCCGGCCAACCCTTCCATCGGCGGGCAAAAGATAGGTAGCCCGTAGTTATAAGCATGCATGCACCAGCAATCCCCAAAAATCCCAAAAACAATAAATTGTAAGTTAAGTTCGGGCAAGGGTCGGACACGGTGAATCCAGCAAAGGTCTCATCGTGTCCGACCTAAGCACCCCGCAGACACCAAACGGGAGAATGCATGATTCTCTCCCGGCCTTCCAGCGCTGGCTGAGGCAAGGATCTGGCGGGTAGTTTTCATTTCTCCAAATTCCTTTCCCTCCTTTCGAAAAATCCAAAAACAAGCAACGTTGAATAGGGGCTGCGGGCCGAGGTTTTTAGCCGGTAAGAGTCCGGCACTGCCTGGGCCTCCCTTCCCAGGCGTCCATGAGGATTTTCCTCGACCCGCAGACCTTATTCAATGTATTTTATAATTTGCGTAAATAAAAGCAAGGACTCACGTCTTTGGCCCTTCAGGCGACAATTCAAAAAAAAAAAAAAAAAAAACAAACCTAACCTAACCTAACCTAACCTAACCTAACCTAACCTAACCTAACCTAACCTAACCTAACCTAACCTAACCTAACCTAACCTAACCTAACCTAACCTAACCTAACCTAACCTAACCTAACCTAACCTAACCTAACCTAACCTAACCTAACCTAACCTAACCTAACCTAACCTAACCTAACCTAACCTAACCTAACCTAACCTAACCTAACCTAACCTAACCTAACCTAACCTAACCTAACCTAACCTAACCTAACCTAACCTAACCTAACCTAACCTAACCTAACCTAACCTAACCTAACCTAACCTAACCTAACCTAACCTAACCTAACCTAACCTAACCTAACCTAACCTAACCTAACCTAACCTAACCTAACCTAACCTAACCTAACCTAACCTAACCTAACCTAACCTAACCTAACCTAACCTAACCTAACCTAACCTAACCTAACCTAACCTAACCTAACCTAACCTAACCTAACCTAACCTAACCTAACCTAACCTAACCTCACCTAACCTAACCTAACCTAACCTAACCTAACCTAACCTAACCTAACCTAACCTAACCTAACCTAACCTAACCTAACCTAACCTAACCTAACCTAACCTAACCTAACCTAACCTAACCTAACCTAACCTAACCTAACCTAACCTAACCTAACCTAACCTAACCTAACCTAACCTAACCTAACCTAACCTAACCTAACCTAACCTAACCTAACCTAACCTAACCTAACCTAACCTAACCTAACCTAACCTAACCTAACCTAACCTAACCTAACCTAACCTAACCTAACCTAACCTAACCTAACCTAACCTAACCTAACCTAACCTAACCTAACCTAACCTAACCTAACCTAACCTAACCTAACCTAACCTAACCTAACCTAACCTAACCTAACCTAACCTAACTTAACCTAACCTAACCTAACCTAACCTAACCTAACCTAACCTAACCTAACCTAACCTAACCTAACCTAACCTAACCTAACCTAACCTAACCTAACCTAACCTAACCTAACCTAACCTAACCTAACCTAACCTAACCTAACCTAACCTAACCTAACCTAACCTAACCTAACCTAACCTAACCTAACCTAACCTAACCTAACCTAACCTAACCTAACCTAACCTAACCTAACCTAACCTAACCTAACCTAACCTAACCTAACCTAACCTAACCTAACCTAACCTAACCTAACCTAACCTAACCTAACCTAACCTAACCTAACCTAACCTAACCTAACCTAACCTAACCTAACCTAACCTAACCTAACCTAACCTAACCTAACCTAACCTAACCTAACCTAACCTAACCTAACCTAACCTAACCTAACCTAACCTAACCTAACCTAACCTAACCTAACCTAACCTAACCTAACCTAACCTAACCTAACCTAACCTAACCTAACCTAACCTAACCTAACCTAACCTAACCTAACCTAACCTAACCTAACCTAACCTAACCTAACCTAACCTAACCTAACCTAACCTAACCTAACCTAACCTAACCTAACCTAACCTAACCTAACCTAACCTAACCTAACCTAACCTAACCTAACCTAACATAACCTAACCTAACCTAACCTAACCTAACCTAACCTAACCTAACCTAACCTAACCTAACCTAACCTAACCTAACCTAACCTAACCTAACCTAACCTAACCTAACCTAACCTAACCTAACCTAACCTAACCTAACCTAACCTAACCTAACCTAACCTAACCTAACCTAACCTAACCTAACCTAACCTAACCTAACCTAACCTAACCTAACCTAACCTAACCTAACCTAACCTAACCTAACCTAACCTAACCTAACCTAACCTAACCTAACCTAACCTAACCTAACCTAACCTAACCTAACCTAACCTAACCTAACCTAACCTAACCTAACCTAACCTAACCTAACCTAACCTAACCTAACCTAACCTAACCTAACCTAACCTAACCTAACCTAACCTAACCTAACCTAACCTAACCTAACCTAACCTAACCTAACCTAACCTAACCTAACCTAACCTAACCTAACCTAACCTAACCTAACCTAACCTAACCTAACCTAACCTAACCTAACCTAACCTAACCTAACCTAACCTAACCTAACCTAACCTAACCTAACCTAACCTAACCTAACCTAACCTAACCTAACCTAACCTAACCTAACCTAACCTAACCTAACCTAACCTAACCTAACCTAACCTAACCTAACCTAACCTAACCTAACCTAACCTAACCTAACCTAACCTAACCTAACCTAACCTAACCTAACCTAACCTAACCTAACCTAACCTAACCTAACCTAACCTAACCTAACCTAACCTAACCTAACCTAACCTAACCTAACCTAACCTAACCTAACCTAACCTAACCTAACCTAACCTAACCTAACCTAACCTAACCTAACCTAACCTAACCTAACCTAACCTAACCTAACCTAACCTAACCTAACCTAACCTAACCTAACCTAACCTAACCTAACCTAACCTAACCTAACCTAACCTAACCTAACCTAACCTAACCTAACCTAACCTAACCTAACCTAACCTAACCTAACCTAACCTAACCTAACCTAACCTAACCTAACCTAACCTAACCTAACCTAACCTAACCTAACCTAACCTAACCTAACCTAACCTAACCTAACCTAACCTAACCTAACCTAACCTAACCTAACCTAACCTAACCTAACCTAACCTAACCTAACCTAACCTAACCTAACCTAACCTAACCTAACCTAACCTAACCTAACCTAACCTAACCTAACCTAACCTAACCTAACCTAACCTAACCTAACCTAACCTAACCTAACCTAACCTAACCTAACCTAACCTAACCTAACCTAACCTAACCTAACCTAACCTAACCTAACCTAACCTAACCTAACCTAACCTAACCTAACCTAACCTAACCTAACCTAACCTAACCTAACCTAACCTAACCTAACCTAACCTAACCTAACCTAACCTAACCTAACCTAACCTAACCTAACCTAACCTAACCTAACCTAACCTAACCTAACCTAACCTAACCTAACCTAACCTAACCTAACCTAACCTAACCTAACCTAACCTAACCTAACCTAACCTAACCTAACCTAACCTAACCTAACCTAACCTAACCTAACCTAACCTAACCTAACCTAACCTAACCTAACCTAACCTAACCTAACCTAACCTAACCTAACCTAACCTAACCTAACTTAACCTAACCTAACCTAACCTAACCTAACCTAACCTAACCTAACCTAACCTAACCTAACCTAACCTAACCTAACCTAACCTAACCTAACCTAACCTAACCTAACCTAACCTAACCTAACCTAACCTAACCTAACCTAACCTAACCTAACCTAACCTAACCTAACCTAACCTAACCTAACCTAACCTAACCTAACCTAACCTAACCTAACCTAACCTAACCTAACCTCACCTAACCTAACCTAACCTAACCTAACCTAACCTAACCTAACCTAACCTAACCTAACCTAACCTAACCTAACCTAACCTAACCTAACCTAACCTAACCTAACCTAACCTAACCTAACCTAACCTAACCTAACCTAACCTAACCTAACCTAACCTAACCTAACCTAACCTAACCTAACCTAACCTAACCTAACCTAACCTAACCTAACCTAACCTAACCTAACCTAACCTAACCTAACCTAACCTAACCTAACCTAACCTAACCTAACCTAACCTAACCTAACCTAACCTAACCTAACCTAACCTAACCTAACCTAACCTAACTTAACCTAACCTAACCTAACCTAACCTAACCTAACCTAACCTAACCTAACCTAACCTAACCTAACCTAACCTAACCTAACCTAACCTAACCTAACCTAACCTAACCTAACCTAACCTAACCTAACCTAACCTAACCTAACCTAACCTAACCTAACCTAACCTAACCTAACCTAACCTAACCTAACCTAACCTAACCTAACCTAACCTAACCTAACCTAACCTAACCTAACCTAACCTAACCTAACCTAACCTAACCTAACCTAACCTAACCTAACCTAACCTAACCTAACCTAACCTAACCTAACCTAACCTAACCTAACCTAACCTAACCTAACCTAACCTAACCTAACCTAACCTAACCTAACCTAACCTAACCTAACCTAACCTAACCTAACCTAACCTAACCTAACCTAACCTAACCTAACCTAACCTAACCTAACCTAACCTAACCTAACCTAACCTAACCTAACCTAACCTAACCTAACCTAACCTAACCTAACCTAACCTAACCTAACCTAACCTAACCTAACCTAACCTAACCTAACCTAACCTAACCTAACCTAACCTAACCTAACCTAACCTAACCTAACCTAACCTAACCTAACCTAACCTAACCTAACCTAACCTAACCTAACCTAACCTAACCTAACCTAACCTAACCTAACCTAACCTAACCTAACCTAACCTAACCTAACCTAACCTAACCTAACCTAACCTAACCTAACCTAACCTAACCTAACCTAACCTAACCTAACCTAACCTAACCTAACCTAACCTAACCTAACCTAACCTATCCTAACCTAACCTAACCTAACCTAACCTAACCTAACCTAACCTAACCTAACCTAACCTAACCTAACCTAACCTAACCTAACCTAACCTAACCTAACCTAACCTAACCTAACCTAACCTAACCTAACCTAACCTAACCTAACCTAACCTAACCTAACCTAACCTAACCTAACCTAACCTAACCTAACCTAACCTAACCTAACCTAACCTAACCTAACCTAACCTAACCTAACCTAACCTAACCTAACCTAACCTAACCTAACCTACCTAACCTAACCTAACCTAACCTAACCTAACCTAACCTAACCTAACCTAACCTAACCTAACCTAACCTAACCTAACCTAACCTAACCTAACCTAACCTAACCTAACCTAACCTAACCTAACCTAACCTAACCTAACCTAACCTAACCTAACCTAACCTAACCTAACCTAACCTAACCTAACCTAACCTAACCTAACCTAACCTAACCTAACCTAACCTAACCTAACCTAACCTAACCTAACCTAACCTAACCTAACCTAACCTAACCTAACCTAACCTAACCTAACCTAACCTAACCTAACCTAACCTAACCTAACCTAACCTAACCTAACCTAACCTAACCTAACCTAACCTAACCTAACCTAACCTAACCTAACCTAACCTAACCTAACCTAACCTAACCTAACCTAACCTAACCTAACCTAACCTAACCTAACCTAACCTAACCTAACCTAACCTAACCTAACCTAACCTAACCTAACCTAACCTAACCTAACCTAACCTAACCTAACCTAACCTAACCTAACCTAACCTAACCTAACCTAACCTAACCTAACCTAACCTAACCTAACCTAACCTAACCTAACCTAACCTAACCTAACCTAACCTAACCTAACCTAACCTAACCTAACCTAACCTAACCTAACCTAACCTAACCTAACCTAACCTAACCTAACCTAACCTAACCTAACCTAACCTAACCTAACCTAACCTAACCTAACCTAACCTAACCTAACCTAACCTAACCTAACCTAACCTAACCTAACCTAACCTAACCTAACCTAACCTAACCTAACCTAACCTAACCTAACCTAACCTAACCTAACCTAACCTAACCTAACCTAACCTAACCTAACCTAACCTAACCTAACCTAACCTAACCTAACCTAACCTAACCTAACCTAACCTAACCTAACCTAACCTAACCTAACCTAACCTAACCTAACCTAACCTAACCTAACCTAACCTAACCTAACCTAACCTAACCTAACCTAACCTAACCTAACCTAACCTAACCTAACCTAACCTAACCTAACCTAACCTAACCTAACCTAACCTAACCTAACCTAACCTAACCTAACCTAACCTAACCTAACCTAACCTAACCTAACCTAACCTAACCTAACCTAACCTAACCTAACCTAACCTAACCTAACCTAACCTAACCTAACCTAACCTAACCTAACCTAACCTAACCTAACCTAACCTAACCTAACCTAACCTAACCAGTCGCGCACCTCCTACCATCGAAAGCGCCACGGAAAAAGTCCGTTCCGCGATCGAAAAATCAACAAAAACGGATTTTTTCGCATAATTCGGTCGTGTAAAGTGTCGCCAGATTCGGCCGGGTACGGGCTACACGCGGGTGAAAAAATTTTCAAAATCGGACTTAAAACCGTGAAGATATTGTGAAAAAACTGTGTTTCGGAAGTGTTTTTTGAGTGCGGTGCCCCATTTAGATCTACGACACCTACTTTTTCAACTGCCAGTCGACAGCTCTTGGCGTCGCTCACATTCCAGGAAAAAACCAGATTTTTCTGGCTGCAGGTTTGGACTCCGCAAGCGAAAAACCGAGATTCCTTTGTTCTCGTATCTACGGAACCAGTGCACCTAGATCTTCGCGAAATACATCAAAAGAAGCGTCAAAACACCAGAAGACTAACCCCGAAGAGATTTTGAAAATCGAAACAATTTTCGCCCGTGTGTGACAATTTTTGTGTTAGTGATTTGCTGTGAAACTTCAAGCCAGTGTATCTCCAGAAAACGATCGAGAACATAGTGATATTTTTACATCACCGGACAGCCCTTCTTGTACGCAGTAAGTCACTAAAAACCCCGTATTTTTACGATCAAAACCGGCCGAATAACAGCTATATTTCCGTCGATCGGAAAAGCGCAAACTTTGTATGGCGACACTTTAACAACAAAATTAACCCCCTTCAGATCATTTGCCAGACTCTATAAACCCCGAAATAGAATCACAGAGATAAACCCTACTTTTGCAGTGGAAAAAACAACCCCCAGGAGCAACTGGAGCGTAGTTTTAAGCACCGGGGGTGTAAAAAACCATAAGTAGGGCAACGCATATAACGCCTTGGTTTTAGGAAAGTTCTAAGAAAACCCTGTTAAGACATATTCCTTATTAAATTCCGCATCTTTGTGCACCCCAATCAGCCCTCTACCCCTTTTCCTCAAAAAGTATTAGCCATTCCAAAATAGTAAACAAAACTGAATCAATACACGTACGCACCCATAGCGCCACCTGTCAAACTCAGTCATCCATAACCGGCCCTATTGTTGTGTTTATTTAAGATAAAACTACCATATAAAGCTAATCTAAGGTGTAAAATTGCAGTGAAGTGAAGTTAATAACCATAGGAATTACTACTGATAATCAGGATAAATTAACCGGACTCACAAATTACCAAGTAAGTCTTAACCTATAAAATTTTTATACTTCCAAATAAAACAAAAATAGAAAGTTTTACAAATAACTACACATACACATCCATTATATAAGTAAATCTATAAATAGTTCAATAACAACAACCAGAACATATTAAGTACAAGCTAATAAATCATCCCTCGAATATTGTCAAAACGCCTCCCCGATTTCACTAAACAGTGTATACCCTGTAAGATCGCACCCCAAGATCTATTCTAAATTAGAATCCTCATTAAATTCCGCAACTTTCAATACCCATACCAACCCCCAACAACCCCTTAAACAATAAGAATAATCAAGTTGAAAATCAGATCAAACACACAAAGTGCACCATTTTCTTATTGTTCACCATCAACGCCATCTATAATCAAATTGTATAACTAAAACCGACAATTACGAAACACGAAAATAGCAATTTACTCTTACAAACACCCTAGAAACACCCCCCAAACTACACAATCACGTCAGTAAACGAACATTAAAGTCAACCCTATTCACATAAGAAGCCAAAACACACTTAAAACCTCTTAAAAACCATACAAAAACATACACAACACTTTCACAAAAAACTAGACATTACGACAAATATTCACAAAACTACTATCCACATACATCACACGTTACATTGCGCAACTCTCGACACTCCATTTGCCCCCCAAAAATCTTTATTTTCAAAATTATAAGCTTTTAAAAGTAGGAAAACGACCCCCCCGATATACACAAACAGCGCCCGTTGCACAATATATTTCCCCAATATCTATACTAAATTAGAATCTTCACTAAATTCCGCAACTTTCAATACCCATATCAACCCCCAACAACCCCTTAAACAATAAGAATAATCAAGTTGAAAATCAGACCAAACACACAAAGTGCACCATTTTCTTATTGTTCACCATCAACGCCATCTATAATCAAATTGTAAAACTAAAACCGACAATTACGAAACACGAAAATAGCAATTTACTCTTAAAAACACCCTAGAAACACCCCCCAAACTACACAACCACATCAGTAAACGAACATTAAAGTCATCCCTATTCACATAAGAAACCAAAACACACGTAAAACCTCTTAAAAACCATACAAAAACATACACAACACTTTCACAAAAAACTAGACATTACGACAAATATTCACAAAACTACTATCCACATACATCACACGTTACATTGCGCAACTCTCGACACCCCATTTGCCCCCCAAAAATCTTTATTTTCAAAATTATAAGCTTTTAAAAGTAGGAAAACGACCCCCCCGATATACACAAACAGCGCCCGTTGCACAACATATTTCCCCTATATCTATACTAAATTAGAATCTACACTAAATTCCGAAACTTTCGATACCCATATCATCCCCCAAAAACTACTATAGACATAAGATATCAACCCTTGAAAACTGACAAAACACCAAGCCCTCACAGCCACCAACCAAATAGACGTCCATAAAAACACAAATAACACCGCACAGACACCAAAAACCCTAAAGAAAGCTTATTGCATAAGATTCTTCATTAAATTCCGAAACTTTTAACACCCCTCTCGACACCCTACAACCCCTATACATCGAAATATAAGTCTTAGAAAACTGTAAATAAACCGTCTATAAATAGAATAAAAGCCCTCTCGGTACCACAGAGCCACCTAGCGCGGGGAGACCAGAAACACACGAATCACACCCCTGACGCCCCTGACGCCCCTGACGCCATCTTGACCAGAAACACACGAGCCACGCCCCCTGACGCCCCCTGACGCCCCCTGACGCCATCTTGCAAACAGCAAACGTCAGGAGCGAAGTTGACGGCTGTCAAAGTCAAAACTAACACTAGATTTGATCTTGACAGCTGACAGCTGACGGGCGGCCATCTTGATTAAAACCAAGAAGTCAAGTGTGAATCGTACCGGCTGTCAAACTCAAATTGACATCTCAAATTGAAGTTGACAGCTAGGCGACCGGCCAGTGTACGGAGAGCCACCAGAGCAAGACCCCCGACAGCCTAGTACATATAAGAAAAGAGAGGTCAAGGGAGGAACTCCGTCGACTGGTCAAGAAGGCGATCCACCCCGAGACTGACCAGAGCAAGACCTCTCATAGCCTGGAATACATAGGGAATAAGGGGTCAAACGAGGAACTACGTTAACTGGTTTATCATCGCTCACCCAGAGCACCAACCAGAGAAAGACCCCTGTCCTCCTTAGTCCAATAGGCCGAGACAGGTCAGGTGGGAACCACATAAACTGGTCACCCCCCTCGTTATCTTGAGGAGCCACCTCCCCAATTTTCGCCCCCCCCCCCCTAACTTGGGGAGCCACCTCCCCCCCCCCCCCCCCCCCGACTCTTTCGTGGGGAGTCACCCCCCCCCTCCCCCCCTCCCCCCCCCCCCCTACTTTCGTGGGGAGTCACCCCCCCCCCCCTCCCCCCCTCCCCCCCCCCCCCGCCCGACTTTCGTGGGGACTCACCCCCCCCCCCCCCCCCCCTCCCCCCCCCCCTACCCCGCTGACACATACCTCACCCCCGCAGCCTGTATCTCAGTAACCGCTCAAGATAACATAGGCAAGTTTGGTATCAAAATAAGCAGAATAAAAAGCCCTATCTATTGGCCCCAACGGTTTCTCGATTTTCGCAAATCCCGACGAACCATCGTCTGTTAACACATCTCCACCACACAAACACATATAACAAAACAGCAATGCCCCCCAAACCAAACCCGCCGACTAAGAAGGCAACAAAGCCGAAAGGCCCCGCCACCACCACACAAAGTACCCCCCCAGGACCTGCGCTGAAGCAACCCACCACGTCCAAATCGCTACGAGAAAAGGTCCTGAAGAAACAGACAGCGGAAGCGGCGGAAAAGAAAACGCCGCCGGTCTCCCCCCCTGCCCCATTTACAAGACCCGGACGAGATCGCAGACATGGAGAAACTGGAGCCCCTGGTAAGTGATTTCGAAATCCCGATGACCCAGGAGTCGGATGACGAAATCGCAGACCTCTCGCAGGGATCAGTGTCTTCGAGATCGTCGACGGGAAGGAAAAGCCTGCTCATGGCCCCCAACAGGAAGGGCCCAGGGGTGGAGATGGACCACGCGACTAAGCTCGCAAACGAGATGTTTCTCGAAGGCAAGGAGGCACTGGAGTCTGCGGGCAACATGAAGCGGGAGTGCAAAACTACCTGCCTCTTAAGCCTGCAGACTCTATATGAGACTTGCCTGGCGCTGTCTGACTCCAGATCCCGCCACAAATTCAATCTTGAGCGGGTGAAACACAGCCACGCCCGGGAAATCCTCAGCCTAGAGAAACAACACGCGAGAAAAGAGGACGTGATGAGGGAGGAAGTGCTGGCTGGACTGGCGGCACTTAAAGGAATTGCTGAGACAACCCAACTTCAGACGGAATGCGTAAGAGATTGGCTGGGGTATGAAACGGCGGTCCCATTCAAAACAATTGGGAGCATAAGATCAGCGGTGGAAGAAGTTAAGACGGCAGTAAGCCAACTGGGAAAACCTACAGGTACCCAAGAGAATTCAAACCAGATAAGTCAGGTGGTGGAAGAAGTGTCCAAGCTAAGCTCCAGGGTCACCGCTGTGTCAAACCAAATAGACCAGTTGAGAAAGACCATGGACGCTGCTGCAAAAGCAACGGCAATGATCCCCAAAAACATCGAGGAACTATTGCCGAAACTTATGGACACAAAAGATCCGCCACCAGCAGACACAGGGCTGACAGAAGCGATCGTCAAACTTAACACAAGAATTGAATTCCTTACGAGCACCACCGAGGACCTTATGCACCAGCGTGATAACCTAGAACCACAACCAAAACCAGCAGAAGACCTATCGGAGATTAGGGAAAAACTAGAGGCGATGAGCTCAAACATTAGAACCCTGACCGAGGAAATTAAATCCGAAAAAGGGAAAGCCTCATCGCCCATGTCAACCTTAAACACGGAGCTGGCACTGGCCGAAATTAAACAATCGGTCAGTGAAGTGAGCAAGGAAATCACGCAAAGTAGAGTGCCCGGGCCGATCACTTACGCACAAAAAGCAGCACTGCCAAAACAGGCCTACAACCCAAACCACACAGCGATCGTGTCGTCTAAGGACCCGACCAAAACAAGCGAAGGTGTCCTAAGAGAACTGGACAAAGTTCTCAACGTCCAGAATTCAGGGCTCAGGATTGAGAAGGTGCGGAAAGCCAAAAACCAAAAGGTGGTCGTGAACTGCGCTAGTGACAAAGATTTGGAACTGCTCAGGAGAGCAACGGAGGGCAAACTCAACGCAGAATATCCGCAAATGAGAAACCCCCTAATTTGTATAAGGGACGTCCTCAGCTACCACAAGGACGAGGACCTACCACAAATGTTGCTCTCGCAAAATCGACACCTAATGGACGGCATTAACATCAGCCCCTCTCAACTGAAGCTCAGATACCGCAAGAAAGCTCGGAACCCCCTCTGTAGCCATTTGGTATTTGAACTCCCACCGGAACTCTGGAAGAGGTTCATGGAGACTGAAAAAGTCTACATAGGCTTCCAAAGACAGAAGGTGGAGGATCAGTCGCCTCTTGTACAGTGTACAAAGTGTCTGGCCTACGGTCACACGAGAACATTGTGCAAGGAAGCGAAAACCAACTGCAGGTACTGCCTCGGAAGCCACGAACACGGCAAATGCCCGGAAGACCCAGAAACACCGAAGTGCATAAATTGCACCAGGGCAGGCAGAGAACCCGCAGAGGCACAACACGAGGCATTTAACCCCGAATGCAGAGAGCGGAGGAAATGGGACACCATAGCAAGATCCCGGATAGCTTACTGCTGCTGACAAAGTTGTGCCGGTGCAACAAGTGACAACTTCCCCTCCCGCCACGCAACATAAAACACGGTTCCTGCAAGCCAATCTCCAAAGGTCAAAGCTGGTAACAGCAGAACTCCACCAGGCCATGGAGAATGGTAACTGCGAAGTAGCACTGCTACAGGAACCATACGTAGGCGCAAAGGGGGAAGTAACGGTGCAACCGGGTTTCAAGGTGATACAGTGTACACAGAATCGCGTGAAACCCGTAAAGGCAGCAATAGCAGTGTCGGGAAGTCGGGTCCAAACTCAACACGATCCCAGTCTGGTAACGGAGAACATCGCGGCGGCCCTCCTAAAGTTTGGAAATGTATCGGTCGGAGTAATCTCGGTTTACTTCGAGGGAGACCAAGACATAGAACAATACATTTCCAAAACAAAGGAGATCATGCTTGGACTTGGTGCAGACAGCTATATCGTAGGAGGAGACGTGAACGCCTGGAGTTACTGGTGGGGAAGCAGATCGGAGGACCACAGAGGGGTTGCCTACAATAGCTTCCTCAATGAGGTGGATCTGCATGTTCTAAACGTCGGCACGACGCCGACGTTTGAGACATACCGGGGAGGCAGGCTGTACACAAGCATAGTCGATGTGACGGCGTGCAGTAACAACATACTGTCCAGGATCCAAGACTGGGAAGTAGACAGAAATGTTATCACGTCAGATCACAACGCCATAAAATTTGTAGTGTACAGCGAAGCAGCCCCCACACCAGTACGAAAACCAACGACCAGGCTTTACAACACGAAGAAAGCTGACTGGACCAAATTCAAGACAGTCTTATCTAAAGAGCTCCACGAAAGGAATCTAACAGCAATCTCTCTAAGCAGCATTGGAGACACCGAGGAGCTAGAAATAGCAACAAACGCGTATATCAGCGCAGTGTCCAAAGCTTGTGAGGAGAGCATTCCTAAACCTGGAGCCCAAAAGACAAAGGCAAAACCGCCGTGGTGGTCCAAGGAACTGGACCGACTGCATAAAGAGGTGTTAAGACGGAAAAGGCGGATCAGGAACGCAGCCCCAAATAGAAGGCAGTACGTGGTCGACCAATACCTGCAGGTAAAGGAAGACTACGCGACAAAAGCAATGGAGGCTCAGACGACTAGCTGGAAGGAATTTTGTTCCACACAAGACAAGGAGACGATGTGGGACAAAATCTACCGAGTAATAAGAAAAACGGCTAGACGTCAGGAAGACACATTGCTGAGAGACGAACAGGGGCGCACCTTGACACCGATGCAGTCGGCCCAGAGACTGGCTCAGTGCTTTTACCCGGACGACCGTCAGGAAAATGAGTCCGAACATCATAGGCGAACAAGGGAACATACAGAGGGACCCACACCACCAGTAGAGGCCACCCTCTCAAATGATGACCCACCATTCACGGAAGTGGAACTGGATATGGTGGTCAAGAGTATGAACCCCAAAAAAGCGCCCGGATCGGACGGACTCACGGCAGACATATGCGCAACGGCTATCCAGTGCAACAAAGAAGTACTTTTGTGCCTAGCCAATACCTGCCTAAGGCTAGCCTACTTCCCGAAAGCCTGGAAGTCGGCACATGTCTGCATCCTACGGAAACCCGGTAAGGAGGACTACACCCACCCCAAGTCTTACCGACCGATTGGACTCCTGTCGGTAATGGGGAAAATCCTAGAAAAAATGCTGGTAAATAGGATTAAGTGGCACATCCTCCCGGCCCTGAACAAACGCCAATATGGGTTTATGCCACAAAGGTCGACGGAAGACGCCCTCTACGACCTGATGAGACACATTAGAACAGAAGTAGAAACACGGAAACGAATAGTACTTCTTGTCTCTCTGGACATAGAGGGAGCTTTCGACAATGCCTGGTGGCCACAACTTAAAACCCAACTGGCAAAGAAACGATGCCCGAGGAACCTTTATCGCATGGTGTGCTCCTATCTGGAGGATCGCGTGATAAAGGTACACTATGCGGGCGAGGTCAGCGAAAAGCCAACGACAAAGGGATGTGTCCAAGGCTCCATAGGAGGTCCAATCTTCTGGAATATAATTCTAGACGACCTTCTACAGATGCTCAACGACACGGAAGCCCACTGCCAGGCATTCGCCGACGACGTCACACTAGTGTTCTCGGGCAACGACTCAGGCGCCATAAAAGCACAAGCCGAAAGGACTCTCCGTAGAGTGGTCGAATGGGGCTCCCAAAGTAAGCTAAACTTCGCGGCCCACAAGACAGGAGCCATGCTAATAACGAGGAAGCTAAAATGGGACCCCATTCGAATAGAAATGGCGGGAACCGAAGTGGAGTTAGTCGACGAGATCAAACTGTTGGGACTCACAATTGACCGCAAACTAACATTCAACGCCCATGTAGCAAAAACGTGCCAAAAGGCAACGGATATCTACAAACAGATGGCGTGTGCGGCAAGGGTAACATGGGGTCTCAACAGTGAGATAGTGAAAACCATATACATGGCGGTGATAGAGCCGATCGTTTTGTACGCCTCGAGTGCTTGGTACCAAGCCGCAAACAAGCTGATGGTGCGGAACCAACTTGACTCTATACAGCGCGGTTTCGCACAAAAGATTTGCAAGGCGTACAGAACGGTCTCTCTAACATCGGCGCTGATCCTCTCGGGAACCCTCCCACTGGATTTGCGCATTCACGAGGCGGCAAAACTCTACGAGGTCAAAAGGGGCTTCAGCGAGGACCACATACCACCTGGCAGAGACCTCGAGAGAAGAACTGATGCTTTAAAGAGGCCTCACCCGTCAAGGACCGTCAGTGTCGACTACGTGAGTCTGGAGGAATTCAACCAGGACGTGGTCGACAGGCACGGTCTAGAGGGCCCCCAAATTTACACAGATGGAAGTAAAATTGAGGGCAAAACGGGAGCGGCACTCACATGGTGGGAGGATGGAGGAGAAATCCGCCATTCCACTTTCAAGCTAGCACCTTACAACACGGTGTTTCAAACCGAGATGTACGCGCTCCTGAGAGCCGTGCAGATCGCGAAGAAACACAGGGTGCAAAGCGTCAGTATTCTCAGTGACTCAAAGTCCTCGCTGGAACTGCTAAAAACACCAGACACAACACACCCACTAGCACAGACAATCAAAGACGAAATAATAAAAGCGCGGGAGGCAGGGAGTGATCTCAACTTCTATTGGCTGCGAGCTCATATTGGAACGCCAGGAAACGAAAGGGCAGATGAACTGGCAAAGCAAGCAGCTCTTAGAAAGAAGACCGCTCCCGAGTACGACTGTGTGCCGATATCCTACGTGAAAAGGTCGATAAGAATCCAAACGGTCGAAAAGTGGCAGGTCCGCTATGACGCCTCCGAAACCGGTGCAACAACCAAGAAGTTTTTTCCATGTGTGAGAGACGCAAATAGCGTACTCAAAAAAATAAAGCTCACAAACTTCTTGGTCCAAGCATTTACCGGTCACGGAGGCTTCGCAGCTTACCTCCACCGATTCAAAATAAAAGATGCACCTTCGTGCGTCTGCGACCCGGCCCTGGACGAGGATATCTGGCACAACCTGTGCACATGCCCGCGCTTCGGTGCAGAGAGACTCCAGCTTGAGCTAAAAACCGGAGTGAAGATCGCACCGGATGGCTCGAGCTGGAAAGCCCTCTTTCGAAAAGAAAATCGAGAAGCAACACAAGCATACATAGAAAAAGTGGTCCGTGTAGCTTGCCAAAGAAACAAATAGTCCCCATGGACACTTGGAGTAGCAGCAACACGGAACACTAAAATAACATCACCAATCTCTCAAAAATGTCAGTACCCCACCCCTAACCCAGCCCCCTCCCCAAATCCCTGAACATAAAATACGCACTTACACAAGAACACACACACATACAAAAGCACACACACACACACACACACACACACACATTTGAGCTATTAATACTTATAGTTATTCCTTAACCTTAACCTTACAGAATGAATCCCGGAAAACCTAGCCGCAACAAACACCAGAAAGGGAGGGTCCTATTCGTACGCGACACGGCCTCCCAGGCGCGCCCCGAGGACCCGAACCGGGCGGATACTAGTGAAATACCACAGGTCCACGACCGCCCGGGTGGTAGAACACGAAAAGTCCAAAGGGACCTCGGCGCCACCAGGGATGTCTCTTTCGACGGTCGGAGGATGCGGGAGCCAAAAATGGAACGCACAGTCAGTACGACAACAGAAGAGGCAGACCCCGCAACCCCTCCCATCGTCGAGAGAGCCGCTGTGCCATTGGACTACGACGGCGAATCCTTCTCGGACAGGATAGCTTTTAGCTACCTGTCAAAGGGGAAGGTGTTTGAGAGGGCCAGGCTTCACCTGGCTTTTTTCAGGCACAATAGAGACGCCGTCGTAGGACTGGACTCATACGTGTCGGGGAGGATCTTCCTGAGAAACAGCGGACTCCCAACCGATGAAGCAAAACTGGAGGGTCTCTACTTCAGGTACTGCTCCGAGAGCGGTGTGGGCAGGGAGCAAGTCGAGAAAGACCTGGCAGGGGTCCGGGCCGAGCTTAGCGCAAGGCACATGGCCCAAAAAAATAATGCCAGAAAACAATTCGACGAGTTCCACGGCATACACCGCGGCGGAGCGTCGGGCTCGCGACCGCAGCCAACCCCACGGGCGGGCTGTGATCCCGAGTGCGCCATACTCTAATGGGCGCGGTGCCTGAGGTAGATAAACCCCCATTTGTTCGGATTTCAACCAACATCAAAACCTTCCTAAAACCAAGATATAAGTAAAGCATGTACAATTCATAACATATTGCATCCGCAAAATAGAATAATTTAGATATGAACCAAACAGCATGTATCTGTAAACAAAACTGTATGTATATATGTAAGTACATTGCTGTTGCATGCACCTCCCATCTAACGACAGGTGTGTCTCGGACGGAGGACACAGCCGGCCGCGGAGAATGACTCGTCGGCAGGGTCGGCGCCCGGGAATTCCCTGACAGTAGCCTAAACGGAGAAATGATTTTCTTCTCCGGCCCTTCAGCGCTGGCTGGGGTAAGGAACTGATAGGGCGCCACGTTCGGTGCCGGGTCTGTAGGCGGCCGACCTCCGCAAAGCCGGCATGTCCAGCCGTCCGGGATACACTCCTCGTCCCTCCCCCCTTATTTATAGCAGATTGTGTAACTACCGATGAAAGGGTTAACGAAAAGAGGGTATCGCGAGGAGACACGCGAAAAAAGTCTGAGGCAAAAAAGAACCAGCCTCCCAGGGCAGCCCCACCCAAAAGAGGGCATCCAAAGCCCCAAACGGCCCCTAAAAGATCTCCGGCCAACCCTTCCATCGGCGGGCAAAAGATAGGTAGCCCGTAGTTATAAGCATGCATGCACCAGCAATCCCCAAAAATCCCAAAAACAATAAATTGTAAGTTAAGTTCGGGCAAGGGTCGGACACGGTGAATCCAGCAAAGGTCTCATCGTGTCCGACCTAAGCACCCCGCAGACACCAAACGGGAGAATGCATGATTCTCTCCCGGCCTTCCAGCGCTGGCTGAGGCAAGGATCTGGCGGGTAGTTTTCATTTCTCCAAATTCCTCTCCCTCCTTTCGAAAAATCCAAAAACAAGCAACGTTGAATAGGGGCTGCGGGCCGAGGTTTTTAGCCGGTAAGAGTCCGGCACTGCCTGGGCCTCCCTTCCCAGGCGTCCATGAGGATTTTCCTCGACCCGCAGACCTTATTCAATGTATTTTATAATTTGCGTAAATAAAAGCAAGGACTCACGTCTTTGGCCCTTCAGGCGACAATTCAAAAAAAAAAAAAAAAAAACCTAACCTAACCTAACCTAACCTAACCTAACCTAACCTAACCTAACCTAACCTAACCTAACCTAACCTAACCTAACCTAACCTAACCTAACCTAACCTAACCTAACCTAACCTAACCTAACCTAACCTAACCTAACCTAACCTAACCTAACCTAACCTAACCTAACCTAACCTAACCTAACCTAACCTAACCTAACCTAACCTAACCTAACCTAACCTAACCTAACCTAACCTAACCTAACCTAACCTAACCTAACCTAACCTAACCTAACCTAACCTAACCTAACCTAACCTAACCTAACCAGTCGTGCGCCGAGCGCCGCGGTGTAAGCATCGTTTCCGCGCCGCTCCGCGGCTCAAAAATCACTTTTACCGGTTTTTTAACTCAAATCAACAAGTGTTATATATCAAAACGTGCGCGCTAACGCCCCCTATCTATTCGTATAAAAATCTTTAAGATCGGACAACGTGGTGAAGTGCAGTGACCAAAACAGTGATTAGGAATCTGCCGAGTGTGATTAATACGGTGATAGAAACTATACGAAAAGTGCCACAGACACGGAAAATACATCAAAACGTTTCTTAGTGTGTGCCCCATCCTGTGTATGTGTTGGTTTTAGCCGGACTTACTAACCAGAAGTACAATCGTAAGTACGAAACATAACGCAGAATTGAAAGTGCTAAAAAGTGTTAAATCTCTGAAATTAGATCTTTTACCTAGTATTATTTTTATTTTACCGTATGCATCTCTGTGTTCTTGACATTCTGTAAAAATTTCGGATTTTTCCCCTGAAAAACGGCAAAGTTATTCAATAAAAGAAGGGCGAAGAACCAAAACACGTGGTTCAAGAAAACCGGTTTACAGACTCGTCCGGCTGTTTTCAGCACCACCATCGTGTGCGTTATACCATCAAGTTCAAAGAACAATTTCGAGAACAGAGATAAGTGCAATAGTTTTTATTTTATATAACTTTTTGTGATTCAAGTACCCCAAATTTCTCGAGATCCAAACATACACCTAAACCACTTGTTTTCTACAGTAAGGACCCCTATTTATTTTCATGCCTTCCTGCGGGCAACTTAATGGACCAATATTAAGAATTATTTCATAATTTTTAAGTTCATAGTTTTTAAGTAATGTAATTATTACTGAAGTAAGTCGGATCAACGATACAAAATTACGTAAATATCATTCTGAAAATTACTTTTTTGTTTTGTCTCTATTTAAAGATTATCTTATTTTATATAGTAGATCTGTGTTAAATAATAGTTTTAAAGTATTCTCAGTATCTGTCATTCAGTCAGTTTTAAAGATAATAGCCCTCAATTTTTCAATGTAATTTCACCTACTAAATCCATCGTTCTGCTGGCGAAAGTGCGGCAGTTGACATTAAGGCAACGGCATACGAGAAACTAGATGCGAGCGTCTTGCTGCCGGAGACAACAGGCGTGGATTGAATTTGAGCTAAGTACTCTCCCCTGTTAATAACATATCTACGGCTATCCTCCTCAGCACCCTGCTGCATCTTTTCATAGACATCGATATATTACTGCGCATTCCAGCCCACTTTTTCTCTTTTGAGCGCTGTTACCGAGCCCCTTATTATAGCGCTTTATTTCGCCTCCAGTAATTTTTTTTTTTTTTAGCGCCCTTAGAGGCTCTTTCTAGCGCCTTTTCTGGCGCCCTTTAGTGCGCCATTATCAGCGCCCTTTATTGCGCCATTTTTAGCGCCCTTTATTGCGCCATTTTTAGCGCCCTTTATTGCGCCATTTTCGGCGCCCTTTATCGCGCCATTTTCGGCGCCCTTTTCAGCGCCTTTTTACGGCGCCGTTTTTAGCGCCTTTTCTGGCGCCTTTTATTGCGCCCTTTTCTGGCGAGGTTACAGCGAGCGACAGTAGAGACATTAAGGTTCTTAGCCTAATAATCCTAGTTTTAAGACCGTTCAGTGTATTTAGACATAGAGTCAGAGACTCAACATTAGATTTAAGACAGAGTAGAGCCAACTACTGATCCTTCGGATTTGACTAAACTGATTATTTCTTTTGTGTATTTTCCTTCGTATATATTGTGTATATTGTTTGTTGTTCTTACTAGATTGTAACTGCACCCCCTCTATACAGGGGTGAAATTATTAGCATACTAAGACTTAGTGGACCATATCTGAACTAGATAAAAATATGTTCGGACACCGAACCCCAACAAAAATGCCGGCTAGCAAGGGGCGCAATGAAGAGCTCACACAAAAGCCGAATGTCAGGCGGAGTATCGGAGAGTGGGAGACTGCAAACAGACACGGGAAGGGCCCCTCAATGGCGTCTCCACTGGCAGTAGAGGGGACCTCGGAGGCCACCTGCAAAGACCCTCCGAAGCAAAAGACCCCATTGACTCACAGGACAAAAGAGGAGGCCCCAAAACCCGCAGACGCTCAATCAGCCACGTACCCGAAGACCGCTGAGGCGAGAGCAGTGCTGACGAAAGCTAAAAGTCTGATGGCGGCCTCGGGGAACATAAAGAGGGAGATAAAGCTGGGTGTGACGGAGTCAATAGAGCAACTGTTCAGGCTAGTGAAGGAGCTCGAACAGGAGAAAAAGAGCATAGAGACCCAAGGAGCCGCCTCTACAAGCAAAAAACGGGGCTTAGAAGGCAAGGAAGAGGACCGGGAATCGGCAGTAGGAAAGGACAGTGAGAGAAGACTAATAAATAGAATGGAACAAATTATGGAAGAAAGTGAAAGGCGTATAATAGAGACGGAAAGGAAACAGACGGAGCATATCCAAAAAATGGAAGAGCTAAAAGAAGCTCTAGAACAGCACAAAAAGGGCATAACAGGAGCTACATATGCGAGTGTGGCGGCGAGCCGCCCTGAGCGAGCCGCTCCCGGGGGACCAACGTTACACTCGGTTGTAGTTTCATCACAAAAAGAGATAGAAACGGGCGAAGAGGTTCTAGAAAAAGTGCGACAGGCAATAAATGCAAAAGATGGATGGATACAGATTGAAAGGGTAAGAAAAGCGAAAGACAGGAAGATAATCATGGGATGCAGGACTCAAGAGGAAAGAACAAAGGTAAAGGAAAGGTTGGAAGCAGCAGGAACACACCTGGTGGTAGAGGAGGTGGAAAATAAAAACCCGTTGGTGGTCCTGAGGGATGTGTTACTGATACACAGCGACGACGACGTCCTAAATGCTCTCAAAAACCAAAACCGGGAAATTTTCCAAGGCCTCGACGACGACGAATGTAAGATGGCGGTGAAATATAGGCGTAGAGCGCGAAATCCCCTTACGGGGCATATCGTACTCAGTGTCTCACCCAAAGTGTGGAAAAGAGCAACGGAGGGAAACAGGGTACGGGTGGATCTGCAAAGTGTCAGGGTCGAAGACCAGTCCCCTTTAGTACAGTGTACCCGTTGCCTCGGCTACGGGCATGGAAGACGCCTCTGCAAGGAGTCAGTCGACTTATGTAGTCATTGCGGCGGCCCGCACCTTAGGACAGACTGCCCAGAAAAGACAATGGGTGAACCGCCTTCATGTCAGAATTGCAGGAGGGCAAAAATGGAGAAATGTGCTCACAATGCATTTAGCAGCGAATGCCCGGTGAGAAAAAAGTGGGACGCCTTGGCAAGGGCCTCGGTAGCGTACTGCTAAAGTTGACCAAGAGACCCATAGGTACAACATAGCGCAAGCCAACCTCCAGCGGAGTGGACTGGTGACACATGAGTTGCTGCTCGAGGCCAAGTCACGAAAAATCGCAATTGCACTGCTCCAGGAACCGTATGTCGGAAGGGAAAAAGCTATGAGGGCACATCAGGGAGTAAGAATCTACCAGGACACCTCTAACGAAGAAGGGCCTGTCAAGGCGGCAATCGCAGTTTTCGATGCGGACTTGGACGTGGTCCAGTGCCCAGAATTCACCACAAAAAACATCGTGGTGGTGAAAATCCACACAAGGGCGTGGACGATCACACTGGCGTCCTTCTACTTTGAACCTGACAAACCAATAGACCGGTACCTGGAGCAGATCAAAAAAGTAGCCAGCGCGTGGGGACCCAAAGGGTTAATCATTGGAGGAGATGCGAACGCAAAGAGCATCTGGTGGGGAAGCCCAAACGAGGACCTACGAGGTGAACAGATGAGCGGTACCATCGGAGAGCTCGACCTGCAGATCCTCAATACGGGAAATATCCCGACCTTTGACACTATCAGAGGGGGCAAGAGATTCACCAGCCACGTGGACATCACTGCCTGCACAACGGACTTGCTGGATCTGGTTGAGGGATGGCAGGTCAGTGAAGACCTCACGAGCTCGGATCACAACGGCATTATCTTCAGAATAAACATTCAAAAGTCACAAGGAATCAACATACACAGGACAACGCGTATTTACAATACACGGAAAGCAAGTTGGGATCAGTTTCATGAGAAACTGAACCAAACTATGCAGACCTTAAAACTCACTACGGAGGACCTGAAAACCATAAGCCGAACGGAACAAATAGACACAATAGTACATACATATAACCAAGCCATCACCGACACATGTAATCACACAATACCCAAGAAAAACAACACAAGAACACTTACCATGCCGTGGTGGTCCACTGAGCTCGCTGAGATGAAGAAGAAGGTTGCAACCTGTAAGAGAAGAATCCGTAACGCCGCTCCAGTCCGAAGAGAAACGGTCGTAGCCACCTACCTGGAAGAAAAGGTAAAGTACGAGACTGCCGTAAAAAATGCGCAAACGGAAAGTTGGAGAGATTTCTGCTCAAAACAAGAAAAGGAGGGGGTCTGGGAAGGAATCTACAGAGTGCTAGGAAAAGCAACCAAGAGGGAGGAAGACCAGCTTCTGCAAGACGGCGATGAGATCCTGGACGCGAAGAAATCTGCGGAACTATTAGCGAATACCTTCTACCCAAAGGACACTGAAGAGGGAGAGTCGGAAAAACATGGCCATATCAGAAGATTAGCAGAGGAAGTAAACGTAAAGAGACATGCTGAGTTTCATGACCCACCGTTTACCACGCACGAGCTAAATATGGCCTTAAAATCATTTAATCCGAAAAAAGCCCCCGGGGGTGACGGATTCACATCAGACATTTGCGCCAAGGCAATATCATGTGACCCAGCATTCTACTTAGCACTCTTGAACACCTGCATGAAACATGGCCACTTTCCGAAACAGTGGAAAGTGGCTACTGTGGTCGTACTTAAAAAACCAGGCAAAGAGTCATACACCTTGCCTAAGTCGTACAGGCCAATTGGACTTCTGCCTGTCCTGGGAAAGGTTTATGAGAAGATGCTGGTGGCTCGCCTCAGATACCACATCTTACCGAACACCAGCAACAGCCAATATGGATTCATGCCACAAAGGAGCACCGAAGACTCCCTCTACACCCTGATTAATCACGTACGACGAAATCTTGATGCCAAGAAAATCGTAGCCGTAGTATCTCTTGATATAGAGGGGGCCTTCGATAGCGCCTGGTGGCCTGCAATCCGAGTAAGGCTCGCTGAAGAGGACGTTCCAGTGAACCTGAGAAGGGTCATCGACAGCTATCTCAGGAACCGGACGGTGGGAGTCCGATACGCTGGCGAGGAGTGCAAAAGGGAGACCAATAAAGGATGTGTTCAGGGCTCCATAGGAGGGCCCATCTTGTGGAATCTCCTTTTGGACCCGCTCTTAAAGCAGATGGAGGAGAGAGATACCTACTGTCAGGCATTTGCGGATGACGTGGTTATGGTGTTCGATGGTGACACCGCACTGGACATCGAGAGGCAGGCGAATGCCGCGCTCAGCCATGCTCTGGCGTGGGGCGTCGAAAATAAGTTAAAGTTCGCACCACATAAAACTTGCGCTATGGTTATAACCAGAAAACTTAAGTACGACGCGCCGCGCCTCAGCATGGGGGGAGTAAGCATAAAAATGTCCAACGAAATAAAAATCTTAGGCCTGATCATCGATGATAAGTTGACCTTCAATAAACACGTTACCAGCATATGTGAAAAGGCACTAAATAGGTACAAGAAACTGGCCAGGACAGCTCGGGTAGGCTGGGGATTACACCCAGAAATCATCAGGCTTATATACACCGCGGCAGTGGAGCCGACGATTCTGTACGCAGCAAGCGCATGGGCTCCAGCCGTAAATAAGCTGGGTATCAGGAAGCAACTGAACGCTGTGCAAAGAGGCTTCGCTCAAAAACTGAGTAAATCATACCGTACGGTCTCACTCAACTCAGCGTTACTATTATCTGGACTACTCCCCCTCGACCTCCGAGTTCGTGAGGTGGCCTCATTATATGAGGCAAAAAAGGGAGTCGGCGCCCCAATGCTGGGAGACAGGGAGATAGAGCGTATGGCCCCAGCTATCGGAACACCACATCCGGCGGAACAGGAGAGCATTGCCTTCGAGCATCTAGCAAACGAGGAACAGTACCAGTGTTGCGAAAACTTGCAAATGCGCATATTCACGGACGGTAGCAAGATTGAGGGTAAAGTGGGGGCGGCGCTATCCATATGGAGCGGCGCCGGCGAAGCTAAATCCCTCAAACTCGCTCTATCCAACTACTGTACCGTGTATCAGGCCGAACTCCTTGCCCTAAATCGCGCAATAAAGGAGGCAACAAAAGGTACTGCGTCCGAAATAGGAATATTTAGCGACTCGATGGCGGCATTACAGGCCACCGCAAACCCCAATTCTCGCCATCCCCTGGCAGTGGAAAGCAGAGAAATGATTCGACTTTGCAAAGTCCGAAATAAAAATATTTCTCTATTTTGGATCAAGGCCCATGCCGGACTGCCGGGGAATGAACGAGCAGATGAACTTGCGAAAGAAGCTGCCTTGAAACTAAAGAAAAGTCCGGACTACAACATGTGCCCTGTGTCATTCGCAAAACGAAAAATTCGCCTTGAAACGATGGAAGTGTGGAACCAACGATATGCATCGGGTGATACTGCCTCCGTGACCAAGATATTCTTTCCGGACGCACGATCGGCATATGGTGTGATAAGGAAGATGGGCATAGATAGTTTAACTACCCAAATCATGACGGGCCACGGTGGGTTCTCCTCATACTTACATCGCTTTAAGTGTAAGGATAACTCATCGTGCGTATGCGAACCAGGGGTAGAAGAAACGGTGCAACATCTCATCACCGAATGCCCGTCTTTTGCTGGGGAGCGCTATAACCTGGAACAACAAATAAAAGCTGAATTAAAAATAGACACCATCGCTAGTATTATGATAAGTAGAGATAGGGAAAAATTCATAAATTACTGCAAGCAAATAGTAAGAACAGCAAACAAAAGAAACAAATAGCTTAAGAAAATATGATAGACATATATTGTATATAATATAATGGAACTATCATATGATAAATAAAAACGAATTATAAGAATAAATGAAAATAAATCAGTACAAATAATATACCAAACCTGTGATACTGTCAAATGTACTGAAGATAAAATAAGGCTCCTTTTATAAACTCAACACAGTATAGTA